>CM046428.1:26284249-27001749 GCA_025506505.1 Flaveria sonorensis
CCAAAGAAAGCTTGCAAAATGTATATTTCCTATATTACAAAAACCAGAACTCACTCAGCAACGCTAACTTTTTATATGCATATCAGTTGGTAGGTAATGATGTTGCTGGGGATGGCACGAGGTTGAAGCTACTTGGCAAATAAAGACTGGCATCCATGTTATGCAGAAATGATATTTTTGTCTTGTAATACAACTAAATGTTCTTTTTTGAAACTTGTAACAACGATGTACTTCTTGGAAAAAGTTATTATTGATGCATGAAATGGTTTTTTGTTTAACTATTCCGCTGCCATGTTTTCTTCATTCAATGTATTTTAATGTGTAATGTGCTATGAATGACCAACTGTGGGGTTTCCCGGGATCGGAGCCTTACAAGTAGCTACGTGCCTGCCCAAGTAGCTACATGCCATCAGGTAAAATTTTCTTGAAGTTAACCGGTATTATATGCATGTGCTATCTGATTTACATTCTTAGTAGATTTGGATGCTGATGTAGTCAGGATAGGAAATGCTTGGGGAATGAAGAGTAAAGTAAGTGGCTAATCACAACTGGCCACTATGATTAGCGACTTACTAGACTTGACATAATCTGAGTTATTACCTTGAATGACCTTGTTGGTGTTTGAACCTTATAGAAAGTAGATTTTATGGCTGGTAGTAAATCTAGGAAGGCAACCCAAGGTGGTGCTCGTAGCGGATGTACTATCGGGCTACATGTCACCAGGAGGAAAGCTAAGGCTCTCGAGACAGTTCATGAGGACACAGATCTCCACAACCACCAGAGGGTGAAGGATCAGCTACCCTCAAATCTACGATAAGGGAAGCTATTGTAGATGAGGTCTATAATGTCATGCAGAATGTATTACCTTCGGTGGTGACTAAAGTGCTGAGGGCTATAAAGGATGGGGAAAGGGCTGAGGATACGGGGAAGAAGGAGGAGAAGAGATCAAGAAAGTCCATTGAAAGGACCGAGGAAGCTGAAGAAGAGACATCTAGCCCAAAGGTGGTAATTCATGATGATGATAGCAATGAGGAGAAGGAGACTTCTAAGAGGTGCAGCTATGGGGCGTTTTAGAGATGCAAACCCCCGACCTTCGATAGTAGCGGTAATGCTACTGCCACTCACTGCTGGGTTCGAGAGATGGAAGCAGTCCTGGACATTAGTGAATGTCGAGAGGATCAGAAGGTGAAATTTGCCTCCCATTCTTTCATTGACTCGTCACTATGCCGGTGGGATAACATTGTCCAGGCCGAGGGTATCTATAGCAAAGATGAGGTGGTCGGATTTGAAGGAGCTGGTGCTGGAGGATTATTGTCCCCATCAAGAGTTGGACAAAATTAAGAAGGAGTTCTTGTATTTGGAGGCCGGGAACATGACTCATCAAGAGTACACATCCAAGTTCAATGAACTTGCAAGACTTGTGCCAGACCTGGTAGCTCTGGTATCCAAGAAGATTAAGAGATACATGCAAGGTTTGCCAGTGGACATTTGGAGGAACATGATAGCCGCTAGACCGAGCACATTTAGGTCGGTAGTAGATTTGGCTGGGAGGTTGTATGATGAGAGGGAACCGGCGCTAGTTCAGAGGAAGGTCGAGAAGAGTTGGAATAAGAATAGTAATGGGAAAAGGTTCAGGAACGAAAACCATGGAATTGGGGAGAAGAATATGAGGGTTGACGACCGTTTCCTAGAACAGAGGAAGGGAAATGATTGAAGGAATTTAGGAAGTATGGGAAGAGTCACATGGGTGAATGTAGAGTGGGGATGAATAGGTGTTTAAAGTGTGGAGGCGAGGGCCATTATGCTAAGGAGTGCAGAGTACCGAGATGCTACCAATGAGGAGAGGTAGGTCACTCGAGCCGGGAGTGCAAGAAGGGTGAAGCAGGAAGCTCAGGGACCCAGACGATGGGGGAGAAAGGGAAGGGTGAGAGCACCAAAGCAAAGGCAAAGGCATTCAACATGACTCGGGAAGAAGCCAGAGTGGACCCTGAAGTAGTTTCAGGTATGTTTTTGGTAAACCAATTGTATGCTTCTGTGCTCTTCAATTCTGGTGCTAGTAGGAGCTTTGCATCTGATACCTTTTGTCGTGTAATGCATGGTAAGAGTAGGAAGATAGATGTGTCTTTCCATGTAGAGACAGCGATAGGAAAATCTACCAAGGTGACTGATATGATTGAGGATTGCCTCATAGAATTGGACGGTCATAGGTTTCCTGCTAGATTGTATGTGATGACCCTAGGAGGTTATAATGTGGTGTTAGGAATGGATTGGTTGGCGACTTATGAAGCGAATATCATGTGTCGAAAGAAGATGATTCATTTGATTGAGCCTGACGGTAGTTTGGTTACTGTTCACGGGGACAAGGAATTCATCACTTCGCGAGTGATATCTATGTTAACGTCAGAGAAGTTTATGAGGCGAGGGTGTGGTGCTTACCTGGTTTATATGAAGGATGTGGATGCTACCGTGCCCCAACTGTCGGACATGCCGGTAGTATGTGATTTCCTTGATGTGTTTCCTGAGGACCTGCCAGGGGTCCCACCCGATAGAGAAATCGAGTTTCAGATTGACTTGATACCAGGGGTGCAACCCGTCGCTAAGGCATCAAACCGGCTGGCTCTATCTGAACTCAAAGAGCTGATGACAAAACTGCAAGATCTTTTGGATAAGGGCTTTATTTGGCCAAGTATCTCTCCATGGGGTGCTTCCATTCTATTCGAGAAGAAGAATGACGGTAGTATGAGGATGTGCATCGACTATCGTGAGCTGAACAAGTTGACTAGGAAGAATCGAAATCCGTTACCAAGGATTGACGACTTGTTTGATCAGCTCCAGGGTGCTAGTTGGTTCTCCAGGATAGACCTTCAATCAGGGTATCATCAACTGAAGGTGAAGGAGCAGGATATCCCTAAGACAGCCTTTCACACATGTTATGGGCACTATGAGTTTCTCGTGATGTCTTTTGGTTTAACCAACGCCCCGGCTGTCTTTATGGACCTTATGAATCAGGTATGCCGACTGATGCTAGACAGATCAGTGATTGTATTCGTTGATGATATTCTGATCTACTCTAAGAGCGAAGAGGAGCATGCCTGTCATCTGAAGGACGTACTAGAGACACTTAGAAACGAGAAATTGTATGCAAAGTTCTCTAAGCGTGCGTTTTGGCTATGAGAGGTTAAATTTTTGGGTCATGTGATTAACCCTGAAGGAATAATGGTGGACCCTGTGAAGGTTGAAGCTATAATGCAATGGGAATCCCCAAGGACGCCATCCGAGATCCATAGTTTCCTAGTTACTATAGAAGATTTATTCAAGACTTCTCTAAGGTGGCGACCCCGTTCACTAAGCTCACTCGTAAGAATGTGAAGTTTGAATGGGGTTCCGATCAGGAGAGTGTGTTTCAAGAGTTGAAGACTAGGTTAACCCAATCCCTAATCTTAACATTGCCTGAAGGGAATGACGACTTGGTAGTATACTCAGATGCTTCATATTTGGGTTTAGGTTGTGTGTTGATGCAACGAGGAAAGGTTATAGCCTATGCGTCTTGGCAATTGAAGATCCATGAGGTTAACTACCCTACTTATGATTTAGAGTTGGCGGCTATGGTCTTTGCAATGAAAATTTGGAGGCACTACTTGTATGGGGCAAAGTGTACCATCTTAACAGATCACAAGAGCCTAAAGTATTTCTTCGACAAAAAGGATCTTAAAATGAGGCAAAGGAGGTGGTTAGAGTTGATCAAGGATTACTATTATGAAATTCACTATCATCCGTGCAAGGTGAATATGGTTGTTGATGCCCTCTGTCAAAAGGAATGACCTGAACCGATTCGGGTGAAGGCTTGTCAGCTGGTTGTGACGCCCGATGTCATGGGTCAGATCAGAAAGTTCCAAGACGAGACACTAAAGGATGATAGGATCAACTCTGAGCGGATGAAGGGCCAGATAACAGATTTAGGGGAGAATACCCTTGGTGTTAAAACCTGATCTGGAAGGATGTGGATTCCTCATTACGGGGACCTGAGGAGAAGGATTATAGATAAAGCTCACAAAACTCGATATTCCATCCATCCTGGTGCTACAAAGATGCATCAGGACCTGAAGAAGGATTATTGATGGCCAGGGATGAAGAGTGACATAGTGGAGTACGTGAGTTAGTGCCTGACTTGATTGCAAGTGATGGCAGAGCATCAGAAACCATACAGGAAGATCCAACCTTTAGATATACCCAAATGGAAGTGGAACACATCACCATGGACTTCATCATGAAATTGCCTCGTACGGCAAGAGAATGTGATACCATTTGGCTGATTGTAGACCACTTAACAAAGAGTGCTCACTTCTTGGCAATTCGAGAGACCTACTCGTCAGAAAGGTTGGCGGAGCTTCAAGGAGATTGTAACTCGTCATGGCATGCTGGTGTCCATTGTTTCTGATAGGGACATTGGGTTCACATCCAAGTTCTGGAAGAAATTCCATGATTGGATAGGAACGAGGTTACACATTAGCACAGCTTACCACCCTCAGACAGACGGTCAATCAGAACGGACCATTCAAACCTTGGAGGAAATGCTCTGGGCATGCATTATTGATTTTGGTGGAAGTTTGGATGAACACCTATCGTTGGCAAAGTTCTCCTACAACAATAGTTATCATGCCAGTATAGGCATGCCACCATTCGAAATGTTGTATGGGAGACGATTCAGAACCCCGATGTGTTGGGGTGATATCGGGAAGAAGGAGTTGGGAAGTATTGAGATCATCGAGGCCACGTCAGAAAAGTTGGAAAAGATCAAGGCCTTTATGAAAGCAGCAAAGGACCGGTAGAAGTCCTACACTAATAAGAGGAGGCCAATTGAGTTCCAAGTGGGAGATAAGGTGATGTTGAAAGTGTCTCCTTGGAAAGGGATTATCAGGTTTTGAAAGCGAGGGAAGTTGAGCCCAAGGTACATCGGGCCATTCAAAATCGTTGCCAGAGTTGGTGAGGTGGCATATAGGCTGGAACTTCCCAATGAACTGCATGGGATTCATCCTAGGTTCCATGTATCTCACTTATGGAAGTGCTTGGGAGAAGGTGATGTTGTTATCCCTTTCCTGGATATCAAGGTTGATGAAAGGTTGAATTATATGGAGCAACCAGTGGCTATTTTGGACCGAAAGGATAAACAGTTAAGGAATAAAGTGATTAGTCAAGTAAAGGTGCAATGGAAGCATCGTAAGGGATCACAGGCCACTTGGGAGTCGGAGGAAGAACTGAGATGACACTACCCCGACCTCTTTAAAGAGTGACAGGTTTCGGGGATGATACCTATATAAGGGGGTGGACTTGTAACACCCAAAAACTTCAAAAAGAAAACTAAAGGAGCAAACGGGATTTTATTTTAAAAAGCGAGGGTTAAAAGTGTATAAGTGCCAAACCGGCCCATAATGGGGTTTAAAAAGAAAATGGCCACCCATACCCTCTCTCCCATGCACTCAACCTTCGACTAGAGATAGAGAAAAAGACTTCCATTGGTTCTAGAATGAGAAAGTAGGAGAAATCTTCAAAAGGTAGGATTTTAAGGTGTTTTCTCCTTAGTTTCAGTTGGGTTCAAGCTTCAAGACCTATTTTTATATGTTTCTATGTAAGGCCCCATTCCTGGGACGCTTACAATTGGTCAATCATCACATAAAACATATAAAACACATCATTTTGTAGCGGAATATAACTTTTCATACATAATTTGTAAATACATGACAAAACATTGTTCTTATAGTTGCATCACAAAAACTTGACATTTACAAGCATTGTCTCTAAATCTAGAATGCCAGACTCGGATCGTTCCAGTAGCAATCTCATCCATGCCTGCACTCCTCAGTTGCATCATTTACCTGCCAACTGATATGCATATAAAAAGTCAGCATTGTTGAGTGAGTTCTAGTTTATATAATAAAATACTTTACTTTTGATAAAACATTTCCTTTACTTTCGTACGTGATCATACATCATACATACGTCTAGATAATATCATTATTATCTATCATCATCGTTCTTAATCTTTCATTTTCGTACTTTCTTTCATTAACATCTTTCACTTTTATCTAGATCCTACCATAAGCTATGCCCCATCATTGTGCACCAACCAACTACCGTCTTGGGGTCAAGCGATAAGGATCCTGTTTTCGTACATATTGATCAATCACAAAGATTGACCCCCCTGTGTGCATCCTCATGGGTTAGCTAAACTGCACACAGTTGAGCTAACAACCCCTCAATGAGTTGTGAACCTCCATTTAACTTGCTTGCAAGACTTTCTTTCATTCATTATGTTCCACTTTTCATTATCGTTATCTTTCACTTTTATTACATAATACTTTACGTACATATACATATCATGCCATGTAAAGTCACATCATAATACGTAACATGGAACATAATCAAGATAACAGCAGCCCACAAGCATACAACATCAACAAGCATAGACCCCTATAAAACATCAGTACTTAGCACTTAATTCTACTTCCCAAAATTCAAAATAAGCCTAAGGGTTCATAGCGCCTAAACACGTCACTAGATACAATCATGAAGCTTCAGAAGACTTCATTATACCTTCAGAAGATTTCTCCTTGGCTTTGGAAGAATTCTTCCTGGCTTCGGAAGATTTCTTCCTTGGCTTCGAAAGATTTCTTCCTTGGCTTCAGAAGATTTCTTCCTTGGCTTCGGAAGATTTCTTCCTTGGCTTCAGAAGAATTCTTCTTGGCCTCGGAAGAATTCACCTTGGCTTCAGAAGAATTCCCCTTGGCTTCAGAAAAATTTCCACACTTGGCCAAAGTCCACAGCGGACGATCAAAGTCCACAACGCATGAATGAAACACTAAGTGTGCCCACAACGGATGACTAAAACATTCTCAAGTGTCGACAGTGGATAGTTTATGTCCACAGCGGACAGCCAAGTCCACAACGGACGACCAAGTCCACAGCGGACAGCCAAGTCCAACACCTGCGATTCAACTTATGCAGTTTCTAGTCCCAAACATCGCTTCTAAACATATACTTAGCATAGATCTACCAGCCACACACATAACATCATAAACAACCACACACAACATCACAGAAATCATTTAAGACATACATCTTTCATAAGCAGTTGTACTTTTATGGAAAACCATAGTATGTTTTATAAAACAATAGTTTGATATACATATCAGCCCCAAACTAGTAGAAAACATGTAAAAGAGGGGATCTAGAACTCACCTCTAACTGCTTTCGAGTAAAACACCACCAACCGAGAGCAACTTGGAGTTCTAGCACCTAAACACACGAAAACAAGCAACCAAACACACAGAAACACATAAAGATCGGTCCAGAAGCTTAAACCCAACTAAAACCGAGAAGAAACACAATTAAATCTTACCTTTTTAAAGATTTCTTCTACTTTCTCCCTCTAGAACTGGTGGGAGTCCTTTTTCTCTTTCTAAAGTCGTACGTTGAGTCTATGGGAGAGTAAGTATGGGCGGCCATATCTTCTTTTTGAACCCATTATGGGCAGGTTTGACCTTTGCACACCTTTAACCCCTTGCTTTGAAATAATTCCCTTTTCTCCCTTATCTTTTCTTTTCTTTTTCTTTTCTTTTACTGAAATTTTCCGGGTGTTACATTCTATGTGTTAAGCTTGTATGTTTATGTGTGTTTAGTGTTAGAACTCTAGGTTTGCTCTCGGGTTGCTGTGTTCAGCTTGAAAGCTGTTTAAGGTGAGTTCTAGATCCCCTCTTTTACATGTTTTCTACTTGTTTGGGGCTGATATGTGTATTACAAAGATGCTTCTTAAACAAAAATTATGATTTTCATGAAAATGATAACTTTATACGAATATTGCATGTGTTCCCATGATTCTGTGATGATAAATGAGTGTGCTAAGTGTGAATCTGATAGATCTATACTAAGCATACGTTTAGAAGTGTTCTATGGAACTAGAATTTGCATAAGCAATACATAAGTATTTGGATGACTGTCTGCTGTGGGCTTTGAATGTCCGCTGTGGACACTAGCAGGATTATTCATGCCATCTGCTATGGACACTTGTGTTCTAGACCGTCCGTTGTGGACATTGTTTATCCGCTTTGAACACTTAAGGTATCCATGCATGTCCGTTGTGAACACTTAAGTGCTTAACTCATCTGCTGTGAAACTTAGTCATTTGCTGTAATGCCTTAGTATTCCTTAATCATCCGTTATGGACATTGACTATCCGCAGTGGACACTTAAGTGTTTAATTCATCCACTGTGGACTTTGGTCGTCCGCTGTGGACTTTGGCTGTCCACTGTGGACACTTAGCATTTACGTTATCCATTATGTACCTCATTCATGTGTTGTGAACCCTTAGGTTTATCTTGGAATTTTAGGTATAGAAATTAAGTGATTTGTACTTATGTTTTAATGGTAGAATGTGCTTGTTTGATGTTTTTAGTGTTTTAATCTTTTATTGGCTACTGTTATGATTATGAATATTTCATGTTATGTGATTTTAATGACCAGATATCTTAAAAGTATTATTCACAAATAAGTGGTCTCAAAGGAATAAAAGAAAAACAGTGGAACTTAATGAATGTTACCCCCGGGCCCTTATGTTGAATGAAAAGCCTTGCAATCACAATGAATGGAGGTGCACGACCTTGTTGTCGTTAGCTCAACTAATGTGCGGTTGTTTGGGCCCATGAGAATACACATCTGGGGTCTAATCCTTATGATTGACCAATGAATGAATGGGACCTGTATTCATGAGCAGGCTTTGTGCCTAGCAGTGTGGGTCAACTGTCAGGGGTTAGCTACCACTTATAAATGGGGCATTTGTTGCCAACAAACAATGTAGGCTCTTGCTTTGTGCAATCCTAGTTAATGAAAGAGAAAGATAATGAAAGAAAGAAAGATAATGAATTTCTTAATGAATGATTATGTAAAAGGATGGATGATCACCAAAGGAAGCTTGCAAAATGTATATTTCCTATATTACAAAAACCAGAACTCATTCAGTAACGCTGACTTTTTATATGCATATCAGTTGGCAGGTAATGATGTTGTTAGGGATGGCACGAGGTTGAAGCTACTTGGCAAATAAAGACTGGCATCCATGTTATGCAGAAATAATATTTTTGTCTTGTAATACAACTAAATGTTCTCTTTTGAAACTTGTAACAACGATGTACTTCTTGGCAAAAGTTATTATTAATGCATGAAATAATTTTTGGTTTAACTATTCCGCTGCCATGTTTTCTTACTTCAATATATTTTAATGTGTAATGTGCTATGAATGACCAACTATGGGGTTTCCAGGGATCGGGGCCTTACATGAACCGTAGTAGCAACATCAAGGTTCAAGATATCCAAGGATTTTTTACCAAACCTGCCTACATAATTCATAAGGGACTCATCAGCATTTTAGGTTACCCTGTATAGTCATTAGTTAGTCTTCAATTATTCTACTACATGAAGATTGATAATTAAAGAAGTTAACTAAATGAGAGAATCAAGTAATAAAGTAAGGATGGACACGCACTAGCTATTTTAAGGCAGATCCTGTGGGAGTAGACCCGAAGCATTTACACAAACAAGCATCTTTTAGATACAAAAGGAAAGGGATGAATTCCATCACTTTCCTATATTGGGCAATGTGCTCTTTAAGATATGTGGTTCCATCATGTAGTTTCATGCTAGGATTCTAAAAGTGTTTAGGGATCTTTTCATCACATATTCGAATAGCGAATTGTAACACCCTAAATTTTAAAATGAAACTAATTAGCAAACTGATAAAATTAATACTAATAAGTTAATAACATTATGATCAGAACAATAAAAGATATTTTAAATTTAAATTGTTTAGAATTAGAAATAAACTATTAGAGCTTATAGGGACCATATATGGCAACATATGATAGTTGATTTATAAACCCTAAGACCAATAACCCTTACCATGCCATGTCATCGACCTATTATACCCCACCCTTTAGGCAACCATTGAGACTATGATCGGAGCTCCAGCAGCATGCTCCGACCATGGTGACGACTATGGAAGCGACCTAACACCCTCTACATTTCTTTATGTTTCTTAATTCAATATCATATCGGTGATATTAGGGCCAGGAGTTCAAATTTCTTCCTGCGAGGTTCCTCATGGTACTTGGTGACGGTAATGGTGTCATTAATCACCACCATGATGATGAATTCAGAAGTTGCCAATATCTCTGGTCGTAGCAACCCCAACAGACTAAGTTAGATCAATCGTCTTAGTTCGAAGTTGCATTAGGAAGAAATCTCTCAAATAGTTCCTTGGGGAACTTATAGTATCAAAATTTAGGATCGTGGTAGTGGAGTAGTCCTCGCTTCTATTGGCTTTTACTTCTCTAATTTTATCTTTTCAATTTCTATCATCAACATCTGATTGGTCTTTTGTTGTTGTCCTATTTGCTATTTCATTTATGAGAACATAGAAATGATGTCGTTTGATAGGATCAGCGATCTAAGTTTGATCAATTAGAGTTGAATCGCAGCGGAATTAGAACAAGAATTAGACAAATATAGGAAGAACACAATAGATATTCAATGGAACAGTACACGGTTATAGAGAAAGAGGGTTTTTTGCAAAAGGGATAATATCATTCATGCACAAATGCTTCGGTATGGCGGCCGCTAAGCTTCGCAGGCTTCACAAGGCATCACACCTTACAATTAGGTCAACATTCCTTATATAAAGGAATGTGACGTCTGCTGATGTCACTTGATAGTGACATCTAACAGAATTATTACAAACAACTGAAAGTTAGCAAACTACTGAGAATGTTCACAATAACTGAGAACATCTCAGAGTATGCTAAGTACAAGATGAAACTAAAACTACTGAAACTACAAGTACTGATTACAAGAAACATAAAACTACTGAAAGGAAACCATCACAACTACTGAAGAGATCTTCTTCAGCTGTTGTGACAACATTTGAAACTTGGTCTTCAGTCTTTGTCTTCAGCTTTTGTCTTCAGACTTTGTCTTCAGCTTTTGTCTTCAGACTTTGTCTTCAGCTCTTTCACTTCAGACTTTGTCTTCAGCTCTTTCACTTCAGACTTTGTCTTCAGACCTTGTTATTAGTTGATGTCTTCAGCTGTTGCAGACTACTTCAGTTGTTGTAATGTCCGTGGGACTTAAAGGTTTTTCTGATCAGGCTCATTGGTTCTTTTGGTCCAACAAACTCCCCCTGAACCAATGCAGCCAAAACCTTTAAGCTTATTGAGGTCCCACTTATTCTTGGCAGAAATACTCTCTTGATCAGCTTCAGAGATATCAGATAAGCACAGGCCAGGGAACAGGTTTCAGTAGATGTGAATGTCAAAGGATGGAAGGGAACTCTGTCTTGGGGAACTGGACACAGAGCTGTTATCCCAACCATGAAACCTACTTCCCATTAATGAGTCTATAAGACTCTCTGACGTAGGCCTCAAGGAGAACAACTTATTCCTCCTTAGTGAGTTCTTCTGCTTTTCCTTCGAAGAAGAACTCTGGGCCATAGTACTCTGATAGGTACTTTACCGTCTTTTCATTTTTCAACTCAATAGTTGTTATCTCTCTGTAAGCAAATTCATTTGGGTGAGTCCCTTCTAATAACAACTGGAGTTCATTTTTCTTGATCTCTTCAAGCCTCTTGTATAACAACCCCTTCTTGACCATTTTGTTCTCCATTAGAGTTTGAGGGGTCATCTTTGACTTGTAGGCTCTCTTGAAGTCTTCAAGAATCTCCCAGGGTGAGACTACAATGGCCAACATAATAACAGCATCTATGGTCTTTCTCACTTGGCCATTATATCTACTTGGTATGGATTTCTTATGAATTCTAGAACTAACCCTGGGGTCTTGCCAAATCCTTACTCTCTCCTTTTGATATTGAAAGGTATACCTGAGAGCATACAGCCTTTGAGCGTGTTTCTTCATGGGTTGTATAGATGATGACTGAGGAAACTCTTTGTCAACCATCTTCAAAAGTTGCTCATCGTGCTGTTTCTGCTGTTCTTCTTCTTCAATCTTAACTTTCACCATTTGCCTCTGAAAGTCTGGTGTGATCATTTGTTGACTTCTGGGCTCAGGTATATTTAGAATAGCAGAGATTGGCAGACTGTCTTCTTCATCATCTTCTTCTTCTTCTTCTTCCATCCTCAACACCCTTCTCCTCCTTCTGGGTGCATCATTGGATGTGGTTTGAGGTGGTTTTTGGGGTAAGGGAGTTGGTTTTGAGGGTTGAGTTGGTTTAAGTTTAGGTTTAGGGATTGGTTTGGAGAGTTATGGGGTTGGTTGTTTTTGAGTGGGAGTTTGGGAAGGCTGATCTAGCATTTTTGTGGTAAGTTTGGCTTTGGAAAGCTTGGCCATATCAATTCTCTTCCCAACACCTGCTTCATCTAAGGCTTCGATAATCAACCCCTTATTGAATGCTTCAGAAGTACAGATTCTGGTGGTTATTGCCAGAATACTGTCTCTGGTCCATGATTTAATCTCAATTAATGATCTTCCAAAGTATTTTGCAATAAACCTGATCATTATCTCCAACCTCTCCCTTTCCATCACACTATAACTGGCCCATCTCTCTTGTATCTCTTTAATCTCCAGCCTTCTGATCTCAGTGTCTAATGTAGCTGTATCAAAGCCCTGTCTGAAGAGTTGGTCTATTATTCTGTCCATTGATCTGCTGTGAGCTTCATCAGCTTCTTTAACCAGATCTTCCAATGATTTCTCTTCATCAGGCTTTTGAGTTTCAGCACTTTTCTTTCTCTTGTATGTGATCAGCAGTTTTTCCTTTTCTAACTCCTTTTCTTTCTCTTGTTGTTTCTCATCTTCCACTCTCTTTCTCTTTCTTTCTTTCACTGCCTTAGACTCCCCCTTTTTGGGTGCATTGGGTTCAGGGGTTTGAATGGCAGAAAGCTTCTTTTGCACAGCATCATCAACAAGTGTTTGTAGATTTGAGGAGATCCTCTCATCAATGGCTTTATGAACAATCTCATTGATGATGGGAGTGATGAGAGGTAAGGAATGTTGAAAGGTAGCAACCATCTACTAAGAGGGGTTCTGTCCCTGAGAGGTGGTGCCAAAAGAAGTGGCTGGTGGCTCAGTTGAGTGTAGTGGCTGAGTGTTTGGTGAACCTTCAGATGAAGGTGCCATCTGTGGGTTTATTGGGGTAGATGGACTTTGATCCTGAGACATTTTGGCAAGCAGTTCTTTGAGTCTGCTCACCTCAGCCTCAAGATTGTGTTATGGGCTAAGACATCGAAGAAAAAACCCAGGTCATCATCAGTCTTTGCTGAATCACCTGACCTCCTGATTGAATCAGGATGTACATGCCCTGAGTGTAGATCAGTTGTAGCATGTGCCCCTTGTTCTTGGTTCTGGGGACTTCCTGCCTCAGGACTGAGTCCTTCATCGGCAGTTGCCTCTGGTGAGGGCTTAGAGATGTTACCAACTGCATCCTGTTCATTTGCTGAATCAGTAGAAGTGGCAGCCTCACCAGATGTTCTAACCTCCTCCTCTACACGGGGAGATTGAACATTATAACCCCTGTGCTGTGGGTTATCAGCAGCATTTTGGTCCTCTTCCTCAGCTGTTGAGGTTCTCCCCATTGTAATTGGTTTTTGGGAAGGAGGAGAGGAATGCAGCTGACTCAGCACTTGTGCAACTATAATGGTTGGGCTTTGAGGGTGGTTGCATTTGGAGATAGGTTTGAAGCAGATTGCACCCGGGGTGACTGGTGCTCTTCAATGGTAACCTTCTCAATTGAGATAGGTTCCAGCATTGTGGTATCCCCAATTATGGTTGCATCAGGATCCTGTTGAGAGGATGCCTGAGCGGCTAGGGCTGGTGGAGTCTTTGACACTACTGGGGGGTTAGAACCAGTAAGTGTTTCCTGTATTGGTGGTACAGGGGCATCCTCAGGGGACTCATCTCCCTGAGTAGCCTTTTTGGGTTTTTTGGTGTTGGGTTTGGTGGGGACTTTGGATCTGGAAGTGGAGGTTATGGGTTCCCGCTGCTTGGGTTTTAGCAGCCGGGCAGCCCCTTTCAGTGTAGGGTCAGAGTTGTGCCTGGAGTATACTTCAGGCAATACAGCCGGAGCAGGGACTCCAAGGCCAACAAGGCCGTCTAATTTTAGCTGATTTAAAATTATGGCCATGAGAAACCTGGGATATAATATCCATCTGTTTGCCATAGGTTTCAAAGCCAGATCCTTTAGTTCCATGAAAACTATCTCAGAAAAATTTAGATTTTGTGTTCAAAGATAGAGTATAATACCTGTTGCCATCGGGAGGACATCTGATCCCATGAGGAGGTTTTTAATGCAAGGCAGACATTCACCATGTGGAATATAAGACGTTCAGCATCATGGAAGTGCTTCTTCAGAATGGTGGTAGCACTTAAGTCTCCTTCATACCCGTTATTGATGAAAGACATATCAGTTGTGCCTTTCGGGTATTCTGTGACACAGGTGGCATCATGTAGATTTAGGGTTTGTCGAATGATGTCTGGAGTGATGACCACCTGTTTCTGGTTAACCAATGACTGGAGAGTTATTTGGCTATCATTCTCACCAGTTTGCACAGAGACGTTGGTCCAGAATTGGCTTAGGGAATCGGGGTATATGGTAGGATTCAGAAGAAAAGCGGTTCAGTACTGGGAATCTACCATAAGATCGATGGCATTATCAAATTTGTTCCAAAAGGCCGATTTCGAGAGGTAGGCAACACAGTTGTGTCTGGGTTTGAGTTTCATGGTCGCCATTTTTGAGAGAGTGAAGGACATAAAACGGCTAATGAAACGTTTGAAATTAGGTTTAGGTATTTATAGGGTAAGAAAAGGCTGATATAAAACGACTGAAAGTGTTGGTGCTGTCATCAGTTGTTTGAAAACAACTGAAGACCTGGTTTTAACTTTCAGAAGTTGTAACAACTGAAGACTTGGTATTAGTCATCAGTAGTTGTGAAACTACTGAAGACATGGTTTTGGCTTCAGGTGTTGTAAACAACTGAAGATTTGGTGTTAGTCATCAGTAGTTGTAAAACTACTGAAGACATGGTTTTGGCTTCAGTTGTATGAAGTGAAACAGCAGTTGTAGAAACAACTGAAGAGAAAAGTTTCTCATCAGCTGTTGTCGTCAATTCTTAGCTCATCAGCTGTTTCATTCTGACCTAAACACTTATCAGACTTTTTGTCTGATTTTCAGACGTTTCATTGGTCATCAGTACTTATCTGTTATACTGACATCAGTAGTTGTAACTACATCAGTTCTTTTCAACAGATAGAGTACTTCAGTACTTTTAAGTAATTTAGTCTTCAGTAGTTATGAAAACTACTAAGGATAAAAGAACTTATCAGTACTTATTTGTGACAATAGTATACGAATGCTCATCAGTACTTGTTGACTAAGATCATCAGTAGTTGTCACTTATTGGTAGACCTCTCACTAAACTATTGTGGATCAGCCGATTCATGTTTTTGAGATTAACATGACCCAGCCTTCTATGCCACAGTTTAGATTCCTGAGGAGAGGCCTTGGAGAACAGGCAAGGATGACCTTTTAAATCAATCTTCTTTGACAAATCCAAGGCATATACTCTTCCTATCCTGTTGGCCTTCAGGAGAGTATGTTCATCCAATACCTTGTCAATCAGCCTCAGAACTTTGGAAGACAGAATCCGGCAGTTCTGGCTTGTGAAAAGTGCAACATGCCCTTTATCACACATCTGACTGACACTCAGTAGATTATACTTGAGATTCTCCACATGGTTAACATCATCAAATCTGATTTCTCCATTTGACACAAATCCTTTCCCAATGATGTAACCCTTAGCATCATTTCCAAATGAGACAAATCCCTTCTTTCCTTGAGAGTAGTCATTAAGAAGAGAACTGCTCCCAGTCATATGCATAGATCCTCCACTATCTACATACCAGATGCTTCTTTGGCATGCTGAAGAACCCTGCATTTATCATAAGAAACTAGTTAGCTTTAGAGACCCAAACCTTTTTGGTTTTGGGTCTGTTTTCATCAACAGATTTAACCATAACTTGTTTCTCATGATTAACAGCTGATGAAGGTGGAGATGGTGCTGAAATGGATTTCTTAGATTTGGGCTTGGATTTCCTTTTCAGTGGTTTGATCACAGGTGCATCTAGTTGGTTAACTCTCCCCAACAAATGCTGAACCATCATAACAAGTTGTATCTGATTTGTTGCTAAAGCCTTCAGCTCATTTGACACATCAGTATTTGTTTTTGATGAGTTCCTGTGACCCACCATTTCCTCCTTCTTGAAATTCACAGACTTAGTCTGATGTTTATCATGAGGAACACTATCAGCTGTTTTCTGATAAACCCCATCCTTCTTTTTGGATGTTGGTGAGGCCATGGGTTTATTAGTTGGAGATGACTGTGGTACAAACTTGGTCTCAAACTCATTTTTCATTTTATTAATCTCTTCTTTAATGAGCTTATCTCTGTTGAGTTTGGAACCCTTTTTGTACCAGCATTCATCAGATAGATGATTGAATTTACCACATATTTCACATGGCTTATTCTTCATCTTGGATTGATCAACTGCTTAAGTGGAAACTACTGAAGGTGTGATCTTCAGTACTTTCCTCCTTTCAGTACTTATGTTAAGTACTGAAGGATCGGTAACAACTGAAGACTTGTTCTTCAGCTATTCTCTATCCGTCCTGAAAGACCATATGATAGATTCCTCAGCAGTTGTTAATCCTTTTATTTCAGCAGATTTGAAATGCTTTTCAGATGTTGTAACTTGCCCTTCAGTACTTGGAGTACTTTGAGGGACAACATCTGAATTGCTCAGCTTCATGTGTTTATCAGCATTTAAACCATCAGGCAATTGATTTGCTGAGATCTTAACACTGACTTCATCCTCTAATTTTGTATTATCATTTGAGGATGAATCACATGATGATGTGGTTTGGAAATTACTTTCACCTTCAGATTTTACTATTGATTTTGAAGTAAAATCAGTAGGTGGTGCAGTATGATTGTAACCTATTCCAAACTTCACATTTGAAGCTGTTTGCTTGCTGAGAAGCATTTCAAATCCCTTGCAGGATGTTACCCAGCGGTCACACTCAACTTGGGTAGCTGCAAGTGTCTCTTTGAGACTTCTGTGGTTCTCAAGTATGACCTCTACCTTAGCCTTTTCATCATTAAGTTGGCATTTAAGCTTGTAAATCTCATCATCTTTGTCATTAAGAGCAGACTCATACTCAGCTTTTCTTTTGGAAATAGTTTTCTCAAGCTCAAGATTTTGATTTATTAAAGCTACATTTGCCTCTCTAATAGAGACAAAGGCAGCTATGCATGATTCAGAACATAACTTGGCTTTAGCCTCAGAAGATACCTGGGTTACCTGTGAAGATGATGCATTGGAGCAAGAACCCTCAGTAGACTCCAGGGCCATGAGAGCAAGATTCCCAAAAGGATGTTCACCACCATGTTGACCAGCACCAGCAAATAATTGCTCATTGAAACCAGAAAGATCATCTGGTGAGCTGCTCCAGTCAACAACTCCTGGTGTGAAGAAGTTGTGATGAGGTTGAGATTGTGATGGAGATGGTTGAGGCTCAGGTAGGGCTTGAGGTTGTTGTGCTATAGGAACTTGAACTGGATTTGGCTGTGGCATGTAATAGCAGGGATATGGATATGGCATTGGACCCTGAGGGACAAAATATGCAGGAGATTGAGGTTGTGAGTGATGACTAGAACTAGCAGGATGTTGCCCTTTGTTTTGTGAACTATTGCTTGGAAAGGTCACAAAGGGTGCAGAGGAGTTAGATCCAGTTGATCTACACTCTCTTGCAAAGTGCCCAAGCCTGTGGCATTTGTGACACCTCAACTTACTCTTGTCAAAACCAACTTTGGTTTTGCCAGAGAGTCCTAGAAATTTCCTACCAGTTCTCTTGTAGAACTTTTGAGATCTGATATTGATCAAGGCCATTTGGCTCAAAATATCCATCTCTTCTAAATCATCATCAGCAATACCCATCAAATCATCCATGATAAAGCATAAATTATCACTATTACACCCAGAATGACTGTCAACACCAACAAATGCATGATCAGAACTGTTTGAAGAGAAATCTATATGCTCATCATAATGGCTTTCTGATCCAGCATATTCTGACTCATGACCGACCAAGGCAGTGTTCCCTGGTACAAAGTCATCAGTGAGCTTTCCTGATGATGCCAGTTTCCTTTTCTGCTCTATCTCTCTTTCAAATGTAAGCAGTTTCCCATGGAGTTGGGTGAGAGATAGGCTATCCAGATTTGCACTGGAGCGTAGGACAATGGTGTATGTGTCCCATCTCTCAGGCAGTGATCTGAGGAATCTGTTGTTCATCTGGCTGTTAGTATACTCATGCTTGACCATTTTCAGCTCAGAGATCAAGCAGGAGAAACGCTCAAACTGTTGAGTAGTGTCTCACCCTTCCTATGAGAGAATGTCTCATATTGTTGGGCGAGGATTTCTCTGTTGTTTGCTAAGACCTCATCAGTTCCTCCGAATTGTTCCTTCAAAGCATTCCAGAGGTCATGAGCAGTTTCATGATGCATAAGCCCAGAATAGATTTCATTAGGCAGTGCCATGGCCAGAATTCCATGGGCTTTAGCATCAATCTCAAACAGTTTACGATCTTCATCTGAGTATTGCTCCTTCTTCTTCGGAACCATTTGGTTGGTCTCCGGATTGTTCACCATAGGCTTGTGTGGACCGTGAACCACAAATGTCCAACAACCTGAACTGTTAACAGACAGGTGATGGAGCATTCTTCGTTGCCATATGTTATACTCACTCCTAACCAGCATCGGAGGCTTGGTTGAGGAGCCAGTATTGTGAGGGTCATTAGAAGGAGTAGTCATTCTCAGATTCAAACCAATTCAATCAAGTTTCAACAGATTTAGCACAAAAACACAACAAACTCAATATGAACCAAGAAGAAACTCAAATTGACTAACCAGAAGCAGCAGAAGATCAATCTCTATAACCAATTCTTGCAAATATGCTAATTCGATCAAACTTTAGATATCAAAATAGCAATTTCAATGATCAATTGTTAAACCGATCAATGATTAACCCGCTCTGATACCATTTGACAGGATCAGCGATCTAAGTTTGATCAATTAGAGTTGAATCGCAGCGGAATTAGAACAAGAATTAGACAAATATAGCAAGAACACAATAGATATTCAATGGAACAGTACACGGTTATAGAGAAAGAGGGTTTTCTGCAAAAGGGATAATATCATTCATGCACAAATGCTTCGGTATGGCGGCCGCTAAGCTTCGCAGGCTTCGCAGGGCATCGCACCTTACAATTAGGTCAACATTCCTTATATAAAGGAATGTGACGTCTGCTGATGTCACTTGATAGTGACATCTAACAGAATTATTACAAACAACTGAAAGTAAGCAAACTACTGAGAATGTTCACAACAACTGAGAACATCTCAGAGTATGCTAAGTACAAGATGAAACTAAAACTACTAAAACTACAAGTACTGATTACAAGAAACATAAAACTACTGAAAGGAAACCATCACAACTAATGAAGAGATCTTCTTCAGCTGTTGTGACAACATCTGAAACTTGGTCTTCAGTCTTTGTCTTCAGCTTTTGTCTTCAGACTTTGTCTTCAGCTTTTGTCTTCAGACTTTGTCTTCAGCTCTTTCACTTCAGACTTTGTCTTCAGCTCTTTCACTTCAGACTTTGTCTTCAGACCTTGTTATCAGTTGATGTCTTCAGCTGTTGCAGACTACTTCAGTTGTTGTAATGTCCGTGGGACTTAAAGGTTTTTCTGATCAGGCTCATTGGTTCTTTTGATCCAACATTGTTCAAGACAAGGACAGGTCTTTGAGTGGACATCCCAGATCCTAGGGTGAAATGATCATCAGAGTTGTTTCCTTAGCTAGGTTGTCATTTTTCTTTAGAGATGACATAGGAGGTAGAATAAGGTGACTTAACTATCTTAAAGATGGGATTAAAAAAGAAGATAGCTTCAAGTGTGATGAAATTTTTGAAAAAAAAATTGAGAAGTGGTGATTGATTGTGAATTTAAGAAAAACTTAAGGATAAAAAGCACCACTGTCCTCAAGGTGGACACTAAATTGTTTTAACCAAAATTTAACAACCATAAATTTATGATAAATTCGTATGTGATGTGGTGTGCTTGAAAGATTTGTGTAATGAGTATGATAGTAAAAGTAAAGAAATGACACATATGATATGAGAAAAGCCCTTGATCCCTAAATATCTCTAGCATAAAACCTTAGGAGGTGACTAATCGTCACTCTGCCTCTTATTGTTCTTATTTATTGTAGTAAGAGTTATAATGCGAGAGCTATAGCATATCAATTCTAGGTGTTACAGAGTAAATTGCCAATGTGTGTTGTGTGTTCTATATCGATCTTTCTGCCTCTATATAAGAAAAATAAAATAACAATATCCCGAGAATCCTAAGGAGTACTCGGTCTTCACTCATGACTGTTAGAGGTCTTCTTTAACACCTTTTCTTTAATTGACTACTAGTTTATTAGGATTGACTAAGTCAGTATGAGTCAGCTACGAAGACAAGTCAAAGCCAAAAGGATAATAGTAATATTGTTAGTATTTAGGATACTATCAAGATCTAGGATTCTGGATCATAATATTCACCCATAATATTTATAGGCCCAAAAAGATCCAGGTAAAGTAATTTCTATGGAGTACTATTTATATTCACAAGTTTTGGCTTATGGGAAACTCTATGTTGTTTTCCTTTAGGATATGCAAAACCATGGTTGGTGTAATGAAATTATGTCTGAGGTAGACTCGATACATGGTTTCAATTTACCAACTTGTTCATATTTTTAAAATTTGTATGCCCTAATATCTTATGTCATAATTGTGATTCATCAATTGATATTTCAGAAAAAAAACATGTTTAAGATGGATTCATTGTGTTCAGATTGAGCACATGTGTGTTGTTCTTTCTTGGTGTCTTTAATACAACCCACTTTTCAGCAATGTGGGATCCTGGCTTCAAATTGTAACAATGCTTGTCTGTGAAATGAGTGGAATATTATCTTGTTAGAAAATTGAGACACACTTAGCAAGTTAACCTTAAGGTCACAAAAGTTAACTTTGTCAAAGCTAAGTTGTCCATTTATGACTTTCCATTCTCTTATTATTCTTCCTCCTTGAGAATATCCCCTAAATAAAACAATAGTTTCGTTGATGTGATTAAAGTCATGAATAAAGTCATGTGTTTTGAGGATCCTTTTTCAACATACTAGATATTTGTTAGACCTCCTTGATGTCCTTGCAAGCATAACCAGATTAGTTAAAGTTAGAAACCCAAACCATGCCATGATGGTCTTGGGTTGTCCATTTCTACCAAATATTGTTACTTACTGATACATACCTTTGAGTTTCTTAATTTTACTTGAATCATCGTCATTTACGTTATATACCATTTATTGCAGTTAGCTCTCATATTACCTGTCGTAACATCAAGTGTCGTAAGATTCTTTTTGTCAATGAAGTATGTGAAGTCTGATTTGCATAACCGGATCGGAGATGTGAATTTAAGCAATAGTTGTATCTGTCATATTAAAAAAGACTTGCTTCAAAATGTTTCATTAGATGATGTAACGAATAGATTTCTAAACCTAAAAACTCGTAAAAAGCAACTTTGGAGATTTTATATTTCTCTTGTGTTATTTTGCTAACCATTACAGTACTTTTGTTTTGTTATTCTACAGCTAGTTAAACATAATGAGGATCCCAAATTGCATGAGCAATAGGTCTTACATGTAAAGGCTCCTGTACCCATGACTCAATACTTCCTTGCCAAGCTACATGAAAAAGATATGTAGAAGTCCACAGAAAAATTATTGCTAATTGCCTGAAGTGAGAAGAAAAAATATTTTCATAAAGACGTTCCTCAATAATATCATCATGACTCTCGAAGTCATGTGCGGTAGCAATACCCAACCAATTACGACGAGTAGTGAGGTTCTGAGCTAAGCCCTGGCTAAACCTTGGAAATCCTAATGCCATAATGCCCTTCAATAACTTGATTTTACCCATTAATGTGTGACCCGCCCGATCCGACCAGAATTGTTACGAGAGATTTTAATTTTTTTTATAGTTAAAGGAGCCTAAAAAATTTTTTTGACCCCATGAAATATATTTATGGGTCTGCCACTAGTCACAATCACACTTAACTGGGGGAGCTGATGTAACACCCGACCCCTCATACCACTAAAATTGTCTGCTTTGCTCACATGGAGCTCACGGATTTGTTTTTAGTTGCCCGGGTGAAAACTTTCCAGGGAGGTGATTGCTGCCACCTAAGCACATTTAACTGTGGAGTTCTCCTCTCATTCACAGCCAATACGCCCAAAGCACGTTGGTGATATTAGAGGCCAGGCATTCCTTTTGAATCAGGAATCTCTCCTGTCCACGATCGATGTGGGATTTGCCTAGAGTGTTACAATCATCCCCCTTTGGATTCATCGTCCTCAATGAGGTTTGCCCCACCATCCCATCAATGGATGTGGGATTTGCCTAAGTGTAGGAACCTCTGAGGTTATGAGGCTGATGCAACCAAAGGATACCAAAACAACCAAGTCTTCCAACATGCACTAAGGAACAAAGAAGAACTAGCTTCGGAAGTTTTACACACTCAAGTAAAATGCTAAGTGTAAAATCTTCCGAAGCCAATGTTCAGAAGAAACTACTGAGGAAACTTTACACTAAGTGTCAAGTCTTCCGAAGCCAAAGACTTAACTCTTTCGAAGGTTAAAGATGAAGTCTTTCGAAGGTTAAAGATGCAGTCTTCCGAAGCTCTCAAGACAAAGTCTTCTGAAGCTGAATAAAGACAAGACTGATTACTTTAGAAGAGAGAGAAAAGACACTTTTTCTATTAACTTTATCATAAAGCAACCTCCTGTCCGCTGCATGCTCTGGTGGTTCACCAACTATCAAAAGTTGGTGAAACTTCCATGCTTTATGATAAAGTAGATAAGGTGTTTGTCTGCAAGTTTCTGTATTTGTTTCTTTTTTGGCTTTTTGTAATAGGAAAGTCAGTGAGCTATGGCCTGTCATAGTCACTAGTCAAAAGGAAATCTGCCTTTTGACTTTAGGCTGATCTTGTTGTCTAGATTAGTCACATCCAACTGTCTTTTTGCATATTAATGGTTGTAGGTTTAGTGTAAAGAGTCAAAGGTTCTTGTATTTCAAAATCAGTGCAAACACCTGTAATAGAACCTAAGAAGCAGTATACTACTTCCTTGAAAATTATTTCTTGTGTTCTTGCTCTTACTTTACTTGTGTTGTGCATTGTATCATCTGTTTAAAGTTCTAAGTTCCCTATTTGAATTGTTAAGTTATCCTAAAGATCCTCCTAAGTGTGTTAACTAAGTGCAAAGTCCCTTTTTAACGGTCCTGCATTTGGTATCAGAGCATTCCAGGCTCTTGTTTGCAAGATCTCACCATCTTCAAAACCTCTTAGTAACACACATCACTTAACTCTTAAATGGCAGCTATCTCCAAAGCTGATATGGAAACTGGAACAATGACAAAGTCCCCACTGATCACTCCTGAGGATTTTGACACTTGGTGTCAAAAATGGAAGGCTTTATCAAGTCTCAAGATTCCAGGATGTGGGAGTCTGTTGTCAATGGACCTCATGTACCATGCACCTCTTCAGCTGCTGCTGGTGGTGGCATGATACCAAAGGAGAGGGCTGACTTTTCTGATGAAGACTGGAAAAGAATTGACATTGATCAGAAAGCCATGACAGCCCTCCAAACTGCTCTTCCAAACTCCGTCTACAGAGGTTTCAAGAAGTGCATGACCGCTAAACAGCTATGGGATGCACTGAAACTGATGTATGAGGGTTTAAATGAAGCCAAGGAGAACAAGAAGGATCTCCTGAAGCAGCAGTTTGAAAATTTCACCTTAAAGACAGGTGAAACCATGACTCAACAATACTTCAGGTGTGTTGAGATTATGGATACTCTGGCTGATGTTGGGGTAACTATTGAGAACAGGGATATTGTTAGGAAGTTCATGTCCTCTCTTCCAAGACAATGGACACACTACTGTGTGGTCATTAAGAGGACTGAAAATCTCAAGACCCTTACTCTCACTGAGTTGTATGGGATACTCAGTGGATACCAGATGGAGATGAATATGCAAAATTCATCTGGTAGCTCCAACACTCACCAGAGTTCAGCCCTTCATGTGGTTGAAAGGGATAGCAGAGAACCACAGCATCATCTCATCTGCTACCCTGAGACTTCACAAAAGGGTCCTTTCATCACCTTCCCGGAGACACCAAGAGAGAGCTACATCCAAGGAAGTCCCTTCCAAGAGACAAACTCCTCTCAAGCCTTTGTTTCCACTGATGAAAGTTCAGGCAACTTTCTCTTTACTCTTGAAGACCTGGACTGTATCCATCCAGATGATCTGGAATATATGGAGATAGTCCAGCAGATGGCTCTTCTCACTCAAAGAGCCCAGAAATTCTACAAGAGGACTGGGAGAAGGTTTCCTAGCAATGCAGCCAGTGGCAAGTTTGGGCTGGACAAGAGCAAAGTCAAGTGTTACAACTGTAACCAGATGGGACACTTTGCTAGAGAATGCAAGGCACCCAAATCAAATGGTGGCCAAGCCTCATCCAGGCCAAACTACACTGAAGGAGGGCACCAGAATGAGAAGCCAAGACAGCAAGCTGCAGTTGCTGTTGAAGAAGGAGGCTTTGACTGGAGCTTTCAAGCTGAAGATGCATCTCCAAACCAAGCACTCATGGCTGACCACGATGAAGCCAAGGTACTTGAACATCTTTGCTCTCCTGATTGTATTGCTAAAGTAAACAGATACAGGTCCTACAACTTGGAAATGAGATCTGACATTGAGTCCTTAAATATTTTAAAAGCTGATTTTAAAAGAGCTAAAAATGACTATAAACTTAAGATAGAAGATCTAGAAAAAACAGTTTCAACTCTTAAACATGAGCAAACAAATTACAGGACTCAAATTAAGGATCTCATTACCAAGTTGACTGAATGCCAGGCTGAGCTTGTGATCAGCAAAGCCAGAGCAGAAAAATGTGTTCTTGAAGAGGAAACCTTCAAGAACATGATATCCTCATCTCTGCATGCAAAAGTGTGTTATCAGAACAAGCAGGGACTGGGATCTAGTGAGATAGCTCCTCCACACACTCTACTATCAGTTAGATCTCCAAGGTGTGGAACTGGTCAAGATGAGTTCCATCCATAGATCCCAGTGATGAAGAGGATGAAGAGGATGAAGAGGAGAAGGTGAGGGATGACTCTGAGGTGAGTGAAGAGAGTAAATCCAAAAAGGGTCACCATGCTCCTAAGGAGGAAAAAGAAGCTGGTTTGAGCAAAACCAAAAGGAAGAACTTGATCAGAAGAGCAAAGAGAAGATCAAGAAAAGCTCAAGAGGTCAAGACCACCTTTGATCCTAAACAGAAACAAGTATTTGTCTCTGCAGGGTTCAAGGTGATAAAAGCTGAAGATCCTGCCAAGAATTCTAGTACCAAGAGTTCTACTTCAGCTTCAACTCACTCCAGCAACAACAAGAAGATTGATCAGCTGTGTGTCACTGCTACACAGCCTGAACCATCCATTTCTAAAAGCAAGCTTCACCCTAAGAAGCCTGCTGCATCATCTGAAAAGGTGAAAGAGGAAAAGGAAAGTGTTCAAGCTCAGTCTTCTTTGGAAAAGAAGGCTCTCAGAAGAAAAAATATAGACTGTGTTATGTGTGGTAGTACCTCACATCTGGCTAAGGATTGTCAATACAATCCAAAGGGTACTATCCACATGATCAAGAAGAAAACTTCTGAGAGGAAGAAGAAACAAACAGCTTCGGAAGGAAAATCTGTTTCCTTCGGAAGCTCCAAAATGAAGAAAAAGGCAAATGAACCATTGTCTTCGGAAGGAAAATTGGTCTCGGAAGAAAGGAATGCTTCCGAAGTACTGAGGCCTGCTACAGTGAAAGCAAGATCTTCGAAGGATCAGTCTCCAAAGCTTCCGAAGCCACAAAAGCTTCCGAAGCATTGAAGGTCAAGCCCAATCTTTCAAAGGTGGTGTGGAAGATGAAGGAAGACCATGTGGCTAAAAGTTCATCATCAGAAACAGCAAATGATCCCCAAAGCCTGAGCATAGGATCTATTACTGTTTCATTGCCTTTAACTCATTCTAATAAGCCCAAGACCAATGAGGCTTGGGTTTCCAAATGTAACTAAATCATCTCTTTTTGTGCAGGGACAGCTAAAGACCAACAAAAATATCTGGATTGTTGATAGTGGCTGCTCCAGGCACATGACTGGCAATGAGTCCTTGCTTCAAAACTTTGAAAGGATTGATGGAGGACCAGTTGCTTTTGGGGGAGATGCAGGAGGGTACATTACTGGCAGGGGCAAGGTTACAAATGGTAAGCTCAGCATTGAGAAGGTAAACTTTGTCAAAGAGCTTGGATACAATCTTCTGAGTGTGTCCCAATTTTGTGACCAAAAACATCATATGCTCTTTACTGAGCATGAGTGCATTGTTCTCAAGCCTGGGGTTGACATTCCTCCTGAGCATATTTTGCTTAGAGCCCCCAGAGAGGAAACATGTACAAGATGGACTTGCAGGAAGCATCTCCATCTGGAGAGGTTTCTTGCTTTCTATCTAAAGCAAATAGTGATGAGTCTCTTCTTTGGCATAAGAGAATGTGCCATGTAAACTTTAAAAACATGAATAAACTGATTAAGAATGATTTGGTAACTGGAATACCAAAGAAAGAGTTGATAAGTGATGACCACTGTGTTGCATGCCTGAAAGGGAAGCAACACAAAGTGTCTCACAAGCCAAAGGAAATGAACTCTATCACTACTCCCCTACACTTGTTACATATGGATCTGTTTGGCCCCACCAGTGTAATGAGTCTAGGAAGGACCTCATACTGTTTAGTGATCACAGATGATTTCACAAGATTCACTTGGGTGTTTTTCCTTAGAACTAAGGATGAAACCTCTGAAATCTTGAAGAATTTCATTCTGAAAATTGAGAATCAATCTGATCACAAGGTCAAAATCATAAGATGTGATCAGGGAACCGAATTTAAAAACCAAATCCTTGATACATTTTGTGATGAGAAGGGTATTTCAAGACAATATAGTGCTCCCAGGACTCCTCAGCAAAATGGTGTTGCTGAGAGGAGAAACAGGACACTTATTGAAGCTGCAAGAACTATGTTGTCTGACTCTAAGCTGCCCATCACCTTCTGGGCAGAGGCTGTCAACACAGCCTGCTATGTGCAGAATAGAGTTTTAGTAGTTAAGACACATGGTAAGACTCCTTATGAACTGTGGCACAAAAGGAGACCATTTATTGGTTTTCTCAGAACATTTGGATGTCCTTGCACCATCTTGAATACCAAAGATCAAATAGCTAAGTTTGCTGAGAAATCAGATGATGGACATTTTGTTGGATACTCTTCTCAAGCCAAGGCTTATAGAGTATACAATCTCAGAACTAGAATCATTGAGGAGTCAGCCAATGTGACTTTCAATGAACACACACCCTGTGTGAAAGGTTCTGGTCCGGATTGGCTATTTGATCTTGATTTAGTTACCAACTGTTTTAACAAATCTTGTGAGAATGTTTCAGGATCTATGGATAACAGGTCAACAGAGGATCCTGACCCAAGATTTGAGCTGAGAAGACCAAACAAGAAGACTACTTCAGCTCCAATGGTGACTAACCCTGTCATTGAGGCTCCAATCAGCACAAGCATGACAAATACTGCTGATTCAACTGAATTACCCTCAAAGTCCAGTTCAGAGGCTCAGAATTCAGGTGAAGGAACCTCCAATGCAGGAGGAATGGATGGTGGTGACAGTGATCAAGAATTTCTTGATGCTGATAACCACTCCATTGAAGACAACATCAATGATGTCACACACTCATTGGATCAAGTTTCTCTTGATAAGTGTGCTGATGTGGTGGGGGATTCTTCTTTGCCAGATCAAAATTTCTCTAATCTTGATCTGTCCAACCAACTTGCTGTGATTCCTCAACTCAGGATCCACAAGTCACATCCCACCACAAACATCATTGGAAATGTTGACTCAGGGGTGAGAACAAGAGGACAAACTCATGATAGCCATGTTTGTCTACATTCTTGTTTCTTATCCCAAATTGAGCCTAAGAAAGTTGATGAGGCTCTAAAGGATGGAAGCTGGATTGAAGCAATGCAAGAAGAGTTGCTTCAAATCAAAAGACAGAAGGTGTGGAACTTGTGCCCTCTTCCTCAAGGGAAGACTGTCATAGGTACCAAGTGGGTATTTAGGAACAAGAAGGATGATAGAGGGATCATCATCAAAAACAAGGCTAGACTGGTTGTCCAAGGATACACACAAGAAGAAGGAATTGATTATACTGATGTCTTTGCTCCTGTAGCAAGACTTGAAGCTGTAAGGATATTCCTGGCTTATGCTGCATCCAAGGATTTCAAGGTCTACCAGCTTGATGTGAAGTGTGCCTTTCTTTATGGGGTGATTGATGAAGAAGTTTATATTAAACAACCACCTGGCTTTGCAGACCCAGATCATCCTGATTATGTCTGCAAGCTTGATAAAGCCCTTTATGGACTACATCAAGCTCCAAGAAAGTGGTATGAGACACTATCAACATACCTCTGCAATCATGGATACAAAAGAGGTACTATTGATGGGACTCTCTTCATCAAAGATACAGGGAATGACACATTGCTAGTTCAGATATATGTAGACGACATCATCTTTGGTTCAACTAATCCAAAGCTCTGCAAAGACTTTGAGATGCTGATGAAGAATAGATTTGAAATGAGTGCCATGGGGGAACTCAATTTCTTTCTAGGAATTCAAGTGAAGCAGGTTGAAGATGGCATCTTCATCAGTCAGTCAAAGTATGTACAGGACATACTTACAAGGTTCAAGATGACTGATTGTAAAGTTGCTAAGACACCCATAGCCAGAAACCATTCCCTTGGTCTTGACCTTGAGGGGGAGTGTGTTGATGAACATCTCTACAGGGCTATGATTGGGTCACTTATGTATCTTACTGCTAGCAGGCCTGATATCATGTTTGCCACATGCATATGTGCAAGATATCAAGCAAACCCCAAGATGTCACACCTAATCACTGTCAAAAGGATTCTTAGATATCTCAAAGGTGCTCCAAATCTAGGCCTTTGGTATCCAAAGAATTCAGACTTTAATCTGTATGCTTATACAGATAGTGACTATGGTGGCTGCAACATGACTGCAAAGTCCACATCTGGGGGGTGTCAGTTTCTTGGTGGAAGGATAGTCTCTTGGCAATGCAAGAAGCAATCCTGTGTGTCTGCATCAACTGCTGAAGCTGAATACATTGCTGCTGCCAGCTGCTGTGCTCAAGTGCTTTGGATTCAAAATCAGATGCTAGACTATGGATTCAATTTCAAAGAGACTCCCATCCATATAGACAACAACAGTGCCATCTCTATAACAGAGAATCCTGTGCAGCACTCAAGGACCAAACACATCAACATCAGGTATCATCTGATTAGGGATAATTTTGAAAAGGGCTTGATAAAACTAATCAAGGTTAACACAAATGAACAATATGCTGATCTGTTCACAAAAGCTTTTGATGAGCAGAGATTTAAGTATCTTGTATCAGCCATTGGGATGATTAACCTTGAATAGGTTTTTCTAAATAACTTCATCAATCTTACTACCTAAAATTGTGTGTCCTAGGTTGTCTATTAGATCACTTCATAAGCCCAGTTCTCTTTGGAGGAAAACAAATTTTCAAAATGATATTTTTTAGAGTTATGAAAATTTACCTTCGGAAGAAATAAAATTGCCCTCGGAAGAAATTTACAGCTTATCTGCCAATTATCTTTGGAAGAAATTCATGAAGCATCTTCCGAAGCTTAAGTTGAATATAAGCTCCTAAATACATTTTAGAATAAATCTCTTCCGAAAGCAATTAAGTCTCGAAAGACCTGTTTATCTCTTCCGAAGCCAAAACTTTCAAAACTCTTTGAAATATCTTCCGAAGCAAAATTGCCTTCGGAAGCTTTTTCTGAAAAGCTTCCGAAGCTAAAATAACCTTCGGAAGTTTTGCAACTTCCAAGAAAACTACCTTTTTGGGCGCCTTTTTTCTGAAGTAGGACCCACTTGCGGATTTCAAAGTTTATCTTTTGCTTTAACTTTGTTTCAAATCCTGAGTATATCTCCCAAACGGTCCTATCTTCATCTCTCTACTCTCATTTTTCTTAACCTAAAATTAACCCCAAATTCATCTTCTTCTACCTTCCTTCTCTGCAAAGCTTCTGCAAATGGCAAATCTTGATCGCCGAAACGACCCAGATTTCACCATGCATCTACACAGGCAACACAACCAGGTTGCTCTGTTAAACTCTGAGAAGGATCCAAGCTTCTCAGATGTTTGTAGGTATCTTTCTTCGTCTCATTATCTCACCTCCCTTACGATTGATCCTCCCTCTATGAGGATCAGTTGTTTGAGTTCTGGCGGACCTGTCAAGAGGTCACTTTGGACGGGGAGAAGGCACTGTCTGCCACAGTGCAAGGGAGGACACTGTTCATCACTCCAGCCATCATCAACACCCATCTTCAGCTGGATGATGAAGAAGGTGAAATGTCCTTCCCAAAAGCTGCTGTCAACCATTCCTTTGAGCAGATGGGATATGAAGGTGACTTCACAGTCAAGACCTTCAGGAAGGGGAAGGTCTCATACCAGTGGAAGTACCTCCTCCATGTTGTCATCCACAGCTTGTCTAACAAACATGGAGGATGGGACCAGATTCCAGAAGACCTCTCCTTCATTGTCCATGGGATGGTTCAAGGGGTCAAATTCAGGTATTCTCAGTTTGTTTTCACAAATTTACTTGCAAATTTGGACTCCCTAGAATATTACATGTTTCCCCGGTATGTTCAACACATTCTCAACTGTGAAATGGGACCACAGTTGAGGGGAACAGGTAATGTTCTTAAACTTGCACATATGAGGCCCGGCATTTTCAAAATATTGAAAAAGCCAACTGTTGGGTTCTCAGGGGTAGAAACAGCCCTTGTCCCAAAAATGTTTGAGCTCATTGCTCAGGGTGACATCCTAGCAGCACCAGCTAGTGATGAACCAACACCCTCTACCTCTCAACCACCATCAAGGCCTACCATTACCCTCACTTACCAAAGAAAATCCAAACGAACCCCTGCACCTGCTATTGAGCATATGCAGGCCCCCATATCACAACCCACACAGGAGGAAGTGGACACTAGAGCTCCCACTTCCCCTGAGGAGCAAACCACTCCCATTCTTGACACAATCAGTGCTGAGGTTCCTCATGCTCAGCCTGATGAGCTCACACCTCCTCAAATAGCCTTAAGCCATCACTCTGAGTCTCAACACTCTGGTGATCAACCTTCAGGGGAAAGCTACTATCCCCAGCCTCTTGATCTTAATCAACCCATGCCCAGCCTTGACTTTTACTCTGATGAAGATTTGAGTTTCAGTGAGTACCATGAATCTCTCCTCTCCACCCACACTCAAGGTGAGATGAGTACTCCTGCCTCACCCACTTCTAGCCCACATCAGACACCACAAACTGAGGTGGATCTCCTTCAGATTGTCCAGGAGATCCATGTGGCAGAGGCTTTCACTGTTGGCAGTGATTACATCTCTAAGACCTCAACCACAGTAACCCAGCCTCTTGAAATAGAGCAGGGGAAATCCAGCAGCCAAGAAACCTATGCTGGTGATGAGGGAGAAGACTCAGGTCCAATCCTCTCATCCCCCTATGATTCTTCATCTGAAGATGAGGGGAGTATGCAACAAAAGGTGCATAAACTCTCAAACATGTGCACCTACTTTGTGTCCAAGATAGCTCACCTGGAATCTCAGGTGACTATCTTGCAGAAAAGGGTCAATGACTAACAACTTGAGATCACCGATCTCAAGGGTAAGCTACCTGAGAGACCAATGAGATCAACTCATCCAGGTCCACAAGAACCTATGGATGTCATGGATCAATCTCCCAGCTCACCTATGCAAGAGGGTGATGCAACCAAAAAAGGGGAGAAAATCCTAACAATCACAGAACCTGGGAGTTCCTCTCAGAGTATGGACATAAAGGACTCACCATCCTCTCTTACAGTTGTCCATACTCAGCAACCTCCTCTAGACAGTGATCTACATTTGTTAATACAACAACTATTTAAGGAGGGAATACCAAGAGCAATGTATGCCCCTTCTGAGAACCCAATCTGGGGTTAGGGGTATGACAGTGAAAGGAAAGCTCTTGTACTCTCTAGAGCTCAGGGTCAACTAGAAATTTTAAACATTTCAAACCTGAGTTTCTATGAGGGTATAAATCTAGTAGATCTGGCACTTGTAAACCCAAGAAATAACAGACAAGCTGCCAGACTAGCCAGTAGAATTCAAGATTGGGTGCTGGAAGAATTCAAAAGGAGATCAGAACTATATAGACAGAGGCTAGCAGTTGAAGCCTTTGGTTAACTAGATGTTGAGGTGGACCCTAAGATTAGCTTCAAAGGGAAAGCCTTGACTGAAGGCCCAGAGGCTGAGACTGTGAACCTTAAGAAAATATCTCCTCCAGCACCCCTCAGTGAGGCACCAGCTGGTGATGGTGCATCACAACCTCTCTTTGGCTAGAGCTTGACTGTTGAATCCAGTAATGAAGGCCAAAGCTCTTCTCAGCCTGAGTCATCAAGATCAGTACTTGACAAAGGCAAAAGAAAACTAACTGTTGAGGAGATTGAAGAAGAGAAAAGAGAGAGGAAGAGGAAGCTGAGGGGAGAGAGTTCAAGTGGTTCCCCAGGATTCATGCAAGCTGCAATTCTGACTGCCCATGTTCCAAACACTCAAGAAGATGAGTTAAGGGCAGCCAGACTTAATTATCTGGGGACCAGGAACTACAACATAGTTAAACTCATCTCTCTCCACTTAGAGGAATTAAATGAACTGGCTGACACTGAGTTTTCAAAGGAGAGGAAGGAAGCAGAGGATGCAGCTTTGACCCTCAAGCATAAAGAGGAAATGAGAAGAAAAAGAATATACAAGAATATTCCTGTCCTCTCCCCAGTTCAAGAAAGCCCTGAGTCAGAGGCTGTGGCTGCTGATCAACCTCAGGTAGTTAATGAAGAAGAAAAGACAAAGATGATCAACTACCTGAGAGCCACAGGCCTCTACCAGGCACATGCACTTCTTCCCTTGCCATATGATTACATACTGTTTGAATACAACAAGCAGCTGGAAGAGCAAGCCAAAAGAAATAGGGAAGCTTCTAGAAAAAGGGAAAGGGAAGAAGCTGCCAAGTCAAGAGCCATCATCAAGAAAAGTCAGAAAAAGTCTGCAGATAGGCAGAAGATGATGAGCTTCTTGAAGCTGTATGGGTTCTCCGAAAGGACGCTTGGTCCCATGTCTCTGTCCACAATGGATGAGCACATAAGGGTGATCAAGCAGAAGATTAAAAGGGAGAGCTTGTGGATCTCCACTCACCATCAGAACAAGCTCAACCTAAAGTTGAGGTAAAGGTTGAACCTACAGAGACAACACAACCTGCACCTGAAGCTACATAACAGCCAACTTCATCTTCTGATCCACAGCAGGGTTCTCCTCCCTCTCCTTCTGAACCTAGGAGAGAGGAGATTCCAACTGAGAGGGAATCCACTAAAGAACCTGGTACTGAAGACCAACCCTCTCGGTTAAAATCATCTAGGAGGAAAAAGAGGATGGCCAAAAGAAGATCCTCTAAGAAGAAGAAAAGAAGAAAGACATCCACCTCCCAAACTCAGGATGAGTCAGAACATCCTGAGGAAGTGCATGAAGAGGGCTCTCAACCAACTCCTATCATAGTAGAGCCTCTCTCTGTTGGAAGACCAATTCTATCATGGACATTTACTGAAGATCCTGATAGATGGTATGTCACTAGAGATCAGGGAGAACAACATGTCTACTTCACTAGTGACATGCTTGAACTCCCTCTGCATGATCTCTATGACATGAGAAGGTACTTCATGGGTTTGAAGAATCCTGATCTGCTAATAAAGAAAGGAATTCTGAAGATTCTCATGTGGACTATCCCAGTCTGAAGACCTCTCTGTTTTGGTAGCATCAGCCTAGGGGGAGTTTGTAGGAACCTCTGAGGTTATGAGGCTGATGCAACCAAAGGATACCAAAATGACCAAGTCTTCCAACATGCACTAAGGAACAAAGAAGAACTAGCTTCGGAAGTTTTACACACTCAAGTAAAATGCTAAGTGTAAAATCTTCCGAAGCCAATGTTCAGATGAAACTACTGAGGAAACTTTACACTAAGTGTCAAGTCTTTCGAAGCCAAAGACTCAACTCTTTCGAAGGTTAAAGGTGAAGTCATCCGAAGCTCTCAAGACAAAGTCTTCCGAAGCTGAATAAAGATAAGACTGATTATTTTAGAAGAGAAAGAAAAGACACTTTTTCTGTCAACTTTATCATAAAGCAACCTCCTGTCCGCTACATGCTCTGGTGGTTCACCAACTATCATAAGTTGGTGAAACTTCCATGCTTTATGATAAAGTAGATAAGGTGTTTGTCTGCAAGTTTCTGTATTTGTTTCTTTTTTGGCTTTTTGTAATAGGAAAGTCAGTGAGCTATGGCCTGTCATAGTCACTAGTCAAAAAGCAATCTACCTTTTGACTTTAGGCTGATCTTGTTGTCTAGATTAGTCACATCCAACTGTCTTTTTGCATATTGACGGTTGTAGGTTTAGTATAAAGAGTCAAATGTTCTTGTATTTCAAAAAATTAGTGCAAACACCTGTAATAGAACCTAAGAAGCAATATACTACTTCCTTGAAAATTATTTCTTGTGTTCTTGCTCTTACTTTACTTGTGTTGTGCATTGTATCATATGTTTAAAGTTCTAAATTCCCCATTTGAATTATTAAGTGATCCTAAAGATCCTCCTAAGTGTGTTAACTAAGTGCAAAGTCCTTTTTTAACGGTCCTGCATTTGGTATCAGAGCATTCCAGGCTCTTGTTTGCAAGATCTCACCATCTTCAAAACCTCTTAGTAACACACATCACTTAACTCTTCAAATGGCAGCTATCTCCAAAGCTGATATGGAAACTGGAACAATGACAAAGTCCCCACTGATCACTCCTGAGGATTTTGACACTTGGTGTCAAAGAATGGAAGGCTTTATCAAGTCTCAAGATTCCAAGATGTGGGAGTCTGTTGTCAATGGACCTCATGTACCATGCACCTCTTCAGCTGCTGCTGGTGGTGGCATGATACCAAAGGAGAGGGCTGACTTTTCTGATGAAGACTGAAAAAGAATTGACATTGATCAGAAAGCCATGACAGCCCTCCACGGCCGATGTGGGATTTGCCTAGGCTGTTACAACTGATGACGAAAGTACGATTATAAGCTAGCCCTTGTCGTAAGAGATACCTAAAGTCATACAAAAACTATATGTATTATCAGTTTAACACAAGAGATGAAAAAACGCCATACGATCACAAACCTTGCCATTAATATCTGTCAAAGCTTAGAATGCAAAACGACAAATGATCAGGGGAAGAAATCTTATGACAAGGGAGGAGAAGCCCCATCACCAATCGGGTAACAAGGGTATCCATGCCAATCTTTATCGTTTAGCAAGATCTATAACTCCTTCGACAAAAAAGAATGACGGTGAACAAAAAATATAAGCACTTGACAAAGCCTCCCCCATGTTATCCTCTATTTTCCTCTTTTATGCTAAGTAAATGGTCAACACCTACAGCTGGACAAAGTAGAAAGCAAGTGGGTGATGACATCAAATCTCACAAAAAAGGAGTCAAGTTGTTATACCAAAATAGCACACATTCCTAAAATCAAAAAAAATAAAAAACACAACAAGGGATAGATTCTATAAAGAGAAGGAAGAGTCCCAGGAGATTTTGTTAAGAAATACTTTAAACTGTAAATAGAGGTATATCTCCTTAAGGTTTGTATCAGAGTAAGTGAGCACCCCACGAGATGAGCAACGAGCAAGACGAGCTCGCGGGATACACCGCCCCTTGTGTCACGAGATGAACCCACAAGGTGGGTGATGAGCGTACGAGCTCGTCATCTTCCTCGCCTTCTAGCCATTGCAACTGTAACTTTTTTTAAACGTTTGATAAGTTGATTTTTGCTCAAGGTGCAATTTGTGTTGACAATTAAACCTTTACTACTATACCCCAAAAAAAATATAATGAATATATTACGTACTATTCAACAATTTTCATCCAACGATGATGATAGTTCATCCGAATCGTCCACGGGAAATTTTTGCTCAAGGTGCAATTTGTGTTGACTGAAGCTGATGATAGCGATCAATCATTATTTAAATACGATAAAGTGTTTTTTGTGTGTGCCCACAAGCCACGGCATTGCAATCTTATTACATGAAATTTATTTTTGGGTTATTAATATCTAATAGTCAATAGCTTAAATTATTAAAATTTAATTTTCCTTATATTTATTAATTGAAACTAATTTTGAGTGTCCTCCTCTTAAAAATAGTAAAAGGTTCATAGAAGATAAAGTGATTTTTTTCTATTTGTGAGAGTTCAGGGGTTTAAAGGCTCATATTTAGGTGTTTTTACCACTCTCATCTACACTCACTACCCACTTTTTCCTCAAGCACACTTTGTTTATATCTTATTCATATTCATGTTGGAGAGCGCTCACCGGGGGTTTTCTCCTACGGTGAGTCTAACAACGCTTTTATTTTTAGCAAGTCAACGATATTGGTTCAACTCCCGTCAATTCCTTTGTAACAATAATAGTTAACAAAGTATTATGATGTTTGATCATATCAATACTAAGGGGTAGTTTGGTAATACCTGAACTAGTAAGTGCTGAACGAGTAAAAGATCTGACTGATTATGAGACTTTGAACCAATAAGTGCTGAACCAGTAAATGTTGTTTGATTGGATATTTGAATAACAGTGCAGATGAGTATTTTGTGCCGAATGAAATGTATCTGTTTGGTCAGATTTTGTGAATTTTATTGTGGAGACGAGTACGAGCTTTTTTCATCTATACTACTTCTATGACGTATCTTATATTGTAAAATAAATGTTATAAATTAAGAAGCATTAGCTAAATAAATGTTAACTAAATAAGTAATGTACAATGATGTAATCAATAAAAAAGTTTTGATTTCTTTGATAAGATAACCAATAAAAAAAATTCATTATAAAATTTTAACATGAATAAAATTACGTAATTATAAATATCATTAATTATTTTGACCATTGAAAGATGTATGTGTGTTGTCAATCACTTTAATTTTCATTTTTTAAAATACTTAAAATCATATAATTTAAAAATAGATTGATACCAGTTTTTACCTTTTAACAACGTATTTTATCTTTATACTAGGGACATCCTCTTTTTTATCTTCCTTTTCTTTTGCATTCAAATGTTGACCTCATCGACTGGATAATCGAAAAAACCCATATGGTGCAACCTTCACTCTTTTTTCTCTTACCTTCTTTTTCATTTTAAATGCTCTACATGAACTAATCTCAAAGGTTAACATTCAAAAAAGCTCGAAGGTCACAATTGTTTGTATCAATTTTTGTTTAGAACAATCAATATCATTGACTTGAAGGTCAATGTTGTTTGCATCAAGTGCAGTGCAGGTGGTGGCGTGGAGAATTTCTCCCATTTAGGTCCATTTGTCATCGCTAACGGCAGTTGTTTCGCCAGAAGGGGTGTCGTCGGCGAGGAGAGGGAGCAGTGGGGAGAGAGGTGATGATTATGAAAGTTAGTGGTGGAGATAAGGTTTTGTCGGAAGAGGTAACCTAGTTAAGTTTTTCATTCAGTTTCTATGTATTACTTAACCATTAATTACTGAATGAAATGATTAAGAGATAGCATTTTTTTTAAAACGAACATCCAAATTTTTTACGGATTAAAATGTAGTCTTTTAATAAAACTATTAAAAGGCTACTAAACAGCCAAACATGTTACGATATCAAAACATCAAAGATAATTTTTGTAATTTCACAAAGTTGGACAGAGGATGAAATCTCATAAAAAACACAAATTATTAGAGTAATTTCACAGAGTTTTCCTCGTTCGATCGTCGTCTTCAACAGATATTGGTATGCGGCCCTGGTCAGTAGGTCAGAGTGGAGTTGTGCTTTCGAATCAATTAATGAATTAATTAATAATAATGTCTTATATTATATCTCCAACCACAGGTTGCCATCTCTTCTTCTGAATCTTGTCTTCTTCGTTGTGAATCTTGTCTTCTCATCAGTGTCATCACCATCGTCTTCTGAATCTTTATCTCATACACATGACGACAGTCTCTCCTCCTCCTTCGGATTCCATTTCAGTGGACCCCCAGACCTCTTCTTCCGAATCGAATAACTCCGTCCAACACCCCAACCTCCTCCACCTCTCCTTCAACCAAGATTCGGGCTGTTTCGCCGCCGGAACCGACCGTGGCTTCCGCATCTACAACTGCGACCCCTTCCGAGAGATCTTCCGCCGGGACTTCGACACCGGAGGCGGTATCGCCGTCGTCCAGATGCTCTTCCGCTGCAACATCCTCGCTCTAGTCGGCGGCGGACCTGAGCCACACTACCCCCTGAACAAAGTCATGATTTGGGACGACCATCAGAGCCGATGCATCGGTGAGCTCTCCTTCCGATCGGAGGTTAAGTCCGTGCGCCTCAGGCGGGACCGGATTGTTGTCATTCTTCTTCAGAAGATCTATGTTTATAATTTCGCCGATTTGAAGCTTCTGCAGCAGATAGACACGTTTACCAACCCTAAGGGATTATGTGAGGTTTCTCATCTTTCCGGATCAGTGGTCTTGGTGTGCCCGGGGTTGCACAAGGGCCAGATTAGGGTCGAACATTACGCTTCCAAGCAGACCAAGTTCATAATGGCTCATGATTCGAGGATTGTGTGCCTTGCTCTCACTCATGATGGCAGATTGCTTGCCACTGCCAGCAGTAAAGGAACCCTAATTCGCATATTCAACACTCTTGATGCTTCTTTGCTGCAAGAGGTATTGTTATTGCATTTGTTCGTTGCTATTGATTTTCTGACTCCTGATTCCATTGATTAAGATTAGCATTGATGGTTTGTTCAGTTCAGTGATTATGGTTTTGAAGTACAATTATTGTTTAAGTTCCTACACATCACTACATAAATTTGATTGCCAATTAGTGCATTAATTCACGAATTATGATACAAATTTCATGAATTTTGTTAGTCATGATGAATTATTGTACATTTATTTCAGTGTAATGTAAAAGTAATTCATAAATTTAAGTATACATATAGACAAGGAAAAGTTCTTATCCTGCTAGTCCTTTGTGTTCATGTGACTACTTGTATGTTTGAGATTAATAAATCCACAAGAAACAACAGAATAACAGAATTGCTGTATAGTTATGTATGATTTGGCTCATCGGTACATGCCAAAATTTCCAATACCATTGTGGGTCAAGAATGATTCTGGTTTACTAAGGAATTCACATGATTTATTTCATGAGTTTTATGGGTTCATAAGATCAGAAGTTCAATTCACTTGATTTCTTACATCTATGCCTAAATATGATTTATCTGAGAACACAAAATGTTATCTATAAACTAAGGAAAAACACTACTAGTTTCCACCAATTGCAGACCACTACACATCGGAAGTTAGTCTTTGTATGCATCTAGCTAATGTGGTTAAAAGGATTTTTTAATTGATTAAAATTTAAATCTATTGCTAATTGAGTACAGTCATATTGACAAGATATTAAAGCAGTTGTGTATCAAAGTACTCCTTGCCCATAGTGATAAGTGATGGTGGCAATAAGATTGTGAAATAAACATCTGAAGATGACTTATGTTACTGTTAACAAACAAATGGGTGTTGTACTGTTGTTAGATCTGACTTTTGACTAAAAGTAGCACTTACACACATTTACTTACAATGGGTTGATTTAGGTTCTGTTTTTATTTCTTAGGAGTTAAATTAGTGACTTTTGAATAAAGTTGCATTGTTTTTGGGTCTATTCTTTGTTGCAACTCTCTTTGTACAAGATTTGGCTGAAGAATATGGTGTTCGCGATAGAGAAACACACATGTTATCTATTGTTTCATTCCAAACGTGACACCCTTCTTTCATTTCTATGCATATTAGTTATACGGATGGGCAACGTATTGGATTTGATAATCAGTAATACTAATAAAAAGTGAAGTTTATTGTCCTTAAAATTAATAATTGCACATTTAATTCAGGTTAGGAGAGGTGCAGATAGAGCAGACATCTACAGCCTTGCTTTCTCTGCAACAGCTGAAAGGCTAGCAGTTTCAAGTGACAGGGGAACTGTTCATGTTTTCAACTTGAAGGTTGATTCTGGACCTTTGCAAACTACATCAGATCATAGCAATGGATCCCCACCGGTTGTTTCACATTTGTCATTCATTAGAGGTACTTACTGTAGCATTGAAAATCTTTAATTAGTTACTTTTTTTAATTCTTAGTTATATTATAAAAATTTTAATAACATAGAGGAAAGATGACTCTTGAGGAAGTAAATACTGAAAATACATTTATTAGTGGACAAACTTCTATCATGCATTGCTATTGTTTATTTGGGAGTTTGGTCTATGAAGGTGCGAAGGGTGACCGTAATCACAGAATGCTTATACATGGGAAGTATAATTAGAAGTGATAAATTAGGTATGGAAAATTCAAATACAGTCACAAGTATAAATAATCAAAAGATTACTAGATATGCTCATATAATTATATGTAAAATATTTATTTATGTTCTCAGGACAGTTAAGAACTTAAGAAAAATCATTTACTAACAAACCCATAAAATCTTGGAACCTCTAATTACAGAAGCAAACAGATATCAATATAACAAACTCATATAATAAGTCCTTCATGCTCTGAAAAGGGCAAAGTAAAGGGGCATTGGGTTAACCATTTAAATATATATATTCAGAACTTTGATTTCTAATATACATATGATTTTGACAAATAACCATAAAACCAATTAAATTATATTACTTGAAACGTACATCTTGAATGAACAATGAGTCACTTAACCTTAGAGGACTGTAGAAGAGCATAAATAAAATGAACCTTGGATAAGAAACAGAAGAACAGATGAGAAGAAAAAGTATTCTTGGCTTGTTGCTGTTGCTTTAATTTCTAGGGTTGAGCACTGAAATTTCGCTCTCATTCACGACCTACACAAATATACGGTCTCTTACTAGTGAATATCCCATTGCTGTGCCTATCTCATCCTGAGTGCGCTTTGAAGACTGCCTCCCAAGTTTACAACGCGTTTGGATGTGCGTTATGTGTTTCAAGCCGTAATAATCATGTGTTTAAGTCTTTGTGAAACTATATAACAAGTTAATACATAACAATGACAAAAAAGGATATTCTTGTGAGAAAAAAAGAAAAAATTTCTTGTGAGATGGGAGAAAGAATCCTAAAAGAAGGGGATAATTTGATAATTGCATTTTATACAGAACTGATTTGGTGCCATAAAATTTATATATTCAACAGCAGATTCTGTCATTAAAAGCTGATTGTTGCTAACGACTAGCAATAATCAAATAATGTTTCAAGTAAAAAATCTAAACACCCACTTATAAGCACTGGCATTAGCAGACATTTTATGCCAAACTCTTGCAGGCGTGCTACCAAAATATTTCAGTTCAGAGTGGTCAGTGGCTCGTATTCATTTGAACGAGGGTTTGCAGTATGTTGTCGGTTTTGGCCACCAGAAGAACACAGTTGTGATCCTTGGGATGGATGGGAGGTAATAAATACCAACCAGTTTTTTCTAAGCTGTTTTCTGCAGATAGCATCTTGACAATCTTAAATGTGTTTTTGCAGCTTCTATCGATGCCAGTTTGACCCAGTACCTGGCGGTGAGATGACTGTGGTGGAGTGCCACAATTTCTTGAAACCAGATGAAACCTTATCTTGACAGAGGGAGGTGATCATAAAATCTCTTTAATCTACAGTCATGATGCGTGTATCTAGTAAGCTGTGTGATTAAATCAGTAAACGAGATTAGTTTTTTTTGTAAATATGTATATTCTACTCTAATAATGGCAATTTCCATGGTATATTATCTTAAAACAACTCTCCTCACTTCACCATGGTTGATACGTTGGTGATCAAGCTGGCAGCAAGGGCTTGGTGACCTCTGCCTGCAAACCACGGGATGATGGTAGTTGGCTGGTTGCCTGCTCCCCATCAAACCGCAAAATGATATTTTTAGTTAATGATATAGGTATCGTTATCTACCAATGATCCTTAGCCTAATTAAGATGAGTTACCATAATATGTAAATATGATGAGATCATGGGTTTAAGTTTCACTTTGAACAAAATACGTGCCAGAGGGTTTTCTCAATTATGGGTTTTCTCTTGCGAGGGTTGGGGGTGCGGTCCCGGCTAGAAAACGAATAGGTGGGTTTGATTAAGATAACACATATTTTCTAACGCAGGGTCGTACATTTGCCGTTCAAAAAAATGTGTAGTTATCTATAACATCAGTTATGGATTATTAATAGTAACTATCAATTTTTAATAACTAGGGTGGGAACAGAACATGTAGTTTTTAAAAAAAAAAAAAGAATATAACAATATCATACTTAATTAAAAATAAGATAATGGTCATTTTCATGGTATAGATTTTTAAAATATATTAAAGAATGAAAAAGTTATAGTAATTTACAAATTCTAGGAGAAGGTTGTTTAAAAGTCAACAATTTTAATGTGTAAAAGATAATTAAGATAGTTAAATTTAACAAAGATAAATTTACCTCATTAAACTTTTAAAAATAATATAAAAATAAACAGTATTATTGTAATCATAGATAAACAAGAGAAAAGATAGAGTGAAATTGATTTCATTGATTAGGTTATCACAGACAATTCATAAAATATATATTTATACACAATGCTCAAACCCTAAAACTAATAAACATTGGATTGAGTCTAAAATAGTGTGTATTTATAACACCCCCTCAAACATTTACATTATACACTATCAACATTATACTGTTGGATAATGTTGTTTCGGTTCTTCAGGACCTACATTAACTGATACAACAGGATCAATTAGGCTGCATCGTTAAATCTTCCTAAGAAAACCTAGTGGGTCAAAACTTAGTTAAGTAAAAAGGGTACAATGCGTATAATACTCATCCTTAATTTAACATGTATATATCAATCTTTAAAGTTCATCTTCTATGATAACGGTTTGCTTGATCTTCAATGTAGTCTTCTTTAATTTGCATGTTGTTGGACTTCTTTGATCATAATGAAATTTTGTGTCTCCGTAATCAACCTTCGTGCAGGTCCAATAGATATACAACATGAGCATGACCAACTAGCCGAGACTTTATGTTTTATCATAAAACAACTGCATGTCTTTAGTCCTGTAAAAATTGAATTTATTCTTTGATGCGCTTATAAAATTGCCTTATTAAAAGCCTTGTTAGGAAAACCCAGTGGGACAAAACCATAACTAAGGAAAAAAGTATAACGCGCATCATATATAATTAACAGCATACTTTAAAATGATGTAAACAGGTACTTCCAGACCTATAAAATAAACTGATTCAACTAAATCAGTTACGTTGCCTCATTAAAAACCTTTCTAAGAAAAATTCAAATGGACAAAAACTTGCCTAATTAAAAACCTTTCTAAGAAAAATTCAAATGGACAAAAACTTAGTGAAGGAAAAAAGGGTGTAATATTTTGGATTAGAAGTTTATATTTCGCCAACACATGTTCTAATAAATGCATATTATGTCTCCTTATGTTTACAAGACATATCGGTGCATCGATCATGCATAAGTATGGTACTTCCGGACCAAGTACTTTTCATCCTCCGCTTAGAAGTGGTAAGGATCTTTATGTATGTACAATGATTGAGCAACCGTAGGTATGCATACATGATTAGCATTGTTCAATATGTGCTAACAACTTCTAAGTGTAAATTGACAGACTAATGCATAACACACACTCGAACTATAGATAGAGAAATGATTAAGTTGTGCAGAACGCATTAGCTACATTTCGATCAAACTTGTACCTAAAATTGATTATTAAGCCGATTGTATTTCATACGACCAGCTTGTTTAATACAATATAAATATCAAGCATTTGTATCTCGAGGTAGTAATTTTTATGCTTTAGGCAATCTTAATCCTTAAAAGGCTTTTCATGTAAATGTCAATTTCAAGTGTCCCATGTAAATATGTGGTGATCACATCGATAGATTTAATCTAAAATCTTTATTAGATTGTGAGGTCGATGATCATGATAATGCAATCATATACATTACTATGAATTATGCATTATAATTTGTGCCTTATATCACAAAATCTATTTCTTTATGTTTTTTTTTGTATCAAAGACACTCATTTTTAACCTACCAGTTTGATGTCTATGAGTGTTCGGTCTTCTGGTCCGAAAACCTTTTGCTTGTCAAGCAAAATTAATTTAAGCTTTTAATGCATCTTGCTATTTCGGCAAGTCAACTCTGTGTATATACTCTTACAGAGTTTTATATAAGTAATCTTTTTCATCGATAACATTTGTAGCTATAGCATTTTCAAATATGTATTTCATTTCGGTTCCATATCGTACTGTATATACATAATATATTGAGATCTCAAATTTGTTTGATACCAGTTTGTTATGGAGCTTCATCTTATGAGATTTCACTAATTTCTTTTGGGATCATATTTGTCTCTTCTAAAATATTTACCTCTTTTAGAGTATTAATATTTTTTTCTAGAAATGTATTAGTCCTTCTGGAATGTTACCACTTCTGAGGTTTTGTATATAACCATTTATGGGGTTAATCTAATTGCATTATTCTACCATTTTCATTTTTGTGGATATTTATCATTGGAACCAATTTATTTTTCACGTTTTGATTGTATGATTATTTCATTCGAGCAGATGAATTTGATGCTTGTATATGTAACATTGTTATTTTATTTATGTTTGTGAATGCATCTACTAACTCATTAGTTACTATTACAAATGTATGACATATTGGACATCAGAGTCATATCGATCTCTTTTGGGATCTAAATATGAGATTTATGATGTATTCATGTTTTTTCTTGTATTATCAGGCATTTCGTTGTAACGTTTCATATTTTTCAAGTTCAAACATAATCTTACTTTTTTTTCAATCCTTGTAATGTCAAGACTTGATCATAGTGGAAAAACACTTTTTATATCATTCTTGTTGATTATTGCTTGTATAATGCTTAAACATTGCGAATACATATTTTAACGTAAAACCGAGCAACTTATCGAGACTTACATTTTTTCTGGAAATTATTTTATAAGTTTTTTTTATTGTTCATATGTTAAAGTACCAAAAAACATGCTTAAAAATAAGTTTATGGTGCAAATCAATCAATAAAATAAGTTGAGGGGCCAAAATTAATTTTTCCTCCACTTATCTTTCCAACTACCTTTTTTAATGTACAATTATAATTTCTATCTATAAATAATGTAACTCCCGAAAATTTGTTTAAAATAAAGGAAAAGAAAAGTATCTAGAAAGAAAAGATAATGGATGCAAGTGGAAGGGGGTAAAGTGTACAAAGTACGAAACCTTATTATATTATGGTTTAAAAGGGCATGGCCGCCCATGCTACTGCCATTCTCACTTTGCTTTTCAGCTGGAACAAGAAAGAAGAAGGAAGAACTGAAGTTCTCTCGGTTTCTAGTGAGAGAAAGCTAAAAATTTCGAAGGTGAGTATTTTCTTGTGTAATTGGTTCGGTTTCAGCTGAATTTTCAGCTTGTGAACCGATTCTTATGTGTTCTTTGTCCTTGGTTTTGTATTTTGGTGTGTTTAGGTTATTTGAACTCTTTGTGCCCTCAAGTTCGGTGGAGTTTTGCTTGAAGGCTGCATTGGTGAGTTCTAGATCCCCGGTTTTCTTGTTTTAACCGTATTTTTGGGGCTGAAAATGCATATAAAAATACTTTACAGTTTATGTTTTATAACCGTATGTATGTTTGTGTATGGTTGGTTGTGTTCTATGGTTTTTATGTTTGATTTAGGTGTTTGGCATGATAGAATTGGGTTAGGAATATGTTAAACGATGATTGGGTCTGAAAAATAGAGTATGTTTGAAATTACAACTGCTCATGCGCCCAACATAGTGCCCATGCCCCTGGAATTTTGTTCATGAGCCTAAGTGCCTGGTCATGCGCCCGAACAGTATCCCATGCGCCTAAAATTTAGTCTAAGTGTTGCCCATACTCCCGAACAGTACCCCATGCGCCTGAAATTTTGCTCAAGTGTTGATCAAGCGCCCAAGCAGTATTCATGCGCCTAGGATTCCTCATGCGCCTAAAGTGCCCGTGTGCCTACATAGTGTTCGTGCGCCTGCATAGTACTCATGTGCCTAAATGCCTTGGAAATTTTTTTGAAATTTTGGGAAATAGAAATTTTAAGACTAAGCCCTGGGATGTTTTGATGGTTATGTTTGTTGGTGTTTCTCATGTTTGTGGCCTGTTGTTATGTTCCATATTACGTATTATTACGTGTCTTTAGGTGGTGTGTTTATGATCGTAAATTTAAAGTATTATTATAAACGAAGAGAAAGATTAATGATAATGAAAAATGGAACATAACGAATGAATGAAAGTCTTACAAGCAAATGAAAGGAGGTTCACAGCCATTGGGTTGTCAGCTCAACTGTGTGCGGTTTAGCTAACCCGAAAGATGCACACAGGGTCAATCCTAGAGATTGACGGGACCCTTGTTGCTTGCCCCAGGTACTGGAGTCAGCTTCGTGCAGAATGTTTGGGTCTATTTATAGGCCCTAGGCCCAGTACCAGCTTCGTGCACAATGTTCGGGGTATTGCACATTGGTTTGGAAGAAAGTGAAAGATAATGGTGAAAGTATGAAATGAATGAGAAAATGATGAAAGATAATAATGAATATTATCTTGCTGTATGTATGATGCATGAACACGTATGGAAGTAATGGATTTTATGAAAAAGGAAGTATTTTAACAAAAATGAGACTTTTATATATATACAAGGTACTTTAATTTTTAAAACTAGAACTCACTCAGCAACGCTGACTTTTATGCATTTTCAGTTGGCAGGTAACTTGTTGCTAGGGATGGCACGTGGGTGAGGCTACTTGGCGGGCAAAGACTGACATCCATTCATGCTTAATGATATTGTTGTTTTGTAATACAACTGAATGATTCTTTTGTAACTTTTAAATTATAATGATGTATTATTTAGCAACATCAAGTATTAATGCATGAATGGTTTTTGATAACTTAATCCACTACGCTGTTTTTATGAAATGTATTTATTTTATATGAAAAATGCTGTGATTGTTCAACTGTGAGGTTATTGGGAACGGGGTCTTACAAGTTGGTATCAGAGCCAAAGTTTAAGAGAAATGGGTAAATTATTTTTAAAAAACCTAAACTTAAACTGAGAATGGGACCGAATGGAGGGATGCCAGCCCAAGTAGCTACGTGCCATCAGGTAATTCGTTTTCTTAAATTTTAACCGGTATTTTGTGCGTGTGCTATCTGATTTATGTGCTCTTAGTAGATTTGGATACTGATGTAGTCAGGATAGGAAATGTTTGGGGGATGAAGAGTAAAGTAAGTGGCTAATCACAACTGGCCACTGTAATTGTGGACTTACTATACTTGACATCAACTGAGCTATTACCTTGAATGACCGTGTTGGTGTTTGAATCTTATAGTGTTTTGAAGATGGCTGGTGGTAGATCGTCGAAAGCTTCTCGAGGAGGAGTACGGGGTGGCCGTGGTGCTGGGCCACGTGTCACGAGGAACAAGACTAAGATCGCTGAGACGGCCCCTGCAGGGTCCGAGCTTCATCACCCGAAGGGCGGTGATGAGAGTGCTAACTTAAGAGCCTCAGTAAAGGAGGCAGTCGTAGAGGAAGTGCATCAGGTCATGCAGATGATCCTGCCGTCTGTGGTGACCGAGGTCATTCGTGTGGTGAGAGAAGATGAAAAGAAGGAAAAAGAGGAGAAAAGGAGAACCACCAGGTGAGGAGGAGAAGGAATAGGTCCAAGGGAGATGGAGCAACCAGATACTGAGATGGTTGTCTCCAGTGATGATGAGGAAGAGGAGGAAGCAATGCAGGAGACTGTGAAGGGGTGTAGTTACGGGGTATTCCAGAGATGCAAGCCCCCAACTTTTGATGGAAATGGTAACGCTGCTGCTGCTCACCGATAGGTGAGAGAGATGGAGGCTGTGTTGGAGATCAGCGAATGTAGGGAGGACCAAAAGGTGAAGTTTGCCACTCATTCATTCATGGACTCGGCTTTATGCTGGTAGGACAATATTGTCCAGGCTGAGGGCAGCAGGGCTATTGGAAAGATAAAGTAGGATGAATTGAAGAAAATGGTGATCGAGGAGTTTTGTCCTCACCGAGAACTTGACAAGATAGAGAGGGAGTTCTTGTAGTTAGAGGCGGGAACCATGACACACCAGCAATACACGACGAAGTTTAACGAGATGGCAAGGCTAGTGCCAGACCAGGTTACGTCGTTGTCGAGAAAGATCAAGAGGTACATATAGGGTTTGCCGGCAGATATCCGCCGGCACATAATTGTTGCCCGGCCGTGCACGTTTAGGTCGGTGGTTGATCTGGAAGGGAGGCTATATGATGAGAGAGAAGAAGTGGCAGTGGTGGAAGGGAGAAAGAAGAGTGGTGGTGACAGGAACTGGGACAGGAAACGATTTGCTCATGGTGGTTTCACCCCGAACAACAAGAAGGTGAGGGTGGATGATCGAAGGGCAGTGTCGGCAGGTACGGGGATGAAGCGGTGTGGTAAGTGTGGGAAGGAGCATACGGGAGAATGCAAGTGGGGACTGAACGTTTGTTTCAAATGTGGGAAGACTGGTCATGTGGCAAGGGATTGTAAGGCGAGGAGGTGCTACAAGTGCGGTGAAGAAGGCTATATGAGCAGGGATTGCAAGAAGCCGAGGGCTGAAAGTTCTAGGGCGAAGAAGGGGACCGAGAATGAAGGGAAGAGGGAAAGTACTAGAGCATTTACGATGACCCGGGAAGAGGCCAGGGTGGACCCCGATGTCATGTCAGGTATGTTTCTTGTAAACTAAACTTGTGCCTCTGTGTTATTTGATTCTGGTGCTAGTAGGAGTTTTATTTTTGCTGTTTTTATGCTAAGTTGCCCATTAGTAGTAGAAGCATTAATGAGCCCTTTGATGTAGAAACTGCCATTGGTAAGTCTACCAGGATTTCCGACTTCATAGAGGATTGTGATATAGAACTAGAAGGCCATAGGTTCTCTGCTAAACTATTTGTGATGCCCCTAGGCGGATTTGATGTAGTTCTAGGGATGGATTGGCTAGCAGCCTATAAGGGAAATATTGTTTATCGTAAGAAAATGATCAAACTGACAGCGCCTGATGGGAGTTCAGTAACGATCAACGGTGATCGAGTTACTACCATTCCAAAGGTGATTCAAATGGTGGTGGCAGAGAAGTGCATGAAACGTGGATGTAGTGCCTACCTGGCTTACGTGAAGGATGTGGATGCGTCAGTACCACAATTGTCCGACATACCAGTTGTGCGTGACTTTCCAGACGTGTTCCCAGAAGATTTACCAAGTGTGCCACCGGACCACGAGATCGAGTTTTAGATCGATTTGATACCTGGTGCTCAACCTGTTGCCAAAGTATCGTATCGATTGGCTCCGTCAGAAATGAAGGAACTAATGGTTTAGTTACAAGAGTTGATGGACAAGGGTTTCATCCGACCGAGTATCTCTCTCTGGGGTGCTTCGGTCTTATTTGTAAAGAAGAAGGATGGTAGTATGAGGATGTGCATTGACTACCGTGAGTTGAACAAGTTGACGGTGAAGAACCGATATCCTCTACCCAGAATAGATGACTTGTTTGATCAGCTCCAAGGTGCCAGTTGGTTCTCGAGAATAGATCTCCGATCTGGCTACCATCAATTGAAGGTGAAGGAGTAGGATATCCCCAAAATGACTTTTCGCAAGCGTTATGGACACTTCGAGTTTCTCGTTATGTCCATTGGTCTAACTAACACGCCAGCTGCTTTCATGGATTTGATGAATCGGGTGTGTCGGGCGATGTTGGATAAATCAGTGATTGTGTTTATAGATGATATTCTGATTTATTCGAAGAGAGAAGAAGAACATGCAGTCATATTCATGAAGTTTTGGAGGCACTCAGAAGAGAGAAGCTGTATGCTAAGTTCTCCAAGTGTGCTTTCTGGTTGCGTGAAGTTTAGTTTTTGGGTCACGTGGTAAATTCCGAAGGGATCATGGTAGACCCGGCAAAGGTTGAGGCGGTGATGCAATGGAAATCTCCAAAGACGCCATCCGAGATCCGCAGTTTCTTGGGTTTAGCGGGCTATTACAGGAGGTTCATCCAAGACTTTTCCAAGATAGCCTCACCATTGAACAAGTTGACCCGCAAGGACGTGAAGTTTGTATAGGGTCTAGAAAAGGAGAACGCTTTTGAGGAGTTAAAGACAAGGTTGACTCAAGCTCCTGTCTTGACGTTACCTGCAGGGAACGGAGAGTTAGTGGTCTATTCAGATGCTTCTTATTTGGGAGTAGGTTGCGTGCTAATGCAGAGGGGAAGAGTAATAGCCTATGCGTCCTGACAGTTGAAAATCCATGAGGTTATTTACCCTACCCATGACTTGGAGTTAGCGGCCGTGGTCTTCGCGTTGAAGATTTGGAGGCACTACTTGTACGGGACGAAGTGCACTATCTTCACGGATCATAAGAGTTTGAAATACTTCTTTGAACAGAAGGACCTCAATAAGAGGCAAAGAAGGTGGCTAGAGTTAATCAAGGATTATGATTGTGAGATCCACTATCATCCGGGCAAGGCCAACGTAGTGGCAGACGCCCTTAGCCGAAAAGAGAGACCCGAGCCAATCCGGGTGAAAGTTTACCAGTTGGTGATGACCTCTGATGTGATGACGTAGGTCAAGGGGTTCCAAGATGAGGCGTTGAAAGAAGATCGCCTTAACTCTGAAAGGATCAGAGGTCTAGTCGTGGAGTTGGGTAAGAATACCCTCGGAGTTAGAACCCCGCTTTGGGCGGATGTGGATCCCTCGTTATGGAGACCTACGGAGGCAAATCATGGATGAAGCTCATAAGACTCGGTACTCCATTCATCCCGATGCTACCAAGATGTATCATGACATGAAGAAAGATTACTGGTGGCTGGGTATGATGCGGGATGTGGCGGAGTATGTGAGTAAGTGCCTTACTTGCTTGCAAGTGAAGGTAGAGCATCAGAAGCCATATGGGAAGATCCAACCTTTAGATATACCGGAGTGGAAATGGGGGCACATCACCATGTACTTCCTTACAAAGTTACCACATACGGTAAGGGGGTACGATGCTATATGGGTGATAGTTGATCGTTTAACGAAGAGTGCTCACTTTCTACCAATCCGCGAGACATATTCATCCGAGATGTTAGCGGATCTATTCATCAAGGAGATTGTGATGCGTCATGGTGTACCGGTGTTGTATCGTGTCGGACCGTGACACTTGGTTTACATCTAAGTTTTGGAAGAGATTCCATGATGCAATGGGTACGAGGTTGCATATCAGTACGGCTTACCACCCTCAGACAGATGGTCAGTCGGAAAGGACTATACAGACGCTTGAGGATATGCTCCGAGCATGCGTCATTGATTTTGGAGGAAGCTGGGATGAACACTTACCGTTAGCTGAATTCTCATACAATAATAGTTATCATGCCAGCATTGGTATGCCACCATATGAGATGCTATACGGTAGGAATTGTAGAACGCCCATATGTTGGGGTGATATCGGACAGAAGGAGTTGGGGAATGTCGAAGTGATTGAGGCTACAATTGAGAAATTGGAGAAAATCAAGGCCTTCATGAAGGCGGCAAAAGATAGACAAAAGTCGTATGCCGACAAGAGACGTAGACCGATTGAATTCAATGTGGGCGATAGAGTCATGTTGAAGGTCTCGCCTTGGAAAGGAATCATCCTGTTTAGAAGGCGGGGTAAGCTCAGCCCGAGGTACATAGGACCTTTCCGAATCATTGCTCGAGTAGGAGAGATGGCCTATAGGTTGGAGCTACCCGATGAGTTAAGTGGAATTCATCCAACATTCCATGTATCTCATATGAGAAAATGCCTAGCGGATGAAGACATGATTGTACCACTGGAAGACATTGAAGTGGATGAACGGCTCAACTATGTAGGTTGGTTTTGCGCTTGGTTTTGTGTTTTGGTGTGTTTAGGTTGTTTGAACTCTTTGTGCCCTCAAGTTCGGTGAAGTTTTGCTTGAAGGCTGCATTGGTGAGTTCTAGATCCCCGGTTTTCTTGTTTTAATCTTATTTTTGGGGCTGAAAATGCATATAAAAATAGTTTACACTTTATGTTTTGTAACCGTATTTATGTTTGTGTATGGTTGGTTGTGTTCTATGGTTTTTATGTTTGATTTAGGTGTTTGGCATGATAGAATTGGGTTATGTGAAACGATGATTGGGTTTGAAAAATAGAGTAGGTTTGAAATTACAACTGCCCATGCGCCCAAAATAGTGCCCATGCGCCTTGAATTTTGGTCATGCGCCTAAGTACCTGGTCATGCGCCCGAACAGTACCCCATGCGCCTAAAATTAAGTCTAAGTGTTGCCCATATGCCCGAACAGTACCCCATGCGCCTGAAATTTTGCTCAAGTGTTGATCAAGCGCCCAAGCAGTACTGATGCGCCTAGGATTCCTCATGCACCTAAGTTTTCTCATGCGCCTAAAGTGCCCGTGCGCCTACATAGTGTTCGTGCGCCTACATAGTGCTAATGCGCCTAAATGCCTTAGAAAATTTTCTGAAATTTTGGGAAATAGAAATTTTAAGACTAAGCCCTGGGATGTTTTGATGTTTATGTTTGTTGGTGTTTCTCATGTTTGTGGCCTGTTGTTATGTTCCATATTACGTATTATTACGTGTCTTTACGTGGTGTGTTTATGATCGTAAATCTAAAGCATTATCATAAAAGAAGCGAAAGATTAATGATAATGAAAAGTGGAACATAATTAATGAATGAAAGTCTTGCAAGAAAATGAAAGAAGGTTCACAGCCATTGGGTTGTCAGCTCAACTGTGTGCGGTTTAGCTAACCCGAAGGATGCACACAGGGTCAATCCTAGAGATTGACGAGACCTTTGTTGCTTGCCCCAGGTACTGGAGTCAGCTTCGTGCACAATGATCGAGGTCTATTTATAGGCCCTAGGCCTAGTACCAGCTTTGTGCACAATGTTCGGGGTATTGTACATTGGTTAGGAAGAGAGTGAAAGATAATGGTGAAAGTATGAAATGAATAAGAATATGATGAAATATAATATTGAATATTATCTTGATGTATGTATGATGCGTGAACACCTATGGAAGTAATGGATTTTATGAAAAAGGAAGTATTTTAACAAAAATGATACTTTTATATATATACAAGGTACTTTAATTTTTAAAACTAGAACTCACTCAGCAACGCTGACTTTTATGCATTTTCAGTTGGCAGGTAATTTGTTGCTGGGGATGGCACGTGGGTGAGGCTACTTGGCGGGCAAAGACTGGCATCCATTCGTGCTTAATGATATTGTTGTTTTGTAATACAACTGAATGATTCTTTTGTAACTTTTAAAATACAATGATGTATTATTTAGCAACATCAAGTATTAATGCATGAATGGTTTTTGATAACTTAATCCGCTGCGATGTTTTTATGAAATGTATTTATTTTATATGAAAAATGTTGTGATTGTCCAACTATAAGGTCTCCGGGAATGGGGTCTTACAAATAATAACCAAAATCTCTCCCCAATAACTTTCATCACTCTAAACTTTCTCTTAAACTCTCTCAATACATCCAAAAACTCCATCTTTTTACAAGAAATCTTCAAGAACAACTTATGGGTTTTTAATTTTTAAGTTTTTTCTCACTTTCTTCTTTTATTTTTCTTACATTATTTCTTCTTCTTTACCACTTGGAACAACCTCTAGGACATAACCACTTAGTCACCAAGGTGAACAAGCATTATAAACCACCATTTTTGATGTCCAAGTTAGAAATATTCTACTTGATTATTTCATACATGTTTTTTCTTGTCTTGTTTTTTTAAGTCTTTTGCATACTAAACCAAGTCACCAATAACTTTAATGTTTGAAGGCTTGTGTTAAAGTTATATTATAGAAATTCTAAGGCTTTTACACCTCCTTTCTTTCATCTTTACAAAACACTCAATGATCTACAAATAAAGAAGCGGATGAAACCAAACCGGGCCTCCAACCAATATTGAAAGACTTATGTTATGGTATGAAATGGTGATGTTGAACCTTGGTTCTACAACTATTATTTCCACCATACCCTATTTGAACACTTAGCCAAATTAGTTAGTTTGCTTTAGTACTTTCATTCATGTACTCATGACCATCTGAATCACCCTTATATGGAGATTTTGTGCAATGGTGACAATCTTGAGGTTTGTGGATATCCATACCTCTAATACATGACTTATATAAAGATAACACTTGAGGTTTGTGGATTATCCTACCTCTAGTGCATGACTTATATAAAATCATGTGTGTGTTTATGTGTACATAATACTTAATCAAAACCAAACCGTAACATCAATCAAATCATGGTTGAATATTATGTGTTAAGGTAGGCACTATACTACTCTTATGATTCTTTATTTGAACTTCCAATGAGTGACTAACACTCATGAAGAACACACACAATACATGGTGTCCAAATAAGTGTCTAAGTAGTATATATTTTTATATACTTTCATATTTGTAATTTTCGTATACCTTCCAATCGCTAAATCTCAAACTTTGAATCCTAAACTTACACACTTTTTTTTACCTTTTAGGGTGACTTTGGCGACTCAATCTTTCAAACTCATTCATCTATCCTTGTGGATTCTAATCGGCAAACCGTGAGTCATACTTCACCCCTTTTGTTTTAAAACTATTTGGGTTGCAACATGTACCAATTATCAAATACACTCAATCATACATTTAATCAAACTCATTGTAAAACTCAATTTATTCAAACATGCTTACTTGTTATATTATTTGTGAATACATGCTAGTATACACTATCTTGCAAGCAATTTAACCTTAACATGTATAACACTATAGGACTAGCACATCCGCCCTATTATAATGGGTCAATGTTAAGTTATCAATGTTTACGATCTTGGTCACTTTTGATGCTAATATTATGCTAGTGGGCACTTTGGTTTGAGTATTGGCTTTGCATGCTAGCAATGTATAAACTTTAGTATACTTTATTCATGTTGAATTGAGATTTATTCACTATTATTCTATGCATTCAAACTTGCATGCTCACCAACATATTAATATGTTAATCAATATTTTATACATGTTACAGGAAATGCTTGAAGCTTTATCAAGAAATTCAATTAAATGGACTTAGAAACATATGAAATCTATCATTTTATTATGTTTGTTTTAACTTGTATTTTCCCAAAATTGTTGTATGTTTACTTGAAACATTGTAATGTTTTGTTGATGAATGGCAATCAAATTCAATCTTAATTTAATATCACTTTAGTGCTATGATATTTTTGAACAATCTATCACCTCTCGCGCCCCCGATGTCTTCGACATCGGTTGGGGTGTGACATTCTTATTCTTATCTCCCCCAAAGACTGGGAATACTGTCACATTTCACTTACAGTTAGCATGCTGAGGTTCTATAAAATATTTCTCCATTCTATCTTGTAAGTTGATGTTAAAATCAATATAAGGTTTCGTTTATGATTTTATTTTGGTATTTTATGACGGTGGTATATGTAGATCGGCATAATCGAATATTTGGATGATTATTTATGATGGGGAGTATTTATTATTAATAATTGAATTATATTTGATTAGTGCACCGACACTAGATTGATTTGCCCTAGTGTAAGAGATGGTAATTCACATCTTATCAAGAGCGATTTTTAACATTCATCCAAATAAACATATCTTATCTCAATTACAGATGCTTCTTATTAAATATTGTGCCTAATAATAGTTCTTATAACTACTTAGTTCAGAAACAACAATTAAACTATGTCAAAGAATAATATTTTATTATGTTGGGCATCGACTACATTTTGGTAGCTAGAGGAAAAAAAAACTCACATGTGATTGTATAGAGATGCATCTCTTAAGACAGATGTTCATAAAGAGAGGAGAACAAAACACAAAATGATTTGCATGCCGATAACAAAGCAAATAAAGGTTAGCTTGTGTACAATGTATTAAAACGGGTTGCATGACTTCTGATATGGTTTCGTTACTCCGGTTGAGTACTTGCGTAATTTTTTCTAACTTCTGAAATGGTCTGCGTTATTTAATATAACACTTGCGTAATCTGCCCTTGTGTTTGCTAATTTAATATAAAATTTGCGTAATTTCTGAATGTGTTTGCGTAATTTATCATAGAAGGGAAGATACATAAAAGGCTAAGAAGAGATGAAAATGATGATGATGATTTCGTAGATCCACCACAAAAAATTCAAAAAAGAAAAACAATAACTCTGATGACGATTTTGAATCCTGTATGAAGAAGGTTAAAAAAGCATAAGATAAAAGAAATAAGAAGAAAGCAAGAATTTGTTCACTACGACAACAGGAGGTTGTCGATGCGAAGCTCGCCAGAAAAGCTATATGACGCCTTCAACAATTAACTAATGCATAAGTTGCAGCAGTAAAAGAGATTGGCTTTGTTTCTATACTACACATGAAAATAGATAACATACCAACAGCTTTGGGTTATTGGCTTCTCGTGAACTATGACCATCACATAAATGAATTGAACATGGGCAGCCATCATCTAAAAATTACAACATCAATGGTTCATGAGATATTTGAAATCCCCATGGGAGATATAAAGGTTGTCGAAAAGAATAAACCACGAAAGGGGTTAACACACCAACAAATGAATTTAAAGTCCAATTTCCAACCTCAAGAATTACTATTGTCAATGTTTGGACGCAATGAAGCAACAAACAAAAGGTGAGAGACTTTTCAAGCTAAACTTCATAGTTGTCTTCTTCATAATAGCGGGATTCATCATAAAGTCAACAACGATCAATCAACGGATACTTCTGAACATTGAAGACGAGAAGGAGATACCAAACATGGATTGGTGTAGCTATATAATCAAATGTTTTAAAAGAACAAAGGCATATTGGAAAATCACTGAGCCATGAAATGGGCCTCAGCTGTTTCTTACGATTAGATTTCTAACTACGCAAACTTTTTTTAACTGGCAAATTGGATTTTAATAATCCATACTATTAATTTGACTGGTAACACTCCCAACTTTCAATTTGATTACCAACAAAAATCCCAATGATATAAGTTTTAGTTTTTTATTTTTGACTTGGACTCGATTCCGGTCCCAATAATGATAATGAATGAAACAAAGAAACATACAAGTTATTGAGCCTAAAATAAATACAAATCGAGTGTAAAAATTATAAAATTATGTCACTAAGATTGTTGTTGGTAATAAAAGTAAAATTGGGAGTGTTATCAGTCAAATTAATAGTATGGATTATTATTAGCCAATAGGTAATAGTTTGGATTATTAAAATTTAATTTTCCTTTTTAAATTACACAAGCTTATTAATTATCACGCAACTTATTACTTAATCACACAACTTTAGGTTCTTTATATACATGAGCATCAAAAGAGACATGGGGCACTGGTCAATCCAATTGAAAAACCAACATATATTTCATCAAAAGCATTGTCCCAAATGCAAGAACACTTATTTGAGAATAGACCATTAACAGACAATGAGATAGGGGAAGATAATGTTGAGAAAGATGATGAAACACACTTAGAGTTGAATAAAGAAGAATAAGTTAGGCCTGAGGAACCTACAACAAGTGAATTCACAAGGGTTACTAGAGAGACAAATAAAGAAGCTAAGAGAAAAAAAATTTAGAAATGATGATCTGTTGATCAACGAAGAGGATGAAGCTACCAAAAACTTAGGATTCAGCACTTGACCCTTAACTACTGAATGATGCCAACTGTTGATCCATTGCCGCTCAGCATATGCTAAATGATTGCCGATCCACATATGCTGAACCACTACCGATCAGCAGTTAACAGATGAGCTGCTGATCGACTGCTACTGATCAGCACTAAACTCCATTACCCTGATCCAACAAGTGGTATCAGAGCTTGGGCTCTTGATTTGCTTGAAGTCAACTTTCAACAAATCACGTGTTTTTCTTTTGACCACACTATCAAACACCACACTCCTTCATACCCCCTATATCCTTTCAAAATGACTGTTGTAGCCATCTCAAGTAAGCATGACTTGGAGAATGGAACTCAAACCAAACTCCCTATGTTCACATCATATGACCATGATACTTGGAAAATCTGAATGGATGATTTTCTAAGGAATCAAGATCTAAGACTGTGGTTTCTATTTTGAATAAACCACATGTCCCCATGGTTCAAGCAGTTGCTGAATGTAAGATCATATGAAGATTATGAGGCTGATGCAACCAACAAGCCAGAACAAGCAAGTCTTCCATGCATGCACTAAGGAACAAAGATGAACTAGCTTTGGAAGTCTTACACTCTCAAATGTGTCTAAGTATAAGATCTTCCGAAGCTAACAGTTCAGAAGGAGTTACTTTGGAAGTTTCACACTAAAATAGAAAAATATTCTAAGTGTGAAATCTTTCGAAGCCAAAGACCAGCATCTTCCGAAGCCAAAGATGAAATCTTCTGAAGCTTCAGAGACAAAGTCTTCCGAAGCTGTGAAGACAGATTTCTTCAGAGGATAGAGAAAATATGCTTTCTTTGAATCAACTTTTGATAAAGCTGACACACTTTCCGCTGCCTGCTTTGGTGGTTCACTTACTTTACACAAGTTGGTGAAACTTCCATGCTTTATCAAAAAGTAGGAATGGTCTTTGTCTGTAACTTACCTTACTTGTTCATGTAGACTTTTTGTATTAGGAAAAGTCAGTGAGCTATGGCATGTCATAGTCACTAGTCAAAAGACAATCTGTCTTTTGACTTTAGATTGATCTTGTTGTCTAGATTAGTCAAATCCTAACTGTCTTTACATGTAAGTGACGGTTGTAGGTTGTAGTATAAAAGTGTCTCAGGTCCTTGTAATTTATGTATGCTTTGTAACACTTGTAAAAGAACTTGAGATTAATATACAACATCCTTGAAAACCAATCTTGTGTTCTTGTCTTGTTCTTAGTTCTGTCTCTTTAATTTACTTGTTCTTAGTATCATCTGTTTTCAGTTACCAGTTCCCTATTTGAATTGTTAAGTGATCTAAGATCTCTCCTCAGTATGAAACTAAGTGTTAAGTACCCTTACCCGGTCCTGCATTTGGTATCAGAGCATTCCAGGCTCTTGATTGTAAGATCTCACCATCTTTAATCCTCTTAGCTACACAGATCACTTAACTCTTAAAATGGCAGCTATCTCTAAGGCTGATATAGAAACTGGAACTATGACAAAGTCCCCACTGATCACTCCTGAGGAATTTGACACTTGGTGCTAAAGAATGGAAGGCTTCATTAAGTCTCTAGATTCCAGGATGTGGGAGTCTATTGTCAATGGACCTCATGTACCATGCACTTCTTCAGCTGCTGGTGGTGGTGGCATGATACCAAAGGAGAGGGCTGACTTTTCTAATGAAGACTGGAAAAGGATTGATATTGATCAGAAAGCCATGACATCCCTCCAAACTGCTCTTCCAAACTCCATCTACAGAGGTTTCAAGAAGTGCAAGACCGCTAAACAGCTATGGGATGCATTGAAACTGATGTATGAGGGGTCCAATGAAGCCAAGGAGATTAAGAAGGACCTCCTGAAGCAGCAGTTTTAAAACTTCACCTTCAAGACAGGTGAAACCATGACTCAAAAATACTTCAGGTATGTTGAGATTGTGGATACTCTGGCTGATGTTGGAGTAACTATTGAGAACAGGGATATTGTTAGGAAGTTCATGTCCTCTCTTCCCAGACAATGGACACACTACTGTGTGGTCATTAAGAGGACTGAAAATCTCAAGACCCTTACTCTCACTGAGTTGTATGGGATACTCAGTGGATACCAGATGGAGATGAACATACAAAATTCATTTGGTAACTCCAATACTCACTAGAGTTCAGCCCTTCATGTAGGTGAAACGGATAGCGAAGAACCACAACATCATCTTATCTGCTACCCTGAAACTTCACAAAAGGGTCCTTTCATCACCTTCCCAAAGACACCCAGAGAGAGCTACATCCAAGGAAGTCCCTTCCAAGAGACAAGTTCCTCTCAAGCCTTTGTCTCTAATGATGAAAGTTCTGGCGACTTTCTCTTCACTCTTGAAGACCTGGACTGTATCCATCCAGATGATATGGAATATATGGAGATAGTTCAGCAGATGGCTCTTCTCACTCACAGAGCCTAGAAGTTTTATAAGAGGACTAGGAGAAGGTTTCCTAGCAATGCAGCCAGTGGCAAGTTTGGGCTAGACAAAAGCAAAGTAAAGTGTTACAACTATAACCAGATGGGACACTTTGCCAGAGAATGCAAGGAACCTAAGTCAAATGGTGGCCAAGCATCATCCAGGCCAAACTACACTGAAGGAGGGCACCAGAATAAGAAGCCAAGACAGCAAGCTGCAATTGCTGTTGAAGAAGGAGGCTTTGACTGGAGCTTCTAAGCTGAAGATGCTTCTCCAAATCAAGCACTCATGGCTGACCATGATGAAGCTAAGGTATTAGAACATCTTTTCTCTCCTGAATGTATTGCTAAAGTAAACAGATACAGGTCCTATAACTTAGAAATGAGATCTGATATTGAGACTTTAAACATTTTAAAAAAGTGATTATAAGAGAGCTGAAAATGACTATAAGTTTAAAATAGAAGATCTAGAGAAAAAAATTTCAACTCTTAAACATGAGCAAACAAACTACAAGACTCAAATAAAAGATCTTGTTACTAAGTTAACAGAATGCCAGGCTGAACTTGTGATCAGCAAAGCCAGGGTAGAAAAATGTGTTCTTGAAGAAGAGACCTTCAAGAACATAATATCCTCATCTCTGCATGCAAAAGTTTGTTATCAGAATAAGCAGGAACTGGGATCTCATGTGATAGCTCCTCCACACACCCTACTATCAGTAAGATCTCCAAGGTGTGGAACTAGTCAAGATGAGCTGCCCTCTATACACCCCGATGATGAAGAGGAGATGGTGAGGAATGACTCTGAAGTTAGTGAAGAGAGTCAATCCAAAAAGGGTTACCATGCTCCTGAAGAGACTAAGAAGGCTGGTATGACAAAGACAAAGAAGAAGAACTTGATCAAAAGAGCAAAGAGAAGATCAAAGAAGGCTCAAGAGATCAAGGATACCTTTGACTCCAAGCAGAAACAAGTGTTCATCTCTGCAGGGTTTGAAGTTGTAAAGGCTGAGGAATCAACTACAAACTCTAGTACCAGGAGTTTTAGTACAGTTCCAACTCATTCCAGCAAAAAGAAGGCTGAATTACTGTGTACTACTGCTACACAGTCTGAACCATCCTCCTCCAAGAGCAATTCTCTCCTTAAGAAAATTGCTACCTCATCTGTGAAGAAGAAGCTAGAGAAAGAAAGTGTTCAAGTTCAGTCTTGCTCTTAGAAGAAGACTCCCAGAAGGAAGCAAATGGATTGCATCATGTGTGGTAGTACTTCTCATCTGGCTAAGGATTGCATCTACAATCCTAAAAGTACTATCCACATGGTCAAAGAAATGGCTTCTGGGAAGAAGAAGGAAAAGAAAGCTTCGAAAGGAAAATTTGTTTCCTTCGGAAGCTCCAAAATGAAGAAGAAGGCAAGTGAAAAATTACTTTCGGAAGAAAATTTGGTCTCGGAAGAAAGGAATGCTTCCAAAGTACTGAAGCTTGCTGCAGTGAAAGCAAGATCTTTTGAAGGTTCTGTCTCCAAATCTTCCGAAGCTGTAAAAGCTTCCGAAGCTTTGAAGGTCAAGCCAAATTTTCCAAAGGTGGTGTGGAAGATGAAGGAAGACCGTGTGACTGAAGATTCTTCATCAGCAACAACAAATGATCTTCAGAGCCTGAACATAGGATCACTTATTTTTTCATTGCCTTCAACTCATTTTAACAAGCCCAAGACCAATGAGGCTTGCGTTTTCAAATGTAACTAAATCATCTCTTTTTGTGTAGGGACAGCCAAAGGCAAACAGAAATGTGTGGATCATTGATAGTGGCTGCTCCAGGCACATGACAGGCAATGAGTCCTTACTTCAAAACTTTGAAAGATTTGATGGAGGACCAGTTGCTTTTGGAGGAGATGCAGGAGGTTACATTACTTGCAGGGGCAAGGTTACAAATGGTAAGCTCAGCATTGAGAAGGTAAACTTTGTCAAGAAGCTTGGATACAATCTTCTGAGTGGGTCCCAATTTTGTGACCAAAAACATCACATGCTCTTTACTAAGCACGAGTGCATTGTTCTCAAGCCCAGGGTTGACATTCCTTAAGAGCATATTCTACTTAGAGCCCCCAGGAGAGGGAACATGTACAAGATTATTGGACCAAAAGAACCAATGAGTCTGATCAGAAAAACCTTTAAGTCCCACGGACATTACAACAACTGAAGTAGTCTGCAACAGCTGAAGACATCAACTGATAACAAGGTCTGAAGACAAAGTCTGAAGTGAAAGAGCTGAAGACAAAGTCTGAAGTGAAAGAGCTGAAGATAAAGTCTGAAGTGAAAGAGCTGAAGACAAAGTCTGAAGTGAAAGAGCTGAAGACAAAGTCTGAAGACAAAAGCTGAAGACAAAGACTGAAGACCAAGTTTCAGATGTTGCCACAACAGCTGAAGAAGATCTCTTCAGTAGTTGTGATGGTTTCCTTTCATTAGTTTTATGTTTCTTGTATTCAGTACTTGTAGTTTCAGTAGTTTTAGTTTCATCTTGTACTTAGCATACTCTGAGATGTTCTCAGTTGTTATGAACATTCTCAGTAGTTTGCTTACTTTCAGTTGTTTGTAATAATTCTGTTAGATGTCACTATCAAGTGACATCAGTAGACGTCACATTCCTTTATATAAGGAATGTTGACCTAATTGTAAGGTGCGATGCCCTGCGTAGCTTAGCGAAGCCTGCGAAGCATAGCGGCCGCCATACCGAAGCATTTGTGCATGAATGATATTATCTATTTTGCAGAAAACCCTCTTTTTCTATAACCGTGTACTGTTCCATTGAATATCTATTGAGTTCTTGCTATATTTGTCTAATTCTTGTTCTAATTCCGCTGCGAGTCAACTCTAATTGATCAAACTTAGATCGCTGATCCTGACAAATGGTATCAGAGCGGGTTAATCATTGATCGGTTTAACAATTGATCATTGAAACTGCTATTTTGATATCTAAAGTTTGATCGAATTAGCATATTTGCAAGAATTGGTTATAGAGATTGATCTTCTGCTGCTTCTGGTTAGTCAATTTGAGTTTCTTCTTGGTTCATATTGAGTTTGTTGTGTTTTTGTGCTAAATCTATTGAAACTTGATTGAATTGGTTTGAATCTGAGAATGACTACTCCTTCTAATGATCCTCACAATACTGGCTCCTCAACCAAGCCTCCGATGCTGGTTAGGAGTGAGTATAAATATGGCAACGAAGAATGCTCCATCACCTGTCTGTTAACAGTTCAGGTTGTTGGACATCTGTGGTTCACGGTCCACACAAGCCTATGGTGAACAATCCGGAGACCAATCAAATGGTTCGAAGAAGAAGGAGCAATACTCAGATGAAGATCGTAAACTGTTTGAGATTGATGCTAAAGCCCATGGAATTCTGGCCATGGCACTGCCTAATGAAATCTATTCTGGGCTTATGCATCATGAAACTGCTCATGACCTCTGGAATGCTTTGAAGGAACAATTCGGAGGAACTGATGAGGTCTTAGCAAACAACAGAGAAATCCTCGCCAACAATATGAGACATTCTCTCATAGGAAGGGTGAGACACTGACTCAACAGTTTGAGCGTTTCTCCTGCTTGATCTCTGAGCTGAAAATGGTCAAGCATGAGTATACTAACAGCCAGATGAACAACAGATTCCTCAGATCACTGCCTGAGAGATGGGACACATACACCATTGTCCTACGCTCCAGTGCAAATCTGGATAGCCTATCTCTCACCCAACTCCATGGGAAACTGCTTACATTTGAAAGAGAGATAGAGCAGAAAAGGAAACTGGCATCATCAGGAAAGCTCACTGATGACTTTGTACCAGGGAACACTGCCTTGGTCGGTCATGAGTCAGAATATGCTGGATCAGAAAGCCATTATGATGAGCATATAGATTTCTCTTCAAACAGTTCTGATCATGCATTTGTTGGTGTTGACAGTCATTCTGGGTGTAATAGTGATAATTTATGCTTTATCATGGATGATTTGATGGGTATTGCTGATGATGATTTAGAAGAGATGGATATTTTGAGCCAAATGGCCTTGATCAATATCAGATCTCAAAAGTTCTACAAGAGAACTGGTAGGAAATTTCCAGGACTCTCTGGCAAAACCAAAGTTGGTTTTGACAAGAGTAAGTTGAGGTGTCACAAATGCCACAGGCTTGGGCACTTTGCAAGAGAGTGTAGATCAACTGGATCTAACTCCTCTGCACCCTTTGTGACCTTTCCAAGCAATAGTTCACAAAACAAAGGGCAACATCCTGCTAGTTCTGGTCATCACTCACAACCTCAATCTCCTGCATATTTTGTCCCTCAGGGTCCAATGCCATATCCATATCCCTGCTATTACATGCCACAGCCAAATCCAGTTCAAGTTCCTATAGCACAACAACCTCAAGCCCTACCTGAGCCTCAACCATCTCCATCACAATCTCAACCTCATCACAGCTTCTTCACACCAGAGTTGTTGACTGGAGCAGCTCACCAGATGATCTTTCTGGTTTCAATGAGCAATTATTTGCTGGTGCTGGTCAACATGGTGGTGAACATCCTTTTGGGAATCTTGCTCTCATGGCCCTGGAGTCTACTGAGGGTTCCTGCTCCAATGCATCATCTTCACAGGTAACCCAGGTATCTTCTGAGGCTAAAGCCAAGTTATGTTCTGAATCATGCATAGCTGCCTTTGTCTCTATTAGAGAGGCAAATGTAGCTTTAATCAATCAAAATCTTGAGCTTGAGAAAACTATTTCCAAAAGAAAAGCTGAGTATGAGTTGCTCTTAATGACAAAGATGATGAGATTTACAAGCTTAAATGCCAACTTAATGATGAAAAGGCTAAGGTAGAGGTCATACTTGAGAACCACAGAAGTCTCAAAGAGACACTTGCAGCTACCCAAGTTGAGTGTGACCGCTGGGTAACATCCTGCAAGGGATTTGAAATGCTTCTCAGCAAGCAAACAGCTTCAAATGTGAAGTTTGGAATAGGTTACAATCATACTGCACCACCTACTGATTTTACTTCAAAATCAATAGTAAAATCTGAAGGTGAAAGTAATTTCCAAACCACATCATCATGTGATTCATCCTCAAATGATAATACAAAATTAGAGGATGAAGTCAGTGTTAAGATCTCAGCAAATCAATTGCCTGATGGTTTAAATGCTGATAAACACATGAAGCTGAGCAATTCAGATGTTGTCCCTCAAAGTACTCCAAGTACTGAAGGGCAAGTCACAACATCTGAAAAGCATTTCAAATCTGCTGAAATAAAAGGATTAACAACTGCTGAGGAATCTATCATACGGTCTTTCAGGACGGATAGAGAACAGCTGAAGAACAAGTCTTCAGTTGTTACCGATCCTTCAGTACTTAACACAAGTACTGAAAGGAGGAAAGTACTGAAGATCACACCTTCAGTAGTTTCCACTTCAGCAGTTGATCAATCCAAGATGAAGAATAAGCCATGTGAAATATGTGGTAAATTCAATCATCTATCTGATGAATGCTGGTACAAAAAGGGTTCCAAACTCAACAGAGATAAGCTCATTAAAGAAGAGATTAATAAAATGAAAAATGAGTTTGAGACCAAGTTTGTACCATAGTCATCTCAAACTGATAAACCCAAGGCCTCGCCAACATCCAAAAAGAAGGATGGGGTTTATCAGAAAACAGCTGATAGTGTTCCTCATCAGACTAAGTCTGTGAATTTCAAGAAGGAGGAAATGGTGGGTCACAGGAACTCATCAAAAACAAGTACTGATGTGTCAAATGAGCTGAAGGCTTTAGCAACAAATCAGACACAACTTGTTATGATGGTTCAACATTTGTTGGGGAGAGTTAACCAACTAGATGCACCTGTGATCAAACCACTGAAAAGGAAATCCAAGCCTAAATCTAAGAAATCCATTTCAGCACCATCTCCACCTTCATCAGCTGTTAATCATGAGAAACAAGTTATGGTTAAATCTGTTGATGAAAACAGACCCAAAACCAAAAAGGTTTGGGTCTCTAAAGCTAACTAGTTTCTTATGATAAATGCAGGGTTCTTCAGCATGCCAAAGAAGCATCTGGTATGTAGACAGTGGAGGATCTATGCATATGACTGGGAGCAGTTCTCTTCTTAATGACTACTCTCAAGGAAAGAAGGGATTTGTCTCATTTGGAAATGATGCTAAGGGTTACATCATCGGGAAAGGATTTGTGTCAAATGGAGAAATCAGATTTGATGATGTTAACCATGTGGAGAATCTCAAGTATAATCTACTGAGTGTCAGTCAGATGTGTGATAAAGGGCATGTTGCACTTTTCACAAGCCAGAACTGCCGGATTCTGTCTTCCAAAGTTCTGAGGCTGATTGACAAGGTATTGGATGAACATACTCTCCTGAAGGCCAACAGGATAGGAAGAGTATATGCCTTGGATTTGTCAAAGAAGATTGATTTAAAAGGTCATCCTTGCCTGTTCTCCAAGGCCTCTCCTCAGGAATCTAAACTGTGGCATAGAAGGCTGGGTCATGTTAATCTCAAAAACATGAATCAGCTGATCCACAATAGTTTAGTGAGAGGTCTACCAATAAAGGAGTTCCACTGTGATGAAACCTGCACTGCTTGTTTAAAAGGAAAACAACACAAAGTTTCATTCCCTCCTATAGAAGAACCAAAGTCCACTGCCTGCTTGCAATTACTGCACATGGATCTCTTTGGTCCTGTGAGAGTAATGAGCATGGCAAAGAAGAAATACTGTCTGGTAATTGTGGATGATTACTCCAGATTTGTATGGACCTTCTTCTTGCATTCAAAGGATGAGGCTGCTCAGACAATTATTAACTTTGTGTTGTATGTTGAGAAGCAGTATTCCCTATCAGTCAAGTGTATAAGAAGTGATAATGGAACTGAATTTAGAAACCATACACTTGATGATTTCTACCTTTCAAAAGGAATCAAGAGGCAGTATAGCATCCCAAGGACTCCAGAACAAAATGGAGTAGTGGAGAGAAAGAACAGGACCCTAATTGAAGCTGCAAGGTCCATGTTGGCTGACTCTGGTTTGCCACTGACCTTTTGGGCTGAAGCTGTCAACACAGCATGCTATGTGCAAAATAGAGCTTTAGTGAATCAGAGGTTGATGAAGACTCCTTATGAAGTTCTACATCATTTGGCTCCTCTAATTTCATTCTTCAGAGCATTTGGGTGTCCTTGTTACATTCTCAACACAAAGGATCAACTCCAAAAGTTTGATTCTAAGGTGGATGCAGGGTATTTTGTTGGGTATTCATCCACTTGCAAGGCTTACAGAGTGTTCAACTGCAGAACAAAGATGGTTGAAGAAACCTTGCATGTGAAGTTCAATGAATCCCCTAAGGACAAAATTCCACAAAACCCTGTGGAGTTGTTTGATCTGGACATACTGCAATATGTTCCTTATCAGCCTCCAGCTGTTGCAGATCATGTGAATTCATCACCTTCTGCAGCTAGTCATCCATCTGGTGGTACTGATGTTGATGATGATCCCAGTACTCACCTATTCAAGTTTAGTGATCAACTGCCTGAGTCTACTAAACTTGATGTTCCTGTAGCTTCAGTAGCACCATCCACAACAAATGCTGATGAGATTTCTGAATCCTCTACTTCATTTGACTTGCCATCTAATACTTGGTTTCAAGAATCTGGATCAACATCTGTTGCTGCTGAGCGTGCTACAAACACTTGCACAGATCTCATAGTGTACCAAGAGCTGAAGAATCACCCAATGTCTCAAATCATTGGTGATATCAATGCTGGTGTCTCAACTAGAAGTCAATTGTCCAACTTCTGCTTCTATGCTCTCTTCATCAGTCAGCAAGAGCCAAAGAACTATCATATTGCATTAAGAGACAATGGATGGGTTGATGCCATGCAGCTTGAGCTTCTTCAGTTCAAAAAGCAGCAAGTGTGGGAACTGGTTCCTCTACCCCCAGGTAAGTGTGCAATAGGCACTAAATGGGTGTTTAGGAATAAAACAGATGAAAATGGGCAAATTGTCAAGAACAAGGCCAGACTGGTTGTCCAGGGGTTTTCACAAGAAGAAGGTATTGATTATGATGAAACCTTTGCCCCTGTAGCCAGACTGGAGGCAATTAGATTGTTCTTAGCCTATGCTGCATTCCACAATCTTAAAGTTTTTCAAATGGATGTCAAAAGTGCATTTTTATATGGTAAAATAAAAGAAGAGGTTTATGTGTGTCAACCACCAGGTTTTGAGGATAATAAACATCCTGATTGGGTGTATAAACTTGATAAGGCTCTTTATGGGTTGAAACAAGCTCCTAGAGCCTGGTATGAAACACTGTCAAATTTTCTTCTTCAGAATAATTTCACTAGAGGCTCCATAGATAAAACTTTGTTCATTAAGAAAGTGGGTCAGCATAAGCTCCTTGTTCAAATTTATGTTGATGATATTATTTTTGCATCCTCTGATCCACAGTTGTGTGATGCATTTACAAAGTTGATGCAACAAAAATTCGAAATGAGTGCCATGGGAGAATTACAGTTCTTTCTAGGTTTGCAAATCAAACAAAAGGCTGATGGAACTTTCATTCATCAGTCAAAATACACAAAGAGTCTTTTGGAAAAGTTTGATTTACAAAACTGTAAGCCCTGTTCTACTCCCATGTGCAGCACCACACAACTGGATGCAGATCAGAAAGGTAAAGCTGTTGATGAAACACTTTACAGATGTATGATTGGGTCCTTGATGTACTTAACAGCTTCTAGACCAGATATTATGTTTGCAACTTGTGTTTGTGCTAGATTTCAGGCTGCTCCTAAAGAGTCTCATTTGATTGCAGTCAAGAGGATCTTTAGATATCTGCAAGGTACTCAATCTCTAGGTCTTTGGTATTCCACTGGGCACTCTTGCAAATTAGTTGCTTTTTCTGATAGTGACTATGCAGGGTGTAAATTAACTAGAAAATCAACTTCTGGTGGATGTCAATTCCTAGGCAACTGTTTGGTTTCTTGGCAGAGTAAGAAACAAACATCTGTTGCTACATCCACTGCTGAAGCCGAGTACATTGCTGCTGCAAGTTGTACATCTCAGGTACTCTGGCTTCAGAATCAATTATTGGATTATGGCATTACAGAGACTAAGACTCCATTACTAATGGATAGTGCTTCAGCTCTTTGTATTGTCAAGAATCCAGTCCAGCACTCTAGGACCAAACATATTGAGATCAGACACCATTTTATTAGGGATTGTTTTGAAAAAGGTCTGATTGATCCAAAGTTTGTTCCTAGTGCTGATGAGCTTGCAGACATATTTACTAAGCCTTTGGACAGTTCAACTTTCCAAAACCTAGTGTTAAGGCTTGGTATGCTGCAGCTAGAATAAGTGACAACTACTGATGATCTCAGTCAACAAGTACTGATGAGCATTCGTATACTATTGTCACAAATAAGTACTGATAAGTTCTTTTATCCTCAGTAGTTTTCATAACTACTGAAGACTAAATTACTTAAAAGTACTGAAGTACTCTATCTGTTGAAAAGAACTGATGTAGTTACAACTACTGATGTCAGTATAACAGATAAGTACTGATGACCAATGAAACATCTGAAAATCAGACAAAGTCTGATAAGTGTTGAGGTCAGAATGAAACAGCTGATGAGCTAAGAATTGACGACAACAGCTGATGAGAAACTTTTCTCTTCAGTTGTTTCTACAACTGCTGTTTCACTTCATACAACTGAAGCCAAAACCATGTCTTCAGTAGTTTTACAACTACTGATGACTAACACCAAATCTTCAGTTGTTTACAACACCTGAAGCCAAAACCATGTCTTCAGTAGTTTCAAAACTACTGATGACTAATACAAAGTCTTCAGTTGTTACAACCTCTGAAAGTTAAAACCAGGTCTTCAGTTGTTTTCAAACAACTGATGATAGCACCAACACTTTCAGTCGTTTTATATCAGCCTTTTCTTACCCTATAAATACCTAAACCTAATTTCAAACGTTTCATTAGCCGTTTTATGTCCTTCACTCTCTCAACAATGGCGACCATGAAACTCAAACCCAGACACAACTGTGTTGCCTACCTCTCGAAATCGGCCTTTTGGAACAAATTTGATAATGCCATCGATCTTATGGTAGATTCCCAGTACCGAACCGCTTTTCTTCTGAATCCTACCATATACCCCGATTCCCTAAGCCAATTCTGGACCAACGTCTCTGTGCAAACTGGTGAGAATGATAGCCAAATCACTCTCCAGTCGTTGGTTAACCAGAAACAGGTGGTCATCACTCCAGACATCATTCGACAAACCCTAAATCTACATGATGCCACCTGTGTCACAGAATACCCGAAAGGCACAACTGATATGTCTTTCATCAATAACGGGTATGAAGGAGACTTAAGTGCTACCACCATTCTGAAGAAGCACTTCCATGATGCTGAACGTCTTATATTCCACATGGTGAATGTCTGCCTTGCATCAAAAACCTCCTCATGGGATCAGATGTCCTCCCGATGGCAACAGGTATTATACTCTATCTTTGAACGACAAAATCTAAATTTTTCTGAGATAGTTTTCATGGAACTAAAGGATCTGGCTTTGAAACCTGTGGCAAACAGATGGATATTATATCCCAGGTTTCTCATGGCCATAATTTTAAATCAGCTAAAATCAGACGGCCTTGTTGGCCTTGGAGTCCCTGCTCCGGCTGTATTGCCTGAAGTATACTCCAGGCACAACTCTGACCCTACACTGAAAGGGGCTGCCCGGCTGCTAAAACCCAAGCAGCGGGAACCCACAGCCTCCACTTCCAGATCCAAAGTCCCCACCAAACCCAACACCAAAAAGCCCAAAAAGGCTACTCAGGGAGATGAGTCCCCTGAGGATGCCCCTGTACCACCAATACAGGAAACACTTACTGGTTCTAACCCCCCAGTAGTGTCAAAGACTCCACCAGCCCTAGCCGCTCAGGCATCCTCTCAACAGGATCCTGATGCAACCATAATTGGGGATACCACAATGCTGGAACCTATCTCAATTGAGAAGGTTACCATTGAAGAGCACCAGTCACCCCGGGTGCAATCTGCTTCAAACCTATCTCCAAATGCAACCGCCCCTCAAAGCCCAACCATTATAGTTGCACAAGTGCTGAGTCAGCTGCATTCCTCTCCTCCTCCCCAGAAACCAATTACAATGGGGAGAACCTCAACAGCTGAGGAAGAGGACCAAAATGCTGCTGATAACCCACAGCACAGGGGTTATAATGTTCAATCTCCCCGTGTAGAGGAGGAGGTTAGAACATCTGGTGAGGCTGCCACTTCTACTGATTCAGCAAATGAACAGGATGCAGTTGGTAACATCTCTAAGACCTCACCAGAGGCAACTGCCGATGAAGGACTCAGTCCTGAGGCAGGAAGTCCCCAGAACCAAGAACAAGGGGCACATGCTACAACTGATCTACACTCAGGGCATGTACATCCTGATTCAATCAGGAGGTCAGGTGATTCAGCAAAGACTGATGATGACCTGGGCTTTTTCTTCGATGTCTTAGCCCATAACACAATCCTTGAGGCTGAGGTGAGCAGACTCAAAGAACTGCTTGCCAAAATGTCTCAGGATCAAAGTCCATCTGCCCCAATAAACCCACAGATGGCACCTTCATCTGAAGGTTCACCAAACACTCAGCCACTACACTCAACTGAGCCACCAGCCACTGCTTTTGGCACCACCTCTCAGGGACAGAACCCCTCTGAGCAGATGGTTGCTACCTTTCAACATTCCTTACCTCTCATCACTCCCATCATCAATGAGATTGTGCATAAAGCCATTGATGAGAGGATCTCCTCAAATCTACAAACACTTGTTGATGATGCTGTGCAAAAGAAGCTTTCTGCCATTCAAACCCCTGAACCCAATGCACCCAAAAAGGGGAGTCTAAGGCAGTGAAAGAAAGAAAGAGAAAGAGAGTGGAAGATGAGAAACAACAAGAGAAAGAAAAGGAGTTAGAAAAGGAAAAACAGCTGATCACATACAAGAGAAAGAAAAGTGCTGAAACTCAAAAGCCTGATGAAGAGAAATCATTGGAAGATCTGGTTAAAGAAGCTGATGAAGCTCACAGCAGATCAATGGACAGAATAATAGACCAACTCTTCAGACAGGGCTTTGATACAGCTACATTAGACACTGAGATCAGAAGGCTGGAGATTAAAGAGATACAAGAGAGATGGGCCAGTTACAGTGTGATGGAAAGGGAGAGGTTGGAGATAATGATCAGGTTTATTGCAAAATACTTGGGAAGATCATTAATTGAGATTAAATCATGGACCAGAGACAGTATTCTGGCAATAACCACCAGAATCTGTGCTTCTGAAGCATTCAATAAGGGGTTGATTATCGAAGCCTTAGATGAAGCAGGTGCTGGGAAGAGAACTGATATGGCCAAGCTTTCCAAAGCCAAACTTACCACAAAAATGCTAGATCAGCCTTCCCAAACTCCCACTCAAAAACAACCAACCCCACAACTCTCCAAACCAATCCCTAAACCTAAACTTAAACCAACTCAACCCTCAAAACCAACTCCCTTACCCCAAAAACCACCTCAAACCACATCCAATGATGCACCCAGAAGGAGGAGAAGGGTGTTGAGGATGGAAGAAGAAGAAGAAGATGATGAAGAAGACAGTCTGCCAATCTCTGCTGTTCTAAAAATACCTGAGCCCAGAAGTCAACAAATGATCACACCAGACTTTCAGAGGCAAATGGTGAAAGTTAAGATTGAAGAAGAAGAACAGCAGAAACAGCACGATGAGCAACTTTTGAAGATGGTTGACAAAGAGTTTCCTCAGTCATCATCTATACAAGCCATGAAGAAACACGCTCAAAGGCTGTATGCTCTCAGGTATACCTTTCAATATCAAAAGGAGAGAGTAAGGATTTGGCCAGACCCCAGGGTTAGTTCTAGAATTCATAAGAAATCCATACCAAGTAGATACAATGGCCAAGTGAGAAAGACCATAGATGCTGTTATTATGTTGGCCATTGTAGTCTCACCCTGGGAGATACTTGAAGACTTCAAGAGAGCCTACAAGTCAAAGATGACCCCTCAAACTCTAATGGAGAACAAAATGGTCAAGAAGGGGTTGTTATACAAGAGGCTTGAAGAGATCAAGAAAAATGAACTCCAGTTGTTATTAGAAGGGACTCACCCAGATGAATTTGCTTACAGAGAGATAACAACTGTTGAGTTGAAAAATGGAAAGACGGTAAAGTACCTATCAGAGTACTATGGCCCAGAGTTCTTCTTCGAAGGAGAAGCAGAAGAACTCACTAAGGAGGAACAAGTTGTTCTCCTTGAGGCCTACGTCAGAGAGTCTTATAGACTCATCAATGGGAAGTAGGTTTCATGGTTGGGATAACAGCTCTGTGTCCAGTTCCCCAAGACAGAGTTCCCTTCCATCCTTTGACATTCACATCTACTGAAACCTGTTCCCTGGCCTGTGCTTATCTGATATCTCTGAAGCTGATCAAGAGAGTATTTCTGCCAAGAATAAGTGGGACCTCAATAAGCTTAAAGGTTTTGGCTGCATTGGTTCAGGGGGAGTTTGTTGGACCAAAAGAACCAATGAGCCTGATCAGAAAAACCTTTAAGTCCCACGACATTACAACAACTGAAGTAGTCTGCAACAGCTGAAGACATCAACTGATAACAAGGTCTGAAGACAAAGTCTGAAGTGAAAGAGCTGAAGACAAAGTCTGAAGTGAAAGAGCTGAAGACAAAGTCTGAAGTGAAAGAGCTGAAGACAAAGTCTGAAGTGAAAGAGCTGAAGACAAAGTCTGAAGACAAAAGCTGAAGACAAAGACTGAAGACCAAGTTTCAGATGTTGTCACAACAGCTGAAGAAGATCTCTTCAGTAGTTGTGATGGTTTCCTTTCAGTAGTTTTATGTTTCTTGTAATCAGTACTTGTAGTTTCAGTAGTTTTAGTTTCATCTTGTACTTAGCATACTCTGAGATGTTCTCAGTTGTTGTGAACATTCTCAGTAGTTTGCTTACTTTCAGTTGTTTGTAATAATTCTGTTAGATGTCACTATCAAGTGACATCAGCAGACGTCACATTCCTTTATATAAGGAATGTTGACCTAATTGTAAGGTGCGTGCTGCGTAGCTTAGCGAAGCCTGCGAAGCTTAGCGGCCGCCATACCGAAGCATTTGTGCATGAATGATATTATCCCTTTTGCAGAAAACCCTCTTTCTCTATAACCGTGTACTGTTCCATTGAATATCTATTGTGTTCTTGCTATATTTGTCTAATTCTTGTTCTAATTCCGCTGCGATTCAACTCTAATTGATCAAACTTAGATCGCTGATCCTGACTGACAGGAAACATCTTCCTCTGGAAAAGTTTCTTGCTTTCTGTCTAAACAAATAGTGATGAGTCTTTCCTTTGGCTAAAAGAATGTGCCAGTAAACTTTAAAAACATGAATAAAATTATTAAGAATGATTTGGTAAACTAGAATGCCAAAGAAGAGTACAAGTGATGACCATTGTTTGCAGGACTTACAGGGAAGCAACACAAAGTGTCTCACAAGCCAAAGGAATAACTCTATCACTACTCCCCTACACTTATTACATATGGATCTGTTTGGCCCCACCAGTTATGATTCTAGGAAGGACCTCTACTGTTTAGTGATCACAGATGATTTCATAAGATTCACTTGGGTGTTTTTCCTTAGAACTAAGGATGAATCCCTGAAATCTTAAGAACATTCTGAAATTGAGAATCAATCTGATCACAAGGTCAAGACCATAGATGTGATTAAGGAACTGAATTTAAAAATCAAATCCTTGATACATTTGTGATGAAAAGGTATTTCAAGACAATATAGTGCTCCCAGGACTCCTCAGTAAAATGTGTTGCTGAGAGAGAAACATGACACTTATTGAAGCTGCTAGACCATGTTGTCTAACTCTAAACTGCCTATCATCTTTTGGCCAGAGGCTATCAACACAACCTGCTATGTGCAGAACAGAGTTTAGTGGTTAAGTGTAACACCAGGGTATTTTTTTAAAAAAGAAAGAAAGAATAAATGTGCGGAAAAAGAAGAACACAATTTAACCCAAGTTGAGGGGCTAATGTGTCGAAAGGACAAAAAGGATAAAAGTGGGTGCAAAAGGTGATGGCCTCCCACACTTCCTGCATATTTCACTTCAACTGGATTTTCTAGAGAGAGAAAGAGCCAGAACTCTCGGGTTTTTTTGAAGAAAAAAAGAAGAGGAAACCGAATTCAAGGTAAGAATTCTTGGTTTTTAAGTTCTTGGCTGGCCTATGCCTCGGTTATATGCTTATGTGTCTTTGTGTGTTCGGGTGTGTGTTTTGGTGGGTTTTAGGTGGTTGAACTCACAGTGCAAACGGTTTGAAGGAAGTCATACTCGAGGTTGCTAAGGAGTTCTAGAACCCCCTTTTTACTTGTTTTAACTGATTTTGGGGCTGGAATGCATGTATGTATGTTTTTATGAATGTGGGTTTTATACCCGTATGAATGTTATGTGTGAATATGGTGGGTTATGATTTGGTGATTTATGATGTTATGATGATGCCATGTTTATATTATGATGCTTAGAATGCTAGAACTAAGCTTAGAACATGATGAATTGATGATTTGGGGCTGATTATGATATTATTGGTATGTATTGGTTGCCCCATGCGCCTGGATTTTGCCAATGCGCCCAACGACTGAATTTGCTAAGTGTTGCTCCATGAGCCCAATAGTATCCATGCACCTAGAATGGCTGAGATGACTAAGTGTTCCATGCGCCCAAAACTGCCCATGCGCCTAGGCACTCATACGCCTGCATAGTGCCCATGTGCCTAGAAATTTTTCCAGTAGACTAGTGTTGGGTCATGCGCCCAATAGTGCCATGCGCCTGAAAGTCCCATGCGCCTAGTGTTCCCATGCGCCCAGAAGGCCATGCGCCTGCATAGTGCTCATGACCTATGCCTTAGAATATTTTCTGAAATTTTGGGAAAATGTAAGTGTAGGCTTTAACTTGGGATGTCCCGGGGGTGATGTATGTTGACTTTATGATGTCTTATGTGATGATGATGCTTGTATGATATGGTTATGTTTATGTTATGTTCCTTATTATGTATGTTTATTTTCCATGGCTTTACGTGGTTTGATTATGAAAAGTAAATGGAAAGTATTATGTAACTAAAGCGGAAGATAATGAAAAAGAAGGAACATAAGGAATGAATGAATGCATGCATTATGAATGAATGAATGAATGAAAAGTCTTGCAAGCAAAGGTTGAGGTGAGTGACTGTGTTGTCACAAAGACTCGTAAGCCAAGGTTGAGGTGAGTGACTGTGTTGTCAAAAAAGACTCGTAAGCCAAGGTTGAGGTGAGTGACTGTGTTGTCACAAAAGACTCATAAGCCAAGTTGAGGTGAGTGACTGTGTTGTCACAAAAGACTCGTAAGCCAAGGTTGAGGTGAGTGACTGTGTTGTCACGAAAGACTTGTATGCCAAAGTTGATGTGAGTGACTGTGTTGTCACAAAAGACTCGTAAGGGGTTCAATCCATGAGATTGACCCGGACCTTTTTCGCTTACCCCGATGCTAGTGCCAGGCTTTGTGTGCAATGAATGGAAGTATGATAAACTTCGGCCCAGTACCCGCTTTGTGCCTACGTTTGGGTATAGCTGATGACATTGATCCGGAAGGAATGAACGAAGGAAGGTTATGAATGAATGTACGGAATGAAAGATAACGAATGATAAGATAGTGACGATGATGAATGAACGGAAGTCAACGAATGACGATGAAAGATAATAATTTATTATCTATGTGTACGTATGTTGTATGATCGCGTATGAAAAGTAAAGAAAGAATGGTTTTAAACAAAAGAATGTATTTTGTTTTTATAAAAAAACTAGAACTCCTCAGCAACCGCTGACTATTATGTGTTTCCAGTTGGCAGTAATGTTGCTGAGGATGGCACGGGGCAGCTACTTAGCATTTTTGGATGGCATCCGTTGTTTGAATTATAATGTTTTTTGTGATATAATGCAACGAGTGATATTTTGTAACAGTTAACTGCAATGTATTATTTTGCAAAAGCAATTATAAAGAAATGGTTTGTTTAAAAGAATTCCGCTGCAATATTTTGGTAAGGTTAATGTATGTTTTATGCTTTGTGTGCAATGATTGACCAGCTGTAAGCGTTCCGGGAACGGGGCCTTACATTAAGACACATGGTAAGACTCCTTATGAACTGTGGCAAAATAGGAGACCATTCATTGGTTTTCTCATAACATTTGGATGTCCTTGCACCATCTTGAATACCAAAGATCAAATAGCCAAGTTTGCTAAGAAATCAGATGATGGATATTTTGTTGGATACTCTTCTCAGCTAAGGCTTATAGAGTATACAATCTCAGAACTAGAATCATTGAGGAGTCAAGCAATGTGACTTTCAATGAACACACACCCTATGTGAAAGATTCTGGTCCGGATTGGCTGTTTGATCTTGATTTAGTTACCAACTGTTTTAACAAGTCTTGTGAGAATGTTTCAGGATCTACAGATAACAGATCAACAGAAGATCTTGATCCAAGATTTGAGCTGAGAAGACCAACCAAGAAGACTACTTCAGCTCCAATAGTAACTAACCTTGTAATTGAGGCTCCTATCAGTACAAGCATGATAAATACTACTGATTCAACTGAATTGCCTTCAAATTCCAGCTCAGAGGCTTAGAATTCAGGAGAAGGAACTTCTAATGCAGGAGGAACTAGAGGTGGTGATAGTGATCAAGAATTTCTTGATGCTGATAACCACTCCATTGAAGACAACATGAATGATGTCATACACTCATTGGATCAAGTTTCTCTTGATAAGTGTGTGATGTGGTGGGAGACACCTCATTGCCAGATCAGAATTTCTCTAATTTAGATCTGTCCAACCAACTTGATATGATCCCTTAGCTTCAGATCCACAAGTCACATCCCACCACAAACATCATTGGAAATGTTGACTCAGGGGTAAGAACAAAAGGATAAACTCATGACAGCCATGTTTGTCTACATTCTTGTTTCTTATCCCAGATAGAGCCGAAGAAAGTTGATGAGGCTTTGAAGGATCGAAGCTGGATTGAAGCTATGCAAGATGAGCTGCTTCAAATCAGAAGACAGAAGGTGTGGAACTTATGCCCTCTTCCTCAAGGGAAGACTGTTATAGGTACCAAATGGGTATTCAGGAACAAGAAGGATGATAGAGGGATTATCATCAAGAACAAGGCTAGACTGGTTGTCCAAGGGTACACTCAAGAAGAAGGGATAGATTACACTGATGTCTTTACTCCAGTTGCAAGACTTGAAGCTGTAAGAATATTCCTGGCTTATGCTGCATCCAAGGATTTCAAGGTCTACCAGCTTGATGTGAAATGTGCTTTTCTCTATGGGGTGGTTGATGAAGAAGTTTATATCAAACAACCACCTGGCTTTGCAGACCCAAATCATTCTGATTATGTCTGCAAGCTTAATAAAGCTCTATATGGACTGCATCAAGCTCCAAAAAAGTGGTATGAGACACTATCAACATACCTCTATCATCATGGATACAAAAGAGGTACTATTAATGGGACTCTCTTCATCAAAGAAACAGGGAATGACACACTGCTAGTTCAAATATATGTAGATGACATCATCTTTGGTTCAACTAATCCAAAGCTCTGCAAAGACTTTGAGATGCTGATGAAGAATAGATTTGAAATGAGTGCCATGGGGGAACATAGTTTCTTTCTAGGAATTCAAGTGAAGTAGGTTGAAGATGGCATCTTTATTAGTCAGTCAAAGTATGTACAGGACATACTTACAAGATTCAAGATGACTGACTGTAAGGTTGCAAAGACACCCATAGCCAGAAACCATTCCCTTGGTCCTGATCTTGAGGGGGAGTGTGTTGATGAACATCTCTATAGGGCTATGATTGGGTCACTTATGTACCTTAATGCTAGCAGGCTTGATATTATGTTTGCCACATGTATATGTGCAAGATATCAAGCCAACCCTAAGATGTCACACCTAATCACTGTAAAAAGGATTCCCAGATACCTCAAAGGTGCTCTAAATCTAGGCCTTTGGTATCCAAAGAATTTAGACTTTAATCTGTATGCTTATACAAATAGTGATTATGGTGGCTGCAACATGACTGCAAAGTCAACATCTGGGGGATGTCAATTCCTTGGTTGAAGGATAGTCTCTTGGCAATGCAAGAAGCAATCTTGTGTGTCTGTATCAACTACTGATGCTGAATACATTGCTACTGCAAGCTGCTGTGCTCAAGTGCTTTGGATTCAGAATCAGATCCTAGACTATGGGTTCAACCTCAAGGAGACTCCCATCCATATAGACAACAATAGTGCCATCTTTATTACAGAGAATCCTGTACAGCACTCAAGGACCAAACACATCAACATCATGTATCATCTGATTAGGGATAATTTTGAAAAGGGATTGATCAAACTAATCAAAGTTAACACAAATGAACAATATAATGATCTGTTTATAAAGGCATTTGATGAACAGAGATTTAAATATCTTGTATCAGCTATTGGGATGATTAACTTTGAATAGATTTTCTTTAATAACTTAATCAACTTTATTTTCTAAAATTATGTGTCCTAAGTTGTCTATTAGATCACCTCATAAGCCCAGTTCTCTTTGGAAGAAAACTAACTTTTAACTGATATTCCTTAGATTTGTGAAAATTTACCTTCAGAAGAACTCAAATTGCCTTCGAAGAAATTTATGTCTTTAAATCATTTAACAGCTTATCTAAGATTTACTTTCAGAAGAAATTCTTGGAGTATCTTCCGAAGCTTAAATTTGTATATAAGCACTTAAATGCATTCAAAGAACAAATATCTTCTGAAAGCAACTAAGTCTCGGAAGACTTATTCACTTCTTTCGAAGCCAAATTTTCAAAATTCTTTGAAATATCTTCCGAAGCAAAAATTGCCTTCGGAAGCTTTGCTACAAAGCTTCCGAAGCCAAAATTGTCTTCGGAAGTTTTATAACTTCCAAGAAAACTAACTTTTTGGGCGCCTTTTTTAGAAGTAGGACCCATTTGCGGATTTCAAAGTTTATCTTTTTTTCATAACTTTGTCTCAAATCCACAACATATATCTTCCAAACAGTTCTATTTCATCTCTCTACTCTCACTAATCCTTACCCTAAATTTACCCCCAAATTTCATCTTCTTCTTCTTTTCTTCACTGTAAAGCTTCCACAAATAGCCAACATTGATCGACGCAACGACCTTGATTTTTCCATGCACCAACACAAGCAACACACTCAGGTTGCCCTGTTACACTCTGAGAAGGATCCAAGCTTCTCAGGTGTGTGTAGGTACCTTTCTTCGTCTCACTACTTCACCTCCCTTACAATTGATCCTCCTATCTATGAGGATCAGTTACTTGAGTTCTGGAGGACCTGTCAAGAGGTCACCATGGACGGGGAGGAGGCACTATCTGCTACAGTGTAGGGGAGGACAGTTTTCATCACTCCGGCCATCATAAACACCCATTTGCAGCTGGATGATGAAGCAGGTGAGCTGTCCTTTCCCAAATCTATTGTCAACCGCTCCTTTCAGTAGATGGGCTATGAAGGTGACTTCTCAATCAAAACCTTCAGGAAGGGGAAGGTCTCATCTCAATGGAAATACCTCCTCCATGTCATCATTCACAGCCTTTCTAACAAGCATGGAGGATGGGACCAAGTTCCAGAAGACCTCTCCTTTATAGTCCATGGGATGGTACAAGGGGTCAAGTTTAGGTACTCTTAGTTTGTATATACTAATTTACTTGCAAACTTGGACTCCTTAGAGTATTACATGTTCCCTAGGTATGTTCAACAAATTCTCAACTGTGAGTTGGGACCACAGTTGAGGGGAACAGGTAATATTCTTAAAATAGGACAAATGAGACCCGACATCTTCAAAATCTTGAAGAAGCCAACTGTTGGCTTCTCTGGGGTAGAAACAACCCTTGTCCCAAAAATGTTTAAGCTCATTGCTCAGGGTGAAAACCTAGCAGCACCAGCTAGTGTTGAACCAACACCCTCCACCTTTCAACCACCTCAAACACAGCCTACCATCACCATCACCTACAAAAGAAAATCCCAACGAACCCCTGCACTTGCTACTGAGAATGTGCAGGCCCCCATATCAGAACCAATACAGGAGGAAGTGGAATCTCAAGCTCCCACTTCCCTTGAGGAGCAGACCACTCCCATCTTTCAACCAATCAGTGCTGAGGTTCCTCATGCTCAGCCTGATGAGCTCACAACCCCACAAATAGCCTTAAGCCATCACTCTGAGTCTCAACACTCTAGTGATCAACCTTCTAGGGAAAACTAGCATCCCCAACCTCTTGATCTAAACCGCCCCATTCCCAGCATTGACTTCTATTCTAATGAAGATTTAGGCTTCAGTGAGTACCATGAGTTTCTTCTCTCTTCCCACACTCAAGGAGAGATGAGTACTCCTGCTTCCCCTATCTCTAGCCCACATCGACAACCCCCTACTAAGATGGATAGTCCTGAACTTATTCAGGAAATCCATATGGCAGAGGCTATAACTTTTGCAAGTGATAACATCACTAGGACCTCTCCCATGACAACCCAGCCTCTTAACACTTCTTTGGAAGTTTTCATTGGGCAGAGGAAATCCAGCAGCCAAGAAACCCATGCTGGTGGTGAGGAAGAAGATTTAGGTCCAATTCTCTCATTCTCCAATGATTCTTCATCTAAAGATGAGGGGAGTCTGCAACAATAGGTGCACAAACTGTCATATCTTTGCACCTATTTTGTTTCAAAGATAGCTCACCTGGAATCTCAGGTGACTATCTTACAGAAGAGGGTCAATGACCAGCAACTTGAGATCACCGATCTCAAGGGCAAGTTAGCTGAGAGACCTATGAGGATAACTCATCCAGGTCCACAAGAACCTGTGGATGTCATGGATCAATCTCCCAACTCACCTATGCAAGAGGGTGATGCTACCAAAAAGGGGGAGAAAATTCTAACAATCACAGAACCCAGGAGTTCTTCCCAGAGTATGGACATAGAGGAATCACCATCCTGTCTTGCAGATGTTCATACTCAGCTACCTCCTCTAGAAAGTGATCTACATTTGCTCATTCAACAACTATTTGAGGAGGGAATACCAAGAGCAATGTATAGCCCTTCTGAGAACCCAATGTGGGGTTAGGGGTATGTCAGTAATAGGAGAGCTCTTATGATCTCTAGAGCTCAAGGTCAACTAGAAGTTGTCAACATTTCACACCTAAGTTTCTATGAAAGCATCAACTTGGTAGATCTTCCACTTGTCAACCCAAGCAATAACAGACAAGCAACAAGATTGGCAGAAAGAATCCAAGATAGGGTGCTAGAGGAGTTTAAATTGAGATATAAACAGAGGCTAGTAGGTGAGATCTTTGGTCAACTGGATGTTGAGGTAGACCCTGAGATTAGCTTCAAAGGGAAAACCTTAACTGAAGGCCCAGAGTTTGAACCTGTGAACCTTGAGACAGGATCTCCCTCTGCACCCATTATGCTCATTGATACACCAGCTGGTGATGGTGTTTCACAACCTCTCTCTAGCCAGAGCTTGATAGCTGAACCAAGCAATGAAGGCCAAAGCTCTCTCCAGCCTGAGTCACCAAAGCCTGTGGTTGACAAAGGCAAAAGGAAACTGACTCCTGAGGAGATTAAGGAGGAGAAGAAGAGAGGAAGAGGAAGTTGAGGGGAGAGAGTTCAAGTGGTTCCCCAGGGTTTATGGAAGCTGCAATCAGGGCTGCCCCCAGGCTAAACACTCAGGAAGATAAGTTAAGGGCAGCCAGGCTAAACTACCTGGGAACCAGAAACTATAATGTTGATGAACTCATCTCTCTCCCCTTAGATGAATTGAATGAACTGGTTGACACAGAGTTGTCAAAGGAGAGGAAGAAAGCAGAGGATGCAGCATTGCTCCTCAAGCACAAGGAAGAAATGAGGCTGAAAAGACTCTACAAGAACATTCCTATCCTCTCCCTAGTTCAAGAAAGTCTTGAGCCAGAGACTGTGGCCACTGAACAACCTCAGGTAGCAACTGAAGAAGAAAGACTAAAGATGATCAGCTACCTGAGTGCCACAGGTCTCTATCAGGCAGATGCACTTCTTCCCTTACCATCTGAGTACATATTGTTTGAATACAATAAGCAGATGGGAGAAAAAGATAAAATAGAAAAACAAGCTGAAAAGAAAAGATTAAGGGAAGAAGCTGTAAAGTCAAGGGCCATCATGTGACCTCTCGTATTTTTGTTAGTTTACTTGTTAACTTCGTTATCTCTTGTAAGGGTGTGTGTTGTTATTAATACAAATACGAGGACTTATTTGTAATTTCATGTATCATTATAACTTAGATATAATTAAATAATTAAGTAATTAATGATAATAATAATAATAATACTAATAATAATAAATAATTATAATAAGTGTTAATATTGTAAATAAATAAAAGCAATATAAGACTAATATTTTTAAAACTTGTAAATTAAAAGTTTTGGGCATAAAATAATAAAACTTAAAACCAAAGTGAAGCAACTTCCCTGTAACCGAACACCAATCACGGTTCGTTAGAATTCTGAACGTGCCCTAAAAATTCGCATGGGAACGTGAAGACCAAATGAAATTCAAGTATCAAGATGGCACCATTTGGAGCTTTATATGGTCGTAAATGTCGTTCTCCGATCTGCTGGACCGACATTGGAGTTTCAAGTCAACGACATGTTTCTTCGTAAAGGTCTCACCATGGAAGGGTGTTGTTCGCTTTGGGAAGAAGGGCAAGTTAGCCCCACGTTTTGTAGGACCTTTCAAGATTCTGAAAAGAGTTGGGAAAGTGGCTTACAAACTGGAACTACCTTCTGAACTTAGCGAGGTTTATCCTGTTCTCCAAGTCTCAAATTTGAGGAAATGTTTGGCCGATGAAAATTTGCATGTCCTTTTAGAAGAAATCCAAATCGATGAATCCTTGCACTTCGTTGAGAAACCTGTCGAGATTATGGACCGAACGCTGAAGAAGACCCGAACAACTACCACGCAAATAGTCAAGGTTTGTTGGGAAAACAAACGTGGAGCTGAGTTCACCTGGGAACGCGAGGAGCATATGAGGAAGAAATATCCCTATTTTTTTGTTTAGTCTCATCTTTAATTTCAGGACGAAATTTCATAAAGTTGGGGAGACTGTGACCTCTCGTATTTTTGTTAGTTTACTTGTTAACTTCGTTATCTCTTGTAAAGGTGTGTTTTGTAATAAACGAAATACGAGGACTTATTTGTATTTTCTTGTATCATTATAACTTAGATATAATTAAATAATTAAGTGATTAATGATAATAATTCTAATAATAATAAATAATTATAATAACTTTTAATATTGTAAATAAATAAAAGTAATATAAGATTAATATTTTTAAAACTTGTAAATTAAAAGTTTTGGGCATAAAATAATAAAACTTAAAACCACAAGGGCTAAACTGTAAATTGAATTTAAACACAAAACTTTGGATTAAAAAGAGTAAACTTGGAATTACAGGGACCAAATGTGTATTTTTTTTAAAAACCCAACTCACCCCCGTATTTCCGACCAAGGATCTCCGGCCACACGCCGGCAGAGCTCCGGCCACCTCAATCACATGGAGTTTATCCACAATAATCGAAATAAATCGCATTAATCGAATCACCGAACCGATTCGAACTCAATCATGATTATTAATTTGATTTTAACGGTGCTATTATTACCAAATGAAACCGAAACCGAAATTCATCAAAGCTCAAAGCCGTTTCTATGTTTAATTGATGTAATTATTCAATTAAACGGGCGTACACGTTCGCTTAATCATGTGGAAGCCATTGATGAGATTAAATTCACCTGAAACAACATTAAACCTGTTCAATTCGACCTGAAACCCCTGACATTAATCTTATAGCCGTTGGGCATTTAATCGACCTAATTGAACCTATAAAGTAGAGGGCAAATGCTCTCGACACATTCTTTTCACTAGCTGTAAACGCAATTTCACCAAAACACACACATACATCGAATTCCCAAATCAAGAACAGTCGACTTTGTACCTCTGTCTATTCTATCAAATTTCAAACAATTCCAGGTAATTACATTAGGGTTTTTACTCGTTTTTACTTGGGAAACAAAAGCCCCATGGTTAATTTGATTATAATCAACGAATTGATGTTCAATTAGAATGATTTCAGATTTAGGGTTCATATGGGAACTGGGGTTTTTTTTCTTTAAGTGTGTTTTTAACAATTTCTGACTGAAACTTAACACAACCGGGGCTTTGGCCCAGCGGTTTGGTCATTCTGTCTTGGCAAAGGGCCCGGGTTCGAACCCGAGGCCCTGCCATTATTTTTTACAAAGATTTTTGTAATATATAAAATTCTGAAAAATATTTAAATAGTATTAATAATCATATAAAAACTATTTTTAATCAGAAAATTTATAAAATCATCTTCTTTTATATTTTATTGAAAATCTAAATTAAGAAATTCCCATTTCTTTTATTTCAAAATTATAAAATTGTACAAAATACAATTTATTATTAATCTTAAATTGTAATGAATTTTCACTAAATTTGTAATAATTTCTATTAAATAAATTCTTTATTGTTACACATTTATTTATTTATAATATTTAAGAAAATAAATATACATGTACGTATTTAAAGATGTACACTTATTGTAATTAATAAAATTATTTTGATAACTTAAATCTACAAGTTATTATTTTATTTAAAGAGTAAATAATATCCATTTGAAGATAAAGGTTTAACTTTTAGTGTTAATCATCAAAATTCTTATCATTTAACCACCAAAATGAAAGCAAATTGTATCTATATAATAATTTAAAATCATGGATTAAATGGTTTATAAATATAACACCATAATTATCATGATTAACTTAACGCGTCGTTCATTTAGGTTGAACGTTAACGAATCCTAGGCATTATATACAAGACCTTCTTAGTTGACATCTTTATAATCCATGTGAGTTTTCATACCCTATTTTATATTATTTCACACTTTTGAGGTGAAACATGTTAACCTTATATTTACCACACTTGTAAACACGTTTTTTTTACTCTTGTAACACTTGTGCAATTCATTTTATGTTGTTATGGTTATTTGAACACTTGTAATTATCATGTGATGACTCTTGTAAGATACAATCATTAACTATTGCTAGCCTGGCGACGTCATAGACCTATGGGCCTGACAAGCCTATTTGGTGCTAAAGCCGAGGTTATTGCCGGCTCCTAGTGTCGTATTCTTGAGCACTATGGGAACCAAGTACACTTAGGTAATCGTTTAATCTTGTAATGGCCATATTTGTCAAGGTTTGATTGTTACATTTGTTCATCCATCTTTATTTACTTTATTCATTAACCTATGACGTGAATTGCCATCGTTTGATATATAAATATGTATGATTACTCTATGGAAACTCACCAACATATTGTTGACTTTATTTTTAACATGTTTCAGGAAATGATACTGCTTAAGTTGCTCTTGAAGACTTGAACATATCTAGGATTTGGACCTAGTGAAATAAAATAAAAAGACATATTTGTCACATGATGCTATTTGAACTTTGTATCATTGTTTGCGTGAAACTTATGTTATTTCCTTATTGTATATCATGAACCTTGGAAATTGATAATATTTATACTTTGAAAATAGTGTTGTGGGGCATGAACAATCTTAACCCTCACATCTCGATGTTTCCGCCGTTAAGGGTGGGGTGTGACACATCATCCACAAAAGCCAAAAGAAGTCTGCTGACAGACAAAGGATGATGAGCTTCTTGAAGCTGTATGGATTCTCCAAAAAGAGGCTTGGCCCTATGTCTCTATCCACAATGGATGAGCATATCAGGGTAATCAAGCAGAAGATAAAGAAGGGAGAGCTGGAGGACTTGCATTCTCCACCAAGTCCAGCTCAACCTGAAGTTGAGGTGAAGGTTGTACCCACTGAGACAACACAACCTGAACCTGGAGCTACATCTCAGCCAACTTCATCTTCTGATCCATAACAGGGTCCTCCTCTCTCTCCTTCTGAACCTGTAAGAGAGGATATCCCAACTGAGGGGGACTTAACTGAACAACCTGGTACTCAAGACCAGTCCCCTCACTTAAAATTATCAGGGAGAAGAAAAAGGATGGCCAGAAGATCATCCTCAAGGAAGAAGAGAAGAAAGGCATCCACCTCCCAACCTCAGGATGAGCCAGAGCATCCTGAAGGAGTGCATGAAGAGGTCTCTCAACAAACTCCAATCATAGTAGAGCCTCTTGCTGTTAGAAGAAAAATTATGTCATGGTCTTATGATGAAGATCAAGACAGATGGTATGTCATAAGAGATCAGGAAGGCATGCATGTCTATTCCTCAGAAGACATGCTCAATCTTCCTTTGCATGATCTCTTTGACATGAGAAGGTTCTATGTTAGTCTAAAGGATCCAGACCTAATGATGAAGAAAGGTATGCTAAGGATCCTAATGTGGACTATCAAAATCTAAAGAACTTCTTTATTTTGGTAGCATCAGCCTAGGGGGAGTTTGTAAGATCATCTGAAGATTATGAGGCTGTTGCAACCAACAAGCCAGAACAACCAAGTCTTCCATGCATGCACTAAGGAACAAAGATAAACTAGCTTTGGAAGTCTTACACTCTCAAATGTGTCTAAGTATAAGATCTTCTGAAGCTAACAGTTCAGAAGGAGTTACTTCGAAAGTTTCACACTCAAACAGAAAAATATTCTAAGTGTGAAATCTTCTGAAGCCAAAGACCAGCATCTTCCGAAGCCAAAGATGAAATCTTCTGAAGCTTCAGAGACAAAGTCTTCTGAAGCTGTGAAGACTGATTTCTTCAAAGGATAGAGAAAATATGCTTTCTCTGAATCAACTTTTGATAAAGCTAACGCACTTTTCGCTGCCTGCTTTGGTGGTTCACCTACTTTATACAAGTTGGTGAAACTTCCATGCTTTATCAAAAAGTAGGAATGGTCTTTGTTTGTAACTTACCTTACTTGTTCATGTAGACTTTTTGTATTAGGAAAAGTTAGTGAGCTATGGCATGTCATAGTCACTAGTCAAAAGACAATCTATCTTTTGACTTTAGATTGATCTTGTTGTCTAGATTAGTCAAATCCCAACTATCTTTACATGTAAGTGATGGTTGTAGGTTGTAGTATAAAAGTGTCTCAGGTCCTTGTATTTTATGTATGCTTTGTAACACTTGAAAAAGAACTTGAGATCAATATACAACATCCTTGAAAACCAATCTTGTGTTCTTGTGTTGCTCTTAGTTCTGTCTCTTTAATTTACTTATGTTCTTAGTATCATCTGTTTTAAGTTACCAGTTCCCTATTTGAATTGTTAAGTGATCTAAGATCTCTCCTCAGTGTGAAACTAAGTGTTAAGTACCCTTACCCGATCCTGCTGTGAAGGTGGAGTCATGATTTCCAAAGATCCCATAAAGTACTCAGATGAAGATCTAAAGAATATGGATGTGGATTCAAAGGCTCTATGGCTTATTAGAATGAGCATACCAAACAACATCATACATGGCTTTAAGAAATTTACAATTGCATAAAAGTTATGGGAAGCATTGAAGGCCAAATTTGAAGGAACTGAAGGAATGAAGGAGAACAAAAAAGATGTCTTGAAGTAGAAATTTGAAAACTTTGGTTTCATTAGAGGAGAAATCATGACTGCCACATATCTTAGATATGTCGAACTGCTAGACTCTCTAAATGAAGCTAGAGAATAGTGATATTCTCAGAATGTTCTTAAGGTCCCTGTCTAAGACATGGACAGTTTACACCGTGTCAATTAGAAGAACTGAGAATCTAAAGACAATAACTCTTAATGAGTTATATGGCATCCTAGTTGCTTATTAGATGGAAATGGATGTAGATGAAGAATCACCTGGCAGACCTTCAAACCCCTTAAAATGATAAGCTCTTATGGAAACTATTCATGAACCTTTTCACTCCCACTCCCACTCCTAAGCCTACCAAATTCTTGAGGTGAATCATCAAGTACCAATGATCACCATCCCTCAGTCTCCATATGCTGAATCATAGTCATCACCATCTTTTAGCAGATGGAATCAGAAGACCTTACCATACTTTTCATCAATCTACTCTTCAAACTCAGCCTTTGTATGTGAACAAGCCAACTTCTTTCAACGCTCTGAAGAAGATCTGGAATGCATCCATCTGGGTGATCTTGAGGAGTTGGACATCAACTATCAAATAGCCATGATCTTCTTCAAATTTAAGTAGTTTCAGCAGAGAACTAGAAAAAAGTTCCTAAGGCAGAGAAGATCAAGTTTTGGATATGACAAGGGCAAAGTAAAGTGTTTCAACTGCAACCAGATAGGACACTTTTGCCAAAGAATGTAAAGCACCTAAGTCAAACCCATCTCCCCAAAGTTCATCAAGCTTTAAACAAACCCTAAACTATTAAATCCCCTCTACCTCTACCAGCCAAAGACATATAGTAAATGTAGCCTTAGGAGAAGAGGTGATTGTTTGGAGCTTCCAAGTAATACATGTCACTCCTATTAACAGTGCACCGATGGCTTGAAGCTTAACCTACTCACCTCATGTAAATACTAAACCCTACTGTACACCTAAATGAATTGCTAAGGTAAACTTGTACAGAAATCACAATTTGGATCTCATGAAGGATTTTGATTCAATCAATCTTCTTAATACAGATTTTAAGAAAAATGATCAAGCTCAAAAGCAAAAGATAATACAGCTACAAAAGATTGTTTCATAACTAAAAACATGAACAAACCAAATTGGAGGCCCAAATTGATGATCTCTTGAGCAGATTGAAATCAACACAATGTGATTTAGCTATAGCTAAAACATATGCTGATGAATACAATGTTCAAATTGAAAAGTCTGAAAAATTGCTTGCTTTTACTGAAAAATCCTAAAATTTGTATCAAACCAATACAGATTTAGGGTATAATACTGTGGAACCACCAATGACATACACTCCCACATATATCTCTAGGTTCAATCTAAAGGTAAAGAAGCAAGTATCTACTGAACCAGCCTGTACTAAGGACCTATTAAAACGGTTGAGATAGCGGAGAAAGATGTGACAACCCTTGTTTTTCAGGTTATACGTTGTTAACTTGACCTCCCGTTATTCGATCAATTTACGTTTCTTCCATTGAAAACCCGTGGTGTTAGTTTAAATATAACGTAGCTTAATTAAACTAATAATCACTAAACTTAATTTAATCTAATTGGTAAATTATTAATATTGATATGCAATGTAATTAAATTAACCTTGGGGGCTTGGAATGACATTCTTCATAAGATATTAACATTATATAACCACAACAGCTGTAACCCTAAACCATCCCATCCAAAACCCTTTTCCCCTAGTTGCCGTCGATCATCTTCCTTGCACAAGGTTTTCCTCCGATAGCCTTCTTCTCTTGCGCAACGTAACCTTCCCCTCGGCAGCGTCACCGATTGTTAAGCAGCACCACAACCGCCCTTAAACGTAATCACCCAAAGGATCGATCGAACCGACCACCACGAACCGTGAATTGACGCAGCCTCATATCTTGTTTGGTATGATTACTCGATCTCTACTTGTATTTGTATCATTACGGTTTCGGTTTTGATCTTGTTCGTTACGTATGGTTTAGAGTTCGGTTACGGTTTCCGCGTAAGTTTGCGTCGCGGGTTCGTGGGTTTCGGTACGAGGCGTGCTCACGGTGGTCGATTGGTATTGTGATGCGAACGATCTGTGTGCGCGTGTTGTAATGGGTGTGATTGTATGTATGTATGTATAGGTAAGCTGCCTGGATGCATGAGCACCCAAATAGTAGGCGCATGGATGTATAAACATCCAATAGGGAAGGCGCATGGGCATGTGTTGAAGTGTGTGTGTGATGTGGGTGTGTGCTTGTGTTCTGCGCATGAATGCGTGTGTGTGTGTAAAATCACAGTGTGTGTGTGACTTCTGTGAAGTTACATGTGTGTGATGTATTGCATGTATAGATATGAATGTGTGGTGGGTATGGCTGCACATGTGTGGGTGGGAAAACAGCACGTGTTTGTGTGTGAGCAAGTGTGGGTAGTGGACTTTTGTGAAGTTGAGTATCATCAATTTGATTATGCATGAGGATGTATTGTTAATCATGCACGTGGGGGTGTGAGATATATATAATGCATGCATTATTTGTGTGATGTGTGTAGCATATTCAATTATGTGTAGAAATTCATATCCATATGAATTATCATTAGTCTATACCACATATGGGTCATGTTTGTGACGTGGGTTATGTATTATTAAATGTATGAGTTTTATTATAACAAATCATATAATTAAAATATATAAAGGGGTACCTTTTATGCATGATCTGGTGTAAACGTGTATAATAGAGTTTTACGCATTAAAGATAATTTGGGGTTTGAGTGTGCTTCCATGTGAGTGGGGAACAATCAACAGCCTGCGTCATAACTGAACCGTGAATACGAAACCGTACGATCAATTTATTGGTATTTAATATTAATTAAATATTAAATAAAATTCAGGTTAACTGAAACACTAATCTTTGTGCTTTCGTTTACACGTTGCTGTGCATCTAAGGTGAGTTTACAGCCCTACTTTTCATACTATACTCTCTTTTGGGGGAGAGAGACATGCTGATTTTCATAAACTGTACGTTACATTAGATTTGTAATACTGCATATACTGGTGTACTATTGTGATACCCTACGCCTTATTTGGAGCGTTAATATGGTATTAGCGAGGTGATTGTTAGTAGATCTACTAGGTTTGACAAACCCCGCCCGGGCTAGTCGCGCTAGCTTGACTGGAGGTCAAACGGGTGAATGGTTAGCCTGTTTTACTGTACTGTGGTCTGGTACCCACAACCGGGGCATTCATTACATTATTACTGTCAGCTCGGTCTCGAAATTCATACACATAGTGATTTGTTGTGGGCTAGCTACCTACTCATATACTTTAATTACTAAATCTGGATTTCATTACTGTTACTTACTGTTTTCTGTTAAACCTGAGAGCTCACTAACTTTGTGTTGACACTTTAGTATGTTTCTTTTAGGTTCTCAAGATGCGCACGCGTAGGATCATATCATTCATGCATACACCGTCTCACGTGATACATTTATGTTTTTCATGAACTTTATTTAATCGTTTTGCGCGTGTTGCGCCATTTAAGAATTAAGATTTATTTTGCTTCCGCTACTATTATTATGTTTATGTTAATAACTCTGTCTTTGGTAATTTCAAACGTTAACAATTAATTATGTTTTGCAATGAACGTGTCGTTTGGTGTAACTAGTGGCTGAGATCCTGGAAGTCACACGCCTAACGGTAATACCCCGTTCGTGGAAATTGAGGGTGTGACAAAAGAAGAGAAAGAGGAAGTAGTTGAAGAAGTAGATGAAGAAGAAGAGAAAAGAGAAAAGGAAGAGGAAGAAAGGGAGAAGAGAAGGGAAGAACTCAAGGCCAAGGCAAAGAAGGATAAGATTCGGAAGATGGATTTTTTCAAAGAAAAGTCATCTTCTAAATTCAATAAATTGTGTAAGGTCTCGTTCCCGGGAACCCCACAGTTGGTCAATCACAACCTCATTTATATCAAAACATATTAAGATTTATTAAGTAAATAAAATATCGCAACAGAATAATTCATCAAAAACCATTTCATGCGTTAATAAATACATTTGCCAAGTAATACATCGTCGTTTAAAAGATTACAAAATATCACTTAGTAGTATTGAAAAACATCATTGTTATTGCATGAGATGGGTGCCAGTCTTTGCTCGCCAAGTAGCTTCACCCTCATGCCATCCTCAGCAATAAGCTACCTGCCAACTGAAAATGCATAAAAAGTCAACGTTGTTGAGTGAGTTCTAGTTTTATATAATAAAATACTTTACCTTTAGTAAAAACCTTTTCTTTACTTTCGTTCGTGATGACACAACATACATACAAGTTGATAATATCATTATTATCTTTCAACATTCTTTTCATTCATTTCGCATGTTTTAAACTTTCATTATTATCTTTCACTTTCATCTAGACCAATGTCATATGCTACACCCCAAACATTATGCACGAAGCTAGTACTGGGCCGAAGTCTATAAATAGACCCCAAAGCTGACTCCAGTACCAGGGCAAGCGACAAGGGTCCAGTTTCGTACTTATTGCTCAATCACAAAGATTGACCCCTGTGTGCATCCTCATGGGTTAGCTAAACCGCACACAGTTGAGCTAACAACCCCTCAATGAGTTGTGAACCTCCTTTCAGTTGCTTGCAAGACTTTACATTCTTTTATTATGTTCCACTTTGTTAACGATGTCTTTCACTTTCATTATATAATAATTTACGTACAAGAGCAATAACACACCACGTAAAGTCATATAATAATACGTAATAAGGAACATCAATAACAGGCCACAACATGCACAACATGAACAAACATAACCCACCAAAACATTCCAGAGCTTAACCATTAATTTCCATTTTTCCCAAAATTTCAGAAAAATTCTAAGTCAACTTAGGCGTATGAGCACTATGTAGGCGCAGGGGCACTATGCAGGCGCACGGACAGTTGGGCCCATGGGAACAATTGGGCGTATGGGAAAAAACTTAGGCGCATGGGTACTATGCAGGCGTATGAGTACTATGCAGGCGCATGAGTACTTCGGCACATGGTAAAACTTAGGCGCATGAGCAGACACTTAGGCGTATGGGCAAAAAACCTTAGGTGCATGGGAACTATGCAGGCGCATGGGTACTTGGGCGCATGGGAAACTTAGGCGCATGAGCAGACACTTAGGCGCATGGGTAGTTTGGTCGTATGGGTACTATGCCACTTCTAACTTGTACTAATTTTAGTTCCCGATTATCATCCTAACATATTCTTAGCCCAAATCTATCATACTAAGCTCATAAAACAAGCATACAACCACATAATTTAGTCAAACATTCACAAATACACACACCCAGTAAAAACAGAGGGAACACATACAGTTTTAACATACTGGAAGTTGGAAAAATAATAATTTACATGCATTTCAGCCCCAAAACAAGTTTGAAACAGAAAAACCGGGGATCTAGAACTCACCTACAGTACCCTTCGAGTAAAACTCCTCCAAACTCGAGAGTACTTGGAGTTCAAACACCTAAACACACCAAAAACACACAACCGAACACAAAGAAACACATAAGACTCGGTCCACAAGCTGAAAATTCAGCTGAAACGGAACAAAATACACAAAAACTCACCTTCTAGCCGATTCTTCTTCTTCTTCTCTCTAGAACCGATGGAAGCTCTGTTTTCCTTCTTTTCTGCAGTCGAAGGCAGTTGGTGAGCAGAGGGAGTGGGCGGCCATGCCCACTTTTTAAACTTAATAATAATAAAGTTTGCCACTTGCACAACTTTAACCCCTCAACTTGGGTTATTTCACCTTTCTTTCCTTATACTTCTCTTTTCTTTTCTTTTCTTTTAAAATTTCCAGGTGTTACAAATTGTTTGCTGAGTTAAACTCCTCCATCATAACAAAGCTTAAATCAAAGCACAGCTACAACAAGAAGACTTACAACAAAAGTTGTTGTGTAGGAACCTCACACTCTTTAGATGTGAGACCCTAACCGTATATTTTAAAGTCTACTTCTGAAGCAGTACAAATCCACAACAAGAGGTTCCTGAAAAAGAAGATTGATCTAACCATCCATGCTAATCATAAGAAAATAAAAAGGATGGATGGAACTGAGGGAAATTAGCTAATGAAATCTTCAGACAAAGAAAGTAAGAGCTAAAGATTTCATTGTTCATGAGCTGATCAAAAGAGGCAAGAAAGAGGAGATGAAGATGGAGCAACAAGAGCTCAGAAGGAAGATCAAGTCAACTAAGAAGTAGATGAAGATCATATGCTTAATGTGTGTGGAAGATAGTCACCTAGCAAAAGATTTTCAATACAATCCCCTAGCACACTTCATCAACCATCCCAACAAGCCTAGACCCTTAAAGAAGTCTGCAGCTGCCAATCAACAATCAAAAGGAAAAGATGGTGTTCACAAAGCTGTTCGAAAGCCAAGTCCCTCAAGTTTTGATTCCAAGACAACGTCAGCATTTCTGAAGGATCTGCTGAAAAAATAAGCAGCTGCAAACTTAAAGAAGAAGAAGACTTTTGGAAAACCTTCATCATCACCAAAAGCTTCAGAAGGTCATCATAAGAAGGATGATGTCAAAACATTAGACAAGGTCAAGAGAAAAGTCTAGAAACCAAAGACATATGCCGAATCCCTAGACGACCCAAAACCAAATACCACTCCTTCAGACCTTACCATTGAAAAACAACTGCTGAAAATCAAAACATCCAAGACTAAACAAGCTTGGGTCCCCATTCATCACTAACCAATTGTAATACCCGAAAAATTCAAAGAAAAGAAAAGTAAAGAAGAAAAGATAAATATCCAAAAGGTTGAGGGGTGAGGGTGTACAAAAGGAAAACTTACCCATAATGGGTTTCAAAAACGTGGTAAGGCCGCCCATGACCTTCTCTCTCATGCACAATTCAGCTGAAGGCTTGGAAAAGAAAACCCCATCCGGTTTTAGAGAGAGAAAGCTCAAGTTCTTCGAAAGGTGAGATTTCCAAAAGAATTCTTCTCGATTTTTCTGCTGGGTTCGAGCTTATGAACCTATTTTTATGTTTTTTCTTATGTTGGTTGTTTGTTTTATGTGTTTAGGTTTTAGATATTCTTGTTAGCTCTTGGGTGGTGGTGTTTCACTCGAAAGCTGCTGAGAGGTGAGTTCTAGATCCCCTCTTTTACATGTTTTCTACTTGTTTTAGGGCTGATATGCATTATAACTCGGGTTGTGGTGTTTCACTCGAAAGCTGCTGAGAGGTGAGTTCTAGATCCCCTCTTTTACATGTTTTCTACTTGTTTTGGGGCTGATATGCATTATAACTGCTGTTTTTCCTAACTAAACTATGAGTTTTATATGGTGTACGGGTGTGTTTGAAGTATGTTGGTTTTAAGTGATTTCTACAATGTTGTGATGATGTTTGTTATGCTTTAAGCTTCTAACATGTTAGATCTATGCAAAGTTCAGAGCTAGAAAGATGTTTGAGATTGGAAAACTTCATAAGTTGCATCGCAGGTACTGAACAAGTGTCCGCTGTGGATGATGGTCATCCGCTGTGGAAATTGTGTGTCCGCTGTGGACACACTGAAATGTAGGACGTCCGCTGTGGACTTACATGTTCGCTATGGACACTTAAGGAGTTTTAAGTTGTCTGTTGTGGATGTTGGTTATCCGCTGTGGACACTATCCGCTGTGAACCATTAGAAACTTTGTACGTCCGCTGTGGATGTTGGTTATCCACTGTGTACTTATTTCATCCGCTGTGCACTTTTAGTTATCCACTGTGGATGTTATTCATCTGCATTGGACTATGGCTATCCGTATTGGACTATGTGCATCCGCTGTGAACACTTAGTGTTTTATTCATCCGCTGTGGACCTTGGCTGCCTGCTGTAGCCTTAGGTTGTCCACTGTGGATACTTAGTACTTTAAGCCATCCGCTGTATAAGTTACTCATGCGCTGATCAAAAGAGGCAAAAAAGAGGAGATGAAGATGGAGCAACAAGAGCTCAGAAGGAAGATCAAGTCAACTAAGAAGTAGATGAAGATCATATGCTTAATGTGTGCGGAAGATAGTCACCTAGCAAAAGATTGTCAATACAATCCCCTAGCACACTTCATCAACCATCCCAACAAGCCTAGATCCTTAAAGAAGTTTGCAGCTGCCAATCAACAATCAAAAGGAAAAGATGGTGTTCACAAAGCTGTTCGAAAGCCAAGTCCCTCAAGTTTTGATTCCAAGACAACGTCAGCACTTCTGAAGGATCTGCTGAAAAAATAAGCAGCTGCAAACTTGAAGAAGAAGAAGACTTTTGGAAAACCTTCATCATCACCAAAAGCTTCAGAAGGTCATCATAAGAAGGATGATGTCAAAGCATTAGGCAAGGTCAAGAGAAAAGTCTGGAAACCAAAGACATCTGCCGAATCCCTAGATGACCCAAAACCAAATACCACTCCTACAGACCTTACCATTGAAAAACAACTACTAAAAATCAAAACACCCAAGACTAAACAAGCTTGGGTCCCCATTCATCACTAACCAATTGTAACACCCGAAAAATTCAAAGAAAAGAAAAGTAAAGAAGAAAAGATAAATATCCAAAAAGTTGAGGGGTGAAGGTGTACAAAAGGTAAACTTACCTATAATGGGTTTCAAAAATATGGTAAGGCCGCCCATGACCTTCTCTCTCATGCACAATTCGGCTGAAGGCTTGGAAAAGAAAACCCCATCCAGTTTTAGAGAGAGAGCACTCAAGTTCTTCGAAAGATGAGATTTCCAAAAGATTTCTTCTCGATTTTTCTGCTGGGTTCGAGCTTATGAACCTATTTTTATGTGTTTTCTTATGTTGGTTGTTTGTTTTATGTGTTTAGGTTTTAGATATTCTTGTTAGCTCTCAGGTTGTGGTGTTTCACTCGAAAGCTACTGAGAGGTGAGTTCTAGATCCCCTCTTTTACATGTTTTCTACTTGTTTTAGGGCTGATATGCATTATAACTGCTATTTTTCCTAACTAAACTATGAGTTTTACATGGTGTACGGGTGTGTTTGAAGTATGTTGGTTTTAAGTGATTTCTACGATGTTGTGATGATGTTTGTTATGCTTTAAGCTTCTAAACATGTTAGATCTATGCTAAGTTTAGGCTAGAATGATGTTTGAGATTGGAAAACTTCATAAGTTTCATCGCAGGTACTGAACAAGTGTCCGCTATGGATGATGATCATCCGCTGTGGACATTGTGTGTCCACTGTGGACACTCAGAAATGTAGGACGTTCGCTGTGGACTTACATGTCCGCTGTGGACACTTAAGGAGTTTTAATTTGTCTGCTGTGGATGTTGGTTATCCGCTGTGGACACTGTCCGCTGTGAACCCTTAGAAACTTTGTACGTCCGCTGTGGATGTTGGTTATCCACTGTGTACTTATTTCATCCGTTGTACACTTTTAGCTATCTGCTGTGGATGTTATTCATCTGCATTGGACTATAGCTATCCGCATTGGACTATGTGCATCCGCTGTGAACACTTAGTGTTTTACTCATTCGCTGTGGACCTTGGCTGCCCGCTGTAGCCTTAGGTTGTCCGCTGTTGATACTTAGTACTTTAAGCCATCCGCTGTATAAGTTACTCATGCGTTGTGAACACTTAGGAGTTTTTCTGAAATTTTGGGTATAGAGTTTAAGTGTTAAGAACTTATGCTTAATGGGTGTTTATGCTTGTTTTATGTTTCAAATGTTTTATTTACCTTCTTATGGGCTGCTTGCTATGAATAATTATTACTGTTTCATGATATGTGATTTTAAGGTAATAATATTATAAAAGTATTATTCATAATAAGTGGATGCAAAGGAATAAAAGAAAGACAGTGAAAGATATTAAATGTTACCCCAGGGCCCTAACAAAAGGTGAAAAGCCTTGCAAGCTTTTCCAACGGAGGTTCACGACCATGTTGTCGTTAGCTCAACGGATGTGTGGCTGTTTCAGCCCAAGAAAGGCACATCCGGAGTATAATCCTTGTGATTGACCAATAACTAATGGGATCCAAGTTCATGAGAAGGCTTCGTGCCTAGCAGTGTGGATCAACTGTCGGGGGTTAGCTACCACTTATAAATGTGTACCGACAGGGGTTCGGCATCTGTTGCCAACCAACAATGTAGGCTCTTGCTTTGTGCGATCCTAGTTAATGAAAGTGAAAGATAATGAAAGAAATAAAGATAAAGAATCTCTTAACGATGGATTATGTATGATGATGAATGATCACCATGTGAAGCTTACCAAAGTATATTTTCTATATTATTAAACTAGGACTCACTCAGCAACGCTGACTTTTTATATATGTATATCAGTTGGCAGGTAAGGTTGTTGCTGAGGATGGCACGGCTGAAGCTACTTGGTGAATGGAGACTGGCATCCCTTTATGCAATTATGATATTTTTTTCTTGTAATGCAACTAAATATTCTTTTGTAACGCTAACAACGAAGTATTATTTGGCAAAAGTAATCATTAAAGCAAGAAATGGTTTTTGGTTAAATTATTCCGCTGCGGTTATTTTCTTATAATAATGTGATTTAAGGTGTTTTTAATAATGAATGATGCTATGAATGACCAACTGTGGGGTCTCCGAGGATGGGGCCTTACACCAATTTGTTTATGTGCAGGATCATCCGTAGACCAAAACAAACTTATGGATTGTGGATAGTAGATGCTCCCGACACATGGCAGGTGACAAATCATGTCTACTAAATCTAGAACCATATGATGGTGGATCTGTTGCCTTTGGAAGTGATACAAAACAAAGATACATCACTGGAAGGGGAACGGTCAGCAATGGCAAGGATCTTTCCTAAAGTGAATTATGTGAAGGAGTTGAAATATAATATGCTGAGTGTGTCTTAGCTGTGTGATAAAAAACATAACACTCTCTTCACAGAGCATGAATGTATTGTCTTATAAACTGGGTTTGAGATTTCAATTGACAAAATACTTTTAAGAGCTCCCATGAAGGACAATATGTACATGCTCAATATTCAAAATGCATCACCTTGAGTAAACGTATCATGTTTCTTTTCCAAAGCTTCAATAAATAAATCCTCCCTTTGGTATAAAAGATTAGCACATGTAAACCTCAAAAACATGAACAAACTAGTTTGGGATGGGTTAGTCACATAACTAGAAATAAGGAGTTTGCATGTGCTCACCACTGTGTTGCGTGTCAAAAATGAAAGCAACATAGATCTTCTCATACATCCAAAGAATTGACTCCAGTCATAACTACTTTACATTCGTTACATATGGACTTGTTTGTCCTAATAGGTGTAAAGATTTTGCGATGAAAATCATATTGCTTGGTAATAATAGATGATTTTACAAGATTCACTTGGGTTTTAATTTTAGAAGCTAAAGATGAAATTGTTGAAATATCAAAATCATATTTATAAAAATTGAGAACCAAATTGATCAAAAGGTTAAAATAATTAGATGTAATAAGGGCATTGAATCAAAAATCACATACTTGATTCCTTTTGTGAATCCAAAGGTATTGCAAGACAATAAAGTGATCCTAGAACTCCTCAGCAAAACGGAGTTGCTAAAAGGAGAAATAGGACACTTATTGTGGCTGCAAGGACCATGTTATCTGACTCTAAACTTCCTATAACATTCTGGCTGAAGCAGTCAGCACTGCGTGCTATGTTCAAAACAGGGTGTTGATAGTCAAGACATATGGAAAAACCTCTTATCAATTGTGGCATAAGAGAATACCATTCATAGGGTTCCTAAGACCTTTTCGATGTCCATGAACCCTTCTAAATACCAAAGATCATTTGTCCAAATTTGCTGAGAAACCAGTAGATGGGTTCTTTGTAGGATACTCATCACAAGCTAAGGTGTAAGGCCCCGTTCCCGGAGACCTCACAGTTAGACAATCACAGCATTTTTCATATAAAATAAATACATTTCATAAAAAAAAAACATCGCAGCGGATTAAGTTATCAAAAACCATTCATTCATTAATATTTGATGTTACTAAATAATACATCATTGTATTTTTTAACAGTTACAAAAGAATCATTCAGTTGTATTACAAAACAACATATCATTATGCATGAATGGATGCCGGTCTTTGCCCGCCAAGTAGCCTCACCCACATGCCATCCCCAGCAATAAGTTGCTTGCCAACTGAAAATGCATAACAGTCAGCGTTACCGAGTGAGTTCTAGTTTTATAAATAGAATACTTTACTTTTACCGAAAAACACTTGCATTACTTTCGTACGTGATCACACATTGTACATAAAACTAGATAATAGTTCTTTATTATCTTTCATTATCATTCGTTTTCACACTTTCTTTCATCATTATCTTTCACTTTATCTGGACCTGTCATATGCTATGCCCTATCATTGCGCATGAAGCAACTACCTCTTGGGGACAAGCGACAAGGGTCCCGTTTTCGCACGTCTCGATTAGTCATAAAGACTGACCCTCCTGTGTGTGAACCCTCATGGGTTAGCCAAAACGCACGTTACATAACACACAGTTGAGCTAACAACTCTCAATGAGTTATGAACCTCCTTAAACATTTTGCTTGCAAGACTTTCATTCATTCCTTATGTTTCACTTTTTATTATCATTAATCTTTCGCTTTGTTTATGATAATACTTTACGCATACGAGCATAAACACACCACGTAAAGTCACGTAATAATACGTAATATGGAACATAAAAACAGGCCACAAACATGCACAACGTCAACAAACATAACCACCAGAACATCCCAGGGTTAAGTATTAAAATTTCTATTACCCAAAAATTTCAGAAATTTTTCTAAGGCATTTAGGCGCATTAACACTATGCAAGCGCATGAGTACTATGCAGGCGCATGAGGCTTACTTAGGCGCATGAACACTTTCCTGGGCGCATGAACTAACATTTAGGCGCATGAGAACACTTAGACTTAATTTTAGGCGCATGGGGTACTGTTTGGGCGCATGATCAGGTACTTAGGTGCATGAACAAAATTCCAGGCGCATGAGCCCTATTTGGGCGCATGAGAAATGACTTAGACATCTGAGCAAAATTTCAGGCGCATGAGCAACAGTTATATTCAAACTTATAAATTTCAGTTCCAAACATCATTCTAACATGTCCATAACTTAAATCTAACATACTAAGAACATAAAACAAGCATAAAACCATAGAACACAACCAACCATACACAAACATAAATACGGTTACAAAATATAAGTTGTAAAATATTTTTATATGCATTTTCAGCCCTAAAAATACAGTTAAAACAAGAAAACCGGGGATCTAGAACTCACCAATGCAGCCTCCAAGCAAAACTCCACCGAACTTGAGGGCACAAAGAGTTCAAACAACCTAAACACACCAAAACACAAAACCAAATACAAAGAACACATAAGAATTGGTTCACAAGCTGAAAATTCAGCTGAAACTGAACCAATTACATAAGAAAATACTCACCTTCGAAATTTTCAGCTTTCTCTCACTAGAAACCGAGAGAACTTCAGTTCTTCTTTCTTGTTCCAGCTGAAAGCAAAAGTGAAAAAGGTAGTGGCAGGGGCGACCATGCCTTTTAAACCATAAAATAATAAGGTTTTGTACTTTGTACACTTTACCCCCTCCACTTGCGTCCATTATCTTTTCTTTCAAGATACTTTTCTTTTTCTTTATTTTATACAAATTTTCGGGTGTTACATAAGGGTTATAAAGTATACAAAAAAGTTAATCGCACTATTAAGGAATCAGAAAATGTCATTGTTAATGAAAATTGCTCAAATAGTATTGGAAATACCCAAAGTTGGATATTTGATTTTAGTGGATTCACAAATGCATTTAACCATTTGATTGAGAATGTTTTAGGAGACTCACCCCACAAATCAGCAAACATACATGTCCCAAGTACTAAAGACTACAAGTTGATCTACCACAGGGTCTCAGTCACAACATCTCGTCTGCTGATACAGTTCAGCCTATATTTACAACATAAGTCCCTAAACTATGACAAAACTATACAAAGACTAATAAAGACTAAATGTTAATCTTCGAGAGGCATCTACAATACTCCCCCTAAGATTGACATTGTCTTCAGTCTTCAAAATATCAATCTTCAGTCTTCAAATCTTTGTCTTCAATCTTCTTCAATCTTCTTTAATCTTCTGTCTTCAATCTTCTGTCTTCAATCTTTTGTCTTCAATCTTTAATCTTTTCTCTTGTCTTTTCTCTTTGTCTTCATACTTCAAAGTAATCTTCGGGTTCCTCCTTGATCTTGAACATCGGTTTTTCGTTGTATAGCTGCAACTCAGACAAAGCTTTGGAAATTGATGATTTGAATTTGCTTGCAAGTACTCCTTGTTCTGACTTTGACGAATTAGTCTTTATCTCCATTTGATTCATTATCTCCAATGTTTCATTCAACAAACCTGCAATATCAATATTAGCATAAAGTTCAATTGGCTTTGAATGGTCTTTTGCATGAATCTCCAATACTCCTTTACTTGAAATTCTCATAAATTCAATCTCCTTAATGTCTTTCTTCATAATGTTTGCATATGCAAGAGCTTTTCTCAGAGAAATTCTTTCCATGGCAACATTCATCACTTTGATTATTGACATGAAATACTTTCGATCATTCTCTGCCACTTCAGAAGATACTTTATCAAATTCATGAACAGAGAAAAATGGAATGTAGCTCGGATGTAGCAGTTTAAGCTCAAATACACCAAACAATGAGATCATATCTTTATCCCAGTCATCAAGGTTCCAAACTAATTTCAACTCAAAAGTATCTAAATTATAAAACCATCTCAAAATTGGTTTTGTCTATTGTGAACCATCAATCACCTTCAATCCAGGTGTAGTGACTTTTTCAAAAAATTGATCACTATAAGCATCCAAAAACCTTTCTTCTTCTGGATTCTCAGCTATTTTTCTTTTACTTTTGAAAGACTTAAAGTATTGTTTATCCTCTTGATCATATCTTGTTTTTAGATACGACTCCATTCTTGTCATACCTACATTTAGGAGTTTAACAAAATTTTCTCCTTGATTTGATTTTGATGGATTTATCAAAGGCAACTTATTCAGTTCCTTCAAATCTTGCACCGGTAAGGCTATGATGCTCATGTAAAAATGATAAACATCACAAATAGCATTTACACGTGTGATCAAAAATGCATCAAACACCTCATCATACTTGCATGCTACTATTTTCACATTCTTTGTAGTATCTGGCACAATCATTGCATTGAGCAATTCAGAAATTGATTGGCCTTTTTGCAAAACGTTTCTAACTAGATCACTCATAGTCCGAGCTTTGTTCCACAATTGCTTTTGCTCTACTGACACTTCATAAGTTTGTTTTTCATTCTTAGGGAATAACTTTATTAACTCTTTCCTTCTCTCATGTCCGCTTCTGATTAGCTCCATATTCTTTATTTCTTGAGGCTTCAAGATTCTTGTTCGTTTTGTGATCTCAAGATATTGAGAATTATCTGTATCAAGCACAATCATTCCATTGGTTTGTTTCTCAGTCTCTTGGAAACTCCTCATCAAATTTCTCAATGATTCTGCTTGTAATCTATTGAGCTTCTTCTTTGGATAGTTACATGATTGTAACCATGTCCTTAAAGCAGTAACATTCATATCATTTGGATCTGGATGGTGCAATGAAGTTGAAAGTTCATCAACATTGATACTTTGACTAATAGGATTCCATTCACCGTGTTCAACAATAATCTCATTTAGATCTACAGGTGCACTTGATTCAGCAGTTACGCACTTCTCATATTCTTCGTTAATTTGAGATACTGTCAATCCATCTAGGAATACTCTATTATACTTCATCCTGATTAAGTAATTATACTTATCTTCAGTATCCACAGGAATGACTTCAGTAGATTCTTCAATAGGAGAATAATTTGCTTCAACCAAATCTTCAACTTCAAGTACTTCATCATACCATGCATCATCAAATTCTGAGTCTATGTCATCAAGAGCTTCTATATTCTTTTGAGTTTCAGACTCTCCTTCTTCTTCAATTGCAAGTTCATCAACAATCTTTTGCACTTTTGATGATGATTCAGGTAAAACTGATACATCAATGTCATCAATTTTCCTTTTACCTTTATCTACTTCTGATATCTTCTCAACATTTGTTGGAGTTACTTCAGATATAATCATCACTTCAGGAGATGGAGATTTTGCACTTTCTTTCAATTTCTCAAATTATTCTTTCAATAAATCATGGCTTTCTTTCAACTTCTTAAATTTCCATAATATCATAATCTCTAAGCATCACTTCAAAATTTTGAATATTTGCTTCTTTATCCTTTTCAAGTTCAGCAATCACTTGATTTTTCTTTAGTAAATCTTCTTTCAGCTTATCATTTTCTTCTTTCAATTCCTCAAAAAGCTTCAATTGCTTAGAGTTTTCTTCTTTCAAATCATCAATGATCTATTGAACATTTGTTTCTTCAGCCATATGTGCATCTTGTTGAAAATCATTTTGAATCTCAGCTTCAAAAACTTCAAAATCTTGAACATTTTTAGTGTCCTGTTGAATATTAGCTTCAACATTTCCTTCAATCATCTCAATGATCTCTTTAACGGTTAATTCATTTTCATTTTCACCTTCAACCTGTTCAGCTTCATGTATATCATCATCAACATGTTCAGATTCATGAACAACATCTTCATGAACTTCTTCCATTTCAGCATCATCATTACCACCATCATTATTATCATCATCATCATCAAAAGAAGAACTTAAACTTTCATCATCATCATCATTCTCATCATCATCTCCTTCATCTTCATCATCATCAGAAGGTTCTTGAGGTAATTCTTCAATAAGTTCATTTGGATCAATTGGTCTTCTTTAGTCAAATGAAAGTGATCTATAGTAATATCCACTCATCATTAGCAACATTTCTCATGTATTCAAACATGGGTACATTTTTTGCACCTGTGATCATAGCAAGTCTTTTATAAGAAATTTCTGACATATGCTCAAGTATCATTGTCTCTCCACTAACACCATGAACATGAATGTCTGGATACTCTTCATTAGTTATCATTTGTAAGAATCTAGGATACATCAAGTACTTATTCTTGATTCCTTTCTCCAAATTGAAAATAAAACCATTTAATCCATTTTGACATGTTAAACCTTCTGTTTGTTGCAAGAGCTGCAATCAGAGATGCTATGTCACCTGGAAAAGAATTCCATCCTACAATTATCTTTGACATGCAGTGTTGAAAGATACAACACAGTAGCTTCCAATGATTATACACTCGTGCTCTGAAGAATTGTTCTTGGGGAAATGGTCTGGGTGATCCATAGCCATAAATGTTTCTCTACATTCATTAAAAGATACTTCAGCTAAATCATCTGGGTCATTATGTCCCAACCTTAATGCTTCTCTAATTGAGTCTTTAGAAACTTCAATCATTCTCTCATTAGTAATAAATCCCCTTACAACCTTTCTACCATCATCATTGAGTTCAACAGTGGCTGTGTTCTAAAACTTCTTTATCAATCTTGCATATATGACTGGTTGATAGCACATAGCATATACATATTTAGTTCTCAACAGGAACCTAATCATTTCTTCATAGCTAATAGCCTCTTGTAGTTCTTCATTTAGTAAAGCTGCCACATTATGCGTTGGCTCAGATTTTAACTCAGCCATCTGCAAAATTTGAAACAAGAGATTTAGACACTTTGACTTTTAACACTTAAAATCAATGAAATTTATTGAAATTTTAAAGAATTTGCATGTTTTATCAGTTTTTTAATCTAACTTGCACTTAAAAATTTTTTCTAAGTGTTTACATGGTCTGTTCAAGAACAAAATGCATTCAAGTTAGTATTAAAGTGGTATTAAACACATTAATTCAATAAATTCTTATCAAGAATAGATTTTAACATGATTTTATGATTAATTTTTCATTTTATTAAAAAAAAATTCAAATTTGACTGTTCATCTTCAACATTCGACTGATGAACATTCATCATCAGGAACAATTTCGATTAACAACTGATTTGAATGTATCCACATGCTCGAAATCAAGTTAATATTAACAATCAATCATTAATTTCAGTTCTTATATCCATTTTATTCATCAATTTCACATATTTCAGATGACTAGGGTACATACGCCCCGTATAGCATAGAAACGCCCAATCAAATTCAACCATTAAACATGAAATTTGTGTGATTTTGTTCAAGAACTTACGTTTATAATCAGTAATACTCACTATCGAACGCACTTTTAGAACTTAAATCAATCACAATCTGAAAATCAAAGATAATCGAGAGTCGGGTGTGAGAGAACAGGGTATTTTGAGTGAATGAATCGACTGAAATCACAAAGTGTTGTATTTATACTAAGTGAAATTTTTAGGTGCATGAGCACTGTTTATGCGTATGAGATTAGGCGCATGAACACTTGTTGTGCGCATGAGACTGAATTTTTCACTAAGTACTTAGGCGCATAAGCACTGTTTAGGCGCTTTTGCACTGTTCAAGCGCATGAGTCTTGCTGAAACGCCCAACACCTGGTAATTTTTCACTTGATACGCCCAACTCTTGAAAGTCTGGTACTGTGCAGGCACATGACTTTGGATGAAACGCCCAACACTTAAAGCAAATTTCAGACATATGACAACTGTTTAGACGCATGACAACTGTTTAGACGCATGAGGTTGTCTGAAATGTCCACTTGTACTAATTCGGAAAAAAAATCATCACGCTCCTACTTGGACTTTTGAACAATGTTAAGGCGCATGAGATAACTTTCATGAGTCTAACACTTGTAATTTTCAAGTCTTCCACCTGAACACTATTTAAACATATTAGTACTATTCATATACTAATTTTTTTAAACAATTTGACAAATTTTGACTTTCACCCAAATTTTTCATAATTGACCCTCAATTTTGAAGTTTTGACATTTCAAACTTTTTATTTTTATTTTTGATCATTTTATGTTTTGACCTTTTTATGTTTGTTAGTAATTATTCAAAAACAATTTCCCGTTATCTTAGTCTCTAATTTTAACAAATAATCTCATATTACAATGTTGCAAGAAGCTTTTCCACTTTAAAATGTTTTCAGATTCATTTTTACATTATGTCAAACACACACATGCTTGAACTTTTTAGCTTCATCCTTTCCATTCAAAACATTAAATTTTGAATTTTCATATCTTGAAATTTGAATTATTTTCTCTTAGACTTTTTACTCTTTTTACTCCCCCTAAACTTTTAAGTTTAACAAAACTTAGAAAATTCTTGAATTTGTCACAAGAAGATCAGACTAATCATTGTTAATAAGCCTGCACATAGAAAACATCCAAAAATCAAAATTAAAGCAGAATAAAATCTAATATTTACAAATGAATCAATGTCTGCAGTGAGATCATATCAGTTAAGATCAGCATATTAAACTAAAAAAATGATGGATAGTCATAGACAGTGAATAAATCCTGATCAAGTGTGTTCCAGGTCAGCATTTCTGCAGCAAAGGAGACATGAGATCTAAGGACAGAAAATGAGTGCATTTAGCAAGATATTCAGCACACTTACTTTTTTAATTCTTGGATTGATTAAGGAACAATTAGATATGACATTATGCAGTCACACTTAGACTTAGAGAGGTTAATTCTCATAAAGATATACAAGAAGTCACTGTTCTCAACTTGTTAACCTGACATATACTATAACCAGATCTCATTTGGTGTTTGTGCACATTGGCATCTTGTTGCATCAGTGAGAATATCCAGATCCGTAATCACTTACAACAAAGGATATCTCTTCACTTCAGGTCTACGATGACTCATAACAGAGAAGTGTTAGATGCTTTAAATAATTAGAGCTCAATGGTTATTCATATCACCATCAGGTGTGAGATTATGTCTTAACAAGCAATCAATTTGAGAAATCAACACTACTCATTAGTGCTAAGATAGACAGAGATGAATGCATTAGTGATTTAGTTTAATCACAAGAATTTACCTTTTCAGTCTAATTGCATGAACTTACTTGCACATCATATCTGATCACGTCAGACTTTGTTATCGAGTGAAGTATGCAACTGATCATACTAATGTATCTATCATTTCTCACATATTGCAAAGATAGATTCATCCTAAATAATAAATTAACAAAGAAAAACTCTATTTTTGTAGTTTTTGTTTTATATTTTTATCTTTTGATTTTTCAATTTTCTATTTTTGTATTTGGTTTTGCTTTTTCTAAGAAACATGCACACAAAAAATACAATCAGGCAATTAACTTTGACAGTTTCTCTTGCTGTGTCCTATTCAGGTAAGAGAGGGTTCTGATCATATTTAGACTCAATTAACTGAAATGCTCAAAAACCAGTTTTTGAATTTGGTTAATAAGACCAATTGACTCTACCAAATACTCAAACCGTCCTGGTAAGAAGGCTTTAGTAAAAAGATCCGCCAACTGTTTTTCAGTTGCAATTTGAATCAGAATGATTAAACCTTTTTCAGAGTTATCTCTGAAAAAATGATATCGAATCTCAATATGTTTTGTTTTTTGAATGTTTGACAAGATTAGTTGTAATAAACATAGCAGCAGTGTTATCAATGTAAATTGGAGTTTTAAGAAAGTTGAACCCGTAATCCAGCAGTTGGTTTTGTAACCAAAGGATTTGAGAACATCCTGCTGAAGCAACTATGTACTTAGCTTCTGTGGTTGAAACAGAGACATTTGCTTGTTTCTTACATTGCCATGGACTAATCTGGGTCCTAAAAACTGACAACCACCCGTAGTTGATTTTCTATCTTGACAACATTCTTCATAATCACTATTAGTATATCCATATAACTCAAAGTTCCCTTCTTAAGGATACCATAACCCTAAGGCCAGTTCTCCTTTGAGATATCTGAATATGTGTTTGACAGCAATTAAGTGGGATTCCTTCGGGTCTGATTGATACCTGGCACAAACACAAACAACATACATTATGTCAGGTCTAGATGCAGTAAGATACATCAATGAACCAATCATAGATCTGTATAAAGTTTGGTCTATTGTTAGGATCAGTGATCTAAGTTTGATCAATTAGAGTTGAATCACAGCGGAATTAGAGCAAGAATTAAGCAAATATAGCAAGAACACAATAAATATTCAATGGAACAGTACACGGTTATATAGATATAGGGTTTTCTGCAAAGGGATAATAACATTCATGCACACATGCTTCGGTGTGGCGGCTGCTAGGTTTTCCTAAGCTGCCCGATTACAATTAGGTCAGCATTCCTTATATATAGGAATGTGACGTCTGCTGATGTCACTTGATAGTGACATCTAACAGAATTATTACAAACTACTGAAAGTAAGCAAACTACTGAGAATGTTCACAACAACTGAGAACATCTCAGATTATTCTAAGTACACGAAGAAACATAAAACTACTGAAACTACAAGTACAGAAAGGAAACTACAACTACTGAAAGGAAACCATCACAACTACTGAAGAGGTCTTCTTCAGCTGTTGTGACAATCATCTGAAACTTGGTCTTCAGTCTTTGTCTTCAGCTTTTGTCTTCAGACTTTGTCTTCAGCTTTTTCACTTCAGACTTTGTCTTCAGCTCTTTCACTTCAGACTTTGTCTTCAGCTCTTTCACTTCAGACTTTGTCTTCAGCTCTTTCACTTCAGACCTTGTTATCAGCTGATGTCTTCAGCTGTTGCAGACTACTTCAGTTGTTGTAATGTCCGTGGGACTTAAAGGTTTTTCTGATCAGGCTCATTGGTTCTTTTGGTCCAACAAACTCCCCCTGAACCAATGCAGCCAAAACCTTTAAGCTTATTGAGGTCCCACTTATTCTTGGCAGAAATACTCTCTTGATCAGCTTTAGAGATATCGGATAAGCACAGGCCAGGGAACAGGTTTCAGTAGATGTGAATGTCAAAGGATGGAAGGGAACTCTGTCTTGGGGAACTGGACACAGAGCCGTTATCCCAACCATGAAACCTACTTCCCATTGATGAGTCTATAAGACTCTCTGACGTAGGCCTCAAGGAGAACAACTTGTTCCTCCTTAGTGAGTTCTTCTGCTTCTCCTTCGAAGAAGAACTCTGGGCCATAGTACTCTGATAAGTACTTTATCGTCTTTCCATTTTTCAACTCAACAGTTGTTATCTCTCTGTAAGCAAACTCATCTGGGTGAGTCCCTTCTAATAACAACTGGAGTTCATTTTTCTTGATCTCTTCAAGCCTCTTGTATAACAACCCCTTCTTGACCATTTTGTTCTCCATTAGAGTTTGAGGGGTCATCTTTGACTTGTAGGCTCTCTTGAAGTCTTCAAGTATTTCCCAGGGTGAGACTACAATGGCCAACATAATAGCAGCATCTATGGTCTTTCTCACTTGGCCATTGTATCTACTTGGTATGGATTTCTTATGAATTCTAGAACTAACCCTGGGGTCTGGCCAAATCCTTACTCTCTCCTTTTGATATTGAAAGGTATACCTGAGAGCATACAGCCTTTGAGCGTGTTTCTTCATGGCTTGTATAGATGATGACTGAGGAAACTCTTTGTCAATCATCTTCAAAAGTTGCTCATCGTGCTGTTTCTGCTGTTCTTCTTCTTCAATCTTAACTTTCACCATTTGCCTCTGAAAGTCTGGTGTTATCATTTGTTGACTTCTGGGCTCAGGTAATTTTAGAACAGCAGAGATTGGCAGACTATCTTCTTCATCATCTTCTTCTTCTTCTTCTACCATCCTCAACACCCTTCTCCTCCTTCTGGGTGCATCACTGGATGTGGTTTGAGGTGGTTTTTGGGGTAAGGGAGTTGGTTTTGAGGGTTGAGTTGATTTGGAGAGTTGTGGGGTTGGTTGTTTTTGAGAGGGAGTTTGGGAAGGCTGATCTAGCATTTTTATGGTGAGTTTGGCTTTGGAAAGCTTGGCCATATCAGTTCTCTTCCCAGCACCTGCTTCGTCTAAGGCTTCTATAATCAACCCCTTGTTGAATTCTTCAGAAGCACAGATTCTGGTGGTTATTGCCAGAATACTGTCTCTGGTCCATGATTTAATCTCAATTAATGATCTTCCCAAGTATTTTGCAATAAACCGGATCATTATCTCCAACCTCTCCCTTTCCATCACACTATAACTGGCCCATCTTTCTTGTATCTCATTAATCTCCAGCCTTCTGATCTCAGTGTCTAATGTGGCTGTATCAAAGCCCTGTCTGAAGAGTTGATCTATTATTCTGTCCATTGATCTGCTGTGAGCTTCATCAGCTTCTTTAATCAGATCTTCCAATGATATCTCTTCATCAGGCTTTTGAGTTTCAGCACTTTTCTTTCTCTTGTATGTGATCAGCTGTTTTTCCTGTTCTTTTTCTTGTTGTTTCTCCTCTTCCACTCTCTTTCTCTTTCTTTCACTACCTTAGACTCCCCCTTTTTGGGTGCATTGGGTTCAGGGGTTTGAATGGCAGAAAGCTTCTTTTGCACAGCATCATCAACAAGTGTTTTTAGAGTCGAGGAGATCCTCTCATCAATGGCTTTATGTACAATCTCATTGATGATGGGAGTGATGAGAGGTAAGGAATTTTGAAATGTAGCAACCATCTGCTCAGAGGGGTTCTGTCCCTGAGAGGTGGTGCCAACAATAGTGGCTGGTGGCTCAGTTGAGTGAAGTGGCGGAGTGTTTGGGAAACCTTCAGATGAAGGTGCCATCTGTGGGTTTATTGGGGCAGATGGACTTTGATCCTGAGACATTTTGGCAAGCAGTTCTTTGAGTCTGCTCACCTCAGCCTCAAGGATTGTGTTATGGGCTAAGACATCATAGAAAAAGCCCAGGTCATCATCAGTCTTTGCTGAATCACCTGACCTCCTGATTGAATCAGGATGTACATGCCCTGAGTGTAGATCAGTTGTAGCATGTGCCCCTTGTTCTTGGTTCTGGGGACTTCCTGCCTCAGGACTGAGTCCTTCATCGGCAGTTGCCTCTGGTGAGGTCTTAGAGATGTTACCAACTTCATCCTGTTCATTTGCTGAATCAGTAGAAGTGGCAGCCTCACCAGATGTTCTAACCTCCTCCTCTACACGGGGAGATTGAACATTATAACCCCTGTGCTGTGGGTTATCAGCAGCATTTTGGTCCTCTTCCTCAGCTGTTGAGGTTCTCCCCATTGTAATTGGTGTCTGGGGAGGAGGAGAGGAATGCAGCTGACTCAACACTTGTGCAACAATAAATGTTGGGCTTTGAGGGGCGGTTGCATTTGGAGATAGGGTTGAAGCAGATTGCACCCGGGGTGACTGGTGCTCTTCAATGGTAACCTTCTCAATTGAGATAGGTTCCAGCATTGTGGTATCCCCAATTATGGTTGCATCAGGATCCTGTTGAGAGGATGCCTGAGCGGCTAGGGTTGGTGGAGTCTTGGACACTACTGGGGGGTTAGAACCAGTAAGTGTTTCCTGTATTGGTGTTACAGGGGCATCCTCAGGGGACTCATCTCCCTGAGTAGCCTTTTTGGGCTTTTTGGTTTTGGGTTTGGTGGGGACTTTGGATCTGGAAGTGGAGGCTGTGGGTTCCCGCTGCTTGGGTTTGAGCAGCCGGGCAGCCCCTTTCATTGTAGGGTCAGAGTTGTGCCTGGAGTATACTTCAGGCAATACAGCCGGAGCAGGGACTCCAAGGCCAACAAGGCCGTCTGATTTTAGCTGTGTTAAAATTATGGCCATGAGAAACCTGGGATATAATATCCATCTGTTTGCCACAGGTTTCAAGGCCAGATCCTTTAGTTCCATAAACACTATCTCAGAAAAATTTAAAGTTTGTCGTTCAAAGATAGAGTATAATACCTGTTGCCATCGGGAAGACATTTGATCCCATGAGGAGGTTTTTGGTGCAAGGCAGACATTCACCATGTGGAATATAAGACGTTCAGCATCATGGAAGTGCTTCTTCATAATGGTGGTAGCACTTAAGTCTCCTTCATACCCGTTGTTGATGAAAGACATATCGGTTGTGCCTTTCGGGTATTCTGTGACACAGGTGGCATCATGTAGATCTAGGGTTTGTCGAATGATGTCCGGAGTGATGACCACCTGTTTCTGGTTGACCAACGACTGGAGAGTGATTTGGCTATCATTCTCACTAGTTTGCACGGAGACGTTGGTCCAGAACTGGCTTAGGGAATCGGGGTATATGGTAGGATTCAGAAGAAACGCGGTTCGGTACTGGGAATCTACCATAAGATCGATGGCGTTATCAAATTTGTTCCAGAAGGCCGATTTCGAGAGGTAGGCAACACAGTTGTGTCTGGGTTTGAGTTTCATGGTCGCCATTGGTGAGAGAGTGAAGGACGGAAAACGGCTAATGAAACGTCTGAAAGTAGGTTTAGGTATTTATAGGGTAAGAAAAGGCTGATATAAAACGACTGAAAGTGGGTGCTGTCATCAGTTGTTTGAAAACAACTGAAGACCTGGTTTTAACTTTCAGAAGTTGTAACAACTGAAGACTTGGTATTAGTCATCAGTAGTTGTGAAACTACTGAAGACATGGTTTTGGCTTCAGGTGTTGTAACAACTGAAGACTTGGTGTTAGTCATCAGTAGTTGTGAAACTACTGAAGACATGGTTTTGGCTTCAGTTGTTGTAAAAACAACTGAAGAGAAAATTTTCTCATCAGCTGTTGTCGTCAATTCTTAGCTCATCAGCTGTTTCATTCTGACCTCAACACTTCATCAGACTTTGTCTGAGTTTCAGATGTTTCATAGGTCATCAGTACTTATCTGTTATTCTGACATCAGTAGTTGTAACTACAGCAGTAGTTGTAACCACATCAGTTCTTTTCAACAGATGAGTACTTCAGTACTTTTAAGTAATTTAGTCTTCAGTAGTTATGAAAACTACTGAGGATAAAAGAACTGCAGTACTTATTTGTGACAGTAGTATACGAATGCTCATCAGTACTTGTTGACTGAGATCATCAGTAGTTGTCACTTATTCTAGCTGCAGCATACCAAGCCTTAACACTAGGTTTTGGAAAGTTGAACTGTCCAAAGGCTTAGTAAATATGTCTGCAAGCTCATCAGCACTAGGAACAAACTTTGGATCAATCAGACCTTTTTCAAAACAATCCCTAATAAAATGGTGTCTGATCTCAATATGTTTGGTCCTAGAGTGCTGGACTGGATTCTTGACGATACAAAGAGCTGAAGCACTATCCATTAGTAATGGAGTCTTAGTCTCTGTAATGCCATAATCCAGTAATTGATTCTGAAGCCAGAGTACCTGAGATGTACAACTTGCAGCAGCAATGTACTCGGCTTCAGCAGTGGATGTAGCAACAGATGTTTGTTTCTTACTCTGCCAAGAAACCAAACAGTTGCCTAGGAATTGACATCCACCAGAAGTTGATTTTCTAGTTAATTTACACCCTGCATAGTCACTATCAGAAAAAGCAACTAATTTGCAAGAGTGCCCAGTGGAATACCAAAGACCTAGAGATTGAGTACCTTGCAGATATCTAAAGATCCTCTTGACTGCAATCAAATGAGACTCTTTAGGAGCAGCCTGAAATCTAGCACAAACACAAGTTGCAAACATAATATCTGGTCTAGAAGCTGTTAAGTACATCAAGGACCCAATCATACATCTGTAAAGTGTTTCATCAACAGCTTTACCTTTCTGATCTGCATCCAGTTGTGTGGTGCTGCACATGGGAGTAGAACAGGGCTTACAGTGTTGTAAATCAAACTTTGCCAAAAGACTTTTTGTGTATTTTGACTGATGAATGAAAGTTCCATCAGCCTTTTGTTTGATTTGCAGACCTAGAAAGAACTGTAATTCTCCCATGGCACTCATTTCGAATTTTTGTTGCATCAACTTTGTAAATGCATCACACAACTGTGGATCAGAGGAAGCAAAAATAATATCATCAACATAAATTTGAACAAGGAGCTTATGCTGACCCACTTTCTTAATGAACAAAGTTTTATCTATGGAGCCTCTAGTGAAATTATTCTGAAGAAGAAAATTTGACAGTGTTTCATACCAGGCTCTAGGAGCTTGTTTCAACCCATAAAGAGCCTTATCAAGTTTATACACCCAATCAGGATGTTTATTATCCTCAAAACCTGGTGGTTGACACACATAAACCTCTTCTTTTATTTTACCATATAAAAACGCACTTTTGACATCCATTTGAAAAACTTTAAGATTGTGGAATGCAGCATAGGCTAAGAACAATCTAATTGCCTCCAGTCTGGCTACAGGGGCAAAGGTTTCATCATAATCAATACCTTCTTCTTGTGAAAACCCCTGGACAACCAGTCTGGCCTTGTTCTTGACAATTTGCCCATTTTCATCTGTTTTATTCCTAAACACCCATTTAGTGCCTATTGCACACTTACCTGGGGGTAGAGGAACCAGTTCCCACACTTGCTGCTTTTTGAACTGAAGAAGCTCAAGCTGCATGGCATCAACCCATCCATTGTCTCTTAATGCAATATGATAGTTCTTTGGCTCTTGCTGACTGATGAAAAGAGCATAGAAGCAGAAGTTGGACAATTGACTTCTAGTTGAGACACCAGCATTGATATCACCAATGATTTGAGACGTTGGGTGATTCTTCAGCTCTTGATGCACTATGAGATCTGTGCAAGTGTTTGTAGCACGCTCAGCAGCAACAGATGTTGATCCAGATTCTTGAAACCAAGTGTTAGATGGCAGATCAAATGAAGTAGAGGATTCAGAAATCTCATCAGCATTTGTTGTGGATGGTGCTACTGAAGCTACAGGAACATCAAGTTGAGTAGACTCAGGCAGTTGATCACTAAACTTGAATAGGTGAGTACTGGGATCATCATGAACATCAGTACCACCAGATGGATGACTAGCTGCAGAAGGTGATGAATTCACATGATCTGCAACAGCTGGAGGCTGATAAGGAACATATTGCAGTATGTCCAGATCAAACAACTCCACAGGGTTTTGTGGGATTTTGTCCTTAGGAGATTCATTGAACTTCACATGCAAGGTTTCTTCAACCATCTTTGTCTTACAGTTGAACACTCTGTAAGCCTTGCAAGTGGATGAGTACCCAACAAAATACCCTGCATCCACCTTAGAATCAAACTTTTGGAGTTGATCCTTTGTGTTGAGAATGTAACAAGGACACCCAAATGCTCTGAAGAATGAAATTAGAGGAGCCAAATGATGTAGAACTTCATAAGGAGTCTTCATCAACCTCTGATTCACTAAAGCTCTATTTTGCACATAGCATGCTGTGTTGACAGCTTCAGCCCAAAAGGTCAGTGGCAAACCAGAGTCAGCCAACATGGACCTTGCAGCTTCAATTAGGGTCCTGTTCTTTCTCTCCACTACTCCATTTTGTTCTGGAGTCCTTGGGATGCTATACTGCCTCTTGATTCCTTTTGAAAGGTAGAAATCATCAAGTGTATGGTTTCTAAATTCAGTTCCATTATCACTTCTTATACACTTGACTGATAGGGAATACTGCTTCTCAACATACAACACAAAGTTAATAATTGTCTGAGCAGCCTCATCCTTTGAATGCAAGAAGAAGGTCCATACAAATCTGGAGTAATCATCCACAATTACCAGACAGTATTTCTTCTTTGCCATGCTCATTACTCTCACAGGACCAAAGAGATCCATGTGCAGTAATTGCAAGCAGGCAGTGGACTTTGGTTCTTCTATAGGAGGAAATGAGACTTTGTGTTGTTTTCCTTTTAAACAAGCAGTGCAGGTTTCATCACAGAGGAACTCCTTTATTGGTAGACCTCTTACTAAACTTTTGTGGATCAGCTGATTCATGTTTTTGAGATTAACATGACCCAGCCTTCTATGCCACAGTTTAGATTCCTGAGGAGAGGCCTTGGAGAACAGGCAAGGATGACCTTTTAAATCAATCTTCTTTGACAAATCCAAGGCATATACTCTTCCTATCCTGTTGGCCTTCAGGAGAGTATATTCATCCAATACCTTGTCAATCAGCCTCAGAACTTTGGAAGACAGAATCCGGCAGTTCTGGCTTGTGAAAAGTGCAACATGCCCTTTATCACACATCTGACTGACACTCAGTAGATTATACTTGAGATTCTCCACATGGTTAACATCATCAAATCTGATTTCTCCATTTGACACAAATCCTTTCCCGATGATGTAACCCTTAGCATCATTTCCAAATGAGACAAATCCCTTCTTTCCTTGAGAGTAGTCATTAAGAAGAGAACTGCTCCCAGTCATATGCATAGATCCTCCACTGTCTACATACCAGATGCTTCTTTGGCATGCTGAAGAACCCTGCATTTATCATAAGAAACTAGTTAGCTTTAGAGACCCAAACCTTTTTGGTTTTGGGTATGTTTTCATCAACAGATTTAACCATAACTTGTTTCTCATGATTAACAGCTGATGAAGGTGGAGATGGTGCTGAAATGGAATTCTTAGATTTGGGCTTGGATTTCCTTTTCAGTGGTTTGATCACAGGTGCATCTAGTTGGTTAACTCTCCCCAACAAATGCTGAACCATCATAACAAGTTGTGTCTGATTTGTTGCTAAAGCCTTCAGCTCATTTGACACATCAGTACTTGTTTTTGATGAGTTCCTGTGACCCACCATTTCCTCCTTCTTGAAATTCACAGACTTCGTCTGATGTTTATCATGAGGAACACTATCAGCTGTTTTCTGATAAACCCCATCCTTCTTTTTGGATTTTGGTGAGGCCTTGGGTTTATCAGTTTGAGATGACTGTGGTACAAACTTGGTTTCAAACTCATTTTTCATTTTATTTATCTCTTCTTTAATGAGCTTATCTCTGTTGAGTTTGGAACCCTTTTTGTACCAGCATTCATCAGATAGATGATTGAATTTACCACATATTTCACATGGCTTATTCTTCATCTTGGATTGATCAACTGCTGAAGTGGAAACTACTGAAGGTGTGATCTTCAGTACTTTCCTCCTTTCAGTACTTGTGTTAAGTACTGAAGGATCGGTAACAACTGAAGACTTGTTCTTCAGCTGTTCTCTATCCGTCCTGAAAGACCGTATGATAGATTCCTCAGCAGTTGTTAATCCTTTTATTTCATCAGATTTGAAATGCTTTTCAGATGTTGTGACTTGCCCTTCAGTACTTGGAGTACTTTGAGGAACAACATCTGAATTTCTCAGCTTCATGTGTTTATCAGCATTTAAACCATCAGGCAATTGATTTGCTGAGATCTTAACACTGACTTCATCCTCTAATTTTGTATTATCATTTGAGGATGAATCACATGATGATGTGGTTTGGAAATTACTTTCACCTTCAGATTTTACTATTGATTTTGAAGTAAAATCAGTAGGTGGTGCAGTATGATTGTAACCTATTCCAAACTTCACATTTGAAGCTGTTTGCTTGCTGAGAAGCATTTCAAATCCCTTGCAGGATGTTACCCATCGGTCACACTCAACTTGGGTAGCTGCAAGTGTCTCTTTGAGACTTCTGTGGTTCTCGAGTATGACCTCTACCTTAGCCTTTTCATCATTAAGTTGGCATTTAAGCTTGTAAATCTCATCATCTTTGTCATTAAGTGCAGACACATACTCATCTTTTCTTTTGGAAATAGTTTTCTCAAGCTCAAGATTTTGACTGATTAAAGCTACATTTGCCTCTCTAATAGAGACAAAGGCAGCTATGCATGATTCAGAACATAACTTGGCTTTAGCCTCAGAAGATATCTGGGTTACCTGTGAAGATGAAGCATCTGAGCAGGAACCCTCAGTAGACTCCAGGGCCATGAGAGCAAGATTCCCAAAAGGATGTTCACCACCATGTTGACCAGCACCAGCAGATAGTTGCTCATTGAAACCAGAAAGATCATCTGGTAAGCTGCTCCAGTCAACAACTCCTGGTGTGAAGAAGCTGTGATGAGGTTGAGATTGTGATGGAGATGGTTGAGGCTCAGGTAGGGCTTGAGGTTGTTGTGCTATAGGGACATGAACTGGATTTGGCTGTGGCATATAATAGCAGGGATAAGGATATGGCATTGACCCTGAGGGACAAAGTATGCAGGAGATTGAGGTTGTGAGTGATGACCAGAACTAGCAGGATGTTGCCCTTTGTTTTGTGAACTATTGCTTGGAAAGGTCACAAAGGGTGCAGAGGAGTTAGATCCAGTTGATCTACACTCTCTTGCAAAGTGCCCAAGCCTGTGGCATTTGTGACACCTCAACTTACTCTTGTCAAAACCAACTTTGGTTTTGCCAGAGAGTCCTGGAAATTTCCTACCAGTTCTCTTGTAGAACTTTTGAGATCTGATATTGATCAGGGCCATTTGGCTCAAAATATCCATCTCTTCTAAATCATCATCAGCAATACCTTGCAAATCATCCATGATAAAACATAAATTATCACTATTACACCCAGAATGACTGTCAACACCAACAAATGCATGATCAGAACTGTTTGAAGAGAAATCTATATGCTCATCATAATGACTTTCTGATCCAGCATATTCTGACTCATGACCGACCAAGGCAGTGTTACCTGGTACAAAGTCATCAGAGAGCTTTCCTGATGATGCCAGTTTCCTTTTCTGCTCTATCTCTCTTTCAAATGTAAGCAGTTTCCCATGGAGTTGGGTGAGAGATAGGCTATCCAGATTTGCACTGGAGCGTAGGACAATGGTGTATGTGTCCCATCTCTCAGGCAGTGATCTGAGGAATCTGTTGTTCATCTGGCTGTTAGTATACTCTTGCTTGACCATTTTCAGTTCAGAGATCAAGCAGGAGAAACGCTCAAACTGTTGAGTCAGTGTCTCACCCTTCCTATGAGAGAATGTCTCATATTGTTGGGCGAGGATTTCTCTGTTGTTTGCTAAGACCTCATCAGTTCCTCCGAATTGTTCCTTCAAAGCATTCCAGAGGTCATGAGCAGTTTCATGATGCATAAGCCCAGAATAGATTTCATTCGGCAGTGCCATGGCCAGAATTCCATGGGCTTTAGCATCAATCTCAAACAGTTTACGATCTTCATCTGAGTATTGCTCCTTCTTCTTCGGAACCATTTGATTGGTCTCCGGATTGTTCACCATAGGCTTGTGTGGACCATGAACCACAGATGTCCAAACCTGAACTGTTAACAGACAGGTGATGGAGCATTGTTCGTTGCCATATGTTATACTCACTCCTAACCAGCATCGGAGGCTTGGTTGAGGAGCCAGTATTGTGAGGATCATTAGATGGAGTAGTCATTCTCAGATTCAAACCAAATCAATCAAGTTTCAAAAGATTTTGCACAAAAACACAACAAACTCAATAAGAACCAAGAAGAAACTCAAATTAAATAACCAGAAGCAGCAGAAAATCAATCTTTATAACCAGTTCTTGCACATATGCTAATTCGATCAAACTATAGATATCAAAATAGCAGTTTCAATGATCAATTGTTAAACCGATCAATGATTAACCTGCTCTGATACCATTTGTTAGGATCAGTAATCTAAGTTTGATCAATTAGAGTTGAATGACAGCGGAATTAGAGCAAGAATTAAGCAAATATAGCAAGAACACAATAAATATTCAATGGAACAGTACACGGTTATATAGATATAGGGTTTTCTGCAAAGGGATAATAACATTCATGCACACATGCTTCGGTGTGGCGGCTGCTAGGTTTTCCTAAGCTACCCCGATTACAATTAGGTCAGCATTCCTTATATATAGGAATGTGACGTCTGCTGATGTCACTTGATAGTGACATCTAACAGAATTATTACAAACTACTGAAAGTAAGCAAACTACTGAGAATGTTCACAACAACTGAGAACATCTCAGATTATTCCAAGTACACAAAGAAACATAAAACTACTGAAACTACAAGTACAGAAAGGAAACTACAACTACTGAAAGGAAACCATCACAACTACTGAAGAGGTCTTCTTCAGCTGTTGTGACAATCATCTGAAACTTGGTCTTCAGTCTTTGTCTTCAGCTTTTGTCTTTAGACTTTGTCTTCAGCTTTTTCACTTCAGACTTTGTCTTCAGCTCTTTCACTTCAGACTTTGTCTTCAGCTCTTTCACTTCAGACTTTGTCTTCAGCTCTTTCACTTCAGACCTTGTTATCAGCTGATGTCTTCAGCTGTTGCAGACTACTTCAGTTGTTGTAATGTCCGTGGGACTTAAAGGTTTTTCTGATCAGGCTCATTGGTTCTTTTGGTCCAACATCTATAGATTTTCCTTTAGGATCAGGCTCATTCTTGGTGTTTACGTCAGCTGGAGTTCTTATGGATTGACAATCTTGTAGTTTAAATTTCATCAAGAGTTTGTCAACAAACTTCTCTTGATTAATGAAGATTCAATCTCTAGATTGTTTGACTTGAAGTCCAAGAAAGAAATTTATTTCTCCCATAGAACTCATTTGAAATCCAGACTTCATTATTTCTTCGAATTCATTGCACAATTTTGGACTAGTAGAACCAAATATGAAATCATCAACATACACTTGTACACATAAAAGATCATCTGCATCCTTCTTTATAAAAAAAGTTGGATCGATTTTCCCTCGCATGTATCAATGTTGGATTAAGTGCTGTGATAATGTTTCATACTAGATTCTAGGGGCTTGATGTAAACCATACAAAGCTTTGCTAATCTTGTACACACGATGTAGATATTCCGAATCTTCAAAACCCGGAGGTTGCTTACGAACACATCATCGGTGATTGGACCATACAAAAATGCACCTTTAACGTCCATTTGATACACTTTGAATCTCATGAATGATGCATAAGCCAGGAAGACAGGAATTGATTCAAGTCTTGCAACTGGAGCAAATACTTCATCATAATCTATTCCTTCCTCTTGGGTGTATCCTTGTGCGACAAGTCTCACTTTATTTCTAATAACAATTCCTATATCATCAGTTTTGTTTCTGAACAACCATCTTATGCCTATGGCATTTTCTCCTTCAGGTAAATCCATAAGATTCCACACTTCTTGTTTGCGGAATTGCAATAATTCTTCTTGCATAGCCTCAATCCAACTATTGTTCTTTAACGCTTCGGTAACATTTTTAGGAACAATTTGAGAAAGATAACACAAGTATAAACAAAGATTTGCTTGTTCTGATTTACTTCTTGTTGTTCTCTCATTCAATGGACCAATAATTTGAGACGTTGGATGGTTCTTATGAATACGAGATGTTGGAATCTCATTCCATTGAACATGAACATCCAGATTGGTTTGGTTTAAGTTAGAAAGCTAATGCAATAGGTTCAAAGAATATGGATTGAAATTAGGAACTTGAGTCAGTGAGTTGATGAAGTAATCAAGATTACTGGTGTCAACTACATCACCAGAAATAGATGAAGTTCCAGACTCAGGTTGTACAATTTCTATACCATCATTAAGAATAGGTTGTGAAACATCTTGATTTTCTGAAAAGGAATGATCTTCATCTTGTTGAGAGTTATCATCATTATTTTCAAATCGAATTATAGAATCTTTGACAAAAGAGAAAAAGGGATAATCTGGGCTTGAATCATCCATATTATCAGAATTTGAATCATCACTGTAAGAACCGAGATCTCCTTGAGGTTTCTTCTTACCTGTAGAATCAAGCAAGTTAGATTGATCAAACAAGTTAGATTGAAAAGAGTTTGACAATGAATCTAAATCAAATAACCAAGCTGGACCATTTGAAACTAATGGAAAAGAATTTTCAAGGAATTTAATGTTGAATGTTTCAAGTATAACATTTGTCCTAGAGTTATAAACTCGATAGGCTTTTGAAACAGATGAATATCCAATGAAAAATCCATTATCAGATTTTGCATCAAATTTTCCTAGCTGATCACTTGAATTTAAAATCATAACTGGACAACCAAAAGATTTAAGAAAATCTATATTTGGTTTTCTGCCAAACATCAACTCATAAGGAGTTTTTAGTTTGTCTTTCACAATTAAAGTGTGATTTTGTATGAAACACGCAGTAGATATGGCTTCATCCCAGAAAGTGATAGAAATTTTCGCATCTGCTAACATGGATCGTGCAGCCTCAATCAAAGTTCTATTCTTCCTTTCAGCAACTCCATTTTGTTGTGGAGTTCTGGGAGCACTGAACTGATGAGCAATTCCTTTTTCTGCACAGAACATTTTAATATTAGCATTTTTAAATTCCGTACCATTATCACTTCTTATTATTTTTACTTTTTGATCTAATTGATTTTCAACTTTTGTGATAAATTCTTTTAATAATTCAGCCGTTTCAGATTTTGCATACAAAAAATAAACCCATAAAAGTCTTGTAAAGTCATCAATGATAACTAAACAATAAGATTTTCTTCCAATACTCTTCACGTTGGTTGGTCCAAAAAGGTCCATATGCAACATCCGAAGAGGTTTGGAATTTGAGTTTATCTGCTTGGGCTTATAAGATGCTCTATGCTACTTCCCCTTTAAACATGCTGAGCAGAGATCAACAGTGGCAAACTTCTTAGATGGAAGGCCGATAACATGATTTCCCGCTACAAGCTTGTTCAAATTCTTGAAGTTGGAATGTCCGAGACGTCTATGCCAAAGCTGACTTTCGTCATTTGATACTTGAGCAATAAGGCATGTTGTTTCTGTAGATGGATCAACTTGAGACATATCCAGCTTGTACACATCTCGATCCCTAACAGCTTTAACAACCACCCAGTCTTTGCTAATCTAAAAACCTGGCTTCAAAATGTAGCAAAAAGAATCATCAAAAAGAACAGAATATGATTTATCACAAATTTGGGAAACGCTTAACAGATTAAAGTTCAACTGTGAGCAGAAGTTGACTTTATCGAAGCTTATTATCCCGTTGGATACTGTTCCCTCGCCTATGATTTTTCCTCCTGCATCACCACCAAAGGCGACGTGTGTACCGTCTTTTAACTTAAAATCTTGAAGTAAGGCATGATTGCCCCACATGTGCCGGCTGCACCCGCTATCCACATACTATGTGTTGATTGGTCTTCTCGGGTGCACCTGCATTTCAAGAACAATTAAGTTGAATTATCAATCCAAGCCGAGATGGTCGTGGGCTTGCCAAACTTGTCAACAATAGTAAATTGTTTAAAATGAAGTTTGTTCACATCCGACTTGTTTTTAATGAAATTGCCAATTCTATGATTCATAAATTTTGGATCATTTTTAAGAAAATTCATGCCATTAAATTGACAAATTTTTGAAAAAATTTTATTTCCAAAATTTTTTATTGTTCATTCTCACTGACCATGGAATGAATTGATTGTGAATGTATTGTTTTGGTCTTACAGAGTCATTTCTTTTGAAAGATCTCAAGCCTAATGACGGTTGGTTAGTTAATCTTTGAAAATCAACAGTTTGATTTTCTTTTAAATTGAGGATTAACATAACTTTTGCTAAATTGTGCATTAGCAAATCCTTTCCTTAGAGAAGTCTTTCTAAAGTAACAATTTTTAGTGTTGTGAGTCTGTTCATCACAGAAGGTATAGTACTTATTAAAATAACACTCTGATGTTGAGTGATTTCTCATATCGCATATGTGATAGTACTTATTAAAAAAACATTCAGCAGTGTTATGATTGTACATGTCACAGATTTTGCAGTACCTCTGTGGAGTTTTGAACAACTGTTTATTAACTTTTGATATTGACGTAACGTTTGATCCTTGTTTAGGTTTAGGCGTCAAAAAATTAATCTGTTGCTTTTGATTTGATAGTTTGTTCTTTTGCATATTTGGTTTTGGCTTTTGTATATGAACTTAATTCTTTGATTCCTTAGACACAAATCGTTTAACGACAGCGGAAGTCTTCGAATTTGAACCTGTTTTCAGATCAGAGTTCGATTTGTTCTTAGGAGTTTGTTTAACATCTTGAATTGAGTTCATGTTCAACATACCAATAGACACAAATTTAATTGGTTTAAATTTATTTGTTTGATCTGCTGTTTTTGTTTCATTATCTTGACTCTTATTTTGATCAATTTTAGCTTTAGTCACTTTTCTTCTTCTTCTTTGATTCCTTGATTTTGTGGAACTTGATTTCATTTGAGATTTAACATCTTCAGCTGAAGATTCTTTTTCAGTTTCTTTCTCTTTTTGATTTTTTTGATCATAAGAGCTTGAATCTTCAGATGTTTCTTATTTTTGTTTTGCCTTATCTTTTTTTTTAATGATTACTTCCTCCAACACAGATTCTTTTGAAACAAAAATTTTCATACTTTTCGGTCGTGGTTCATATGATTTAACTTTTATTGGATGACCATTTTTGATCTTTTCTGTATCCTTTTCTTCAAAGATTTCAACATTGATTTTCTCTTCTTCATTATCAGAAATCTTGTTGTTTTTGTTTTGGTAAGCTTTAAGTTTTGCTTTATTCTCAGGAGAGTGATCATGTGTGTTAAAATCCTCTGGTAGAGTGTTTGTTATAGATTCAGGCATTGGTTCGTGAGTAAAACCTAATCCTGCTTTTTGTTTATCCTTTTGTTCACTCACCAGTTGTTCCACAATTGTTTTGGAACTTTTGTTGGACTCAGCAATTGCATTAAGAATTAATGCATGAAAAAGTATGATGCTTGCTAAAGCATACAATCAAACAAAATGTGTTTTAACATACAAAACAATCATTTATAACACATTAACATTATTAACATTCAAAACAATCACTAACATTTGTTTAAATTTCTTTTTTAGATTTGTAGATAAAAGAAATTTTGACCAAGTGTTTGCAGTGGATGAATAGTCTCCACAGCGGATGAAGATCATTAGTAGCGGATGAAGAAAATTCATGTAAGTGTGTGCAGCGGATGAAAGAATCCCAAAGCGGATGAAGAACATACAACGGACAACATCCACAGCGGATGTTCATCCACAACGGATGAACATTCCATAGAGGATGTTCATCCACAGCGGATGAACATCCACAGCGGATGAACAACCAAGCATCCATAGCGGATGAACAACCAAGTATGCACAGCGGATGAATAGTCTTTTCCACAACGGATGAGAAAACCTCCACAGGGGATGACTTAATTCCACAGTGGATAGCTTAGACACTTAGGATTATTTTTATGTAGTTTTTGTTTACATAAGGGTAGATTAGTAATTGTATATAGCTTTTGCGTATAGGCTATAAATGGCACTCTACCCTAATCCTTGATAAGCTTTTGAACAATCAATCAAACAATCTGTTATTATCATTTTCGAGTATTCAAAACACACACACTAACACACAATCACACACACACACACACTGAATTCTTTCACTTGAATCATGGGTTTCCGCACCATGTTTCTTGTTGGTTGAATATTGAGAGATATTAAAAAAGGTCCTTGGGGGAATCAACTTGTTCATGTTGAATATTGTTCTAATATGTTCATGTTCAACATGTCGTTGTAAAGTTGATTTCATCAGGTGGTATCAGAGCTTTGGCTCAATCATTCATTGATTTCGATCCTCTCTTTCAACAACATTGATTTCAGTGGTTCATTAGCTTAAAAAACACACATCAACAAGCTGTTCAGTCTTCAAACTCATCTTTTCTACTATTAACATACAACAAATGCAAACAAATATGATTTCTGAATCATTTTGTGCATCTTGAAGAAGTTTTGTTGATTTTTCAGCTTGAACATCTCAAACAACACAAGTTTTTGTGAAACAATACACGGGTATTGTTCTTCAGTTGTTAAAACATCTTCAAACATAAGGTTTTTAGCTTAAAACATCATTCATACACGATTTTCAAACGTGTTCATCACAAAACTCACTAAAACCTCATCGGTTTTTTATGGGTTTCGGATAAACAATATACGGTTATTGTTCAATCCAGTTTTTATCAAACAAACACTGGGTTGAATACTTTGAATCGGTTCATTGTATTTAAACATCACATTTGAGTTGTTTTTCACACGAAACAGGCAATTAAACTTCATCAAACAACAACCGATTGTTGTTTTTGTTGAAATTATCTCAGCCGCCAACAAACCCTAGGAAAACCCTAGTTTTTGTAGAACACAATTCACGGGAATTGTTGTAGTTGTTGATAAAACCATCAAAAACAAATTGTCTTGTTTGAAAAGTTTCAGAATCAACTTTTTGATCCAAAAAGTTATTTTACATAAGACAAAATATGTTTTTAGGGTTTTTACAAATAGAATATTGACTTTTTCATAAAAGGACAAATATTCCCATCATCCACAATCTTTCTTGTCACCGTGACCTAGAAAGCAACTTCTCATAGGACATTAATTAATTAATTAATTAATTAATTTCTTTATTTGGTAAATAATTAAAATAAATTAGTTTATCAAATTAACAAACAAATCCTAGAGACAATTAGTATTAATTAAATTTTAGCACCGGACTAAAATTTTAATCAAACAAAATTTAACTTAAAAAAAAATTATTATTAAGTTAAAATCAAATCATTCAAACATGGCTGATGATATGATGAGTTCAAACAGTGGACTAAAACCCCTAAAGTTGAAGAACAAATCAGATTTCAAGCAATGGAAAATCATGTTCAGGAATTAGATTACATATCAAGATCCAGATCTATGGACATCAATCACTGAAGGTCCTAACATTCCAGTGACTTTATGACCTAACTATAACATACAGAAACCAGTTAGTTTGAAAGTGTAGCTGGTGATGACCTCAAGCGGGTCAAAACAAACATGAAGGCATACATTATTCTAGCTATGACTTTGCCTTTTGAAATTTTGACACGGGTCGAAAATTTCAAAACAACCCATGAGCTGTGGAAGGTTCTTCACACCATGTGTGAAGGAAGTGAGGAAATGAGAGAGATCAAAAAGGAAAAATTAAGAACTTAATATGAAACCTTCCACCACATCCATGGAGAATCAATTCCTCAACAATTACACAGATATGTCCAATTGGTCAATGAAATGATAGTATATGGACTTAAATATGACACTATTGAAATCAACAAGAAAATGTTGCATACATTGCCTGAGAGTTGGACTCAGTCAGTGTCTCTCATGAAAGCAACATTGGACTTGGAGGCACTATCCCTTGACTCACTTGTAGCCAAGGTTGAAGCACTGGAAATGGATGAAAAATCCAGGAACAACAACCAAATCAAACATGTCGAGGCCTACAAGTTCAAAGAACCACAACACACAGACAGTGCTTTCCTCACAAGCACTGGAGAAAAGAAGAATTTCTGGATTCTCATGATACATCATTCTTCTCAGCACCAGAATCATCCAACAACAAACACAAGTCTAAGAAGACTGGAGTTCATGCGTCTCATGAAGCTACACCCCAAAGTAAACATCAACCTCATAACTCCACCCCAAACAAACAATCAAAACCTCAAACATCAAACATACACAAGCTTGAAAAACCTATGGATGCTCTTACTATTATTCTATAAAGTGAAGAGCAAAAGACAGCTTATGCAGCCTTTTCAACAAGCATTGAAGCATTCTTGGGAGCAAGTCTGACTCCATCTCAGATCATTCAATAGGATTTGGATGAACTTCCACCAGATATGGTATAAGAGATGGATCTTCAATGGTCAATGGCCATGATAGCATACAGGTCCAAAAGGTTTCTGCAAAGAAATAAAGGTTTAACCATGGACAAGAAAACAAGAATTGGTTTTGATAAAACCAAAGTTAGGTGCTATAACTGTCAACTTTATGGGCACTTCTCCAGAGAATGTCAACAACCCAGAGTTGATTGAAACACTCATTAGGCACAAAACTAAAGGGGAATTAATTCAAACAGACAAGTGCCTCCACCAATCAGTATTCCAAATGCACCAACTCAACCTCAGATCACATAATTTAGTCCAACTCAAAGTCCAACATCTTCTGCAATGATAATAAAAAAGGATGGAGAATGTGACTGGAGCCTTTATAAGGCTAAAATACCATCACCTTCAGATCATGCCCTTATGGCTGATATTGAAGACAAATTAACAGACATCCTGAAAGAGGTAAAAGAAAACCTCTGCAGTCAAGCATGTATTGATGAGGTAAATAGGTATAGAGAGCATGCTGACAAGCTGTCAAAGAAAGTAATTGAAACAAACATTCTTAATGAAATTCTAAAATCAGAATAAAAGCAGTATGCTATAAAAATACTTTCATTACAAAAATACTTCTGAAAAATTAACATTGACAGCTCAGGTCGAGCAGCTCTCTATCTCATTAACTGATTCAAAAACAATTCAAGCTGAAACTGAAGTTAAACTTCAGAAGTTTCAGGTGAGCAATAAGAAGTTTGAAGAACTTCTTGCTCAGCAAAGGACCTTTAAGGATCCTACAGGACTTGGATATCGTAAGGTAAACCCACCTTATAATGATAACTACATCCCACTTCCTGAGTCAATGACCAACATACAAGATGAGTCAACTGAATCTCAAGACAAACCAATTGAATCAAAGTCATCATCATCATCATCTCCAATAATGTTGAAAATTCCATTGATTAAATTTGTAAAAAGTCAAGAGATTTCACAAATCACAACTACAAATTTTTATCAAGGTGAAAACAATGAATATGATAATGAAACTAGTGATGATGACATTGATCTTTTAGAGGATGACTCAGATCAACCAATTACTGAAGCTCATAAGACTTCAAGTGTGGCTGACACTCCAACCAACCAATCAAAACAGATTAAAGGATTTATCTGTGGCAGGAAAGCTTTAACCTCAAATGTCACTTTTAAACAAACTAATAAAGGGAAAGGTAAAGCCACATTTCAACCAAAACAACAATCTGTAACTTTTGAAATTCCATCAAAATCTAATTTGAAATCAAAAGTTTTCAACAAACAAACAAAAACAGAATTGCCATACTGTGAATGGTGTGATCAATTCACACATTCAACTGAAAAGTGCAGATATCGCAAGTACTGCAAGTACTGTAAGATGAATAATCACAGTACATAAACATGTCATTTTCACAATTATTGCTCCATTTGTGAAAGAAACAATCACAGCACGACAAATTGTTTTTTCAACAAGAAAAACACGAAACAAAACAAACAAGCTCAGGTTGAGAAAACTACTAAAAAACAACCTGTTGCTCAAAATAAGAGCAGAGTAGGAGTTTCTAAACATACTCCTCATCAGAAAATTGTTTTAGATAATGATAAAACCTTTTATGACAATTTTCAACATACATCAAGGAGACATAAGTCTCAGAACAGACAAACCACTGACACTAGCTCACAAAAGAGAAGAGCACAAAGCACTTCTCTAAATAGAGCTAAATCAAACCAAAGGAAATCTAGTGTGTCTATAGCTCCAAAACCTTCAGACAATGCTGTCTTGGAAGAAATTTGTGTTGTTGGAAAAGACAAAAAACCCAAGACCATCTTGGCTTAGGTTGCTCCAACTAACTGATTTCTTTTGTTTTTCAGGGACATCTTAGAAGGACTAACAACATCTTGTATGTTGACAGTGGATGCTCCCGTCATATGACAGGCAACTATTCCCTCCTTCGGGATTTTAAGAACAAACATGGAGGTAATGTAGCATTTGGAGAAGATAAAACAGGTGGGAAGATAACTGGCGAAGGAACAATAACAAATGGGTTGATTAGCTTTGAGAACGTAAACTACTGCTCCAATCTTCAGTTCAATCTTTTGAGTGTATCCTAAATCTATGACAAGGGATATGCCACCCTATTTTACTCCAACAGCTGCTACATCCTTAAGATGGGTTTTCAGATTCCAGAAGATCAGATCCTTTTAAAAACTCCTCATCTAAATAACACATACATTGTTGAAATGAACAATGTTTCAGCATCAACCCCTGAAACTTGTTTATTATCAAAAGCCACAGAAGATGTATCACAATTGTGGCATAGACGATTAGGTCATTCCAATTTTAACCGAATGAACAAACTTGTTAAAAATGATCTGGTCATAGGTCTGCCACAAAAGGAATTTTTTTGTTCAGACCACTGCACAGCATGTCTGAAAGGCAAATAATATAGAGTTTCACATAAATCAAAATTGATAAACTCTAACAACACACCACTCAAATTGCTTCATATGGACCTTTTTGGCCCAACAAACATCCTAAGCATAGGAAAGAAGCAATACTGTCTTGTCATAGTAGATGATTACTCTAGATTCACATGGGTTTTCTTTCTACTACACAAGACAGAAACACCACAAATCATTACATCATTTATCACAAAGATTGAGAATCAACTTGATCTTAAAGTCAACTCTTTAAGAAGTGATAATGGCACTGAATTTAAGAATGACTACATTTTTTCTTTTTATGCAGAAAAAGGAATAACTCATCAATTCAATGTAGCAAGAACTCCTCAGCAGAATGGAGTAGCTGAATGAAGGAACTGAACATTATTAGAAGCAGCTAGAACCATGCTAGCTGACTCTCTATTGCCCATATCCTTTTGGGCTGAAGCCATAAACACAGCATGCTACATACAAAACAGAACATTAATCATCAAAGAACATTCCAAAACGCCTTATGAATTAGTGTTTAAAAGAAAACCATATATAGGATTTCTTAAGGTCTTTGGATGTTCTGTTTCAATATTAAACACCAAAGAACAATTATCTAAATTTGCTCCAAAAGCAGATGATGGATTCTTTGTTAGATATTCTAGAAGCTTAAAAGCTTACAGAGTATTCAATGCAAGGCTAAATATAGTGGAAGAAACAACAAATGTTGTTTTCAATGAACATTCTTTCACTAAGAAAGTCATTAGATCTAACTGGCTGTTTGATATTGATGCATTAACCAAATCATTTGACGCAGCATATTTTGATGTTTCAGGTTCAAAGGAGAACAATGAGTATCCAATGGTTCCACCCTCAATCATTGATGTTCCATTAACTGTTGATCCTCCAAGGAGAACCACTAACCCACCATTAAGCACAACTGTGTCAACACCTCCTGATCAACCAAACACCTTAATAGAAACATCATCAGACACTCCAGTATCTTCATCTCCTGTACCCACTCAATCACAAGATACCAACAAAACAAAACAACCTGAAGATGATGATGAATACCATTCTCTACCAGACACACATCATGAAGATGAAATCCCAGATTTCTTTCATGATTCCCCTCAAACATTCATTGAACCTCCTCAATCAGACAATCACACATCACCCAATACTCTTTCTCAACCCTCATCACATGATCAGACAATCACCAATCTTGATTAAACAATCGATGTTGATCAGATCACCACAAAAAGAATTCACAAAGATCATCCCATCGAAAACATCATAAGTGATCTCAACACCAGATTGACTCGTAGTCAATCTGATACAGCAAACATTTGTTTGTATTCCTGTTTCTTATCCTTAACTGTACCCAAAAATATCACTAAAGCCTTAAAGGACAACAGTTGGATAGAAGCCATGCAAGAGGAACTACAGCAATTCAAGAAGCATGAAGTTTGGAAGCTGGTAAATATGCCTGAAGGTCAATATGCAATTGGCATAAGGTGGCTATTAAGAAACAAAGCAAATGACAGAGGGATTGTCATAAGAAAGAAAGCAAGGCTTATAGCTCAAGGATATACTCAAGAGGAAGGCATTGATTATGATGATGTATTTGCTCCTATAGCTAGATTGGAAGCCATCCGAGTATTCCTTACTTATGCCTCATCATAGAAGTTCACTGTCTACCAAATGGATGTCAAATGTGCATTCCTTTATGGTAAGATAGATTAAGAGGTGTATGTTGCTCAACCTCCAGGGTTTGAAGATCCAGATTTTCCTTACAGAGTATACAAGTTAGACAAAGCTCTGTATGGTCTTCCCCAAGCACCAAGAAAGTGGTATGAAACTCTATCAAAGTTTCTACTATAGAATGGTTACACCAGAGGTAACATTGATCAGACATTGTTCTTAAAAAGAAAAGAACAAGACTTGTTAGTAGTGCAAGTCTATGTGGATGACATAATTTTTGGCTCCACAAACATACAGCTTTGCAAAGAGTTTGAAACTCTTATGCAATCAAAATTCCAGATGAGCTCAATGGGAGAACTCATATTCTTCCTAGGTCTACAAGTCTAACAATCAACAGATGGAATTTTCATCAATCAAAGCAAATATGTGCATCAGATCCTCAAGAAGTATAACATGACTGATTGCAATTCAAGCAAGACACTATTTGCAACTGGATTGAAGTTTGGACAGATCCAGAGGGAACATCAGTTGACTAGAAACTTTACAGATCTATGATAGGTTCTCTGATGTACCTAACAGCAAGCAGACCATATATCATGTATGCAGTATGCATGTGTGCAAGATATCAAGCAGATCCTAAGGAATCACACATAAATGCTGTAAAGAGAATCTTTCGATACTTGAAACACAAACCAGCTCTTAGTTTGTGGTATCCTAAAGATGGAGACTTCTCATTATGTGCATACACAGATAGTGATTATGGGGGATGCAATAACAACAGGAAATCAACCAGTGGAGGCTGCTAGTTTCTTGGATCAAGATTGATCTCTTGGCAATGCAAGAAACAGACAAATGTCTTTGTGTCCATAGCCGAAGCATAATATATAGCTGCTTCTGCATGCTGTTCTCAAGTGTTATGGATTCAAAACCAAATGCTTGATTATGGCTTTAATTTTCTTAAAACACCCATACACATTGACAATTCTGCAGCCATGTTTATAACAGACAATCTTGTTCAACATTCAAAAACCAAACACATAGAGATCAGATATCACTTTATGAGAGATTACTCAGAAAAGGGTCTGATCAAGTTGATCAAGGTCCACACAAACAACCAATTGGCTGACCTTTTTACAAAACCATTTGATTCAACATGATTTAAATTTTTGGTTTAGTCTCTTGGTATGATCAACTATGAAACAATAAATTAATATTTTCAAAACATTAAAATCAAACATACTTGATTTTGTCAAAGTCCATGATTACCATCAGCTTTCCCTTTTTCAAAATCATGATATCATGTAAATCATTCATTTTGATAATATTGAATCACACATACATTTCAGGAGAAATGATAGTACACTAGCATAATTCTTCACTTGAGTTTTTTTCCACTAATAAAGACTAACAAATTCTTTGTTTGATATGTGGATAGGTTCAACATGGGACACATAAAATCAGATACAATAGTGAAGAACTAAATTCTCATGACTGAGTGGTTAACAACACATCTTGGTTTATGGTGAGTATTGATCTATCCAATATAGGTTGCTTTCAAAGTAACTACAATACACCAAGTGAAACAAATTATAAATTGCTCAATCATTCAAGTGTCTCCTTTATTATGATAATCATAGACCTGGAGTACACCTAGTCATTCTTTGTTGTGCTAAGCACAGACATGAATGATCTAAATCATGATCCAAAAAGATTCCCAAAGAGGAACACATCCATCTTGGATGAATCATCAATAAAGTCTTTATGACTACATTCTTTGTGAATGAATCAAAAGAATCCCAAAGAGGATCAACTTCCAAAGTGAAGTGAAAAAAGAATCCCAAAGAGGATCAACCAACATGGATCAAATTGAGCATTTATACTCCTAAGTAACTAGGTTTTAAGTATTGAAAGTACTTTCTAGCATATCTTGAGGAGGGTTGTATTAATCATACAATCAGATGTAGGGTACATATATCTCATGTCAATCAATTCAAAACATGATAATCACTCACTATTTTAAATCAATCATTAATACCATGCTTGAGTTTAAGGGGATCAATATATCTGCAATCAACATTGTACTTGTCTATGTCTATTCTCCAAATCATACAAATAACTCAGTGAGAATTGTAGACTAGTATGATCTCATGGTATGTGCAAAAGATTAATGTGTAAAACATGATAAACATCCATTTTTAGTAAGATTCACTCTTCTCTTGCTAAATGATTATTAAACAAGCAAAATGGACTTTGATAATTTCCATATTAAATCATATAAATTTTTGACATTTTATAAAAGATTTTTATAAATATGCAAAAATTTAGGGGGAGAAATTGAATATGGAATTATCAAAGGCAGCAGAATTGTGCATTATCATACATTTCAAATTTTGATATTTTCAAATTTTGAAAAATAAACAAAGCTAAGTCCAGCCAACACTAACAAACAGCAGGTTGACACACATACATTTGTTTATTTTATTGCACAATATTGCTTATGAGTGATATCAAAACATCCATATATTGAATATGTTAAAATTCAATATTTTAACATAAAATTTAATTCAAATTTTTTAAACAAATATTTTGATTTAAACAAAATTTAACATTCAGAATCTTCTTTTGCAAGAAAAACAAACAAATTTGCAATTTTATGTGCTTCGGAAACAAGATATTTGCTTCGGAAGAAATGACTTCAAAACATACAAAATTTTTAAAATTTTTAAAATTTTGACAAATGTTCATACAACGGATGAACAAATATCTCATCCGCTGTAGGAACAGTACCATTCATATCATCCAAGTATCCACAGCGCATGAACATTGTTCATCTGTTGTGAACATCTCTAAAAAATTACCAAGTGTTCCACAACGCATGAACATTGTTCATCCGCTGTGAACAAAGCATTCAATCCATTCAAAGTGTCCACAGTGCATGAATAAGGTTCATCCGCTGTGTATATTCATTCAAACATTCAGGTGTTTCATAGCTCATGACAGTTGCTCATCCGCTGTGAACATATCAAACATATGATCCAAGGATCTACAGCGCATGAACAAATGTTCATCCGCTGTGAACAATCAGTACAACGGACAAAGGGTATATAGCGTATGAACAAATTGTTCATCCTCTGTGAAAACAGTTGTCATAAGTAGCATATAAGTTATGTGCACAGCGCATTAACAAATTGTTCATCCGCTGTGTGCACAGTACTTCATACAGCGCATAGTGTAAAATGCACAGCGCATGACCACTGTTCATACAGCAATCAATCATTATTAAACATGCAAACATTCAAGACAAACAACAAACAACTATCATTCATAATAAACACACACACACACATTATTAAACAAAAAATTTATCAAACAAACAAAAAACGGTGGCAACATCATACTTAGGGGGAGTATTGTTGGACTCAACAATTGCATTAAGAATTAATGCATGAAAAAGTATGATGCTTGCCAAAGCATACAATCAACAAAATGTGTTTTAACATACAAAATAATCATTTATAACACATTAACATTATTAACATTCATAACAATCACTAATATTTTTTTAAATTTCTTTTTCAGATTTGTAGATAAAATAAATTTGACCAAGTGTTCGCAGCGGATGAAGAGTCTCCACAGCGGATGAAGATCATCAGCAGCGGATGAAGAAAATTCATCTAAGTGTGTGCAGCGGATGAAGAACATATAGCGGACAACATCCACAGTGGATGTTCATCCACAGCGGATGAACAACCAAGTATCCACAGCGGATGAATAACCAAGTATGCACAGCGGATGAATAGTCTTCTCTAGAGCGGATGAGAAAACCTCCACAGTGGATGACTTAATTCCACAACGGATAGCTTAGAAACTTAGGATTTTTTTATGTAATTTTTGTTTACATAAGGGTAGTTTAGTAATTGTATATAGCTTTTGTGTATAGGCTATAAATGGCACTCTACCCTAATCCTTGGTAAGCTTTTGAACAATCAATCAAACAATCTGTTATTATCATTTTTGAGCATTCAAAACACAGACACTAACACACAATCGCACACATACACACACTGAATTCTTTCACTTGAATCATGGGTTTCCGCACCATGTTTCTTGTTGGTTGAATATTGAGAGATATTGAAAAAGGTCCTTGGGGGAATCAACTTGTTCATGTTGAATATTGTTCTAATATGTTCATGTTCAACATGTTGTTGTAAAGTGGATTTCATCAACTTTTTACTTTAGCAAGATCAACTTGTGTAGCAGCATGTGCTATTTTCTCCTATTCCAAATTCTTAGTCATCTCTTGAAGTTGTTTGGAAACAATTTCTAATTCTTTCAAATTTTTGTTCCATGAAGTTTGTAAAGAAATGATCTTTTCATCAAATATTTTATTGTCATTTTTGAGTTTATTATGCATTAATTCTTCTTTCTTGAGCTTGTCACAAGTTTTGTGCGAGTAAGTTCGATAATACTCTACTTGTTCAAAGCAAGATTTGGTGCATAGTTTTTCCCTTACTTCAGCTGGTATTTCAGAAATTTTGGGTGAAGAAGTCTTAGAGTTGGAAGATGAATTTTCAACCTTTGGTTGATCTAACTTTGGCATCAATGCAACTTCTTCTGAATCCTCTTTAGGATCAGATTTATCACTCCAATCGTATTCTTCTTCTTCATTCTCAAAATCATATTTAGCCTTTGGATCACTATCTTCTGACCAATTTTCTCCTTGAACTTCTGCAATAAGAGATAAACTAGAGGTTAAGTCAGCTGTAAACTGCTCTGCATATGCACTCGAGTCGTATCCATCCTTGATGCTCACTACTAAAGCTTTCTTGGGTTCTTCAGAAGCTTTTGAGTCATCTTTAAGTTCAGGCATTGGTAAACTTTGGTATGGCTTTTGGAATGTCTTCTGAGATGATTGTTGAAACCTCTGATTGCTTGAACTCGATTGGCTATTTCCTCCTTTGTTTTTGGGAGCTTTGCATTCCCTTGAAAAGTGACCATAACTATTGCAGTTGAAACACCTTGACTTAGACTTGTCAAATCCAATAGTCTTGTTAGCACTTGGCAGTGTTTCTAAGTCTTGTATGCAATCATCACCATCTGCTAGTTTATATCCATTTCCTCCACATCATCTAGATCCATTTCAAATAAGTCCTGCAAAACAAGATCTAATTGTGTTAGATGACTACCTTGATAAGCTTGAAAACTAGCCATGAAAGCAGTAAAAGTTGATTTGGACTCATCATCCTATAAAAGGATGTTAATAACATCTTTAACTTTGCTAGGTTTAGCAAAGTTAGAAGATGGAGTCTCAGTATGAGTGTTAGTAGTTTGAGCTTTAGGAGGAGACTGAGGTTGATGCTGTGTTGCATAAGCAGGAGCACTTGTATATGAAGAATCTGTAAAGAACCCTGCTCCAACAAACAGATCACCCTTTTCTCCTGGTGCACTTTCATTCTTTGCCATAAATGCATTTTCCATAGTGCTGGCTGGTGATGCAACATACTTGTATTGAGACATTGATCCTGCTCTATCATTGTTTCTTGAGCTTTCATCTATCTCAACTGACTTAATTTTTGCAATCAACAGATCAAGATCCATAGGAAATTGCTCAGTATGCTTCAACAGTGTTACTGTTTGTTTCCATGAAGATGGAAGAGCATTGAGAAGCCTGAAGTTTAGATCATTAAGATCATTTTTGATGCCAGCAGTTGACATCTCAGTTGTAAGTTGCACAAATCTATTCATCATTTGGTTTATAGTTTCACCAGATAAATGTTCAAACAGCTCTAACTACCTCTTCAGTTTCTGTTTCTTGAGATCTTGAATCTCCTTACCACCTTCACATATTATCTTCAAAGCTTTATACATAGTATATCCCGTTTGATATCCATCAAGTCTAGTTAAGACTTCAAGTGGTAGTCCTTTACACATCAAAGAATAGGCTTTAATATCATTCTTGACTTTCCTTAGATCATCACCTTGTAACCCATCTTCCGGATATGGTTCTGGAGAATCTCTTGTATACACAATTCCTTTATCAGGACCATCTGAAGTAATTGGAATATAAGGTCCTTTTTCTATCGACTTCCACAAGTCAGTGTCAATAGAATTAAGATGATGTTTCAATCTAAGGGACCAGTTCTTAAAGTCTGATCTGTTCTTCAACTTGGGAACTCTGTTCTCAGAATTTTCTGATTTTACCATTTTTAATTTTTGTTTTTATAAAAAGAATTTGTTTTGGTTGTTTTTAATTTTTGAATTAAAAAATGAATTGAAAATGTTTTTGGATTTTTTTTTAATATTTTAAAAAATTTCTAAGTGTTGAGTTGATGCGCCTAAATAGTGATGAAGCGCCCAAACAGTGGTGAAACTCCTTTGACTTTGACTGAAACGTCAAAGGGATTGCCTTAGAATAATTCTCAAATGCCCTACTTGTAATGCGCCTAAACAGTTGTAAAACGCCCAAACAGTTTCAGACGCCTGGGTGTCAAAAACGCCCAAACAGTTCAGATGCGCCTCAACAGTGGTAATGAGCCTGAAAATACTTGGTTTCTGAGAAGTTTCAAAGTGTCCAGACAGTTGTAATGCGTCCCCATAGTGGTAAAACGCCTAGGCCAAAAACGCCTTAATAGTTGTGAAACGCCTGAACAGTTGTCAAGCGCCCAAACACTTAGGCAATTTTCGGTAGTGTTTTGACCTAATGCGCCAAATTCAACATATTCAAATGAACTCAGATCTGCTAAAAATCTCCAAAACTTGTTGATTTGCTCTGAAAATTTCCAATTAGACTATAATTTGATCGATTAACAGTCCTTCATCTTTAATTTCATCAAACAACAACAGAATTTGATCTTTAGATTGAAAAATCAGTTCGAAACATTGAAGAACAGTTCAACTACTGTTTTGATCAATTTCTCAATTTTGAACGAATTGAACTCTAAATTGTGATTCAATTCATGTTTCTGATGATGAAACACAACTGAAATAACACTTGTTAGATTAAATTGCTTATCAATCACATATTCAAGTGATTCAAAAGTTTGACAGTTTGACAAACTCAAATCACTGAACCAACAACTCTGATACCATTTGATAGGATCAAAATGGATCTATCTGTGATGATATTGTGATACAATTCAATCAAAACAAACACAAGTAATCAATTCAATGCAAACAAATCAAAAAAATTCATAGTTTTTATTGATAGTAAGCATAGAAAGTACAAGTGTAAGAAAAACAGTTACAAGTCGTTCTAACTGATTCTCAGGTTCTAAGGTCTACTCCAGTCTTCCTACTTTAAACAAACTATGCTATTTATACTATCAAAGAAAACAAAATAAGGAACATATATTTACAAATAAGTCCTTAAACTATGACAAAACTATACAAAGACTAATAAGACTAAATGTTAATCTTCGAGTTTGTAAATATATGTTCCTTATTTTTTTTTCTTTGATAGTATAAATAGCATAGTTTATTTAAAGTAGGAAGACTGGAGTAGACCTTAGAACCTGAGAATCAGTTAGAACGACTTGTAACTGTTTTTCTTACACTTGTACTTTCTATGCTTACTATCAATGAAAAACTATGAATATTTCTGATTTGTTTGCATTGAATTGATTACTTGTGTTTGTTTTGAATGAATAGTATCACAATATCATCATAGATCGATCCACTTTGATCCTATCAGTAGAAGCAGATTCTGGCACCACAAAAAATTTAGGACATACATCACTTGCTCATGATGAATCATCAGATGCCGAATCTCATGATCATTGTACTAGACAATCTCTTGAAAAGGAACCAAGTATGACAAATGCCGAAGAAGAAGTCAATTTGGCAGTTGAACCAGTTAATCCATCTGCAGAACTTCCTGAAAAAAACTTCTCTAACTTGAATCTATCTCAGCAACTATAAGTGATCCCAAGAATAAGAATTCATAAAGAGCATCCAGTTGAGAATGTCATTGGTAATGTTGATAATGCTGTCAAGACAAGAAGTAGGGTGAATAAAGCAAACATCTATTTGTTTTCATGTTTCCTTTCTCAACTAGAACCAAGGAAAGTTGATGAGGCCTTAAGAGATAATAGCTGGGTAGAAGCTATGTAAGAGGAGCTTCTTTAATTTACTAGACAGAAGGTTTGGAAACTATGTGCACTTCCTAAGGGGAAGACTACAATAAGAACCAAATGAGTTTTCAAAAATAAGAAGAATGACATAGGAATTGTTATCAAGAACAAAGACAGACTTGTGGTACAAGGGTACACACAAGAAGAAGGGATTGATTATGATAAAGTTGTTTCTGTGGCTAGGCTTGAAGCAATCTGAATTTTTTTAGTATTTGCTACCTCTAATGACTTCAAGGTGTTTTAGATGGATGTGAAGAGCGCATTCCTCTATGGTGAGATTGATGAAGAAGTTTATGTCTGCCAACCACTTGGCTTTTAAGATCCCAAGTATCCAAATCATGTATGTGTTGGTCCTCTTCATCGAAATAACGTGCTATTGATTCTTTAAAGAAGATCATATCCACAAGTTATTAATAGATTTGATAACTTGTAAACTAATATAAAATCAACAATGATTGAATACTATAAGATAACCATTTGGACTTTCAAACAATATAAACAAAGACGATTTGATGCTAATTAGGTGAAGAATAGATGCTCCTAGAAATAACACAAATGATCTGATCTGAATTCAGTAGAGTTTCATTAAAATTCCATGAGATACAAAAGATGGAAATTATGCTCCTATTTACAGGCAAAACCTAACACAATTTCGCTGACAATTTCGCTAAACTGTCTAAAAAAACAAAACTATCTCAATAAAAAAAGTAAATACATGCAAAAACTAAGACGACAATGGTGAATGCCACTCTACATGATTATCAATACTCCCCTTAGGGTGGTATTCACCTACCGAATCTTCTTTGTTGGGCTCCTATAGATTCTTCTCCATCCTCCAAGCTAAGTCTCTGACTTCTGTCTGTCAATTCTCTGATTGACGCACTTTAGATGGTAGCTACTTCTCCTCCGACCGAACACCTCTAGCTCGATTAGCTAATCTTTCCAACAAGCTTTCCTCCTCCTTTATCTCCACTCCTTTTTCACTCTTGATCGGATTCTCGCACAATACCTAAAGATCATCATCACTGAAATTGAAAACCTCCATGGGATCAAACATCCGAATCTCACCTCTATTCTAAACACGCACTATTGCTTTGCTCGTTTGGTTATTATTGAACCATTTGACGAACTTCTTCAATCTGGACAGTTCTTGATCTAGAATCCTCACTCTTGTGGCTGTCGTTATTGGCACGTATCTTAACACAATTCTTCCTTTTCTAGTAGTCATGTCTAAGTCTCTCTTTGACCTCATCCCGACCCCTTTTTAATATGCAAATTTGATGAAGTTGTTTCGAGACACCGCATGAACTCGTTCTTCAAACGCTTTCACACGGTCACTTAAACCAGCGTTAATCAGTGGAAGCTTATGCAGCCTCCTTAGATCCCACATTGGCAGAGTATGAAAATGTTTTCTTTTATGAAAATAGTGAATTTCTCCACCCCGTCTCTTTATAACGTACATCTTTAGTTCCAGACTGTACTTCTAGCTGCTATCTTCTTGTTTGTGTGTTTCCTAGCTGGAGTGTCTAGGTGTTGAAACATGGGAGTTTGTTATTTTGGATCTTCCTCTCTTTTAAACCAATCCTTTATCCACTTCTACCACATCCCCTTCAGCTTGACTTTTCTAATCAATGTATGTCAAGGGTCGTTCCTCAGTCTCATAAAACTTAGGCTTACAATCATAATCAACCAGTTGCTCATCCTCCTCTTCTTCCTTTACTACATTTACCAGTATCATGGATTCAGCTCGTGCTTCTTCTTCAACTTCTCACCCTACCACCTCCGTGTCACCTTTGGTATAAGCTTCCAGGTTTACATCAAACTCAAAATCAAAGTCTCCTGTGAATCATTCCATAAAGTCTCCATGATCACCACCTGCCTACTCTGATATTCAGCTACTTGGGTGGCACCACTTGGACCTGTACCACTAGGTCCTGCTCCACTTGAACCAACAGCTTCTCCTCCAGTCCTGACACCTCCTGACATCTCCGTGATCATCACATATCATGTCAAATCCATTGTTTCATTAATTTTGTGCTCAGTTTCCTTTTTTAGCTTAGTCACCTACTGCACCAGTGTCTTGATCATCGCGTGCTGTTCCAAGATGATCTTCCTCATATCACTCATCTCCTCCTCCCGATGCATCTCCCTTTGTTCCATGTTCACAAGCTTCATTTTCACCATACTACTTCTCTGTTCTCTACTTCTTTGCAGGTTTAATAACCTCTAGTTCATCTAATCGCAAAACTTGTTGTTTCCCTTTCATCCTTCTTTTCCTAACAAAAGGCTCATACTCGGTTTGGGAAGACGACCCTTCCTAATTATTTGCTTCTTTTATGTAGGCTCTTCTTCATCCTTAGTTTTTTCATCTTCTTCATCCACTAAACTAATTGTCTTCCTCATGTTTTTTATCCTCTTCTTCATTTATTTTTCTCTATGTTCCCTATTCTCTTCAAACCTCTTCTCCTCCAACTCAATCAATGTTTTAATATGATTCTATCTTTCAGGGGAATACATATTCTCCAAAAGGTAACTATATCTTCCTTGAAAAGTCATATCTTTTCGAGCAATAGTCTGAAAATATCCTAACAGCCATCTCTTTTAGCACCATAACATCTCCGGTCTTCCTCGTCTTTGGCTTCAGATAGTCAATAATCATCTGGACGAATGTCGTATATAAAAGCCACTTATTCTTCTTTGTTTCCTGGATGTTCTCAATCATATACTCAAAAATAATTTGAGCTATTTTAGCTTTCTGCCTTCTACAAAAAGTAATCATAACCCGAGCCTAATCAAAGTTCAATCCGTTTGATCCTCCCATCTAATGATCGAGACAAGCAATGAATATATGAGTGATAAATCTCCATTCCTTAGACAAGTAGGACTTTAGGATCTCCTTCTTTTTCTTGAAGTCTGACCCTATTGGATCTAATGAGGTTGGTGCAACGAAAACCATACTTAGATATATTTTGATGTGCTAAACAAATGGTCTTCTGAAGGAACAAGCTTCTCTTCCGAAGCTAAGTCAAAGATCTTCCAAAGCTCAAGTGTGAAGAACTTCCGAAGGAAGAACTTAGTCTTTCGAGACTAAGTTCTTATTCTTCCAAAGTATGCAACTTAGAAGATCTAAAGACAAAGTCTTCCAAAGAATAAAGTCCTGAAGACTTGCAAAAATTCGAAAGAAGTTGATTCTTCCAAAGTATAAATGGCCTCGGAAGAATTTATTCTTTTGAAGCCATTTAGCTTCGAAAGATCTAACTATGAACTAGTGGACATAAGTAAGGTCTGTCTGACAGTCTGCTGCCACTCTGACAGACTGCATGGCGCTTTCCCACGCCCATGTAGTTGACCTTACTTTATCCACTATTCAACCATAATCAACTTAGTACAGTTGTCACTTTTAGTTAGTGACAAAAGGTAAGTCATGGACATGTCATGACTACCTAACCTAAGATATTATTATTTTATCTTAGATGCCTTACTTCTAAACAATGTAGTATTTGTCTAGTTGTAAGTTCCAGCTGGTTTTCCAAGTATAACCGGTTGTAGATAGTAGTATATATAGTTTCTCTATGTAGCTTAGTAACCATGCTTGTAAGAGTCTTGTAAAACTTAGTTGAGAAGTAATATATACAAGTATCTTGAAAACCACTCGTGTGCTGTTATGTTTTTTGTTTGAACTTATTCTATTACTTGTGAACTTGGTTAAGAGTCTACTTCATCAACCCGAGTGACATTAAGTGAGTTTGTGTGATTATCTTGTGTTGTGAGACAAACTCCAATCCTAAAATTGGTATCAGAGCTTTTTAGGCTCTTGATTGTGAGATCTTACCATCCTAAATCACCCTTGTTTCTTCATACTCACTCACTTCACTCTAATGACTTTCAACCAGAAGTCCTCTGAGTCTGAGATGGGAACTATGACCAAGGCTCCTACCATCACTCCTGATGATTTTAAGACCTGGTGCATCCACATTAAAGGTTTTATCAAGTACCAATATAGCCGAATGTGGAGTTCTGTTACCCATGGTCCATACAAGCCAAAAGTGGAATCTCCAGCAGGAAATAGTGCCATGATTGAGAAAGCCATTGAAGACTACTTAGATGAAGACTACAAGAGAATGGACATTGACTCCAAATCCATGACTATTCTACTTACTGCTATACCAAACTCTATAATGGTAGGCTTTAAGCACTACGAGTTTGCCAAAGAACTCTTTGAGGCTTTGAAGCTGATGTACTCTGGTTTTGCTGAATCAAAGGAGTCAAAGAAAGATGTTCTGAAGTAGAAGTTTGAGAACTTCACATATATTGTTGGTGAGATCTTGAATCAACAATACTTCAGATACATGGACTTTATCACCTCTCTTCAGTCTATGGGAGTGATTCTTGAGAAGAGAGACATAGTAAGAAAATTCATGAGTGCACTGCCTCATGAGTGGACTTTCTATTATGTCTCAATCAAGAGAATTGAGAATCTCAACACTCTCACCATGACTGAACTATATGGAATCCTTGATGGATACTGTATGGAGATGAAATCTCAAAAAGGCCATCAGATGAGTAGTATCACCAATCCTTCAGTCAGCAATGCTTTACATGTTGCTGAAGGTTCACCAACTCCCCAGCCCCAGGTGTACCTGAACTACCCCTAACAATCATACTTTTCTTCTGGGCCTTATATCACATTCCCTGAGACAACCAGGTCTCAACAGGCTCATCAAAATCCTTTCCAGGATAGTTGTGCCTTTGTTTCGAGGAGTGAGCACTCTAGAGATTTTCAATTTTATTTTGATGATCTGGAGTGGTTCAGCCCAGATGATGTAGAATACATGGACATTGTCCAACAGATGGCTCTCCTGACCTACAGAGCAATGAAGTTCTTCAAAAGAACTAGAAGGAAGTTCCCTCAGAACCTAACCAATAGCAAATTTGGGTTTAACAAGACAAAGGCTAAGTGCTACAACTGCAACCAGCTTGGTCACTTTACAAGGGAATGCAAAGCTCCTAGATCTAATCCTGGAGCAACTCAAGCCTCCTAACATCCTGTTACCACTAAAGCTGCAACTAAATCCACTAAACAACAAACTGCAGCTGTTACTCAAGAAGTTGATTGGAGGTTCATGGTGCAAGATGTCACTCCTGCTCAAGCTCTCATGGCTAGAACTGAAGACATTAAGGTATATGAACATCTCTCTACTCCAGCCTATATTGCTAAGGTCAAATTGTATCAGGACTACAACATGAAAATTAAATCTGATATTGAGTTTTTAAATATACTAAAATTTGATTTTAAGAGAGCAGAATCTGACTACAAACTCAAAAATAGAAGAGTTAGAGAAAACTATGTCCTCTTTAAAACATGAACATTCAAATTACAGGGCTCAAATAAACGATTTAATCTCCAAGTTGACTGAGGCTCAAGCCCAGCTAGTGATAGCTGAGGCTAAAGCTAAGAAGTATGCCATTGAAGAGCATAACTTCAATACCATCATTGCATCATCCTCCCACTCAAAGGCGTGTTATCAAAACAAAAGTGGGTTGGGAACCAATGAAATTGCTCCACCACACTCCTTTGTGTTTATTAGACAACCTAGATGTGGTGTAGAGAAGTAAGAGGTTCCAACTGCTGACCCATTACTCAATAAGTAGAAGAATGATGCAATAATAAAAACCACCACAGGGAAGGATAAGGTAGAAAACCTCATCCCCACAGCTGATGATCAACCTTTAACCACCAAAACTAGAAGAAACAAAATCAGGGCAGTAAGAAAAACTGCCAAGAAGGTGGCTAAGTCAAAGTTAAAGATAGACCCAAAGTAAAGGGGTGTATTCATATCAGCTAGATTTCAAGTGGTTGGAAATCTTGATTCAGGAAATGAATATAGTACCATCATTTTTGTTCTGAAGAAGGATAAAAAATTGAAGGGGAAGGTTGATAATGAAGAAAAGAAGCTCCATAAGCAACCATCAACCTGTCCCATTAAAATTAATTTTAAATGCATAATCTATCGCCTGCATAACCACATAGCTAAATATTGTTACTACAATCCAGCAAACACACATTATACATCTAATGTTAAGAAAGAAGGAGTCAAGGAGGGTTTCGTATTTGGACATTACCATGTGGCCCAAGGGTTAAGAAAAGGAAAGTTTGTTTCTGATGCCAAGTTGCTTTTGGAATTACTCTTTCGAAGGGAAACTAGCTTCAGAAGACAAACAAAAGAACACACAAAAGCTTCCTAAGTTTTCCCTTGAAGGTAGAGTGCCTTCGAAAGCAAGTACTTCCAAAAGCAAACTAGCTTCGGATGCAAAACAAAGGAACAAAAGGAATCCTTTGAAACCTTCTGAAAAGAAGACTACTTCTGAAGAAAAATTGGTGACAACTACTTCTGAGAAGAAAGAAGCCTCAGAAGCAAGTTATGTTGCACAAGCCTCTTTAGGCTCATCAAGCTTGATCAACCACAGGATGGAATGGAAGATCAGAAAAGATGCTGTAGCTCACAAACCATAATTAAACCTCCATGCATACATTTTGGTTTAATTATATCATCTGAATTCAAAGAACCCAAGACCAAAAAGGTTTGGGTTTCCAATAGTAACTAACCATTCCACCTTATGTACAGGGACATCTACATGACAAAAATGAAAATATCTGGATTGTAGACAGTGGATGCTCCAAGCACATGACAGGGAATAGATCTCTCCTACAACAGTTTGAACACTTTGATGGAGGTCTTATTCAGTTTAGAGGTGAAGCCGGATGATACATAACTGGTAGAGGTAGTGTATCAAATGGTAAGTTAAAATTTGATAAAGTAAACTTTGTCAAATAGCTTGAACATAATCTTCTTAGTGTTTCTCAAATCTATGATCAAAAGCACCAAATGCTTTTCATAGACCATGAGTGCATCATCCTTAATCCCGGGATGATAATTCCTCAGGAATTGGTGCTTCTTAGATCTCCCAGGAGAGGGGATATGTACAAGCTGGATATGAACAAAGCTTCCCCATTGGGTGAAGTATCATGCTTTTTTTCCAAAGCAAATTGTGATGAGTCAACTTTTTAGCATAAAAGAATATGCCATTTAAATTTTAAAACCATGAATAAATTGGTTAAGAATAATTTGGTACATGGTGTGCCTAAAAAGAAATTTATCTGTAAGGACAACTGCGTTGCCTGCCCAAAAGGGAAGCAACATAAAGTTTCACATAAATCCGAAGAGGTTAACTCTATCACCACTCTATTACACTTATCACACATGGATCTGTTTGGTCCTACAAGTATAATGAGCATTGGATAGAAATCACATTGCCTTGTGATTGTTGATGATTTCACAAGATTTACATGGGTTATCTTTTAAAGAACTAAAGATGAAGCTACTGAAACTTTAAAATCTTTTATTCTTAAATTTGAAAATCAAATAGATCACAAGGTAAAAATAATTAGAAGTGATCAAGGGAATGAGTTTAAGAATGAAGTTCTTGACTCATTCTGTAACTCAAAAGGGAATACCAGACAATATAGTGCTCTTAGAACTCCTCAATAGAATGGTGTTACTGAGAGGATGAATAGGACACTAATTGATGCTGCTAGAACTATGTTAACCGACTCAAAACTGCCCTTAACCTTTTGGGCAGAAGTAGTCAGCACTGCATGTTATGTGTAGAATAAGGTTCTTATAGTTAAGCCACATGGAAAAACACCTTATGAGCTATGGAACAAGAGACCACCATTCATTGGCTTTCTTAGGTCCTTTGGCAGTAGATGTACCATCCTTAACAGAAAAGACAATTTAGCAAAATTTGCTGAAAAGTCTGATGATGCTATCTTTGTTGGATATTCCTTAACCTCTATTGCATATAGAGTGTATAATATCAAAAATCAACAATTTGAGGAATCATCCAACATTGTTGTCAATGAGCACACACCTTGTGTTAAGGGCAATGGTCCTAAATATAGCTTCAATTTAGAATTGTTTCCAAACTATTCTAAACCATCTTGTGAGAATGTTTTAGCTGGAACAGGAATTCAAGGTGACCCCTATGAAGATCAATCGTTTGAGTTACCAAGACCTATTCTAATTTCTCCAAGAAGAGATGAAGACTAAGCTCCTTCAACTGAAAATCCTGAAAGCTTGAATATCTCAGGAAACAATGGAGCATCATCAAGTTGCCAGCCAACTGAGCCTCATAACTCAACAGCTGACAACTCAAGTATTCAACACTAAGCTGATGAAGACAGTGATCAGGAGGAACAAGCAATTATTGATGTTGCTTCTCAGCATAATACCATTGATGCTATAACATATTCATTGAATTAGTCCTCATTTAATGAATGTGAGACGTCAGTTGTGATGGTGTTCAAAATCCTGAGCAAAACTTTTCAAACTTGGATCTATCTATGCAACTAGATATGATTCCTAGGCTCAGGAAACACAACACTCATCCATCTGAGAACATCATTAGGGATGTCTTAGAAGGTGTGAAAATAAGAAGTTAGACCCATAATAGGAATGTTTGCTTGTACTCATGCTTTCTCTCTCAAATGGAACCAAAAAAGGTGGAAGAAGCCCTCAAAGACAACAATTGGATAGAATCAATACAAGAGGAGTTGCTTTAATTCAAGAGGCAAAAAGTATGGAACTTATGTCCATTGGCACCTTGACAGGTTCCTATTGGCACAAAGTGGGTATACAGAACAAAAGAGATGATAGAGGTTTGATCATCAAGAACAAAGCTAGACTTGTTGTTCAAGGATACACATAGGAAGAAGGTATAGATTACATAGATATCTTTGCATCTATTGCAAGACTTAAGGCTGTGCGAATCTTTCTTGCTTTTGCTGCATACAAGAACTTCACAGTCTATCAACTTGATATGAAATGTGCATTTCTGTATGGCGATACCAATAGAGAAGTCTATGTGTGCCAGCCACCCGGATTTGAAGACCCATAACATCCCAACTATGTGTGTAAACTTGATAAAGCTCTCTATGGGTTGCATCAGGCACCTAGGCTGTGGTATGAGACACTGTCTCAGTTCCTTCTCAAGAATGGCTATACCAAAGGAACAATAGAGAAAACCTTATTCATAAGGAAATCTGGGAAGGATATGATGCTTGTACAAGTCTATGTGGATGACATCATATTTGGTTCCTTAAATGACCAAATGTGCAAAGACTTTGAAAGCGTCATGAGGAAGAAGTTTGAAATGAGTTCCATGGGAAAGATGGATTTCTTCCTAGGAATTCAGGTGAAGCAGATGGAAGAAGGGTTCTTCATCAATCAATATAAGTATGTCAAAGATATCTTAGAGATATTTGAAATGAGAGATTGTAAGCCAGCCAAGACACCTATACCCAAAAATCATAATCTTAGTCCTGATTTCAAGGGGGAGGATACTGATCAGCATTAGTACAGGGCAATTATTGAATCTTTGATGTATCTCACTACAAGTAGACCTGATATCATGTTTGCAACATGTATCTGAATAAGATATCAGGCTTCTCCAAAGGTGTCTCACCTAATCACTGCCAAAAGAATTCTTAGATACCCCAAAGGAGCTCCTAAACTGGGTCTTTGGTATCCTAAGAATAGGGATTTTAACGTCTTTGGTTACACTGACAGTGATTATGGTGGCTGCAATATCAACAAGAAATCAACATCGGGAGGATGTCAATTTCTTGGTGGAAGGATTATCTCTTGGGAATGTAAAAAGCAATCATGTGTATCCACATCAACTGCTGAAGCTAAGTATATTACTACTGCAAGCTACTGTGCTCAACTACTTTGGATTCAGAATCAGATGTTGGATTATGGTTTCAACTTCAAGGAGATTCCTATCCACATAGACAACAAGAGTGCCATTTTTACCGCAGAAAATCCAGTCAAGCACTCCAAGACAAAACACAATGACATCAGGTATCATTTCATTCGAGATATTCATGAGACAAATCTAATCAAGCTAGTCAAAGTCAATACAAATGAACAATATGATGATTTGTTCACAAAAGCCTTTGATGAACAAAGATTTAAATATTTAATCATAGCTATTGGGATGATTAACATTGACTAGTATTTCTCTATTGAAAACATTTTAAAACGTGTCTTGTCGATGTTGTCTAAATACAATCTAAGCGTTGTTGCCAGAAAGTTTTTCAATATTGTAAAAATTTTCTAAGTAAGAAATCTTCCAAAGATAATTTTACCCTCGGAAGAGTTTTACATAACTCTTCCGAAGAGTAAAATTCCTTCAAGAACATTTTCTTCCGAAGAGTTTTTGGCCTCGGAAGAAATTTTTACTATCAGTCAAAATGTTTTCCGAAGCTTATTAACTTTAATTCTCAGAAGCATTTATTGTTCTCAGAAGCAATTGTGGTTGTAAACCAATGTTTGCCTTCGGAAATAAAATGCATTCGGAAGAAAATCTTCGGAAACAAACTCATTTGTCTTTGAAAGAGTTTTAACTCTCTTGAAGAAATTTTACTGTGCAACGGAAATCTTTGGGCCCACACGATTTTACTGTAGAGATATTGTCGGAAAAATAGTAATTAGCCGGAATTTTAAATCTTTTTCATCATATCATTTGCCACCTACATCCACTAGGACCTCAAACAATCTTTTCATCTATCATTTCACTTTATCCAGTGGATTTTTCCCACCATATAAAATTACCGGTTATTTCTCTTTCTTACTTTTCTTTACGTTCATCGAAACCCCAAGATTTCACTATTCATCTTCTTTATCATGCTTTTGCTATTTCCAATTTCAATCAAACAGTTTCCATCTGAACAATGACCTTGAATCCCTAACACAACCAAGTCGCCATCCTTGAATCTTCAAGGGATGCCGATTTTGGCCCTATCGTCCAATTATTTTCTCAATCAACATACTTACTGCCCTTAATGTTAACCCCACCATCTACTCAAACCACATGGCCGAATTCTGGGCTAATGGTCAAAGCAAAACGATCAATGATGAAAGGGTCATCAGATCAAGGGTCTGCAGACAGGAGATCATCATCAGTGAAACAACCATCAGAGAGCATCTGGAACTCCATAATGAAAGCACCTCCATAGAATTCCCAAAGTCTAATTTGGAGGAAACCTAAACTCAAATGGGATATGGAAGAGATGTGAGCAGATCTACAGTCTACAAGTTCAACTTCTCCTACAACTGGAAGTTCCTGCTTCACATTGTCCTGCACAGCCTATCCCACAAATCAGGGGGATGGGATCAAATTCCCTATGATCTGGGCTGCCTAGTCCATAGGTTAGTAAAAGGCCTCCGATTCAACTACTCAAGGTTTGTGCTAAATAATTTGTGTAGCAATCTCACCAGGGATCCATTCTTTATGTATCCTCGGTTCATTCAACATATTATCGTGAGTTGGACCAGGATAAACTACAATTTGCTCATGTTTTAGTGGTCCCTCACATGAAGCCTGGCATCTTCAAGACTTTAAAGAAGGTGTCCACCAACTTTACTAGAAGATTCACCGATCTCCTTCCAGGTATGCTTGAGCCAATGGCTTATAGTGACATCCCTACAAGCCTAGCAGGTGATGAACCCTTACAAGACACAACCACTACACTACCATCCATATCTTCACACCTAATTAAAATCACATACCAATGACGCCCCAAACGAACTCTTGATCAATCTACTCTGATTGGTCAAGTCCCCTCTATTCCATCCAAAAAGGCTAGAGTGGAATCCAGGGCTCCCACTCAGTTAGAGGTGCAACCATCCTCCACAATTGACCTTAATATCAGTGTTGAGTCTCCTTAGTCTCAACCTGATGAGCCCATTACCTAAGCCATAAGCCCTCAGGGTGAGTCTCAACACTCTCTTGAGCAGCTAAAAAGGGATAGCCATATCATTGGCTCAACTGCTATTGCAAAAAAGCCATTAGGTGCTAACCAAGATCCCGGATCAATAGATATAACCTCTGTATCCTTTCTTGACCTTTTGACCTGACCTAATGAGGATATCATATTTCATCAGGGCCATGATATTGATCTACCTCACCCCTCTCCAGATCAACTGAGTCCCAGGGAACCTCTGATATATAGCCCACATCAGCAAGTCCAAACTAAGGTGAGTCCAACCGGAGTGGAGGTGACTCATGTAGATACAGCTGCCACTACTAAGAGTGTTTCAATAGCCTCTCAGGACAATGGTAACATCAGTCAGACTGTATCTACGGCAAACTTGCCCATTGATGCCTCTGAAAGAGACATTGGTAAGAAACCACAGCTGGTGATGAGGATGAACATACTAGGAATGTTATCTCATCTCCCTATAATTTTTCAAAAGAAGATGAGGGTAGTCTGCAACTCACTATCAAAGACCTAATTTCCAAAGTCACCAATCTTGAATCAAAGATTAAGACTTTAGAAAATAGGTCTACCGCTCAGCAACTTGAGATTGAAAATCTCAAGGCTCAACTAGCTGAGAAATAGATTTAGAATTCTATTAGGCATGTACATACTCAGGTTTCTTTGAGTTCTTCCTCTAGTTCATCTACTTCCCAAGGTGATGCTACCAGAAAAGGAGAGAATTTACAAAAACAAAGACATGATGAGGAGATATTTGCTCACACTCATGAGGAGATATCAACTCAAGTGGAACCCCATACTGCCATTTCTTCTTTCTACCCCAAACTGCAATGACTTGTAGCCATCTTTCCTCAACCACCTCCTATTTTGGTTCAAGTGGACCCAAGGATGCTTATCGACCTTAACAGATTTTTAACCCAGTTTCTGATAAGCTCCTCACTTGAACAAACCTCACCTGATCTTGCCATTGCTTACTTTGTGGCTAAAGAGCTTCAAAGGTTGATTGCATCATTTACCTCTAAGGAGGAAGTTGGTTAACCTAAGGTCTCTGTTGAACCCAAGATTGACTTTAAAAGGGATACATAGACTGATGGCCCATCAACTGACTTAAGAAGGACAGATAGTGCAGTTCTTGTTACTTCCGAGGCTATGAGAACAACTTTTGAAGTGGAAGCTCAAGCTTCGGATGCACTTCTATTCACTTACGAAGCACAGGAAATTACTTCCAAAGCTGAAGTCCAAGCTGCGGAAGGAATTATAGAGTTGTCCTCTATGTCTGATGAACTGCTGGTTATAGAAGCTATTCTTGATCTAGCTTCTGAAGTCAATAGTGAGGACTTTCTTTCAACCTCTCTTAAGCCAGCACCACAAGTTCAATCTCCACCACCCCAACCTGAATCCTCAAAACTAGAATCTCTAAAGGCTGAATCTTCCTCTAATCCTAAAGGGAAGAGAAAGCTCACTGCTAAAGAGCTTCTAGAGGAGGAAAGGTTAGAGAAGCTAAGAAAGAAAGGAAAAGTTAATACTAAGAAGTTGCTTGCAGCAAGCACCAAAGCAGCAGCAGCACCATGTGAAAGTATCAACAATCAGAAGAGGGTGGAAATCATTGACAGGCTCATTAGCCTGGGAGTAGAAGATGAAAAAATGCTTCTTTTCACACTTGATGAGCGTATGGAGCTTGAGAAAGAAACCTTGCTGCAAAAAGAAAGAGAAGAGGCAGCAAGGTTTGCCAAAGAGGAGGAGAAAAGGAAAAGGGAAGTGGAAGCAAAGGCTGAGGACAGGAAGGAAAAGATAGTCTCTCTCTGCAAGAGAGGCTACAGAAAGGATGAGTTGGCCCCTCATGATTATGATATGATCATGTTTCATTTCTACAAAGAAACTGAGGAGATCAACAAAGAAAGAAAGAAGGCTGCAAGAGAAAGGCTAAGGGAGAAGAAGAAGAAAGAAGAAGAAGCTATACTTGCTTCTGCCAAGAAGGTGGGTGATAAGAAATGGATGAAAACCTACCTTAAAGCCCATGGCTTCACTGGCAGGCAAGTAGGCCCCATGCCAGAGAAGACCCTACAGCAATTTGTCAGCGGCATAAAGGCTGACATTTGCTTAGGAAGAAGGCAGGAGATGCCTTGGAAACAAAGCCCTTAGAAGAAAGCACCCAAACCCAAACAGGAGCCAACAAAGCCACTTCCCACATCTTCACCCTTCCCAATCAAAACAGAACCAACCACTAAACCCTCAACTCTCAAACCCACACCATCAGCCATTCCCACACCTTCACCCTTGTCTCTAAACAACCTCCACCTCCACCTTTCCTTAAATCCAAAACACAACCCAAAACCCAATCTCAACCTAAACCATCTTCTGAACCTTCTAAGCCCCTGTCCTTAGAAAAATTTAAGGAAATCAAAAGGAAGCTCATCAGCTGCATAACCTTGAGCAACATCTCTTATGAGGAAGAGTCAATTAAACTAAAATACATTGATGGCTCTTCCTATTCCCTCATAAGAGATGCATTCCTTGATCTGCCTAGGGGAACATTGGACCAAGCTCTCCAACTTCTAGCTGTCAACTATGATACTCTCGTAGAAAAGGAGAAGAAGTTAAGGAGAAGGTTGATGACTTTGCTGGACACCAGAAAAGGGAACATGCTGCCAACCAGCCCCTTCACTCCCAGAAGCTCAATTGTCCAGTGGAGGTTTGATGAATCTACTCAAAGCTTCATAATGCAAAGGAAGAATGGTCAAATAACAAGACATGATGCATCCGCTCTACTACACTCAAGCAGATTTGATATTACTGAGTTAGTAGAGAGACCATTCTCCAACCCCTCGAGCTCTCAGATTACTACTCATATAGGAAATCATTTGAGTAGCATTCATTTGAACAAAATGAAACTGAAAGCACAGGCTGAAGTGGAAAGAGCAACCATCAAGGAAAGAACATTCCTGTAAATGGTTGAGGGACCAATTTCAGAACCAATAGTCAGATGGGAATATGACTATGGTTCTCATCAACTAACTATTTTCAGAGGGGCACAACAGAGGAGACATGTCATCCAAAGTGACCGACTGGATCTACTATACATGGATGACTTGTATAACATCCTCTCCACTACATCAGGAAGGAAAATAAATACAGACAAATACCTTCTTTCCCTGGTGCTGAAGACTTTAAGGAGAAGAAACAAGTGAGGTTTTGGTAGCATCAGCCTAGGGGGAGTACTGTTGGATCTAACGAGGCTGGTGCAACCAAAACCATACTTAGATATATTTTGATATGCTAAACAAATGGTCTTCTGAAGGAACAAGCTGCTCTTCCGAAGCTAAGTCAAAGATCTTACGAAGCTCAAGTGTGAAGAACTTCCAAAGGAAGAACTTAGTCCTAAGTTCTTATTCTTCTAAAGTATGCAACTTAGAAGATCCAAAGGCAAAGTGTTTTGAAGAATAAAGTCCTTAAGACTTGCAGAAATTCAAAAGAAGTTGATTCTTCTGAAGTATAAATGGCCTCAGAAGAATTTATTCTTCCGAAGCCATTTAGCTTTGGAGGAACTAACTATGAACTAGTGGACATAAGTAAGGTCTGTCTAATAGTCCACTGCCACTCTAACAGATTACATGGCGCTTTCCTACACCCATGTAGTTGACCATACTTTATCCATTATTCAACCATTATCAACTTAGTATAGTTTCCATTATTAGTTGGTGACAAAAGGTAAGTCATGGACATGTCATGACTACCTAACCTAAGATATTATTATTTTATCTTAGATGTCTTACTTCTAAACAATGTAGTATTTGTCTAGTTGTAATTTCCAGCTGTTTTTCCAAGTATAACCGGTTGTAGATAGTAGTATATACAGTTTCTCTATGTAACTTAGTAACTATGCTTGTAAGAGTCTTGTAAAACTAAATTGAGAAGTAATATATACAGGTATCTTGAAAACCACTTGTGTGCTTTTATGTTTTCTGTTTGAACTTGTTCTATTACTTGTGAACTTGGTTAAGATTCTGCTTCATCAACCGAGTGACATTAAGTGAGTTTATGTGATTATCTAGTGTTGTGAGACAAACATCGATCCTGCAACCTTCCTGGAAAACAATTTTGGAGTAGGCTTGAACTTTGAGAAAATAGCTTTGTTTAAATTTCTTAAGGCATGAATAACTCCTTCAGTTTTAAGTTTGTTACCCAATTCTTCTTTCAAAAACAATTGAACGAATCTAGGGAACATTAAAAACTTAAATTTGGTAGCTACATTTACATTTTTACAATGATTTTGAAAAATGAATTTTGAGAAATTGTAACTTTGCTGTTTGACAAGCCCATGGATAGCCCCTACTAGATCCCATGGTACTTGATCCCATCCTCCTGACTTGTTTGACAAGAAGTGTAAAAAGATATAAAGAATGATTCACCAGTTATGATATACTCATGATTTGGAGAAGGTGGATGTTAGGAGGGGTCCTTCATATCCCATCTCCTTGAAGGTGGCACTTACCACTTCTTTGGAGAATAAGATTCACCATTTGCATCATTCAACTGCAGATGTTGTCGAATATTTGCAAAAGATATGGTAATCTTCAGTCCTTGCACTATCATGATGAGGACTTTTGTTCCATGTTCCCTCTGAATAGAACATGTAGTTTAGAATTCCCGAATGTGTGACTAACAAATCACCGGGTCTATAGAGATAGCAAAAGCATAATTACAACTATGTAAGAATTGAAGAACTGGATTAGAGACGGGATCAATAATGGGTTCAAGTGTTGTGATTTGGTCTGAACTCTAGGTTTTGAGCGGCCATGGAAAGATTGTTGATTGTGGTAGGGTTTAAGAGATAGGCAGGTTTTGAGAGGGTTTGCTTTCAGACGAAGATTGAAGATGACAACGGTGGGAAAAATTTAGATTTAAAAAAATTGTGAATAATATATAATAGTGTTATTTTAAAACTTTTACCACCGTAACTGTAAAATCCGACGGCTTGTGATGATGGAATCATTTTTTCAGGAAACTACAACGGTGCCACTACGTATCGGTAGATGCCTAGTTTTACCTATTTTAGTTAACAATAAAACATTTTTTACAAATTTGATCGGACTTTATTATGTGTCATTTAATTATTCAAAAATTATCATCCCAATAGCAGATACAACATATTTGAATCTAGTTTTATCTAGTGCGTTTCTGAAAAGATCTGCATATTGTTCATTTGTATGGACCTTGATTAATATAATGGTTTTCTTTTCTTCTCAATCTCTAATGAAATGTACCTTGTGTTAGTGTGTTTTGTCTTTGAATGTTAAACTAGATTGTTATTGACTAAGATGTCATTGTTGTTGTCAATGTGAATTGGAGTGTTCATGAATGTTACTCCATAGTCTCTAAGTTGAGTTTGAATCCATAGCACTTGAGCCCAACGACTAGATGCGTCAACGTACTCTACTTTAGCAATTGATGTAGACACACATGTTTGCTTCTTGCATTACCATGATATCAATCTTCCCCCTAGAAATTAACATCCTACTGAAGTTGACTTTTTGTTAATGTTGCATCCTTTATAGTCTCTATCTATATAAACCTAGAGATTGAAGTCAGCACTCTTAGGGTACCAGAATCCTAACTTAAGTTCCCTTTTAAGATACTTCAAAATTCTCTTGGCAACCACTAGATGCGACACTTTTGGAGCAGCTTGAAATCTTGAACACAAGCATGTGGCAAACATGATATCTGGTCTGTTGGCTATGAGGTACATGAGAGATCCAGTGATGGCTATATACTGCTACTCATCAACTAATTCCCCTTCAAGATTAGGAGTTAATGAACATGTCTTAGACACAGGGGTTTTCGCAGCCTTAGCATTAGTATCTTGGAATCTCACTAAGATATCTTGAATATACTTAGGTTGATTAATGAAAATGTCATCAGAGGATTGTTTCAGTTGTAGCTTTAGAAAGAAAGTAAGTTCTTCCATGGAACTCATCTCAAACTTCGACTTCATGAGACTTTCAAAGGCTTTACACAAGCTCTCATTTGTAGACCTAAATATGATATCATCTACATATACTTGTACCAAAATGATATCCAAATCAACTTTTTTGATGAAAAGAGTTTTATCTATAGATCCTCTATGTATCCATTTTTCAGGGGAAAGGTAGAGATAGTCTCATACCATTTCCTCAAAGCTTGATGAAGACTATAAAGGCTTTATCATCTTTGTTTTTGCATTTTTTTTACTTTGTTTATTGAAATAATTTTGTTTTTTAGATAATTTCTCTTTTAGCGAAATTATGCCAGGTTTTGCCTATAATTAGGAGCACAACTTCTATCATTTGTATCTCTTGGAATTGTAATGAAACTATGTTGAATAGAGATCAGATCATTTGTGTTATTGCTAAGAGCATCTATTCTTCATCTTATTAGCATCAAATGTTCTTTGTTTATATTGTTTGATTGTGCAAATGGTTATCTTATAGTGTTTAATCATTTTTTATTCTATATTAGTTTACAAGTTATCAAATCTATTGATAACTTGTGGATAAAGAATCAATAGCACATTATTTCGATCTAGAGCACCAACAATATGGTATCAGAACCATTGTGCTCTTGATTTTTGTCTTTTTGCAAGTTTTTGGGGTTTTAGGTTTTCAATCATTTTCAGATCTGATTTGTGCAGTTTTGGCATGTAATTTGATTAAAAAACTTATGGTAAATGATTGGGGAGCTTATAGAATCATCAGATCTACAATTGTTTGTATGTTGATAAAGAATTTGGTGATTTTTTTGTGAAGTTTTTGTAGAAAAGGATCTTACAGACTCATTGAGAGTATACATCTTCAAACAGTGACATTGTCTTTGAAAAACGGTTACTCAGTGAATTTGGAGCCAAGCGAAATTGTTGAACGAAAGTTTAGAGGTTATCAAGCAAAACTACTAGCAAAATTGCTACCCTAATTAAGCAAAATTACTGAAAGAAAGTTCTTTGATTTAAATTGTTAGTGAAATTGCAGCCCAATTTGAGCTAAATTCTCAGCAAAATTGTTGATTATTTTTTGTTAAAAGAAGATGTCGCCTACACTTGTTAATTTGTATAGTGGTGCACCAAACGGACCACCTAAGCTAGTAAATGGTAATGATTTTGAATACTACAAAAACCGACTCAAAGCCTTTTTCCTTTACACCGATTACGCTTGGTGGGAGTTAGTTATTCATGGACCTTGTACCCCAATGACTTTTGTAGGAGACAACCCAGTCGCAAACACTAATCCTAAGAGTTACACTAAGAAGGATAAAAAAGTGATTGACTGTGACAACAAATCTCTTGGTGCCTTGATTTTATGTCACTCTCCTGAATTAAACAATCGGTTTGATGGTCACAAGAATGCTAAGTCTTTGTATGATGCATTATGTTAATTCTTTGATGGAAATGAAGACTTGGTGAAAGACAAAGGTAAGCAAGCACAAAAGAATTTAATGCTTTTGCAAGGCGGAAGAATGAAAGCTTGTTTTTTCACAATCACAAGTGATATGAAGAAGAATGATGAGAAGCTAAAAAGCCATGAGCAGGTCCACAAACTCATTGACTCACTACCACCTAAATGGAGTCTTCAAGTCTCCTATTGAAGCAAGAAAGAGGTTTTCCTAACTGAAAATTAATGAACATCATCAAAAAGCAAAAATATTTTGATTTGGATGTCAAAAGGAAAGAATATAATCAGGAAATATACCCAAGTCAAGCCAATACCCCAAATGCAGCTCTTGTTTCTTCAGTAATTAATACACCCATCAATGGTTTAGGTTTTAGTAGCTCATGAGTAAGTTTAGTAGATGGATCCTATGGTTCTGGTGTTCATACAAGAATCTATCCACTCCTCGAGTCCCATATGAAAGCATCACACTGTTTGTTTTGTTTGCTCATAGTTGTGAGGCCTTGGTGGTAGGAGAATTGAAGGGTAAAGGAATGACTGTTGATGATATGTGCTAGGTAGATCCAGATGATATAGAAGAGATGGATCTTTAATGGCAGATGGCTATGCTCACTCTAAGAGTAAAAAGATTCATGGAAAGAACTAGGAGGAAGAGTTTTAGGAATCAAGGAAGAAAGATAGGAAATGACAAGTCCAAAATCAAATGTTTCAAAAAAAAGAGAATGTCCATAACCCATTACCATTGAGCATGTAACCATTGCATCAAAGATTACATCCATTAATGACAAAGCAGAAGTTTCAAAGAAAGAAACAACTCTTCTTAAAAGCTATGACTAGAGTGCAGAGTTAGCTGAAGGAAAAGAAGAAATTAATCATGCTTTGATGGCTATGAGATGATTGATGGACAGGTTGATGAAGAAAATACAAAAGAAAGTTCAGAAGATGCAGATCCTAAGAATGTCATTGATAGTTGTGAAGCTGAGAGGATGACAAAGAGTGATAAAGAAGCAATGGAAGCAGAGAAGGAAGAAGAAAAAAGGAGAAACACAAAAGTCTTCAATTGTGAGAAAGCCCTTGCAGTAGAAAGAATGGTAATAGATCTTCCTTATGAGGGTATTCGGGATATGTGTTCATCTGCTTGTAAAATTCATTTATCTGGGGTTTATCAGGGTAACAAATTAATATTAGAAAATCACAAAGATCTTTAAAAAAGAATTCTTTTTGAACAAAATGCTGAAGTTAACATTTTAAGTGAAAGAGTGATTTAAGCTCAATTTGAGACTACTAAACTATAAACAAAACTCGATAGATGGACTATTTCTCAAATGAAACAAGATGAACTCATTGCAAGACAACAAGGAGTGCGGGTTAAGCATTGGGTTGGCTATCATCAAGGAGGTGAAACTATATTAAATTCAGTTCCCCCTCCAACTACTTTATGTAATTCACTAATTCCAAAACCTCATCCTAAAAATGATTTATTTGAAGAAACTACTGACCCTTCGCTTACAGGTTTAGAAGGGGTCGATTATATGGAGGCGAGAGAAGAGTATGGCTATGCAGTTAGTAGTGGTTTGGTTAGCTCTAGTAGTAGTTCTTATGATTCCTAGAAGTCTTGCTTAGACATTCATTCTCATAGTGTGATATTGCAAAAGTCCGATGAGCACAATGTTAACTCCATTTCCATTATTAACAAAAGCAATTCTGATCCTTGTTTGAATCCTATTCCATCAATAAAATCAAATTACTTTGGTAAGTTCATGACTCAAACTATTCCCAGTTTCACTCTAGTACGACTTTCAAAACTAGATGAGAAAGAATAAGTTGTTCAAGTAAAATGTCAAAAAGAAAAGATTCAAATTAATTTCTTAAACAATGATAAAACAACTTCTTTTGAGAAGAAGTCTATAAAGATTGAACAACCAAAATTATCAAGTGGAAAGTCATTATAAGAGTATGTTGCTTATAGAGATACCGACTCTTGCATATCAGAGTGTGATGAAGAAACTATTATGGACTTCACTGCATCATCATGTTTAAAGATTAAGAGATTCAAAAGTCACTGTTTTAAATGCGGAAAAGATGATCATGTTGTCAAACATTATCCTATGACTTGTGTAACTAATAGATATTTAGAATCTAGAATTGGGAATTTTGTAGATAATTATTTTCCTAGCAAACATTCTTATTACAATAAACCTAAACTAAAACAAACTCGGATACCCATTACTAACTAATATGTTTTTGTCATTGTTAGGAAAATCCAAAAAGGCCTATTAATAGTCTTTGGCGTGTTGATAGCAGATGCTCCAAACATATGATAGGTTTGAAGGATCTTCTCTCTAATTACAGAATAATAAATAGATGATATGTTGCTTTTGATGGAGACAAAAAGGGAGGTAAAATGATTGGTCAAGGTGAGGTATCTAATGGTTGTTTACCACTGGAAAAGGTAAACTATGTTCCTAAACTAAACTTGAATCTTCTCAATGTATCTCAGATATTTGATAAAAACATCCCTATGATGTTTCGATATAATGAACGTTTGTTTCTTAAGTCTGAATTAATAGTTCTGGAAGATATGATAGCATGAGAGCTCCAAGGAAGAATGATACATACATGCTTGACATGAATTCAGAAGCTTCCACCACTACCTTTACCTGTCTTCTCTCTAAACAAACATCTTCTAAATCTCTTCCGTGGCATAGGCGATTAGGGCATGTAAATTTTAAAAATATTAATAAGCTAATAAAGCATAATTTTGTTCGCGGTTTACCAATAAAAGACTTTACTGTTTCCAAAAAATGCATGGCCTGTGCTAAACGAAAACAACATAAGAAACCTCACAAACTTAAACTTGAAAATTCTATTGATAATCCTTCAGAGCTGTTGCATACTGATTTTTTTGGTCTAGTAAGTGTTAAATCTATTGCTAAGAAATCTTACTGTCTTGTTGTCATAGATGATTCCTCTAGATATTTAGGGGTGAACTTCTTAGCTCATAAAGGAGAGTCTGCTAAGCAAACTACAAAGTCTTATTCTCAGAATTGAGACCATCACCAATAAGAAAGTCAAGGAAATTAGAAGTGATAACAACTCTGAGTTCAAGAATCACATTTTTTATTCATTCTATGCAAACAAGGGAATCATGTATCAAGTTAGTGCTACAAGAATTCCACAACTAAACGGGGTAGCAGAAAGAAAGAACAAAACTCTTATTGAAGCTGCCAGAATGATGCTCATCAAATCATATCTTCCAATCACATTTTAGGCAAAAGTAGTTAACTGTGCTTCATATATCCTTAACAGAGTTCTGGTGTTAAAAGACAAGATGAAGACTCCTTATTAAGTCTTTCATAAGAGAAATCCCTTGATCAATTTCTCTCGACCCTTCAGATGTCTTTCTCTCGACCCTTCAGATGTTCATCCACTCTTCTGAATACACAAGATAAAACAAGTAAATTTGGTACCATCTTAGATGAATGTTATTTTGTAGGATACTTGTCTTCTCAAAAGGTGTATAGAGTTTACAACAAAAAAACATGGATTATCCAGGAATCTTTCTATGTTGATTGGCAGGAGTCAAATTTTCCAAATATTGGTTCTGATCCACTATGGTTTTATGATGCTGACACTATATTTTGATCTTTTAATCTGCTTATATTCATTGATGATGACATATGTCTCTCATCTGTTCAAACTATATTCCAAGACCTTATTCCACCACCCTCACCACAAACACAAGCACCTACAATATCTATCACTCAATCATCACCTTCCCCCCAACTTCTCTCCATATCACCTCAATAACCACCATCACTTCAACAACCACCATCACCTCCTTCATCATTATCTCAAACAATTCCACTACCTGAATCTCAACACACTATCAGTCATCCATCAAACACCATGTCCAAAAATTTCAAAACCTTAAATGATCATCCTCACGATGATGCCATCGGTTCAACTCAAGATGGTATGCATACACGAAGTCAGTGTGAGCTAATAAATGAATGTTTATTTCCATGCTTTCTCTCGTAGATTGTTCCCAAGAAAATAGCCATGGCATTACAAGAACCAAGCTGGGTTGATGCTATACAACTAGAGTTACAACACTCAGAAAGTTGAAAGTATAGGAACTTGTTGACTTACCACCAAACAAGTAACCAATTGGCACCAAGTGGGTATTCAAGAATAAACTGGATGACCATGGTATAATTGTTAGAAATAAAGCCGGATTGGTGGTAAAAGGCTTTGCACAAGAAGAAGGAATCGATTACACCGACGTCTTTGCTTTAGTTTCCAGAATAGAAGCAATAAGGAGTTTTCTCACTCATGCAGCTCATAAGAATTTCAAAGTCTATCAGATGGATGTGAAATATGCATTCCTTTAAGGAGATATTGATGCAGAAATCTATGTGTGTCAACCACCTAGATTTGAAGATCCCGATTTCTTGGAGAATGTATACAAACTTGACAAATCTTTGTACAACCTTCATCAAGCACCTTAAATCTGGTATGAAACTTTAACCTAGTATTGGCTCTGGAAAGGATTCACTCAATGAACCAGTGATAAGACCTTGTTCAAGAAGGTGGTAGGAGAAGATGTACTCATGGTACAAGTTTACATCGATGATATCATCTTTGGTTCTTCCAATGAAGAGCTATGTCGAGAATTCAAAGATGTGATGAAGGAACACTTTGAAATGAGTATGATGAGGGAGATGTGCTTTTTCTTAGGACTACAGGTTGTTCAGAAACCCAATGGCATTTTGATTTATCAAGAATAGTACATTCAGGAGATTCTAAAGAAATACAAAATGAATGATTCTTCACCTGAACTTACTCCCTTCACCACTCAAACCAGTTTAACTCTAGATGAAATAGGAAAACTAGTGGATATTTATTAGTATCAATCAATGATTGGTTCTCTAATGTATCTGATCACAAGCCGTCTTGACATCACCTTTGCATTTTGTTATTATCAATCGAATCCTAAAGAACTCCATGAAAAAGCCATTAAAAGAATCTTTTGCTACTTGAAAGGAACTCCAAGATTGAGACTTTGGTATCCTATTGGAGGGAGCTTTGAACGTTATTGCTACTCTTATAGCGACCATGCTGGATGCAAGCTTGATAGAAAGTCAGTAATTGGAGACTGTCAATACCTTGAAGAATGTCTAATTTCCTGGGAAAGCAAGAAGCAAACAATAGTGTCCTTATCCATAAGAGAACCTGAATACATTGTTGCATCAAGTTATTGTTGCCAAGTATTGTGGATTAAGCACCAAATGAGGAATTATCGATTTAATTTTTTTCACACTCCTGTTTTCTTTGACAATGAAGCAACTACTGGGATCGCCAAAAATCCAATTAATCAAATCCACACAAAGCACATCGAGACTTGCACTCATGACATCCGCCATGCATAGGAGAAGGGTTTTATTGACATTATTCCCATTGAAACAAAGAATCAAAGAGCCGATCTTTTCACAAAAACGTTTGACAAATCTAGTTTTATGAGTTGATTACCATATTGGAATTAATCTCTTTTTAAACCCATTGTTCTTCATATAAATAAATAATAATTAATTAATTAATTAATTATATATATAACAAATAAACAATAATGATAATAATAAATGGATATTTCTTTTTTGTGCAAGAAGCTAGAAATTTCGGGGGAGAATTAAACTCTTAAAAGAATTTCGAAGTTTCTTGTATATACCTTATCTTTCATTTTTCAATCTTATATTTTTTTTATTTTATAGTGTCTATTAGGGAACATGGATATGATTAGAAAGAGGTCGTGGGTTTTACGAATGGATATGCGTGGTAGGCTAAGCATGAAAAATGCAGTAAACAACTATTCGGCTAAATTAGGCTTCAAAAGAACTTGGTAAAAAGGGTTATTTTCATGTCATTCCAGCCTGCATGAAGATTAAGTCTCATAAAAAAGGGGTTGAGAGTTGATTTTTGTTTCCTAAAATCTAAATCCTCAATAAGTACTGACTTGAGCTTCTTTAAACTCTTTAGAATCACCTTCCTCTTTATCTTCTTTGCTATGCGTGAGCATTGACCTGGAGTGATAATCTTCTTTGTATGTAAATATAGACTTGAAGCCCTTAGTAGCATGCTTGGATGATCAACTCCTCTTTCATATGTAAATATAGACCTAGAGTGATCATCATATCCACACACCTACCCTGCATCAATCCATAAAAAACTCAAAAGTGTTACATTCACAATAATTTTCTATTAATCATTGTCTATGTCTCTCTCAAATCAATTCAAACAGAATCATGAAACTTAATAAACTATAAGCATGAGTAAAAATCTCTACTCGCAGACTATGGGAACCAAGTTATCTGAGTATCTTATAATCAAAACCAAAACATGATAAAGATAGTTGCAAGTCATCCATTGAAAAGAATAAGGCATGGGTCTAGAGGAACAAACATATCAACTATCCTTTTAAATCGTGACTTACTAGACAATTAGTTGAAGTGTAAAATGATATCCTTGACAATATTTTTGTGACACTTAAATTTTTCATATATTTTTGAGCAAAATTGTTATTTTGCCACGAGAAATTGTTAAATTTCACCTCTTGGAATTTATAGTTTCACCTGAGCGAAATTATGTGTATATAATACCCTTTGATTCACAAATCAGATTATTATCACCTGAATCATTTCATCTCCCTGTAAAACCTCGTGAAAACCCTAATATATAACTTTCAGGTGAAATTTGCATTACGTGTGAATATTAACCTTCAAATCTTGGTAAGAATTGATGTATAGATCATTGCAAACCCATAGGAATGAACCATTTGTGTTTTTATCCGTACAAAATTAGCTTATTTTGATTCTAGGTTAAAACTCTGTTTAAGTGGGTTTTAGCGTTTTCTAATCATCAAGCGAATTTAAACAAAAGTTCTTAATCAACGAGCGAAATTGTCTAGTTATGTTGTCCGAAGAAACACTTCACTAGACAGTTTTGCTCGGCATCTTTTGCATCTAGCGAAATTGTTGAAACTTAGTGAAACTACAAAATTTCAGCGAAATTCACAAAATCTCTAGTCTATGAGTGTAATTATCTATCATTGTGCTGTCAGCAATTTCATCAAGGATTAGCTTTTTCGCTTGAGCGAAATTGATTTGTTTTTCAAATTTTTTCTAAGTATAGAAATCTTTAAATTTTTATTTGTTTTAATTATTATTCTCATTTCCTTTTAACTATTTTAACTGATTATCTTTTGATTTCTCTTTCAGATACAATGACAAGCCTAAAGTATGATCTTCATTCAAATATTATGGCATATTTGAACAATCAAAGTGAGAAACCTGCTGGATTTCATGACGCTAGCAGATGGCTAAAGGAATCTTGTATCTACTATGCTTTGACTCATTCCCCAATGATTAACGATAGACAAATCCATTAGTTTTTGCAAATAGCTAATTTCTATATGAATGAGAAACCCAAAGTTATCAGGGCAAGAGTTCAACAGGAAGATATTTTAGTCTCAGTGAATGCAGGACCGATGAAAGGGAGCAATGGCAACACTTTCACAAGGTTGGAGAGACTAGAACACTTAATAGATCAAATAGGGATCTGGCTAATGAAACAATGAACAAGTAAACAACATAATAAGAACACAAGTAATTGGTTTTCAAGAATGATTTATGTTGATCTCAAATGTTTTACAAATGTTACAAAGCTTAGTCCTAAGGACAGGTACCTGAGATACTTTATGTAGGAACCTCTGAAGTTAAGAGGCTGATGGAACCAAAAGATACCAAAACAACTAAGTCATCCAACATGCACTTCGGAATAAAGGTGAACTAGCTTCGGAAGTTTTACACACTCAAGAAAAAATGCTAAGTGTAAAATCTTCTGAAGCCAAAGTTCAGAAGAAACTGCTGCGGAAGCTTTACACTGAACTTGGAAAATATTCTAAGTGTAAAGTCTTCTGAAGCCAAAGACTCAACTCTTCCAAAGGTAAAAGATGAAGTCTTCCAAAGCTCCCAAGACAAAGTCTTCTGAAGCTGTTTAAAGACAAGACTTATTTTCTTCTGAAGAGAGAGAAAAGATACATTTTCCATCAACTTTATCATAAAGCAACCTACTTTCCGCTGCATGCTATGGTAGTTCACCTGCTATCACTAGTTGGTCAAACTTTCATACTTTATGATAAAGTAGATAAGGTCTTCACCTGTAAGTTTCTGTTTTTGTTCCTTCTTGGCTTTTTGTAATAGGAAAGTCAGTGAGATATGGCTTGTCATAGTCACTAGTCAAAAGGCAATCTGCCTTTTGACTTTAGGCTGATCTTGTTGTCTAGATTAGTCACTTCCAACTGTCTTTTTGCATATTGACGGTTGTAGGATGTAGTATAAGTAGTCTCCGGTTCTTGTATTCAAAAATATACTTGTACAACACTTGTAATAGAACTAGAGAAGCAATATACAACTTTCTTGAAAATTTTATCTTGTGTTTTTGCTCTTGCTTTTACGTGTGTTTGTCTTGTATCTTCTATAAAAGTTCACAGTTCCCTATTTGAATTGTTAAGTGATCTTAAGATCCTCCTAAGTGTGTTAACTAAGTGCAAGCTTAAGTACCCTTTAACGGTCCTGCATTTGGTATCAGAGCATTCCAGGCTCTTGATTGAAAGATCTCACCATCTTCAAATCCTCTTAGTTACACACATCACTTAACTCTTCAAATGGCAGCTATCTCCAAAGCTGATATGGAAACTGGAACTATGACAAAGTCCCCACTGATCACTCCTGAGGATTTTGACACTTGGTGTCAAAGAATGGAAGGCTTTATCAAGTCTCAAGATTACAGGATATGGGAGTCTATTGTCAATGGACCTCATGTACCATACACCTCTTCAGCTGCTGCTGGTGGTGGCATGATACCAAAGGAGATGGCTGACTTTTTTGATGAAGACTGGAAAAGAATTGACATTGATCAGAAAGCCATGACAGCCCTCCAAACTGCTCTTCCAAACTCCATCTACAGAGGTTTCAATAAGTACTAGACCGCTAAACAGTTATGGGATGCACTGAAACTAATGTATGAGGGTTCAAATGAAGCCAAGGAGAACAAGAAGGATCTCCTGAAGTAGCAGTTTGAAAATTTCACCTTCAAGACAGGTGAGACCATGACTCAACAATACTTCAGGTATGTTGAGATTATGGATACTCTGGCTGATGTTGGGGTAACTATTGAGAATAGGGATGTTGTTAGGAAGTTCATGTCCTCTCTTCCAAGACAATGGACACATTACTGTGTGGTCATTAAGAGGACTGAAAACCTCAAGACCCTTACTCTCATTGAGTTGTATGGGATACTCAGTGGATACCAGATGGAGATGAATATGCAAAATTCATCTGGTAGCTCCAACACTCACCAGAGTTCAGCCCTTCATGTGGTTGAAAGGGATAGCAGAGAACCACAGCATCATCTCATCTGCTACCCTGAAACCTCACAAAAGGGTCCTTTCATCACCTTCCCAGAGACACCCAGAGAGAGCTACATCTAAGGAAGTCCCTCCAAGAGACAAGTTCTTCTCAAGCTTTTGTCTCCACTGATGAAAGTACAGGCAACTTTCTCTTCACTCTTGAAGACCTGGACTGCATCCATCCAGAAGATCTGGAGTACATGGAGATAGTCCAGCAAATGGCTCTTCTCACTCATAGAGCGTAGAAGTTCTACAAGAGGACTAGGAGAAGGTTTCCTAGCAATGCTGCCAGTGGCAAGTTTGGCTGGACAAGAGCAAAGTCAAGTGTTACAACTGTAACCAGATGGGACACTTTGCTAGAGAATGCAAGGCACCTAAGTCAAATGGTGGCCAAGCTTCATCCAGGCCAAACTACACTGAAGGAGGGAACCAGAATGAGAAGCCAAGACAGCAAGCTGCAGTTGCTGTTAAGAAGGAGGCTTTGACTGGAGCTTTCAAGCTGAAGATGCATCTCCAAACCAAGCACTCATGGCTGATCATGATGAAGCCAAGGTACTTGAACATCTTTGCTCTCCTGAATGTATTGCTAAAGTAAATAGATACAGGTCCTACAACTTGGAATGAGATTGAATTGAGTCTTTAAATATTTTTAAAGCTGATTTTAAAAGAGCTGAAAATGACTATAAATTAAGATAGAAGATCTAGAGAAACCAGTTTCAACTCTTAAACATGAGCAAACAAACTACAGGACTCAAATTCAGGATCTCATTACCAAGTTGACTAAATGCCAGGCTGAGCTTGTGATCAGCAAAGCCAGGGCAGAAAAATGTGTTCTTGAAGAAGAGACCTTCAAGAACATGATATCCTCATCTCTGCATGCAAAAGTTGTTATCAGAATAAGCAGGGACTGGGATCTAGTGAGATAGCTCCTCCACACACTCTACTATCAGTCAGATCTCCTAGGTGTGGAACTGGTCAAGATGAGCTGCCATCCATAGACCCCAGTGATGAAGAGGATGAAGAGGAGAAGGTGAGGGATGACTCTAGATGAGTGAAGAGAGTCAATCCAAAAAGGGTCACCATGCTCCTAAGGAGGAAAAAGAAGCTGGTTTGAGCAAAACCAAGAGAAAGAACTTGATCAGAAGAGCAAAGAGAAGATCCAGAAAACTCAAGAGATCAAGACCACCTTTGATCCCAAACAGAAACAAGTATTTATCTCTGTAGGGTTCAAGGTGATGAAAGCTAAAGATACTGTCAAGAATTCTAGTACCAAGAGTTCTACTTCAGCTTCAACTCACTCCAGCAACAACAAGAGGACTAATCAGCTATGACTCACCGCTACACAGCCTGAACCATCCATTTCAAAGAGCAAGCTTCACCCTAAGAAGCCTGCTACATCATTTGAAAGGGTGGAGAAAGAAGAGGAAAGTGTTCAAACTTAGTCTTGTTTGGGAAAGAAGACTCTCAGAAAGAAAGAATTGGATTGTGTTATATGTGGTAGTACTTCACATCTGGCTAAGGTTTATCAATACAATCCCAAGAGTACTATCCACATGATCAAGAAGAAAACTTCTAAGAAGAAGAAGAAACAAACAGCTTCAGAAGGAAAATATGTTTCCTTCGAAAGCTCCAAAATGAAGAAGAAGGCAAGTAGGAAATTGCCTTTGGAAGAAAAGTTGGTCTCGAAAGAAAGGAATGCTTTCGAAGCACTGAAGCTTGCTGCAGTGAAAGCAAGATCTTCCGAGGATCCGTCTCCAAAGCTTCCGAAGCTACAAAAGCTTTCTAAGTAGTGAAGGTCAAGCCCAATCTTCCAAAGATGGTATGGAAGATGAAGGAAGACCTTGAGACTGAAAGCTCCTCTTCAGCAACAGCAAATGATCCACAAAGCCTAAACATAGGATCACTTACTATTTCATTACCTTCATCTGAACTTTATAAGCCCAAGACCAATAAGGCTTGGGTTTCCAAATGTAACTAAATCATCTCTTTTGTGCTGGGACAGCCAAAGGCAAATAGAAATGTATGGATCATTGATAGTGGCTGCTCCAGGCACATGACAGGCAATGAGTCCCTACTTCAAAACTTTGAAAGAATTGATGGAGGACCAGTTGCTTTTGGAGGAGATGCAGGAGGTTACATCACTAGTAGGGGCATGGTCTCAAATGGTAAGCTCAGCATTGAGAAGGTAAATGTTGTCAAGGAGCTTGGATACAATCTTTTGAGTGTGTCCTAATTTTGTGACAAAAAACATCACATGCTCTTTACTGAGCATGAGTGCATTGTTCTCAAGCCGGGGTTGACATTCCTCAAGAGCATATTTTGCTCAGAGCCCCCAGGAAACGGAACATGTACAAGATGGACTTGCAGGAAACATCTCCCTCTGGAGAGATTTCTTGCTTTCTATCTAAAGCAAATAGTGATGAGTCTTTCCTTTGGCATAAAAGAATGTGCCATGTAAACTTTAAGAACATGAATAAACTAATTAAGAATGATTTGGTAACTGGAATGCTAAAGAAAGAGTTTACAAGTGATGACCACTGTGTTGCATGCCTGAAGCGGGAGCAACACAAAGTGTCTCACAAGCCAAAGGAAATGAACTCTATCACTACTCCCCTACACTTGTTACATATGGATCTATTTTGCCCCACCAGTGTAATGAGTTTAGGAAGGACCTCATACTGTTTGGTGATCATAGATGACTTCACAAGATTAACTTGTGTGTTTTTCCTTAGAACTAAGGATGAAACTCTTGAAATCTTAAAGAATTTCATTCTGAAATTTAAGAATCAATCTGATCATAAGGTCAAAATCATAAGATGTGATCAAGGAACCAAATTCAAAAACCAAATCCTTGATACATTTTGTGAGGAAAAGGGTATTTCAAGACAATACAGTGCTCCCAGGACTCCTCAGCAAAATGGTGTTGCTGAAAGGAGAAACAGGACACTTATTAAGCTGCAAGAACCATGTTGTCTGACTCTAAACTGCCTATCACCTTCTGGCCAGAGGCTGTCAACACAGCCTGCTATGTGCAGAACAGAGTTTTGGTAGTTAAGACACATGGTAAGACTCCTTATGAACTGTGGCACAAAAGAAGACCATTCATTGGTTTTCTCAGAACATTTGGATGTCCTTGCACCATCTTGAATACCAAAATCAAATAGCCAAGTTTGCTGAGAAATCAGATGATGGACACTTTGTTGGGTACTCTTCTCAAGCTAAGGCTTATAGAGTATACAATCTCAGAACTAGAATCATTGAGGAGTCAGCCAATGTGACTTTCAATGAACACACACCCTTGTAAAAGGTTCTGGTCTGGATTGGCTGTTTGATCTTGACTTAGTTACCAACTGTTTTAACAAATCTTGTGAGAATGTTTAGGATCTACAGATAACAGGTCAACAGAAGATCCTGATCCAAGATTTGAGCTGAGAAGACCAAACAAGAAGACTACTTCAGCTCCAGTGGTGACTAACCCTGCAATTGAAGCTCCCATCAGCACTAGCATGACAAATACTGCTGATTCAAATGAATTGCCTTCAAATTCCAGCTCAGAGGCTCAGAATTCAGGAGAAGGAACTTCAAATGCAGGAGGAGGAACTGGAGGTGGTGACAGTGATCAAGAATTTCTTGATGCTGAAAACCACTCCATTGAAGACAACATGAATGATGTCACACACTCATTGGATCAAGTCTCTCTTGATAAGTGTGCTGATGTGGTGGGAGACACCTCATTGCCAGATCAGAATTTCTCAAATTTAGATCTGTCTAACCAACTTGCTGTGATCCTCAACTTCAGATCCACAAGTCACATCCCTCCACAAACATCATTGGAAATGTTGACTCAGGGGTAAGAACAAGAGGACAAGCTCATGACAACCATGTTTGTCTACATTCTTGTTTCTTATCCCAGATAGAGCCGAAGAAGGTTGATGAGGCTTTGAAGGATGGAAGCTGGATTGAAGCTATGCAAGATGAGCTGCTTCAAATCAGAAGACAGAAGGTTTGGAACTTATGTCCTCTTCCTCAAGGGAAGAGTGTCATAGGAACCAAATGGGTATTCAGGAACAAGAAAGATGATAGAGGGATCATCATCAAGAACAAGGCTAGACTGGTTGTCCAAGGATACACTCAAGAAGAAGGAATTGATTACACTGATGTCTTTGCTCCAGTTGCAAGACTTGAAGCTGTAAGAATATTTCTGGCTTATGCTGCATCCAAGGATTTCAAGGTCTACCAGCTTGATGTGAAGTGTGCTTTTCTCTATGGGGTGATTGATGAAGAAGTTTATATTAAACAACCACCTGGCTTTGCAGACCCAGATCATCCTGATTATGTCTGCAAGCTTGATAAAGCCCTTTATGGACTGCATCAAGCTCCAAGAAAGTGGTATGAGACACTATCAACATACCTCTGTCAACATGGATACAAAAGAGGTACTATTGATGGGACTCTCTTCATCAAAGAAACAGGAAATGACACATTGCTAGTTCAGATATATGTGGATGACATCATCTTTGGTTCAACTAATCCAAAGCTCTGCAAAGACTTTAAGATGCTGATGAAGAATAGATTTGAAATGAGTGCCATGGGGGAACTCAATTTCTTTCTTGGAATTCAAGTGAAGCAGGTTGAAGATGGCATCTTCATCAGTCAGTCAAAGTATGTACAGGACATACTTACAAGATTCAAGATGACTGACTGTAAGGTTGCAAAGACACCCATAGCCAGAAACCACTCCCTTGGTCCTGATCTTGAGGGGGAGTGTGTTGATGAACATCTTTACAGGGCTATGATTGGGTCACTTATGTATCTTACTGCTAGCAGGCCTGATACCATGTTTTGTCACATGCATATGTGCAAGATATCAAGCCAACCCCAAGATGACACACCTAATCACTGTCAAAAGGATCCTTAGATATCTCAAAGGTGCTCCAAATCTAGGCCTTTAGTATCCAAAGAATTCAGACTTCAATCTGTATGCTTATACAGATTGTGATTATGGTGGCCGCAACATGACTGAAAAGTCCACATCTGGGGGTTGTCAGTTCCTGGGTGGAAGGATAGTCTCTTGGCAATGCAAGAAGCAATCCTATATGTCTGCATCAACTGCTGAAGCTGAATACATCGTTGCTGCCAGCTGTTGCGCTCAAGTGCTTTGGATTCAGAATCAGATGCTAGACTATGGGTTCAATTTCAAAGAGACTCCCATCCACATAGACAACTACAGTGCCATCTCTATTACAGAGAATCCTATGCAGCACTCAAGGACCAAACACATCAACATCAGGTATCATCTGATTAGGGATAATTTTGAAAAGGGATTGATAAAACTAATCAAAGTTAACACAAATGAACAATATGCCGATCTGTTCACAAAAGCGTTTGATGAACAGAGATTTAAATATCTTGTATCAGCTATTGGGATGATTAACTTTGAGTAGATTTTTCTTAATAACTTAATCAATATTATTTCTTAAAACTATGTGTCCTAGGTTGTCTATGAGATCAATTCATAAGCCCAGTTCTCTTTGGAAGAAAAATGAACTTTTAAAATGATATCTCTTAGAATGATGAAAATTTACCTTTGGAAGAAGCAAATGTTGCATTCGGTAGAAATTTATGTCTAAATCCTTTAAACAGCTTATCTGAGATTTACCTTCGGGAGAAATTCTTGAAGTATCTTCTGAAGCTTAAATTTTGGTATAAGTACTTAAATGCATTTTAGGAACAAATTTCTTCCGAAAGCAATTTTGTCTCGGAAGACTCAATTATTTCTTCCGAAGCCAAAATTTTCAAAACTCTTTGAAATATCTTCCGAAGCAAAATTTCTTTCGGAAGCTTTTTCTACTTCCAAGAAAACTAACTTTTTGGGTGCCTTTTCAGAAGTAGGACCCACTTGCGGATTTCAAAGTTTATCTTTTTGTCATAACTTTGTCTCAAATCCAGAGTATATCTTTCCAAACGGTTCTATTTCATCTCACTTCTCTCATTTTCCTTAACCTAAAATTACCCCAAATTTCATCTTCTTCTTCTTCTTTCCTTCACTACAAGCTTCTTCAAATGGCCAATCTTGATCGTCGTAACGACCCTGATTTCACCATGCACCTACACAGGCAACACAATCATGTTGCCCTGTTAAACTCTGAGAAGGATCCAAGCTTCTCAGATGTGTAGGTATCTTTCTTTGTCTCACTACTTCACCTCCCTTACAATCGATCCTCCTCTCTATGAGGATCAGTTGCTTGAGTTCTGGCGGACCTGTCAAGAGGTCACCATGGACGGGGAGAAGGCACTGTCTGCCACAGTGCAGGGGAGGATGGTTTTCATCACTCCAGCCATATCAACACCCATCTTTAGCTGGATGATGAAGCAGGTGAACTTTTTTCCCAAAAACTGCTGTCAACCAATCCTTTGAGCAGATGGGATATGAAGGTGACTTCTCAGTCAAGACCTTCAGGAAGGGGAAGGTCTCATTCCAATGGAAATACCTCCTCCATGTCGTCATCCACAGCTTATCCAACAAACATGGAGGATGGGACCAGATTCCAGAAGACCTTTCCTTCATTGTCCATGGGATGGTTCAAGGGGTCAAATTCAGGTACTCTCAGTTTGTATTTACAAATTTACTTGCGAATTTGGATTATTAGAATATTACATGTTCCCCCGGTATGTCCAACACATTCTCAACTGTGAATTAGGACCACAGTTGAGGGGAACAGGTAACGTTCTTAAACTTGCACATATGAGGCCCGGCATTTTCAAGATATTGAAAAAGCCAACTGTTGGGTTTTTAGGGGTAGAAACAGCCCTTGTCCCGAAAATGTTTGAGCTCATTGTTTAGGGTGACATCCTACCATCCCTAGCTAGTGATGAACCAACACCCTCTACTTCTCACCCACCTTAAATACAACCTACCATCAAAATCACCTACCAAAGAAAATCCAAGCGAACCCCTGCACTTGCTACTGAGCATGTGCATGCCCCCATATCACAACCCATACAGGAGGAAGTGGAATCTCGAGCTCCCACTTTCCCTGAGGAGCAGACCACTCCCATTTTTCAAACAATCAGTGCTGAGGTTCCTCATGCTCATCCTGATGAGCTCACAACTCCACAAACAGCCTTAAGCCATCACTCTAAGTCTCAACACTCTAGTGATCAACCTTCAGGGGAAAGCTACCATCCCCAGCCTCTTGATCTCAACCGCCCCATACCCAGCCTTAACTTCTACTCTGATGAAGATTTGGGTTTCAGTGAGTATCATGACTCTCCCTTTTCTACCCACACTCAAGGGGAAATGAGTACTCCTGCTTCACCCCTGTCTAGCCCACATCAGACACCCCAAACTAAGGTGGATCTCCCTGTGATTTTCCAGGAGATCCATGTGGAAGAGGCTCTCACTATTGCCGGTGATTACATCTTTAAGACCTCAACCATGGCAACCCAGCCTCTTGGCACTATAATTGGGCAGGGGAAATCCAGCAGCCAAGAACCCCATGCTGGTGGTGAAGGAGCAGACCTCGGTTCACCTCCTTCATCCCCTAATGATTCTTCAACTGAAGATGAGAGGAGTATGAAACTCAGGGTGCACCAACTCAAAGACATCTGCACCCAACTGGTTTCACAGATAGCTCACCTTAAATCATAGGTGACTATCTTGCAAAGGAGGGTCCATGACCAGCAACTTGAGATCACCGATCTCAAGGGCCAGTTAGCTGAGAGACCTATAGGACAAACTCATCCAGGTCCACAAGAACCTGTGGATGTTATAGATCACTTCCCCAGCTCACCTATGCATGAGGGTGATGCTACCAAAAGGGGGAGGAAGTTCTGATAGCCATAGAACCTGGGAGTTCTTCCTCAAGTATGGACATACAGGACTCACCATCCTATCTTGCAGTTGTCCATGCTCAGCAACCTCCTCTAGACAGTGATCTGGAACTGCTCATTCAACAACTGTTTGAGGAGGGAGTACTAAGAGCAATAACTGCCCTATCTGAGAACCCAATCTGGGGTTGGGGGTAACACAGTGATAGGAAAGCTCTTATGATCTCTAGAGCTTAGGGTCAACAAGAAATTCTCAACATCTCCACCTTGAGTTTCTATGAGAGTATAAACTTAGTAGATCTGGCACTTGTCAACCCAAGGATTAACAGACAAGCTTTCAGATTAGCCAATCAAATTCAAGACTGGGTGCTGGCAGAATTCAAAAGGAGAACTGCATCATATAGACAGAGGCTAGTAGTTGAAGCCTTTGGTCAACTGGATGTTGAGGTAGACCCCAAGATTAGTTTCAAAGGGAAAGCCTTGACTGAAGGCCCAGAGGCTGAGACTGTGAACCTTGAGACAAGATCTCCTCCAGCACCCCATACCCTCAGTGAGGCACCAGCTGGTGATGGTGCTTCACAACCTCTCTCTGGCCAGAGCTTGACTGCTGAATCAAGCAATAAAGGCCAAAGCTCTCCTCAGACTGAGTCATCAAGATCTGCAATTGACAAAGGCAAAAGGAAGATGACTCCTGAAGAGATTGAAGAAGAAAAGAGAGAAAGGAAGAGGAAGCTGAGGGGAGAGAGTTCAAGTGGTTCCCCAGGATTCATGCAAGCTGCAATTCTGACTGCCCCTGTACCAAACACTCAAAAAGATGAATTAAGGGCAGCCATGCTCAACTATCTGGGCACCAGGAACTACAACATAGATGAACTCATCTCTCTCCCCTTAGAGGAGTTAAATGAACTGGCTGACATTGAATTGTCAAAGGAGAGGAAGGAAGCAGAGGATGCAGCCTTGACCCTCAAACACAAGGAAGAAATGAGGAGAAAAAGGCTCACATTCCTGTCCTCTCCCCAGTTCAAGAAAGTCCTGAGTCAGAGACTGTGGCTGCTGAACAACCTCAGGTAGTTGATGAAGAAGAAAGATTCAAAATGGTCAACTACCTGAGTGCCACAGGTCTCTATCAGGCACCTGCACTCCTTCCCTTACCTTATGATTATATATTATTTGAATACAATAAGAATCTGGAAGAGCAAGCCAAGAAAGAAAAGCAAGCTGCAAAGAAGAGGCAAACGGAAGAAGCTGCAAAATCAAGAGCCATCATCCAGAAAAGTCAGAAAAAGTCTGCAGATAGGCAGAAGATGATGAGCTTCTTGAAGCTGTATGGGTTCTCCAGAAGGAGGCTTGGTCCCATGTTTGTATCCACAATGGATGAGCAAATAAGGGTGATCAAGTAGAAGATAAAAAGGGGAGAGCTTGTGGACCTTCATTCATCATCAAGTCAAGCTCAACCTGAAGGTAAGGTAAAGGTGGAACCTACAGAGACAACACCACCTGCACCTGAAGCTGCACAACAGCCAACATCATCTTCTAACCCACAGCAGGGTTCTCCTCCCTCTTCTTCTAAAAGTGGGAGAGACGAGATCCTAACTGAGAGGGAATCCACTGAAGAACCTGGTACTGAAGACCAACCCTCTCAGTTAAAATCATCAGGGAGGAAAAAGAGGATGGCCAAAAGAAGATCATCTTCAAAGAAGAAAAGAAGAAAGGCATCCTCCTCCCAACCTCAGGATGAGTTAGAACATCCTGAGGAGGCGCATGAAGAGGACTCTCAACCAACTCCTATCATAGTAGAGCTTCTCTCTGTTGGAAGACAAATTCTGTCTTGGATTTTGCTGAAGATCCAGACAGATGGTATGTCACTAGAGATCAGGGAGAACAACATGTCTACTTCACAAGTGACATGCTTGAACTCCCTCTGCATGATCTTTATGACATGAGAAGGTACTTCATGAGTTTGAAGAATCCAGATCTGCTGATGAAGAGAGGAATTCTAAAGATTCTTATGTGGACTATCCCAGTCTGAAGAACCTCTCTGTTTTGGTAGCATCAGCCTAAGGGGAGTTTGTAGGAACCTCTGAAGTTAAAAGGCTGATGCAACCAAAAGATACCAAAACAACCAAGTCATCCAACATGCACTTCGGAACAAAGGTCAACTAGCTTTGGAAGTTTTACACACTCGATAAAAAATGCTAAGTGTAAAATCTTCCGAAGCCAAAGTTCAGAAGAAACTGTTGCGGAAGCTTTACACTGAACTTGGAAAATATTCTAAGTGTAAAGTCTTTTGAAGCCAAAGCCTCAACTCTTCCAAAGGTAAAAGATGAAGTCTTTCGAAGCTCTCAAGACAAAGTCTTCTGAAGCTGTTTAAAGACAAGACTGGTTTTCTTCTGAAGAGAGAGAAAAGATACCTTTTCCATCAACTTTATCATAAAGCAACCTACTTTCCGCTACATGCTCTGGTAGTTCACCTGCTATCACTAGTTGGTGAAACTTCCATACTTTGTGATAAAGTAGATAAGGTCTTTGCCTGCAAGTTTCTATTTTTGTTCCTTCTTGGCGTTTTGTAATAGGAAAGTCAGTGAGATATGGCTTGTCATAGTCACTAGTCAAAAGGCAATCAGCCTTTTGACTTTAGGCTGATCTTGTTGTCTAGATTAGTCACTTCCAACTGTTTTTTTGCATATTGACGGTTGTAGGATGTAGTATAAGTAGTCTTTGGTTCTTGTATTCAAAAATATACTTGTACAACACTTGTAATAGAACTAGAGAAGCAATATACAACTTTCTTGAAAATTTTATCTTGTGTTCTTGCTCTTGCTTTTACTTGTGTTTGTCTTGTATCTTCTGTAAAAGTTCACAGTTCCCTTTTTCAATTGTTAAGTGATCTTAAGATCCTCCTAAGTGTGTTAACTAAGTGCAAGCTTAAGTACCCTTTAACGGTCCTGCACTTTATACTACATCCTACAGCCGGCCATACTTTGAAGGCCTGCAGGAACACTAATCTAGACAATAAGTCAATTTAAAGTCAAAAGGTAGATTGCCTTTTGACTAGTGACTATGACATGTCATAGCTCACATCCTTATCTATTACAAAAAGGATAAAATTACAAAGTAGAAAGTTACAGACTCTAAGACCTTAATTTTCAGTTGACAAATGTATGGACTTATCACCAACTTATATAAAGTTGGTGAGTCTTCAGAGATGGCAAAGGAAAGTGGTTCAGCTTTTGTCAAAAGTGTGTCAGAGAAAGCATGTCTTCTTTGTCTTTGGAGGAAATCTGTCTCTTGGCTTTGGAAGACTTTGTCTTGAAGCTTTGGAAGATTTCATCTTTGGTTTTGGAAGAAATGGTCTTTTTGCTTCAGAAGCTTTGATACTTAGTAAATTTAATTGAGTTGTATAAAATCTTCAGAAGTAACTTCCTTTGTACTTCAAAATGCATGCCGAGAGAACTTTGGTTACATTAGCCTCTAAGTTAACTCCTACAATGAAGGCTATTAAGAAGGCATTGAAGCTGAAGAAAGACAATGTAGATGTATTTCTGACGAAGGAGTCTGATGTCTTGAATGCGTTCAGACAAAAAGGATACGAGGGGTTTGCAGGATCGGAGTTTGTCTCACAACACAAGATAATCAGAAAAAACACACTGACACAAGGTATTATTTCATTAGAGATTGAGAAGAAAAGAAAATCATTATATTAATCAAGGTCCATACAAATGAACAATATGCAGATCTTTTCACAAATGCATTAGATAAAACAAGATTCAAATATGTTGTATCTGCTATTGGGATGATAAATTTTGAATAATTAAATGATTTACATAATAAAGTCTGATCAAATTTGTAAAAAATGCTTTATTGATAACTAAAATGGGTAAAACTATGCATCTACCGAATTATGCTTTTGCAATCTCTATAGACTCGGTGATTTGTTAGTCACACATTCGGGAATTCTAGACTATATGTACAATTTAGAGGGAACATGGAATAAAAGTCCTCATCATGATAGTGCAAGGACTGAAGATCACCATCTCTCTTGAAAAGATTAGACAACATCTGTAGTTGAATGATGCAAATGGTGAATCTTATTCTTCAAAGAAGTGGTAAGTGCCACCTTCAAGGAGATGGGATGTGAAGGACCCCTCCTAATATCCACCTTCTCCAAATCACGGGTATATCATAATTGGCAAATCATTCTTCATATCTTTTTACACTTCTGTCAAACAAGTCAGGAGGATGGGATCAAGTGCCATTGGATCTAGTAGGGGCTATCCATGGGCTTGTCAAACAGCAAAGTTACAATTTCTCAAACTTCATTTTTCAAAATCTTTGTAAAAATGTAACTGTAGCTACAAAATTTATGTTTTTAATATACCCTATATTCATTCAACTATTTTTGAAAGAAGAATTGGGTAACAAACTTAAAACTGAAGGAGTTATTCATGCCTTAAGAACTTTAAACATAGCTATTTTCTCAAAGTTCAAGGCTACTCCAAAATTTTTTTCTAGGAAGGTTGTAGGATCGGTGTTTGTCTCATAACACTTTATAATCACACAAACTCACTTAATGTCACTCGCGTTGATAAAGCAGAATCTTAACCAAGTTCACAAGTAATAGAACAAGTTCTAACAGAGAACATAAAAGCATACGAGTGGTTTTCAAGATACTTGTATATATTACTTCTCAACTCAGTTTTACAAGACTCTTACAAGCATAGTTACTAAGTTACATAGAGAAACTATATATACTACTATCTACAGCCGGTAATACTTGGAAAACTAGCTGGAAATTACAACTAGACAAATACTACATTGTTTAGAAGTAAGACATCTAAGATAAAATAATACTATCTTAGGTTAGGTAGTCATGACATATCCATGACTTACCTTTTGTCACCAACTAATAGTGGCAACTGTACTAAGCTAATAATGGTTGAACAGTAGATAAAGTAAGGTCAACTACATGGGTGTGGGAAAGCACCATGCAGTCTGTCAGAGTGGCAGCGGACTGTCAGACATACGTTACTTATGTCCACTAGTTCATTGTTAGTTCTTCTGAAGGTAAATGGCTTTGGAAGAATAAATTCTTCCGAGGCCATTTATACATCGAAATAATAAACTTCTTCCAAATTTCTGCAAGTCTTCAGAACTTTATTCTTCGAAAGACTTTGACTTTGGATCTTCTAAGTTACATACTTTGGAAGAATAAGAACTTAGTCTCGGAAGACTAAGTTCTTCCTTTGGAAGTTCTTAACACTTGAGCTTCGGAAGATCTTTGACTTAGCTTCAGAAGAGCAGCTTGTTCCTTCGGAAGACCATTTGTTTAGCAAATCAAAATTTATCTAAGTATGGTTTTGGTTGCACCAGCCTCATTAGATCCAACAGTACTCCCCCTAGGCTGATGCTACCAAAACCTCACTTGTTTCTTCTCCTCGAAGTCTTCAGCACCTGGGAAAGAAGGTATTTGTCTATCTCTATTTTCCTTCCTGATGCAATGGAGAGGATCTAATACAAGTCATTCATGGATAGTAGATCTAGTTGGTCACTTTGGATGACATGTCTCCTCTATTGTGCCCCTCAGAAAAGAGTTAGTTGATGAGAACCATAGTCTATTTCCAACTGATTATTGTTTCTGATGTTGGTCCCTCAACCATTTTCAGGAATGTTTTTCCCTTAATGGTTGCTCTTTCCACTTCAGCCTGTGCTTTCAGTTTCATTTCATTGATATGAATGCTACTTAGATGATTTCTTATATGAGTAGCAATCTAAGAGCTGGAGGGGTTGGAGAATGGTCTCTCTACTAACTCAGCAATATCAAATCTGCTTGAGTGTAGTAGAGCGGATGTGTCAAGTCTGGTTATTTGACCATTCTCCCTTTGCATTATGAAGCTTTAAGTATATTCATTGAACCTCTACTGGACAATTGAGCTTCTAGGAGCGAAGGGGCTGGTTGGCAGCATATTCCCTTTTCTGGTATCCAGCAGAGTCACCAACCTTCTCCGTAACTTCTTCTCCTTTTCTACAAGAGTATCATAGTTGACGGCTAGATGTTGGAGAGCTTGGTCCAATGTTCCCCTAGGCAGATCAAGGAATGTGTAAGGATCAACACGTTACAAAGATCGATCTCGTAATGAAAATGCGGAATGTTGACATTACGGATAAGATTGAATAGCAATTAAAGAACACAAACACAATATGTAAATAACTTCGATTGTATTGCTCTCTGATATAGTAACTATTACACTAAGTACAAAATCAGGAAATGAACAAAAGCTTACTAATTACATTAGAAAACTTCTTTATATACTAATCTAGAAGTTCTCGCACGAATAACTTGTTCTCGCGCGACTTGATGTTTTCACGCGAGAAGTAAGTTATCGCGCGACAACTTGAACTCGTCGCTTGACTTGATCTTCTTCATCTTGATTTGATTTCCCAATCCTCTAGGTTCAACCCCTACAATCTCCCCCTAGGCTCGGTAAATCAAGGTGTTTAGAAGTCCACGTCTACAACCTTGTAACTGCCCCCATAAGCATACATCTTGTTGTTAAGGGCCTTCGTAATCAACCAACCAAACTGTGCTGCCAAAAAGTGAATAGATTCATCAGCTACAATCGAACAAGCCTGCAACCTCATCAAATCTTCCCTTCTAAACTTAAGCAGATCCACAAGGTCGATGATATGGTAGTCTTTATCTACACAATGAATTAACGCATGACCCGTCTCCTTCTCACAACTCCACCACATAAGCTTAGACAAGTTGTTAACTGGCACTGGTGCATGTACCTGGGTCTTTCTAACATATCTCGGATGCTTATAAACCCTTATCTTCATTGGCTTGTTCGTGTTTGGGTCAATCCAGGTCTCATCTTCAATGACTTTAGATTTTGTAGTTTTGAAGTCTTTGAAGTTGGTTTTACTATGTCACCAGATCATATTCCTGATCCAGTTCCCTTTTCCATAGTTACTTGGGTTGATAAACGGAACACGACCCATTGCATACAAATCTGAAGCTCTGAGTGTATGAAAGTCATGTTCATCCTGAAAATACTCTATGGCTCTTGCTTTTCTTTTAATAACATATAGCTTCTTCTTAGCATCATATGCCTAACTAAGAATCGGTTCTGAGTTTCCGTACCTTGTCAAAGGTTTGGAATGTCTCGGCGTTTGTATCTAAGCTAGGGTGTTGGAGCCTTAATAGTAACATTCCCAACCTAACGTACAACACTTTGACCAATTTGATCTGCTGTCTTGTCAATCGTTTCACTCGTATTTGACTCTCTAACTATCTCTCCTTCTTAAATCAAAATATCAAAAAATAACTCCATAAGACTATTTCCAAATACATCTGTGTAGTTTACTATCTCATCTAAGTCATCAAATGAATCAAAATCTTCATCTTCTTCCTCAGCAATCAATCTTGGCTGGAAAGAGTAAAAATCTTTCTCATATGCTGCTTCAGTAGTGCCTGATCATCATTATCATCCTTTTTATCATCATCTCCCTTGTTAAAGGAGTGTAATTAACTGTAGCATCGGGACTTGGTCCGAAGACATTGTCAGTGCCTGATGATCTAGAAGCACTAGTAGCGGCAGCCATATCTCCCCCTTGATCATCATTATCATCCTTTTTATCATCATCTCTCTTGTTATTATCTCCTTCATCACCATCATCACCATCATCATCCTCATCATCATCATCATCATTCTCTTCATCACTGAATCCAAAGTCTATCCGATCTAAATCATCATAATTCACTGGATCAGGAATAGGCATAACATGCTCAAGCTCTACAAACGCCTCTCCAGTAAATTGTACAGGTTGATCCTCAGTAGCCTGAATATGAACAGTAGATGAAGGCTCTTTATGAACATCAACAATGTCTGTTGTCCTTTCTGTATCAACAGGATCAACAACACGCTCTGTATTAGTGACATGATCATTAGTAGGTTCAGAACCAACAGTTTGCTGTCTACTAGATTCTCCAACTTTCGTGGTATGTTGTTGATTAAATGACGAATTTACATGGGAAGTGAGATCTCGTAGGTTCTGTTCCATGATCTGAACGTAACTAAACATGAACTATTGCTGACCCTCTAAACTCTTGATTCTCTCATCCTTCTCTTGCAGACTCTGACACAAATTAGCAATCAATTGTGTCTTCTCAAACACTTCCTTCTCTAACTCACTAACCCTTTGTTCTAATGTAACCCTGGTGGGTGAAAATGATGCAAACTTTGGTTGCGGTCGTGGTTCTATAGTAGTATTAAGAAAATCAGCTTCTCCAAATAAGTCATCATGAGTTTGATCCCTCGGTGGTGTCCTCAGCACATCATTAGTAGTAGGCATAGATAATGATGTTATAGTTGTTGACTCTGTAACAATCACAGGTGTAGAAGCCTCACTTACTATGACATGAATATCTGACATAGGAACATCACTAGTCGACACAGTGGTCATCCGGGTCTGACGCTTACGCAACACTCCTCGTCCTCTACCCCTCCCACGTGGACTATCTCCGGCTCTTCTAGCCATCCTCTTCTTCCTTCCTCTAGTATTAGGTACATGCTTAGGGATAAAATCAGCATCACGTTCCTCAGCAGTGCGTTTGGCTGGAGTTTCTTACACTCTGGGACACTCTTGCAGAACATAAGGTACATTCCCAATCTGGTCACTTTCAGTCTCACTACCACTTTCAGTGAACCAGGTGTTCACTTCATCCAAATCAGACCTTCTAGCACACTGAGAACTTTCAGGCGCTTCTTGGGTAGTACCAGTAGATGTACCAGTTGTATCATCTCTACGAACTTGGTGAGTCTCTATCTCAAGTGGTCGTGCCTCTGCTTAAAAACCTTCAATAAATCTCTCAAGCTTAGCAAAATGAGATCCATCCCAAGCATTCCCTCTAGCTCCCATCAAATAAGTGAATATGTCTTTCTTCATCACCATAAATACATAGGTAGATGAATCAGACACTGCTAACTCAGGATAAGTAGCATTCACTATCATCTGAATAAATCTAGGGTACATGATGAACTTCTTCCCCACAGTAGCTATGACATTCTTCTACATCTCTGCAAATATAGCCTTGGATATGCTGTAAGGTAGATCATTAACAAGTGATACCAGCAGGGATCCGAATACAGCACTCAAGCTATCCATGTCAGCTTTCAAATTACTAAGGCAATGAATCACAACGTGAAACAAGTACTTCCAAAAAAGAGGTAAGTACTTCTTTTCCAGAGATGGATATCTGTGATCATACCCCATCCTCTTTAGACAATCCCTTGCCATGTCATCCCCTATCTTGACGGGTGCATTTGGCTGATCCTCTAACAGTAGAACATTGTTAATCACTTCAGCTATGATAACAACCCTTTTACCTTTGACTATAGCAAGAATACATGGTTCCCCAGACTCATCTATCTCATTGACAGCTGATTGCCAGAACTGATCTATAATGTCTGAGTATATAGCAGGGTTAGCTGTAATAGCATGATGTATCCTAGATGTCTTAAGACCATCTATCAGAGATCTGAATAATGCCTTGTCATCCAGAACATCCCCGAGATAAGCAATCGCATTATGGTTTTGTTAAAAACCATAGGTCTCACTATCTGAAACATTAAACAAACTTGATTAGTACACAAAGAACTTTGAAAATTTCAGACATAGAAAAATTTCACACTTAGAAAAATTTTGGAAAAAAAAATTAAACTCTAAGTACTCGCGCGAAAACATCACGCGACAAGCGATGTTATCGCATGAAAAGTCTACTTTTCACGTGAATAGTTCTAAGTGATTTTGAAAGTTTTCACGTCTGTTCAAGTTCAAACAACTTTTCGCATGTGAAAAGTATGTGAAATTTCAGATTTTCAATCTATCATTTTCAGAGTGTTTTAAGCAAAATAACATGTTCATTAGGTGTCGTCTAATTCATTATTATGGTTTATTATGTTTAATTTATTCAATTTAAGTTGTATAAGTACTTTTAACATTTGGTCAAGAATCAAACACATTCAAATCGATGTTTTAACATCAATATACCTTATCAAGTACTTCGGAATCAATAGGCGACCACAATGAACACTACTATCAAGTTTATCAAAGTTCTAACACTTAGAATTTTCTCAGACTAAAATTTTCAGAAAGTTGTGCGAATAGTGACTTTTCGCTCAACTGTTAAATTTATAGTCCTCTGACTTCTCGCGAGAAGTTAGAGTTCTCGCATACTGGAACTTTTCGCTTCTTTTGAACTTTTCGTATGCGAAAAGTTCATTTTTCTTTAAATCTTGTAAAATTTTCAACTTTTCAACTTTTTAAATTTAATTATCTTATTAAGCCATTTGATTTGTTATGAAAACAATTATGTTTAACTAAGTGTTTACAATTATTCAAACACCCTTAATTTTTGTAAAATGTTATAAAATTGAAACAAGTAAGCAAATGACATATTTAACAAAAAGAACAATTTGACACACTATTATACTATTTACTTAATTATTTTTGATAAATTTTCAAGTACAGGATCATATTTATTAGAAATCTATCATTAACATCATCCAACATTATTATAATGAAACTGGTTATGTTGATTGTCAATATATTATGTCCATGTTAAACGTAGACCTCAAGTTTTACTTAGACACATAAGCTGTGATATTTATCATGTTTTGATTAAATTATATGAAATCTGTGCGTCCCACAATCAAAAATCCTGTAGAACCTTATCCAACTTCAAAACACTATTGAGATTTCAAGTCACCCCAACTTGACTGAAACCTTTTACCTTTGATCGGCATTTTCAAAATTATTTTTCTCTAATATAATATCTATTTAGAGCATAACTAGCCTGAGAAATATTTTTGAATACAGAATATTAACAAGTTTTAGGACTTATTAACAGCCAGTCAGACTTATGTTTTGCCCTCGCAAGACGTTTAGGACTTACAAGCCAAGTCAGACTTACATGCCCCATCTTTTGATTTTGCCTCCTGTGTATATTCTCAAAAAGAAAAATATTTATCATATAGTATGTATGTCTATGTCATATCTTTTATTATTGTGCTCATTGGCATCTTTTATTCCTAGATGGCATTTTGGCTTCTTTTTGCTCCTTTTGTTTGTTTTTATCTTTTTTATTTTTTTTTCATTTATATATATTTTTATATATTGATTTTTACATATATATACTAATCGGTTCAAAAGGATTGAATCTGTGATGATATCGTAATGCAATGATCAATTCAAACACAAAGTAATCAAACACATGCAATTACATCAAAAAAAATTCATAGATTTCATTGATAGCAAATGCACAGGATACAATGTGTAAGGGTTACAGTTCGATATGTTCTAACTATTTTTCTAAGGTGTCTTAGATGTCATTTATTTCTACCCTGCACAATACATAAAATATCATATTTATACTATCAAGAAACAAAGGAACATATATTTACAAAATAAGTCCCTATACTATGACAAAAAACTTAAAAAGACAAAATAGACAAAATGTTAATCTTCCAAGAGCTTCAACAATACTTCCCCTAAGATTTACATTGTCTTCAGTCTTCAATAAATTCTTCTGGTTCTTCTTTTATCTTGAACATTGGCTTTTCTTTGTAAATCTCTATTTCTTTCAATGCTTTCTTAATTGCTGATTTGAACTTCTTTGCTAGAATTGCTTGATCCAGCTTTAACTCATTGGTTTTAATTTCCATCTTGTCCATTGCTAACAAAGTTTCTTTTGTAAGACCTGTAATGTCTACGTTAGCATAAAATTCAAAAGGTTTAGGATGATCGTGAGAGTACACTTCTAATACTCCTTTGCTTGAAATCCTCATAAAATCAATTGACTTTATGTCTCTCTTCATGATATTAGCAAAAGCTAGAGCTTTTCTCAAAGAAATTCTCTCCATTGCTGCATTCATCACTTTGATAATCGTCATAAAGTACTTCCTATCGTTATCGGCAACTTCAAATGCAACTCTTTCAAAATTTTGATTGGACAAGAGAGATATATAACTTGGATGTAAAAGTTTGAGTTCAAAAACTCCAAATAAGGAAATCATATCTTCATCCCAATCATCCAAATTACAAACGAGCTTCAAATGGAACGAGTCCGCATGATAAAAGCATCTCAAAATTGGTTTAGAAGTTTGAGTTCCGTCTATCACCTTTAAGCCCGGATTTGTGACTTTCTCAAAATATTGATCACTGTAAGCATCTAGAAATTGTTCTTCTTCTTCTGGTTGATCTGCTAACCTTCTTTTACTTTTTATTGACTTGAAATATTCTTTGTCCTCTTGATCATATCGGGTCTTGAGAAAAGAATCCATTCTAGAAATACCTTAATTTAGAAGTTTCACAAAGTTTTCACCTCGAACAGACTTTGTTGGGTTAATCAGAGGTAATTTGTTTAACTCTTTAAGATCTTGAATAGGTAATGCTATGATGCTTGAGTAAAAATGATACACATCACAAATAGCATTCACTTATTTGATTAAAAACGCATCAAAAATCTCATCGTATTTCCAAGCAACTATCTTAACATTCTTTGTATGATCTGGCACAATCATTGCATTCAGCAATTCAGAAATTGATTGGCCTTTTTGTAATACATTTCTTACCAAATCACCTGCTGTTCTAGCCTTATTCCATAGTTGTTTTTGATCAACTAAAACTTGATAGGCTTGTTGCTCAGCTTCTGGGAACATACTCATTAATTCCTTTCTTCTTTCATGACCCTGTCTCACTAATTCCATTTCTTTAATTTCATGAGGCTTCAGAATTCTAGATCTCTTTGTGATTTCCAAGTATTGAGGATTATCCATATCAAGTACAATCATTCTATTGTTTTGTTTTTCTATTTCTTGAAAGATTCTCACCAGATTTCTTAGTGATTCAGCTTGCAATCTGTTTAATCTTTTTCGTGGATAATTCTTTGATTGCAACCATAGTCTGAGCTCAACAGTCATCATGTTTTTTGGATCAGGATGGTGTAATTCACATGTTGAAAGTTCTTCAATATTAATGCTTTCTTGCATCGGTATCCATTCTCCATGTTCAATAATGATTTCATTTGGATCCACCAGAGCTATAGACTTAGCAATCATACATTTTTCATATTCTTCATTTATCTGAGAGACAGTAAGACCATCCAAAAATACACGGTTGTATTTTTTCTTGATCAGATAGTTAAATCTGTCATCAATATCTAACGGAATGTCTTCTGCAGTAGCTTCAGTTGGAGAATACGCAGCTTCAACTATATCTTCTTCCTCCAAAACTTCATCATACCGGGCGTCAGAAAATTCTGGATCCAAATCATCTAAGGCTCCAATTTGCTCTTGAACTTCAACTTCTTCAATTGCCTGTATGGAAGTATCATCTACCCTCAGAGTTTCAGACAGAATCTTCTTTATCTTTAAAGGAGGGTTAGAAGAAGATTCATCCAATGTTTGAACATCATGATCATCTATCTTTCTTTTCCCTTTATCAGCCTCAGAAAATCTTTTAACTTTAGTTGGTTGATCTTCAAACACAACAATCAGGTCTTGGGACTGTGCACTTAAGTTTTCTTTCATACTTTCACACTCTTCTTTCAACTTAGCATGATCGTCTTTCAACTTCTTGAATTTTTCTTCCATTAAATCATAATCATTGATCATAACCTCAAAGTTCTTTAAGTTTGTTTCTTGATCTTCTTCAAGCTCAGTAATTTTCAAGTCTTTCTTTAGTAATTCTGCTTTCAATTGTTCATTCTCATCTCTCAGCTTCTCTATTATCTTAAGCTGAAGGGAATTCTCTTCTTTCAGAGATTCAATTATCATCTTATTGTTCACTTCCACAGTATGAACTTTGTCATCTTGTTTTGAACTTTCACCTTCTTCTATCACATAACTAGGTGAACTAGTTCCAACTTTAACAATCTCAAGAGAAGATTCCTTAGAAATCACATTCTCTTGCTCATTGGGCTCCAACACATCAACCATAGGAAAATCAAATTCCATTTGTTATTGAATATTTTCTTCATTAAAATCTTCATTCACCTCAGTAATGTCATCATCTTCATTAACACCTTTATTAACTTCACCAACTTCATCATCACCATCATTATCATCATCATCATCACTACTTAAAGATGAACTTTCTTCATCATCAGATTCATCATCATCTTCATTTTCTTCATCATCAGACTCAGACAGTCCTAAAGGTACTTCTTCAATCAGATCATTGGGATCGATTGGTTCGTCATCAATCAAATGACAATGATCTTCATTTATGTTTACATCATCTCTTGCTATCGCTCTCATGTAATCAAACATTGGTACATTCTGAGCTCTAGTAATCATAGCAATTCTTTTATAAACTATTTCAGACATATGCTCTAGAATCAATCTTTCACCACTTACTCCATAGGCGTGAAAATCTGGATTTGCTTCATTGATAATCAGTGGTAAAAATCTAGGATACATCTGATATTTGTTCCTGACTCCTTTCTCCAAATTGAAGATAAATCCATTCATAATACACTTAGCCATATTAAATCTCTTGTTAGTTGCAATGGCTACTATAGGAGAAACAATATCAATAGGAAAAGAATTCAATCCTGCACTTCTTTGGGGCATACCATGCTGAAAGATGTAACATAAGAGTTTCCAATGATTATAAACTCTTGCTCTGAAGAATTGTTTCTTTGGAAAATGATCAGGATGACCTATAGCTATAAAAGTTTCTCTGCACTCATTGAAAGAGAGTTCAGCCAAGTCTTGTGGATCACTATCACCAAGTCTTAGTGCTTCTCTAATAGACTGCTCTGAGACCTCAATCATACAATCATTAGTGATAAAACCTTGAACAACTTTCCTTCCTTCTACATCTCTAACAATGTCAGTCATACTCCAAAATTTCTTGATAAGACGAGCATATATGACTGGCTGTGAACACATGGCATATACATATTTTGTTCTCAACAAAAATCTAATCATCTCTTTGTTGGGTTCAACAATTGATAAACTGAAGCTTTCCAAATCACAATCAAACCCAACTAAAGATCTCATTGTACAAGTTCAGAGACCAAGTTGATAAACAGAACAAAACAAACACAAGACAAAGTCAATAAGACAAAGTCAACATCAAGACCACAAGAAAAGTCAAAATTAGGTCATGATGTAAAAACATTATAAATAGAACCACTAGTGCTACTTTGTAAAGTGTGGTTGTTGCAAAGTGTGTGAGTGGCTGGTAGTTCTTAAGTGTGTGTTTTTCATGGTGTAAATCACCACCCAAGGAGAATTTCTCTCCTTTGGGTGGGTTTGATGTTCATCCATCTTTGTATATGTTTCTTCATTGTAATTTGTTATCTAATATCAATGAAATCATAACATTACACATTACACAGACATCCTTGTTCTTCGATTCACACACTTCCACCCATCTTTAATTTTGAATTTTCAGATCTGAAAACGATGAATCCTAAGATCCAAGCTCAACGAATCTGAAATTATGATTCAGCAAAATGGTATCAGAGCTGTTGGTTGCTGGGCTCATGTACGTTTCAGATCAGTTTTCATCTTTAAAGATGTTTACAACAAAGAAGAAAATTTGAAAAGTAAAGAACACATCTCTGTTCATCAAACCATCATCTGTTCATCAACAAAATACACAGAACATCAACAAATATGTTCAAAATGGGTTCGAATTGAAGATGATAAAGCATTCAACAGAAGAAATTCGGTTCGAACATTTATTTGAGAAAAACATTCAGATCTCGAACAGGTTGATTCAAAATACAAAGATCTCGAATTGGTAGTTAGTCAATGGGTTGTTGAATCAAATCCAACCACAAATCCAAGACCACCAGTGTACAATTAACATGATTTCGAAGCTAACTACAAAGATCTCGAACAGAAATGATTCGGATTGAATCTAAATTCAATATTCTCAGATCGATGATGAATAGGAAAGACAAATGCGGATGAAACACAAGTCATCCGCATTTCTTTCTTGCATCCGCATTTCCTACTGAAGCCATCCGCATTGTCACTAAGACAACCAAATGCGGATGTTCAAACAGAACTAATGCTGATAAAGGGCATACAAATGCGGCTGAGAACTAAACAAATGCGGTTGTTTGTTACATCAATGCGGATGAGTTCCTATGTTGACAAAACAAATGCGGCTGACTTGTGCCCAATGCGGCTGAGTTCCAGAATTCACAAAGAAATGCGGCTGTTATGTGCCTCAATGCGGATGTGATGTCAACTAATGCTGTTGAAGAACAAGCAAATGCTGATGTTAACTTAAAGAAATGCGGCTGACTTATGCACTAATGCGGATAGTGCAAATCAAATGCTGATGTTTAAGTTAACCAATGCGGATGTTGACTTAACAAATGCGGGTGTTGACTCAACAAATGCGGATGTTATATTCAAATTTCAGCCATTGTTTTAAACAATATTGACAACATCAACATCAACAACATCCATCAACAACAACAACATCAACAACATCAACATCAACAACAACATCATCAACAACATCAACATCAACAACAACATTAACATCAACATCAACAACAACAACAACAATATCAATGAACAAATGATGAACAGTTGATAATAACAAACAAGAAATACAAGAAAGTTGTTGAACAGATGACTATAACAAACAAGAAAACAAGAAACATGATGAATACGTATGATTGAACCCAACAGGCACATCCATTTTCACATTCAACAAAGTGAAAAAATCAACCTTGGTCACATAATCACTGATCCAATCAAGGATTTGTACAACTGTTAGAAACTCTTTCTGAAGTACTTGGAACCATCCATTATCAAGTTAATTCAGAGATTCAAAGAGTTGAAGTGTCTTCAAGACTGACTTATGTTCCTGATGTTGTTTATTGAAGTTCAAAGCCTCATCATATGCCTAATACATTCTAATCCTTTGAGTGTGATATGAACAAATAGTAATCCAAACATGATATACCTCATATCCAATACGTTAAGTATTATCAAAGAGATTCTATCCTTTATCAGAAATACATTAGGAGAAGCTTAATTTGAGGGGGAGAACTACAGTGAACTGTGTCAGAACATCAGTTGATCAAGAAGACATGTGACAGAGAAGATCTTCAAGTCAAAGTTTGGCAAGCAGCAGTTTAGGGTGAGTATTATTAGGTTCAACAATTGATAAACTAAAGCTTTCCAAACCACAATCAAAGCCAATTGAAGATCTTATTATACAAGTTCAGAGACCAAGTTGATAAACAGAACAAAACAAACACAACACAAAGTCAACAAGACAAAGTCAACATCAAGACCAGAAGAAAAGTCAAAATTAGGTCATGATGTAAAAACATTATAAATAGAACCACTAGTGCTACTTTGTAAAGTGTGGTTGTTGCAAAGTGTGTGAGTGGCTGGTAGTTCTTAAGTGTGTGTTTTTCATGGTGTAAATCACCACCCAAGGAGAATTTCTCTCCTTTGGGTGGGTTTGATGTTTATCCATCTTTGTATATGTTTCTTCATTGTAATTTGTTATTCAATATCAATGAAATCATAACATTATACATTACACACACATTCTTGTTCTTTGATTCACACACTTCCACCTATCTTTAATTTTGAATTTTCGGATCTAAAAATGATGAATCCTAAGATCCAAGCTCAACGAATCTGAAATTATGATTCAACACTCTTCATAACAGTAGCTTCACAAACATATTCATTAAGATAAGCTGCTACATTATGCTTTGGCTCAAACTTGAGATTTGCCATCTGTAAACATAAAACAAAATGTTAATCACATTAGAATTGCAAAACTTTTAATCATATTATGAATTATCAATTTTGAACCAAACCACTTAAAAATTTTCTAAGTGTTTGCACATTCCATTACATGAATAGAGTACATTGGTTACAATTTTGATTTAACTCAATTTATGATTAAATCTAGTAATACACCATGTAACTTGAACATTGATTGGATTTCAATAGAATTAGCACATTTAAAATTTTTTAAACCTAACTGTGACACTTAAAATTTTCTATGTGTTAAACATACTCTATCAAGAATAGAGTATATTCAGATTAAGGTTCAAATGAATTAAAATAAACTAAACCAATTAAAATCTTCTTAATATCAGATTAATAGATGAATTTTGATGATTAACATGCAATTTTGATGAAAAATTTATTAACTGACTGTTCATTTCTTGTTCATAAGAACCAACGCATGAACACAAAATCATCAAGAGCACATTTTGATGAAAATGAGATTTGATTCTCACAAACTATTTGAAAACATGTTGTAATCATCAATTGATGTTCAATTTCAGTTATCATATCAGTTTCGAATCGCAGATTTCAAATTTCTCAATAACTAGGGTTCGAACGCCTGAATAGATTCAAACGCCCAATCAGAGATTAAAATAGGTAATGAAATCAGATGTTTTAAGATCAACATGATGTTTAGAATCTTTAATTATACCTAGGAATCATAAGGATTAACTGTTAACAATCGAAAGTTGAGAGAATGAGTGTATCGGGTGTTAGAGTGAGTGAATCAGAGTGTTTTGAGTTTGTGAATGAGTGAATGAAAATTACACAAGTGTTGAATATATATAAGTGTAAAAATCCTTAGGCGCATGAGCATTGTGAAGGCACATGAGATTATATTTCACACCGAGTTTTCAGGCCTATGAGCACTATGAAGACACATTTGGATGAGACACATGAGCACTGTTCAGACGCTCGAGCACTGTTTAGGCGCATGGGCACTGTTGCATGAGAATTGATGAAACGCCTAACACTTGGAGAAATCATCACTTTCAAACATCTAACCACATTGGAAAGTCTCTGTTCAGGCGCATGAGCATATGTTGATACGCCAAATACTTGAACAGTTTAGAAACATCACAACTGTGTAGGCGCATGGACTAGAGCAAAACGCCCAACACTTGTACAAATTTTTGAAATTCATCATACTCCTGATTTGGATTTTTCATAACTATTCAGGCGCATGATAACCTTCCATGAGTCTAACACTTTCAAAATTTTCACATCATCCATATGAACACTGTTTATACACATTAGCACTGTTTATACGCATTATCTCAACACTTAGTCAAATTTTTTACTATCACTCAGAAAAATCATTAATTACCCTCATTTACACATCATGTGAAATTCAAATTTTTTGTTTGTGAACATGAACTTTCAAATTAATCACCAATCAATTACATTTTCAAAATCAACTTTGAATCAAATTTTTATTATTATTTTTTGTAACAATTTTCTGTCATTTTAGTCTTTCTTTTAAAACTTTCAAATAATCTCATTTTGTTTGCAAGAAGCTTTTCCACTTTTAAATTCTTTTCTGGTTTATTTTTGCAACATATCAAACACACACGTGCTTGAATATTTAGGTTCAACCTTTCATCCTAAGCACTTTATTTTTTATTTCTTTTTCACATTTTGAAATTTTCCATTGATTTTCTCTTTTACAATTTTTACTCCCCCTAAACTTTTAAGTTCACAAACTTAGAAGTTTCTTTTATTTTGCAAGTAGAGCAAGCTAATCATTATCAACATGCCTGCATATAGAAAATCATACAGAAATCAAAATTAAAGCAGAATAAAAAATATACTATATACATTTGAATTACATGCCTGTAGTGAGATCATATCAGTTAAGATCAGCACATTAAAAGAAAATAAAATAATGGATAGTCGTAGACAGTGAGTAAATCCTGATCAAGTGTGCTCCAGGTCAGCATTTCTACAGCAAAGGAGACACGAGATCTAAGGACATAAAATGAGTGCTTTTGGCAAGATACTCAGCACACTTACTTTTTCAATTCCTGGATTGATTAAGGTACGATTAGATATGATATTATGTAAGTCACACTTATACTTAGAAAGTTCAACTATCATCAGGATATGCAAGAAATCACTTTTCTCAACTTGTTAACCTGACATATACTTATAACCAGATCTCATGTTTAGATTGTGCACATTGGTATCATTTGCATCAAGTGAGAATATCCAGGTCTTTAATGACTTACAAAAAAAGATATCTCATCACTTCAGGTCTATGATGACTCATAACAAAGAAGTGAATAGATGCTTTAAATAATTAGAGCTCGATGGTTATTTATATCACCACCAGGTGTGAGTTTATGACTTTACAAGCAATCAATTTGAGAAGTCAACACTACTCATTGGTAGTAAAATTGACAAACATGAATGCATGATTGATTTAGTTTGATCATAAGAATTTACTTTTTCAGTATAATTGCATGAGCTTACTGATAATCTAGTATAGGTTGGAGTCACTATAGTTGATAGGTTTATTTTGTTATGTAATAGGTTAAATGTTAGTTTTCTATTGTAATTTGTATTTTTGATGTACTTTTATGTTCCAGCGAAACTACGAGCAAAACTACATTTTCGCCCAGAGTCAGTTGTTTCTGTTCACCCGGTGAAACTGTAGTTCGCTGCCGGGTGAATCTAGTAGATAGTCTGGCCGTTTCGCTAGTCAGCGAAATTGCTAGCGAAATTAAGATGCTTATATATTGTAAGTTTTCTATCTGGCAAAAGGGAGATTGGCAAAACCCTAATACAAAAATATTATTGTTGCAATTGTGTGTGTGTGGCTAGAAGCTTATTTTTATCATCATTGAGCCTCTTACTTGATTATTATTGTTTAGATTCAAAATAGTTCATTGTGTTATTGAGTTTATTATGTTAAATCAGTGGAAAATCATTGTCATACATCAAGTGCACTGTTGAATCGATCATTAGGACCAACAATATGGTATCAGAGCCATTGTGCTCTTGATTAGTTGGTTTTTGTGTTTTTTCGAAGTTAAACTACTGTTCCATTAATTTTGTTACTGATTTTGGTTTTTTTGTCATTGAAATTGATTGAGGATTGTGTGTTCTGTATTTGCGAAGCTATTGCAATCATCAGATTTCAAATTTGTTGTGTTTTGGATGAGATTGGACTAATTCTGTTCTAAAAAAGTTTTTCAGATTCATTGGGCGAATTTACAATTCGTCCAGCGAAACTACCAGCGAATTTACGGATTTGGGGGGTTTTCTACTCAGGTGTTATTGTCAGCGAAAGTAGCCCATTTTTGAACGAAAGTTCAACTTCCTGCTAGTCATTACAAGCGAAAGTGCTGACGAATTCATTTTAGAACGAAAGTTCTGCTAGTCTCAGCGAATCTATCGCCTAAACTAGAGTTTTTGATCATTGGTTCGAGTGAAACTGCTGCTTGTTTGCCAGCGAATCTAGGAGCGAATTTTCCAGTGAAGTTACCAGCGATTCTACAAGCGATCTGTTAGCGAAGTTAGCAGCGAAACTGCTTGTTATCAGTGAAACTAGCACTTTAACAAATGACGTCCACTAATATCACCATATCTGACTTGGAGAGTGTTGCTCCTAATAGGCCATCGAGGCTTATAAATGGTGATAACTTTAAGGATTGGAAAAGATGTTTAAAAGCCTTCTTCTACTACACTGATCATAATCAAGGGGAATCAATTGTAAATGGTCCTCACACTCCAATTGTCATTGTCAATCAAGTTACTTCACCAAACACCAATCCATCTACCTTCACTGAAAGAGATCTCAAGCTAATTGATCATGATCAGAAAGCTTTTGGAGCTGTAACTCTCTACTTATCTCAAGATATCTATAACCGCTTTGCTGAACACAAGAATGCAAAATCTTTGTATGACTCCTTGTGTGAATTCTATGATGGAAATGAGGATCTGAGGAAAGACAGGAAAGCTCAAGCTGAAAAGGAGTTTAATTCATTTGTAGGACACAAAAATGAAAGCCTTACTGACATAAGAAATTGATTTTTGTCCATCTTAAGCACCTTAAAGAAATATGATGAGCAGTTGGGAAATCATGAACAAGTCTCTAAACTCTTGGACTCACTCCCACCTCAATGGAGCCTGTAAGTTAGGATGTTGAAGCAAGAAAGAAATTTTGCTGATTACATACTTATGGATGTAATCTACAAATTGAAATCTTTTGACTTGGATTTAAAGAGGAGAGAATACAATCAATCCATGATGCCAACCACCATATATCCATAAAATGCTGCATTAATGTCATCCGCTGTAAACTCGTCTATGTATGGTTCAGCTTATGGTGGTACTACAGTATATGATGCTTCAAATATGTCAAATGGGGGGTCTACAGGTGTTCGTTCAAGCTCAAACCCATTTGTCACTGCTCAAATTCCATCAGATACTATGGCATTATTTGGGATGTTTGTGCATAGTTATGAGGCTCTAGTTGCTGGGGAGTTGAAGGGAAAAGGAATAACCGTTAAAGACATGTATCAAGTCGATCCAGATGGAGCTTCGGAAATCAGAATCAGAATTCTGAAGGATCTTCGGAAATCAGAATCAGAATTCTAAACTTGGTTTTGACAAGTCAAAATTAAGATGCTTCAATTGCAAATAGCTGGGGCACTTTAAAAGAGAATGTCCAAATCCTATCATTGCTGAACCAGGAACTTCTGGAACTTCTAAAGTTATCCCAATCACTGAAAGGAAGAAATCAAGTCAAAGAAGGAAACCGCTCTCATCTCAAACTTTGATTGGAGCGCTGAGATTAAGGAAACTGAAGAAGAAATCAATCATGCACTAGTGGCTGAGTTAGTGAACAGTGATGTGGATTCTATTGATGACTCTGATCCTTTTAGAGAGTTCAAGAGTGAGACTCAAGAGGTTATTGGTGAAAGTAACGAGCAAAGGGTTCAGGTTGAAGGGAAAAAGGTTGAGAAAGCTGAAGTTGAAGAGGGTGGATATGAGAAAGTTGGTGTTGCAGTTGAAAAGAAGATGACTATTGGTAAAGATTATGAAACGAAAACAGGTGAGTCAAAAGAAGAATTGAAAGAGGATAGTGAGGCTGAGAAGAATAGCAGGAAAGCAATAGAGGATGAAGAAGACAAGAAGAATACTCCGGTTTGTTAGTGTGACAAGTCCCTGACTGCCGAAAAGGTAGTTATGGGTCTCCCTTATGAGGTAATTCAAGACATGTGCTCTCCTCCATGCAAAATTCATTTATTTGGGGTTTATAAGGCAAACAGACTGCTATTAGATAATGAAAAAGAATTAAAACAAATTAATAAGGAATTTAAAACAAATGAGTCTAAATATTTTGTTAAGTTAAATGAAGCATTAAAAGAAAATGAGCATTTAAAAAGTAATCTTTTGGAATGAAATGTTGAAATAAATGCCTTAACTGAACATGTAGCACTTGCTGAATTTGAAACAAGCAAATTAAAAACCAAACTTGAAAAATAGACAATCTCTGGGATGAAACTTGAGGACCTTGCAAGAATCAAAGGGGGGTTAGAATTAAGACTGGTTTGGGAAACAAAGAAACCACTCATGTTTATCCTCCACCTAGCACTTATTGTTATTCTCCTCTGCCTACACCTCATCCAACTAATGAATTAATTCAAAAAGATACTAACAATTTGTATGTAGGTTTAGAAGGATTAATCATAAGGAGATTTGAGAGGAATATGATTATGGAGCAAGTAGTGGTCTGGGCATCTCTAGTCTTAACATTTTAGATTCCAAAAAATCATTCATAGACAATAGTTTAAGTAGATTTGTTTCCCAAACATCTATTACAGACAGTAGCTTAAGTAATTCTAGTTATAGTTCATTTTGTTTATCCTCAGATGTTGATGAATCAAACTATGATGTTTCAAATTCTCTTGTTAATAGTAATGATAATTGTTTAAGTAAAGCTTCAAACAGACATTCTCACCCAAATTATTTTGAAAAATTTCTTTCTCATCATATCCCATCTTTCACACTATGACATCCGGTAATTTTCCGTTACCAAACTCCATTAGTTCCGTTAAGTCTTGCATACACGTGTCGTGAGCACACACTAGTTGTCATTGAACGTTGGTGACTTAATAATAACTAATAATGTTAAACAAATAATTTCTATGTGATTATTAAGTAGTGTCTATATGTTTACGTGATTTAAATATTTATTTATGAATTTTATCGCGTAACGTGGAAACGTGTGTATTTAATCCGTATGTTTTGTATTTAGTAAAGGTAATGCATATGATTATTATTGTTAGTTTATATGCTTATCATTTTAAGTTTAAACCTTTTAAAAAGTAATTAAAAGCTTAGTTTTAATAAAATAAAAAACAATAGGGGTTTAAGTGGTAATATTGATAAATTAAATAAAAGAAAAACTAACCCTAGCCCCCATACTCTTGATCGGCCGCGACATCCCTCCCACACACACACACACTTTGAATTCAGCCAAGAACAAGCAAGGAACCCTCGATTACAATACACATCTTATATTTTGCAACTGTTATTGGTTTATGTTTAAACGCAAACTCTTGAACTCTCCAACCGTTGTGTTGACTCTTTTAGTATCCTATTCTCAGGTTAAGGTTGCTATTGCCTAGGAACATGTCACACGGGGTCAGCATCATGGTGTTTGTCAGCACGTTATGAAACATTGTTTTGGATTATGATTGTTTAAACATCGTGTTTTGGTTTTGCATAATACTTGGGCGCGTATGTTTGCGCATTTTAAATCATGTTACATTGTTTTGGGTTTACTCGTTTATTTAACGCTTCCGCATGTTTTAAAGTTAAACTCTGATTTTGAATGTTAGTTCATATAGAGTCATTCTGTGTAACTAATGACTGAGATCCTGGTATGTCACGCGCCTCGCGGTAAAACCCTGCACACGGATTTTGAGGGTGTGACACACACCAAGTTGGATTTCTAACTCAAAAGATATAGAGACAACTTCCTCAAACTTTAACAATATTAACGAAAATGAATCAGGATTTGGTAAAATAAAGGTCACAAAGAAAATATTAAAAGAATCATATGAGTCGTGTAGCAATTCCGATTCACACACGTCTGAATGTGAAGAAGAAATCTTAACTGATCAAGCATCTGTTTTAAACTATAATAAAAAAGGTTTAAAGTCCCGGTGTTTTAGATGTGGAAAGGATGATCATCTTATTAAAACTTGCTCTTCATTTGTTAATAGAAATATAAATAATAGTTCCTTAGGAAGTAGATTAAATCATTTTGTAAATAATTTCTTTGGTAAAAAATCTGTTCCCAGACCTAAGTCAGTCAAGACTTGGGTCCCAATTTCTAAGTCTTAACAATTTTTTTCTTATGCGAGGAACATTCCAGAAGAGCTATCAATAGTTTTTGGCATGTTGACAGTGGATGTTCAAGGCATATGACCGGATTGAAGGACTTACTCATAAATTATCGAATAATTAATGGGGGATATGTCGCTTTTGCTAGTAATAAGAAGAGCGGTAAGATGATTGGTCAAGGAGAAGTCTCAAATGGTTCCTTAACTCTGGAGAAAGTGAACTATGTTCCAGAACTAGCATTCAATCTGCTAAGTGTATCACAAATCTATGATAAAGATATACTAGTGTTGTTTATGTCTAATGAATGCTTGTTTCTTAAACCAGAGTTCACTATTCCAGAAGATTTAGTGATCATGCGTGCTCCAAGAAAGAATGATACTTATCTTCTGGATATGGGATCATAAGAGTCTACATCTACTGTGAAATGTCTTCTGTCCAAAGCCTCTTCTTCCGAATCCTTCTTGTGGCATAGACGATTAGGACATGTTAATTTTAAAAATATAAATAAATTAGTTAAGAACAATCTTGTGAGGGGACTACCATTTAAAGATTTTTCAGTGGTAGAAAAATACATGGCTTGTGCTCAAGGCAAACAACACAAAAAGCCACACACACTTAAGCTTGAAAACACAATTTCAAAACCCCTCGAATTGTTACATACTGATTTATTTGGTCCTATAAGTGTTAAATTGATTGCTAAGAAATCTTATTGCTTGGTTGTTACAGATGATTATTCCAGATATTCTTGGGTGAGATTTCTAGCAAGCAAGGGAGATACTGCCGAAGAGCTTCAAAAGCTGATCCTTTCTATTAAGACCGTTAACAAAAGATATGTTATAGCCATCCGAAGCGATAATGGTGCTGAATTCAGAAATCATTTCTTTGACTCATTCTGTGCAAGCAAGGGGATTCTCAGACAGTTCATTGCTGCTAGGACACCTCAACAAAACGGTGTTGCTGAACGAAAGAATCGGACACTCATCGAAGCAGCAAGAACTATGTTGATTGAGTCAAAGCTTCCAATATTTTTGTAGGCTGAAGCTATCAACTGTGCTTCTTATGTACTTAACAGGGTTCTTATTGTGAAAGGCAAAATGAAGACTCCCTATGAGCTTCTTCATAAACGGAAACCCTTGCTTAACTTCTTTCGCCCATTTGGTTGCTCATGTACCTTGCTAAACACTCAAGCTCAGAAGTCAAAGTTTGGTGCAGTTTTTGATGAATGTTTCTTTGTTGGCTATTCCTCTTAACAAAAAGCGTATTGGTCTACAACAAAATAACATGTATTGTGCAGGAATCATTCTATATTGATTGGCAAGAATCTAATTCTCCAAACATGGGATCTGATCCTGCATGATTCTATGACTCAAATACTGTCTTCAAATCTTTCAATCTTGCAGTTTTTGACGATGATGTTGTTCCTCAAACCAATGTAGAATTCATACCTCCAACTGAACCCCTTCCACCAGCACCTCATCCACAACCACCAATCGACCATCATCCTCAACCTTCATTTGATGTTCCACCTACACCTCCACCACAACCAGCTTCTCCTTCACAACCATCACAAACCACCTCCTCATCTTCCGCCAATCCGTTAACCCTTAACACTAATTTTAAACCTTTAAAGATCACCCACACGATTTCAACATGGGTTCCCTTACTGATGGAGTGAGGACACGAAGTCAATCTGGATTGATAAATGAATGTCTCTATGCATGTTTCTTGTCTCAAACTGTTCCCAAAAATGTCTCAGCAGCACTTCAAGACCCAAGTTAGGTTGAATCTATGCAAATAGAGCTTCAGCAGTTCAAGAAACTAAAACTTTGGCAATTAGTTGATCTTCCTCCAAACAAATTTCCTATTGGTACTAAATGGGTATTCCGGAACAAACTAGATGATCGAGGAGTAATAGTTCGAAACAAATCTAGGTTGGTTGTTCAGGGTTTTGCTCAGGATGAGGGAATTGACTATACTGAAGTGTTTGCTCTAGTTGCTCGCATTGAAGCCATCAGAATCTTTCTTGCTCATGCGGCTCACAAAAACTTTAAAGTTTTTCAGATGGATGTGAAATGCGTATTTCTCTACGAGAACATTGATGAGGAGATTTATGTTTGTCAACCTCCAGGTTTCGAGGATCCAGATTTTCCAGACAAAGTGTATAAACTTGACAAATCCTTATATGGATTAGATCAAGCTCCCCGGATCTGGTACGAAATCTTGACACAATATTTGCTTAGCAAAGGTTTCTCTCGTGGTTCGATAGACATGAATCTGTTCAAGAAAGAAGTTGATGGTGAAATGCTGATTGTTCAAGGGTATGTTGATGACATCATTTTCGGGTCAACAAATGAGAGACTATGCAGAGAATTTGAAGAGGTAATGAAGGATCATTTTGAAATGAGCATGATGGGGGAGTTGTGCTTTTTATTGGGATTACAAGTTGAACAAAAGCCTTCTGGTATTTTGATTCATCAAGAAAAGTACGTTCTGGAGATACTCAAAAAGTTCAAAATGGATGATTCTTCTCCAGAGCTTACTCCATTCACTGCTCAGACTTTCTTAACTCCAGATGATAATGGGAAATCCATGGATGCTCATCGCTATCATTCTATGATCGGATCTCTCATGTATCTCACAGCTAATCGTCCTGATATTACATTTGTTGTGTGCTATTGTGCTCGTTTTCAGGCCAACCCGAAAGAATCTCATGAAAAAGCTGTTAAAAGAATCTTTCGCTACTTAAAGGGTTCCTCCCGTTTGGGTCTTTGGTACCCAAAAGGAGATAACTTTGAGTTACATGCATATTCTGACAGTGGTCATGGTGGTTGCAGGGTCAATCGAAAATCCGTCACTGGTGGATGTCAATATCTGGGAGATTGTCTCGTTTCTTGGCAAAGTAAGAAGCAAACTACAGTATCTCTGTCTATGGGAGAAGCTGAATATGTTGCTGCCTCCAGCTGCCGTTTCCAAATGCCGTGGATACAACATCAAATGATGGATTATGGGATAAATTTTCTTCATACACCACTTTTCTGTGATAATGAAGCTGCTATCGGGATTGCCAAAAATCCAATTCATCATACATGTACCAAGCATATTGAAACGAGAATTCATGCTATCCGGGACGCTCAGGAAAAGGGTTTTATAGATATTATTCCGATTGACACAAAAAATCAACTAGCGGATCTTTTCACAAAAACATTTGATAAACTGCGTTTTTATGAATCGATCTCTATGTTGGGTCTAATATCTTTTTAAAACCTCTTTTTCTAACCATACAATGTATAGTTCTATAAATAAATCCTTTTTGTTTATAAACTTTTACTGATAAACTTCTAAGTCCCATATGTCTTCACATCTTTATTTTTTGTTTGTCTCAACTTATAATGCAAAAAAAAAAAAAAAACAAAACTAAAAACCTCAAAAATGGAGTGAAATTTCTTTTTGTGTCGTGGATACTAAAAAGAAATTTTGGGGGAGAATAAAGATTTACTTTTTGTCTAAGGTTATTTTTTTTGTCTTTTCAGGAACTTTATGGAAAAGAAGTTTGAAGGAGAATCAATAGCATTTTTTGGGATATGCATGGTAGGCTCAGCCTAATATCAAAGTAAACAGTGATTGTGTAGCTTAAATAAAGTCTAAGAACTGGACTACAAGGATTATTCTCATGATATCTCAGCCTGCACAAAGCTACAAGGCCTTGTCTAAAAATGGGTTGAGAGTTTCAAATCTTTGTTTGATACAAAAACAAAATATAATAATAAAATGGGTGACATATCTCGTGCTTATCTCCTTTGCTATGTGTGAACATTGACCTGGAGTGATGATCTCCTCTGTTATATGTGAGTATAGACCTGGAGCTCTCATCAGCACATTCTGATGATCTTCTCTATTATACGTAAGTATAGACCTGAAGCTCTCATCAGCGAGATAAAATGATCATCTCCTCTGTTATACGTAAGTATAGACCTGGAGCTTTCATCATCTATCCCCAAAATAAAGACACAGTGATTCTTAAAATTAAGAATCATTGTTGAAAATTTTAAAAAATTTCAAGCAAAGTGAATTATATTGCTCAATAAACCATGAAGAACAGTATTAGTACTTTGCTGAATATCTACGGGAACCAAGTCATCTGAGTTTATCAAATGAATCCAAAACATGATAAAATAGCTATAGATTACTTGTTGAAAAGAGGATGGCATGGGGTTAAAAAGACAAACATATCAGCATCCCGGAAATCTTTGACTCTCTGGATCAATTTCTTGAAAAAGAAGTTTCTATATCCTTCTACTTTTCTTTCTTATTTGTTTTATTTATTTTATTTTATTTTTTTTGTTTTGTACTGATGTTTTGGGATGAAGAATGTTTTTCATAAAGGTTTTTATAAATACAAAAATTTATTTTTCAAATTTTTTTCTTTTTTTTCTTTAAATTTTTTTAAGTTTTAGGTCTCAGCGAAACATTTCGCCAAGCGAATCTATAGATTCGCCCGGCAGTATCGCTGTTCACTGAACACATGATTTCTTTTGTGATGCCAAGCGAAACTATAGTTTCGCTACCAGCGAAACTAGGACCTATATATTGCACAGTGTGAAACTCGTTTAACATTATCTTGTGCGAATCTAAACCTTGTTTCTCTGTGTCCGAAACCACTTGATTTCATTTGCATGATTTCCATTGTGTTTGTTCATCTCGGGGCTTTATGGTAGGCACTGCGACCTTGTTTCTATGGTTTAATCGCTGTTTTAATCCTTAATCAGAGGTTTTGTATTGATTGCTGGTTCGAAAGTTCGCCTGATTCGTTCAGCGAATCTACCAAACTTTCCAGTGAAACTGAACGAAAGTTCACTGTGGTGAGCGAATCTATCTTGTTATGCTGTCCAAGTATATCTGATAGTTTCGCTCGAACAATGCTAGCGAAACTATACATTCGCTCAGCACATAATCTGTTATTTAGGGCTCAGCGAACTCACATCTTCGCTGTGGTATGAATCATAAGTTTGTCCTCGGCGAAAGTGTAGAATCGCTTAAACTTGTGGTCTAGGCCTGAGCTACAGCGAATTTACACTTTTGATTGGTCCAAACTAAGATTCAATCAACAGCGAATCTATTAACATTTGCCTGGTGAAACTACAGTTTCGCCAGTCAGCGAATCTATTGAACTTAGTTTCAAACCACAGTGAAGCTGTCATGCTGTGCCTGGCGAAACTATAGTTTCGCTTGTTAGCGAAACTGTTAATTTTTTTATTTAATTTTCTTTTATTTTTTGTTTAATTGTTTATATGTTATAACTAACCTACTTATTAGACGACAGCAATCCAAAGACTGTTGGATTCAGAGACTGTCTAAGTTGAAGCAGTCTCCCATTCGCTATGCCATATCTCATTTACCCACGATTTATGAAATTCATATAAGAGACTTCTGGGTAAATGTAGAATGTGATCTGAGATAAACTCCACACAGAATTACTTCTAGAGTCCTAGGGGAGGATATAGTTGTTAGTGCAAAGACTGTTGCAAGGGTTTTGAGGTTAGAAGAAGACTGTGGTGATGAGGTTGCTATGACAGATGCTGAAGTCCTTAACGCTTATCGAAGCATTGGGTATGAACGACCCTCTTTTGGGTCCAAGAATGAAATCAAGAAGTCTTTTTTGTCCAAGGAGTGGAGATACATTGCTCACGTGTTGATTATGTGTTTAGATCACAGAAAGGGAGGATCAGACGGGTTGAACGTACACTGGGCTAAAGCAATGATTGTATTTTGTAGAGGGAAAAAGGCTAATATCACCAGATTAATCTTTGTCTGTATGACTGAGAATGTTATGGCTTTAAAGAAGGACAAATGGTTGTTATATCGAAGGTTCATCCAGATGATCATTAATGATGAGAAACCCAATTTGCCAAGGCATGGGGAGGTTAAGAGGCTGATGCAGATGAATACCAGAATATTTGCAGATTGCTCAACAGTTAGGCACAACTTCAGTAGGAAAATAACTTACTTACTGGAAAACATGTACCCAGCTGAGAGGTGGAACTACATTAAAAGGCTGATTGAGAATGAAAACAAGAATGCTGAAGATAATCGGGAAAAACAAGCTGAAGTAATAAAGAAGAGAAAAAGGTATGCAAAGGAGAAGGAATATGATCTAGAAGCTGAGATTGACGAGGTAGAAGAGGAGCTGCGGGCTCAAAGAGAGAGAAGGTCCAAAAGGAAGTCTGATCAAGGGGAACCGGCTCATGAAACTGAAAGGAGAACCAAGCATAAACAGCCGGTGTTTGAAGAAAGAAGGGATCCCCAATCTGAATTAGACCAAGATGTCATTAGAAATATGAATGCATCATTGGACAATGAACTGAGCATGATAAAAACTAAGCTGGTCAATCAAGAATTACAAGAAAAAGAGAAAGATGAGCAAATGGAGAGTATGAAAAGAATGATGATTGACCAGCAAGAACTGATTAAAAGACTACTGAAGGAGGTTAATGTGCTCAAGGGCAAAGTTGGTCTGCCAAACCAGCTATCATAAAAGGAGCTAGATGATTTGACAAACACATCTAAGTATTTATTCCTGAAAGTAGGAAAGTCATCTGGGATAGGGGGAGTAGCAAGTACAGCAAGAGGTGATGCAAGTAGTAGTGGTGATGGTGGTCCAAAGGTTGTTGAAACAAAGGCTGAGAAGAGGGTTGATGAAGGAAGTAATGTGAGAGAGGAGCTTGTGATTGTTGAGGATGAGTTTGTTGATCTGGGATTTGATATAGAAACTGACTTGACTGGGGCTGAGGTACTTAGAGAAGATACTACTGAAGGAAACAAGAAGGATGCAAGGAAGAGCCTTATTGATGAAGAAGAAGAATATGAGGAACAGTTGGTTGACTATGATTCAGAACTCGAATATTATGAAGTGGAAGAGCTTCCAATGACTTATGTGGCACAAAAGGGTTCTGTTGAAGGAGATGTATTTGAATTAAGTAAAGAAGACTGGTTTGTCAAAGAGAAAGAACCAGAACAGTTGACACCACTATTTCAAAACATAAGTGAACCAAGCAAGAAGATATTTGATAAGAAAATTGTGAGTTGGAAATACAACCTCAAATTGAAGATGTTCACGACTAAACAAAGGGGTGGGGATATCTCTTATATGCCCAAAAGGAAGGCGTTCAAGACCTTGCCTAGATGGGACTTGAGGAGATTATCTGAAATTCCATTTTTGGATGCACATTTGAGTGAACGTGCTATGATGTTGGAGAAGGAAATCAAGGAATGAATGAATGATAATTTTGAAGCTTTCGGGTTTATGAGGACTGAAAGAAGGAGATCAAAGAAAGACTTGGATTGGGCCACTGGCAAAGGAAAGATTGTTTTGAAGCTAAAGCCAGCTAAAACTGTGAACAGAATAAGAGTGCCCAATCCACTTCCCCCTAGACTACAAAAGTAAGAGAAATGGTTCTATGACAACAATACTAGGGAAGCAGTAATCAGATTGCAAGGTGGTGCTGAGATTAAACTTTTTGATCCAACGGAGGTATTTTCCTTTTGTAATGAGGATCTGGTGATTCGATGTGAGAATCATATCAAAGCGGGGGCTGGAGCTGAAACAAGGAAAGAAGCCAGTTTGTTTATTAATGTGGCAAATAAAGCTCGTGGAGTAAGGGCAGAGGTCAGGGAGCTTACTAAGAAAGTATCTAAGGCTGACGAGTTAAGGTTGGACATGCAGGATCATACAAGACAATTCGCAAGGGCAAGTGCAAGGGCAGAAGAGGAGAGTACAGCAGGAGCAGATCAAGAAACTTCTGATAAAGCTGAAGAGGAAGCAAGAGAGGAGCCAGAAGACCGAGAGTGAGGTCCAACCTAGGGGGAGAATTGATAATCTAGTATAGGTTGGACTCACTATAGTTGATAGGTTTATTTTGTTATGTAATAGGTTAATTATTAGTTTTCTATTGTAATTTGTATTTTTGATGTACTTTTATGTTCCAGCGAAACTACAGGCGAAACGTTCCAGCGAAACTATGGGCGAAACTACAGTTTCACCCGGAGTTAGCTATTTCTGTTCACCCGGCTAAACTGTAGTTCGCTGCCGGGTGAATCTAGTAGATAGTCAGGTAGTTTCTCTAGTCAGGGAAACTACCAGCGAAATTAAGTTGCTTATATATTGTAAGTTTTCTATCTGGCAAAAGGGAGATTGGTAAAACCCTAATACAAAAATATTATTGTTGCAATTGTGTGTGTGTGGCTGGAAGCTTATTTTTATCATCATTGAGCCTCTTACTTGATTATTATTGTTTAGATTCAAAATAGTTCATTGTGTTATTTAGTTTATTGTGTTAAATCAGTGGGGAATCATTGTCATACATCAAGTGCACTGTTGAATCGATCATTAGGACCAACACTTACCTTCATATCATATCTGATCACGTCAGACTTTAGTAGGGAGTGAAGTATCCAACTGATCCGAACTAATGTATCTATCATTTCTCACAAATTGCAAAGACGGATTCAGAACTAAATAATTAACTAACAAGAAAAACTCTATCTTTGTGTTTTTGTTTTATATTTTTCTCTTTTGATTTTGCAATTTTCTATTTTTGTATTTGCTTTTTCATTTTCTATTGAACATGCACACACAATATATACAATCAGGCAATTAACTTTGATAGTTCTCTCTATATTCATGATTAAGCTAAGGGAGGGTTCTTATCATTTTTATGAATCAGCCAACTGGATTAAACTCAAAACCAGTTTTTAAACATGATTAATAAGTCCAATTGACTCAACCAAATACTCAAACCTATTTGGTAAAAAGCCTTTTGTAAATAGGTCAGCCAACTATTTTTAGTTGTGATTTGAATCAAAATGATTAAACCTTTTTCAGAGTTATCTCTAAGATAATGATATCGAATTTCGATATGTTTTGTTTTTGAGTGCTGGACATGATTAGCTGTAATAAACATAGCGGCAGTGTTATCAATGCAAATAAGAGTTTTAAGAAAATTGAACCCATAATCCAATAGCTTGTTTTGTAACCAAAGTATTTGAGAACATCCTACTAAAGCAGCTATGTACTCAGCTTCTACGGTTGAAATGGAGACATTTGTTTGTTTCTTACATTGCCATGAGACTAATCTAGGACCTAAAAACTGACAATCACCCGTCGTAGATTTATGATCTTGGCAACATCCCTCATAATCACTATCTGTAATCTGGGACCTACTACATGATTTCCTGCTACAAGCTCATTCATGTTCTTGAAATTGGAATGCCCGAGATGTCTATACCATAACTGGCATTCGACATTTGATGCTTGAGCAATTAGGCATGTTGTTTTTGTAGATGGATCTACTTGAGACATATCTAACATGTATACATCTCGATCACAAACAGCTTTAACAACTACCCATTCTTTGCTTATCTAAAAACCTGGCTTCAGAATATAACAAAAAGAATCATCAAATAGAACAAAGTAAGATTTGCCACAAATTTGGGAAACACTTAAGAGATTAAAGTTCAATTGTGAACAGTAGTTGACTTTATCAAAGCTAATAATCTCATTGGACACTATTCCTTCTCCTGTTATTTTGCCACCTGCATCACCTCCGAATGAAACATGAGTACCATCTTTTAACATAAATTCTTGAAGCAAGGCATGGTTGCCTGTCATATGCCGGCTATACCCACTATCAACATACCACGTGTTAAGAGGTCTTCTTGGGCGTACCTGCATTTAAAAAAAATTAAGTTGAGTTATCTACCCAAGCCGATATGGTCTTGGGCTTGCCAGATTTATCAACAATGGAAAATTGTTTAAAATGAAGCTTATTCAAATCAGGCTTCTTTTGCTGTGTAAATTTACCAATTCCAATTTTTACAAATTTTTTATTATCTTTGACTTGTTTAATCCGCAAAGCATGATAGCATTTTTCAAGATCATCATCAAGGTTATTAAAACCATTAGTAAAAACATTTTTTGAAAAAGTTTGATTCCCAAATTTTGCATTGTTCATTCTCACATATCATGGAATGAATTTTCCTTGATTATAATTCTTTGTTTTCACAGCATAAGAATCATCATATTCAGAATTAATCCTACGAAAGGATCTCAAGCCTAAGGAAGGTTGTTTTTTTAATCTTTGAAAACCAACACTTTGATTTCTTTGAAATTGTGGATTTGCATATAGATTCCTTAGCGAGTTCCTTCGGAAGTAGAAACTCTCAGTGTTGTGATTTCTTTCATTACAAATGGTACAATACTTGTTGAAATAATAATCAGCTGTTGAATGGTTTTTCATATCACAAATGTGACAGTATCTATTAAAGAAACATTCATCAGTCTTATGATTGTACGTATCACATACTTCGTAGTACTTTTGTTGAAATTTAAACAACTGTTGATTAACTTTAGATGTGGAAGCCACATTTGATCCTTGTTTTGATTTAGGAGTTACAAAGTTAATCTGTTGTTTTTGATTTAAGAATTTATTCTTTTGATATTTGGGTTTTGACTTTTGTTTATTAACACCATTCCTAGATTCTTTAGATATCAATCTTTTGTTAACAGCAGAAGACTTTGGACCTGAACCTATTTTCAGATTAGAGTTAGATTTGTTCTTTGAATTTGATTTGATTTCTGGAATTGTGTTCATATCAAAAGTACATGCAGACACAAATTTCACTGGTGTAAACTGATTAACTTGATTTGTTCTTTGATTTTGATTGTTTTATTTTTGTTCTGAGAGGAGTTAGATTTAGCATTTTTTTCTTCTCCTTCTTTGATTTCTTGATCTTGATGATCTTTGTTTGCTTTGGGATTGAACATCTTCAGTAGAAGACTCTTTTGCATTTTCTTTATCTTTTTGTTCTTTCTGCCATTTGATAAAGTCTGGATTGTTTAATCCATAAGAAAATGAATCTTCAGATGTTATTTCATCTAGTTTTTCTTTCTCTTTATTCTTTGAGTTTTGTTTTTCATTCTTAACAATGATTTCTACAACAACATGCTCTTTGAAAACAAATATTTTCTTATTCTTTGGTCGTGGTTCGTAAGATTTAACTTTCACTGGATGGCCATTTTTAATATTTTTAGAATCTTGTTCCTCAAATATCTCAACATTTGTTTTCTCTTCATCACTTTCAGAATTCTTTTTCTTGTTTTGAAAGGCTTTTAGCTTAGCTTTGTTTTCAGGTGAGTGATCATGTGTGTTAAAGTTTTCTGGCAGAGTGTTTATGATAGATTCAGGCATTGGTTCATGTGTAAAACCTAGACCTGTTATGTTTTTGTCTTTGCTCTCACTTACCACCTATTCTACAATAGTTTTAGAACTTTTAACTTTAGCTAGATCCACCTGAGTTGCAGCATGAGCTATTTTTTCCTCTTCAAAATTTTTAGTCATCTCCTCAGGTTGTTTTTTAACAAGTTCAAGTTCTTTTAGAGAGTTGTTCCATGAGGTTTGTAGAGATAGGATCTTTTAATTAGAAATTTTATGATCGTTTTTCAGTTTGTTATGCATTACTTCTTCTTGTTTAAGTTTGTCACAGATTTTAAATGAATATGTTCTGTTGTGACATCCGGTAATTTTCCGTTACCAAACTCCGTTAGTTCCGTTAGGTCTTGCATACACGTGTAGTGAGCACACACTAGTTGTCGTTGAATGTTGATGACTTAATAATAATTATCTATGATAAACAGATAATAACTTGATTAATAATGTTTATTATTAAGTTGTATTTATGTGGTTTATAGATTTTGAATATTATTTGTGAATTTTATCTTGCAACGTGGCAACGTGCTATATTTATGTCACATGTTTTGTAGCTAGTGAAAATTATGCATGAACTTGATGATTTGATGATGGATTGATGATGTTAGGATGTTAATAATGTTGTATGAAAGTTGGAATTATGATAATTATGCAAGAAATCCAAGAATTTATCATGTGGTTCATACCTTGCCATAAGTAGAAACTTTTGGATATGAGATTGGTGGATTATGATGATTTGATGATGATGAACATGTCTAGGTGATAGTAGTGAGCTTGAATAGGTATTGTGTTAATGAATTCACGATTGAATTGAGTGTTAGATTGATTTTAGGATGTTACTTTCCCAAAAGGGAAACTTTATTTGTGTGGAACATTGGATAAGATGAATTGGGCATGTTTATGATGTTAGGATCATGTTAGAATGTTTATTAATGGTGTCTAATGTGGTGGAATGTGTTAATTGGGTTGTATGGATACTTGATTGGTCAATTGGAAAATTTGTACTTTTATGGATTATACATGATGATGGATTACATTTGGAGATTATGGAATCATGCTTGGGATTGTAATAGATCATTGTTGGGTATGTTGGTTGGCATGAATCTTATTGAATAATGTGATGATGATCGTCATACATGCGTGTGAATCTGAGGCCCCTACTTAGTAGGATTGGCAGGGTTAGGGTGCGAAGTCATGAGTGGCTTCACATGGCATGTTGTGCATGATTAGACTTTATGTATGATGTACTAGTTGTGATGTAATTATATTTGTTTTGAGCATGTTGACTACTTGAGATTCGCATGAGTTGTATGATAATCTAAGTTGTATGATGACCTTGGTAGAACAAGTGGTTGATGAAGTGATATACGTGAACAACTTGTATGATAACCATGTATGATGAGTTGTTATGCTTGATTAAAAGGGATTTCAATTAAAATGTCACCAACGGCTCAAACGAGTCAGCTAGGTCAAATGCGTCTTGTTTTTCTAAAACCTTGGGTCTATGTGTTTATTGAGCACTTAGGGATTGTTGATGATTCTATGTACACGTACTTATGTACTTGCGTGTTCTAGGTAACCTCTAAAGGTTGTCTTTCCTCTCTCTCTCTCTCTCAAGTTAGCTTTAATATCATTCGTGTGAACACCAGGTGAGTTCATGCCGCACTTTATTTTACACTCTCTTTTGGGGGAGATAGCATACTCGTTCTGAAACGCTTTATTGATTATAAGTTGTGTATAGTATAATGTAGTGTGATATACTATGAATGTGCTCACACTTTCGGATCATTAATATTGAAACTAGCGGGAAATCTTGGGTAGTACTACTGGGTTTGACAAGCCCCACCTGTGCGACTCGAGGTCAAACCGGTGCAATATTGTCCTAACACATGGTGTCATGACCCAGTAAGTCGTGACGGGAGGCAATCAAACGAAACGCTGTCAGCTTCGATCTTGAAATCACTATGATTATTACTTGTGAATTTAGACTAGCTATCTAATTCAATGCACTCTTATGTTTTATAACTGTTACTGTTATATTTTACGCAAAATCTTGAACTCACCAACCAATGTGTTGACTCTTTTAGTATGCTATTCTCATGTCGTGGTTAATGAAAAGCCTAGGAGCACCACGGGTCAGCATTTGTGGTTCAGCATTGTTGGGAACATTTGTTGGTTTTGCTATTGGAATTGTTGTGTATTTTGTTTTGAACAACGGTTGGCGCGTGTTTACGCATTTTACATTACATTATTTTGGTTTGTCTTGTTTACTGAATGCTTCTGCACTGTTTTAGAGTTTTAAACTCTGATTTTGCTTGAATGTTTCATATAGAGTCATTCTGAGTAATTAATGACTGAGATCCTGGTTTGTCACACGCCTCGCGGTAAAACCCCGCACGTGGATTTTGAGGGTGTGACAGATTGGTGTTAGAGCCATTGGTTATAGGGAACTAGGTTGCATACACACTAAACTATAACCGCACAGTCTTTTAGTTACTCGTCACATATTTCCTTACTATATACTCATTGGCATACGCATCACGTACTTCGCAGCATGGCATCGTCATCCAGAGATTTTGGCAAGAGACCTGCACGGTCTGAATCACCTCCTTTTTCACCCGTACCTGATAGGGGATCAGACTGGCCCCGACACCCTTGCCCTTCTGAGGAAATAGATTAGGATCAACCTTTCGTAATACCCGAGCTCGATCCTCCGTGAAACTAGGATTTTTACCCCACCTATATAAATCGTATGGCTTACAGGGAGCGAGTACCACCTGTAGCTCCTACTCGACCCAGGACTAGATTGTCGACAGCTTCTCCAGCACACGCACTTCCTACCTTGGACATCCCACACGAGCATGCGTTTCCAGCATTGGTGGCTACACTAGACACCGAGCGGCAGCGTATTAGAAGACTCACTAATGAGAACTCCGCTCTACGATATGGTCTTCTACTAAATGGTTAACCCATATGATTGTACTAAATAATCCGAAACGTTGAATACAGGACCATCAGCGTGCACATATAAAGCATTCATGGACTGCAAGCCCCACACGTATAGTGGAGCTGAGGGAGCTGTAGGGCTCGTACGTTGGTTTGAGAAGACCGAGTCAGTCTTCTCCAAATGCAACTGTCCAGTGGTGGATTAAGTAAAGTATTCCACGGGGACACTTAAGGGTGCAGCACTCTCGTGGTGGAATGCCCAAGTACAAATGCTTGGTCAGGCAATCGCCAATGCTTTACCATGGGATGAATTCAAGGAAATGATGATGGAGGAATATTATCCACGTAGCAAAGTTCAAAAGCTGGAAGCCGAATTTTGGCAGCTCAAGATGGAAGGATCGGAGATTGAAGCCTACACAACAAGGTCTCACGAGTTGGCAACGCTTTGCCCAGGCATGATCGACATGCTGGTTAAGCGGATTGAGCTTTATCTACACGGCTTGGTTCCGGAGATACAGAGCATGGTGACCGTTTCAAACCTCCCTACTATTCAACAGGTGATCCGACTAGCCTACAAACTTACTGATCAAGCGGTAGAGCAAGGCAAACTACCCAAGCAGGGCACTGTGGCAAGCATGCCCGATAATAAACGCTAGTGGGACGGCTCAGGCAACAAGGGATCGTCATCAAACAGTCAACCTCTGTAGCAACAGCATCATCGGCAACAGAGGAGGTTCGACAACAACAGAAGCTTCAACCAGACGACTCCCTCAAACCAAGGGCCAAGTGGATACGGAGGGAGACACTCAAAGTGCAACCGGTGTAACTATCATCATGTGGGCAGATATGACAACTTCAAATGCCAGCGCTATGGAAAGATTGGACATGCAGCAAAAGACTGTCGTGACGAGCTGATGAAAAAGCCACAACAATCCCAGGAAACATCCAAAGGCTGCTTTGAATATGGGAAAGAGGGCCATTACAGGAGAAACTATCCTCAGTTGAGGAAGAACGGGAATGGTGCAAACAACGGTGGGAACAACAACAACAACAACAACAACAAAAACAATAACAATGGCAATGGCAACAGCAACGATGGTAACAATGGTGGAACAAAAGGGAGAGCCTTTGTTATCGGTTCAGGTGATGCTCTAAACGACCATACTATTGTTACTAGTAAATTTTATGTTAACGGTCGTTTTGCTACTATATTGTTTGACACTGGAGCCGATAGAAGTTTCATCTCCACTAAGTTTAGTAGTCTTTTAAGTGATATGCCCTCAGCATAAGAATCTAACTACACCGTAGAGTTAGCTGATGGTAAGCAGATTCACGTAACGCATATCCTTAGAGATTGCAAGATAGAACTTGCTGGTCATACCTTTGACATAGATCTCATGCCTATTACACTAGGGAGTTTTGATGAAGTAGTAGGCATGGATTGGCTTTCTGACAAGTAGGCGGAAATCATATGTCACGAGAAGATCATACAAATCCCTATTGGTGAAGAAATTCTTACGCTCAGAGGCGATAGAAATGGTGCAGTGATAGCATCATCTCATTCATGAAAGCACAGAAGTTATTGCGGAAAGGTCGCTTAGCCATATTAGCCCTCGTTACTAATAAACAACTAGAAGAAAAGAGGATAGAGGATATCCTTGTTGTTCGTGACTTTCCTGAGTTGTTTCCAGAGGATCTGCCTGGATTACCACCACATCGTCAAGTTGAATTCTAGACTGATTTGACTCCAGGAGCCGCTCCGATTGCGAGAGCACCTTACCGGTTAGCTCCGAACGAACTACAAGAATTATCTGCTCAACTACAAGAGTTGTTGGATAAAGGGTTTATCCGACCAAGCTCGTCGCCTTGGGGAGCAACAGTTCTGTTTGTCAAGAAGAAGGATGGTACATTTCGAATGTGCATCGACTATAGAGAACTGAACAATGTTACAATCAAGAATAGATACCCACTACCTCGTATAGATGATTTGTTCGATCAACTTCAAGGATCAAGCTATTATTCTAAGATTGACTTGAGGTCTGGGTACCATCAACTGAGAGTTCCAGAGGAAGACATCTCAATGACCGCTTTGCGTACATGTTACAGTCATTATGAGTTCTTGGTCATGCCATTCGGGTTGATGAATGCACCAGCCGTATTCATGGACCTCATGAATCGTGTGTGCAAACCCTATCTCGATCAGTTTGTTATTGTGTTTACCGATGACATATTGATCTACTCAAGGACTGAGGAAGAACATGAGGAGCACTTACGTTTAATCTTGGAATTACTTAGAAAGGAACAACTGTACGCCAAGTTCTCCAAGTGTGATTTCTGGATACGTGAAGTGCAATTCTTGGGTCATATTATTAATAAGAAAGGAATACATGTCGATCCTACAAATATTGAAGCAATAAAGAATTGGACGGTACCCAAAATGCCAAGCGAGATACGACAGTTTCTTGGACTGGCAGGATACTATCGGCGATTTATTGAAGGATTTTCTAAGATCATTCAACCTCTCACAGCCTTGACTCACAAGGGAACAACGTACAAATGGGGTGAGAGTCAGGAATCTGCTTTCCAATTACTGAAACAAAAACCGTGTAGCTCACCGATATTGGCGTTACCGAAGGGAAGTGATGACTTCGTAGTCTATTGTGATGCTTCTATTCAAGGACTTGGTTGTGTCTTGATGTAGTGAGATAAAGTGATAGCTTACTCCTCAAGAACTATACCACCCATGACTTGGAACTGGGTGCGGTAGTTTTTGCCTTAAAGATCTAGAGACATTACTTGTACGGTACCAAGTGCACTATTTACACCGATCACAAGAGTCATCAGCACAACTTTTGAGCAGAAGGAATTGAACATGAGGCAAATACGCTGGGTAGAATTATTAAAAGACTATGATTGTGCTATCAAATATCATCCGGCAAAGGCTAACGTAGTCGCTGACACGCTGAGTAGAAAGGAAACTGCTAAGCCCTGATGAGTGTGAGCTTTGCAACTTACGATTAGCACACGGTTACCTGAACAAATTCGAGAGGCTCAGACAGAAGCTCTGAAAGCAGAAAACATTGGGTCTGAATTGTTACGGGGAATGGATAAACCATTGGAAGTAAAGGCGGATGGAGTTCGTTATTTCATGGACAGACTTTGGGTACCTTTGCATGGAAATCTGAGAGACTTGGTTATGAGTGAGGCACATAAGTCTAAGTACTCTATACATCATGGATCCCACAAGATGTATCATGACCTGAAGGCACACTACTGGTGGCCTAACATGAAAGTGGATGTAGCTACATATGTGAGCAAGTGCTTGACCTGCTCGAAAGTAAAAGTGGAATATCAGAAACCATCTGGGCTATTACAACAACCTAAGATTCCTATATGGAAGTGGGAATAGATTTCAATGGATTTCATTACCAAACTACCCCGGACACCTACTGGTTGTGACATGATATGGGTTATCGTAGATCGATTAACGAAGTCCGCTCATTTCTTGGCGATAAAGGAAATAGACAAAATGGACAACTTAACCAGACTCTATCTGAAGGAAATAGTTTCGAGACATGGTGTACCAGTCTCAATTATTTCTGACCGCGATGCTCATTTTACATCGCACTTCTGGCAGTCATTACAGAAATCTTTGGGTACGCGATTAGACATGAGTACTGCTTATCATCTGCAAACCGATGGTCAAAGTGAGCGTACTATACAGACGTTGGAGGACATGCTACGTGCTTGTGTGATTGACTTTCGGAATAACTGGGAAGTTCACCTACCATTGGTGGAATTTTCTTACAACAATAGTTATCACACCAGCATAACGGCAGCACCTTTTGATGCCTTGTATGGATGAAAATGTAGATCACCAGTTTGCTAGGCTGAAATTGGTGATAGTTAGCTAACGGGTCCCGAGTTAGTGCACGAGACCACTGAGAAGATTGTACAGCTAAGAAACCGTATGGCTGTATCACGTGACAGACAGAAAAGCTACGTAGATAAGCGACGGAAACCTTTGGACTTTCAGGTCAGTGACAACGTGTTATTGAAAGTCTCACCATGGAAAGGAGTGATTTGATTTGGTAAAAGAGGAAAGCTAAATCCAAGATACGTTGGACCATTTGAGATTTTGGAAAGAATAGGTCTGGTGGCCTACCGGTTAGCCCTACCTGACTCGCTGAGTGGAATCCATAATGTATTTCATGTCTCAAACTTGAAGAAGTGCTTAACGGATGAAACAATGGTAGTACCTCTTGAGGAAGTGCAAGTAGGTGAGAAATTACGCTTCATTGAAGAACCAGTCGAGGTGATGGATCATGAGGTAAAGACGCTTAAGCAAAGCAAGATACCCATAGTCAAAGTTCGTTGGAACTCGAGACGTGGACCGGAATTCACGTGGGAACGTGAGGACCAGATGAAGCTTAAGTATCCTCAGCTGTTCAAAACAACGACGACGCCCAGCGAAGGTATTGATTAAATTTCGGGACGAAATTTCTTTCAACAAGGGGATGATATCACAACTCACCCAAAAGTCACTCGATTACTTCATGCCAATGCAGTAGACCAGTGATGGAACACACCATGTAACGCAATTTTAGGGAAGAAAATTCTTTCAACATGGGGATAATGTGACATCCGGTAATTTTCCGTTACCAAACTCCGTTAGTTCCGTTAGGTCTTGCATACACGTGTCGTGAGCACAAACTAGTTGTCGTTGAACGTTGGTGACTTAATAACAATTATCTATGATAAACAGATATTAACTTGATTAATAATGTTGATTATTAAGTTGTATTTATGTGGTTTATAGATTTTAAATATTATTTGTGAATTTTATCTTGCAACCTGGCAACGTGCTATATTTATGTCATGTGTTTTGTGGCTAGTGAAAATTATGCATGATTATTATTGTTAGTTTATAATACTTGGTCTTTAGTAGTTAAAACCTTTTAAAAAGTGTTAAAAGATTATTTTTTATAAAATATAAACAATAAGGTTTAAGTTTGTAATTGTCTAAAAACCATATATTTCCTAAAATTAAACCCTAATCCCTCCCACAACCCCACAATCGACCGCGACCCCCCACCCTCTCTTCTTTGCGATTTCGACCAAGAACAACAATCATTACGTGATTAAAGGTTAGATTTTTACAAGTTTTTCATGGTTTTTGGGTGTTGGCCGAAACCCTAGTTCGAATGGATGCTAGAATGTCGAATTTTGAATGTTTGATGAATGTATGATGTTAGTTAGATTGTATTGATGTTAGTTTACGTGGATTGTACAAGAAATTCATGATTTTGATGCGTGGATCATACCTTACTATTAATAGTAAATTTTCTGCATGAACTTGATGATTTGATGATGGATTGATGATGTTAGGATGTTAATAATGTTGTATGAATGTTGGAATTATGATAATTATGAAAGAAATCCAAGAATATATCATGTAGTTTGTACCATGCCATAAGTAGAAACTTTTGGATATGAGATTGGTGGATTATGATGATTTGATGATGATGAACATGTCTAGGTGATAGTAGTGAGCTTGAATAGGTATTGTGTTAATGAATTCATGATTGAATTGAGTGTTAGATTGATTTTGGGATGTTACTTTCCTAAAAGGGAAAATTTATTTGTGTGGAACATTGGATAAGGTGAATTAGGCATGTTTATGATGTTAGGATCATGTTAGAATGTTTATTGATGGTGTCTAATGTGGTGGAATGTGTTAATTAGGTTGTATGGATACTTGATTGGTCAATTGGAAAATTTGTACTTTTATGGATTATACATGATGATGGATTACGATTGGAGATTATGGAATCATGCTTGGGATTGTAATAGATCATTGTTGGGTATGTTGGTTGGCATGAATCTTATTGAATAATGTGATGATGATCGTCATACATGCGTGCGAATCTAAGGCCCCTACTTAGTAGGATTGGTAGGGTTAGGGTGTGAAGTCATGAGTGGCTTCACATGGCATGTTGTGCATGATTAGACTTTATGTATGATGTACTAGTTGTGATGTAATTATATTTGTGCTGAGCATGTTGACTACTTGAGATTCATATGAGTTGTATGATAATCTAAGTTGTATGATGACCTTGGTAGAACAAGTGGTTGATGAAGTGATATACGTGAACAAATTGTATGATAACCATGTATGATGAGTTGCTATGCTTGATTAAAATGGATTTCAATTAATATGTCACCAACGGCTCAAACGGGTCAGCTGGGTCAAATGCGTCTTGTTTTTTTAAAACCTTGGGTCTATGTGTTTATTGAGCACTTAGGGATTGTTGATGATTCTGTGTACACGTACTTATGTACTTGCGTGTTCTAGGTAACCTCTGAAGGTTGTCTTTCCTCTCTCTCTCTCTCTCTCAAGTTAGCTTTAATATCATTCATGTGCACACCAGGTGAGTTCATGCCCCACTTTATTTTACATTCTCTTTTGGGGGAGATAGCATACTTGTTCTGAAACGCTTTATTGATTATAAGTTGTGTATAGTGTAATGTAGTGCGATATACTATGAAAGTCCTCACACTTTTGGATCGTTAATATTGAAACTAGCGGGAAATCTTGGGTAGTACTACTGGGTTTGACAAGCCCCACCTGTGCGACTCGAGGTCAAACGGGTGCAATATTGTCACACATGGTGTCACGACCCAGTAAGTCGTGACAGGAGGCAATCAAACGAAACGCTGTCAGCTTCGATCGTGAAATCTCTACGATTATTACTTGTTAATTTAGACTAGCTATCTAATTCAATGCACTTTTAAGTTTTATAACTATTACTGTTATGTTTTACGCAAACTCTTGAACTCACCAACCATTGTGTTGACTCTTTTAGTATGCTATTCTCGGGTCGTGGTTAATGAAAAGCCTAGGAGCACTCACGGGTTAGCATTTGTGGGTCAGCATTGTTGGGAACATTTGTTGGTTTTGCTATTGGAATTGTTGTGTATTTTGTTTTGAACAACGGTTGGCGCGTGTTTGTGCGTTTTACATTACATTACTTTGGTTTGTCTTGTTTACTGAATGCTTCTGCACTATTTTACAGTTTTAAACTCTGATTTTGCTTGAATGTTTCATATAGAGTCATTCTGAGTAATTAATGACTGAGGTCCTGGTTTGTCACACGCCTCAGGGTAAAACCCTGCACATGGATTTTGAGGGTGTGACATCTGTAATGCTCAACTTGATCAAAATATGCTTTTGTGCACATTTTCTCTCCGACTTCAACAGGAATTTTAGGATAACTTGAAGAAGAAGTCTCAGAGTCAGATGATGGATGCTCAACCTTTGGTTGTTCAGACTGTGCCATGAGTGTAATTTCTTCTGAATCCTCTTTTGGGTCAGATTTGTCACTCTAATCATAATCTTCGTCATCATTTTCTGAATCACTATCAGCCTTTGGACTATTTTCTTCAGACCTGTCTTCATTTTGAGCTTCTATAACAAGAGCTAAACTAGATGTTAGATCAGCTGTGAATTGTTCAGCATAAGCACTCCAATCATAGCCATCTTTGATGCTAACAACAAGAGCTTTCTTTGGCTCTTCAGATGATTTTTATTCATCTTTAAGTTCTGGCATGGGAAGACTTTGATAAGGCTTTTGAAAGGTCTTCTAAGACTGTTGTTGGTATCTTTGACTGCTAGAACCTACTTGACCATTTCCTCCTTGGTTTCTGGGTGCTTTACATTCTCTTGAGAAATGACCATAACTGTTGCAGTTGAAACACCTTGATTTTGATTTATCAAAGCCAACAATTTTGTTTGCACTTGGCTTGTAATTCCTGTTAACATATGAGTGTTTCTGTGTTCTATAAGCAATCATTACCATCTACCAATTCAAGTCCATCTCTTCTATATCATCAGGATCCATCTCAAACAAATCCTGCAAAACAAGATCCAATTAGGTTAGTTGACTACCTTGATAAGCTTGAAAACATGCCATAAAAGCAGTAAAAGCAGATTCTGACTCATCATCCTGTAAAATGATATTAATAACATCTTTAACTTTGCTAGTTTTAATAGAGTTAGAAGATGAAGTCTCAGTTTGAGGTTTAGGAGTTTGAGTTTTAGGAGGAGACTGAGGTTGAGGTTGAGTTGTATAAACATGAGCACTTGTGTAAGGAGAATCTGTAAAGAAACCAGCTCCGATGAACAAATCACCCTCATCTTCTGGTGAGTTATCATCTTTTGCCAGAAAAGCATTCTCCACTGTGTTAGCTGGAGATTCAACATACTTGTACTGAGATATTGATGCAGCTCTATCATTGTTTCTGGAGCTCTCATCAATTTCAACTGATTTTATTTTGGCAATCAAAAGATCCAAATCCATTGGAAACTTTTCTGTATGCTTTAACATAGTGACTGTCTGTTTCCATAAAGATGGAAGAGCATTTAGAATTCTGTAATTTAGATCTTTGAGATCATTTTTGATACTAGCAGTTGACATCTCAGTACTTAATTGCACAAATCTGTTCATCATCTGATTGATTTTTTCACCAGAAAGATGCTCAAATAGCTTCAATTGCCTCTTGAGTTTCTACTTTTTGAGATCTTGTATCTCTTTACCACCTTCACAAATGATCTTCAGAGCTTTGTACATGGTGTAACCAGTTTGATAACCTTCAAGTCTAGTCAAGACTTTCAATGGTAACCCCTTGCACATCAATGAATAAGCTTTGATGTCATTCTTAACCTTTCTTAAGTCATCACCTTGCAGACCATCCTCTGGATACGGTTCTGGAGAGTCTTTTGTATAAACAACTCCTCTGTCAGGACCATCGATGCAATTGGGATATGTGGTCCTATCTCTATTGACTTCCACAAGTCAGTGTCAATAGAGTTCAGATGATGCTTCAACCTAAGAGACCAGTTCTTGAAATCAGCTCTGTTTTTGGGCTTAGGAACCTTGTTCTCAGAATCTTCAGACTTAACCATTTTGTATTTTGAATTAATAAAAATGACTTGTTTTTGTTGTTTTTAAAATTTTTAAAAAAGAAACTACGAAATGAAAATATTTTTGGATTTTAGTTTTTGGAAAAAAACAATTCTAAGTGTTTACTGATAAGCCTAAATATCCAAGCGCCTGAAACTTCTGAAATGCCTGAACTTTGAACCAGAAACGCCTAAGGGAATGCCTTAGTTGAATTCTGAAACACCTGACTGATGAAGCGTCCACACAGTTTCCAAACGCCCACACAGTGACGAAGCGCCTAAATAGTTATCAAACGCCCAAACAGTTGTTAAACACCTTAAAAACGCCCAAACAGTCCTCGTGCGCCTAGAATTTCTTTGTTTTAAGCAGGTCCCAATACGACTACACAGTCGTAAAACATCTCAATAGTTGTAAAACGCCTAAACTGAAAATGCCTTAACAGTTCAAAAATGCCTAAATAGTTGTCAGACGTCTGAACACTTGGTCAATTTCAGCAGTTTTTCACAACTCAAGCGCCTAATTCATCCTCTTCAACAAACTCAGATCTTATGAAATTCTTCAAAACTTGTTAAATTGATCTAAAAACTTCCAATTAGGTCATATATAGATCGATTAACAATCTTCAATTAACTTTTTGATCAAACAACAACAACAAATCTGTTTTCTGATCAAATAATAGTCCGAAAATGACGAAGACAGTTCGAACACAAATTTGATCAATTACTCAGATCTGAATGAATTACACTCCAAATTGTGATTCAAATCATGTTTCTATGGATGAAACACAACTGAAAACAATAATTAATTGATCAAATTGCAATCAACACAGATTTCAAGTGATTCAAAGAGCTCAAAAATGCTGATAAGCTCTGATCACTGAACAGAAGGCTCTGATACCAATTGATCTGTTCAAAAGGATCAAATTTGTGATGATATTGTAATACAATGATCAATTTGAACACAAAGTAATCAAACACATGCAATTACATAAAAAAATTCATAGATTTCATTGATAGCAAATGCACAGGATACAATGTGTAAGGGTTACAGTTCATTATGTTCTAACTGTTTTTCTAAGGTGTCTTAGATGTCTTAGATGTCTTTTATGTCTACCTTGCATAATACATAAAATATCCTATTTATACTATCAAGAAACAAAGGAACATATGTTTACAAAATAAGTCCATATACTATGACAAAAAAGTTAAAAAGACAGAATAAACAAAATGTTAATCTTCCAAGAGCTTCAACATATACAGTATTTGAAAGAAACTAGATCAGAAAGTAACTGGCTTGAGATTGACTACACTGTAACTCTCAGTCTGTTTTAGCATGGAATCAGTGTTACCATAAAACCTTGATGAGTTACCCACTTCAATCATAGAAAGTTACTTTCAGTTCATCATAGAACATAGTGCTTTTTGTTCTTGAATGTCAAGCCTATCAACATATCAAACATAATCCAAGTCAGTTTCTTTTAAGCCTTAGGATGTAACAAATCAAAATCAAGAAATGTACCATTATTTCTTGTATAATCTTGAAAATTTAATTTTCTCAATCTTTGTAGAATAAAATCTTTTTATACTTTTCTTCAAACTATTTACTCCCCCAATGAACAAAATCTTTTTTGAAATATTTTAAATTTCCTTCCCCTAAAATTGTGATTATCTAGACAGAAAATAACAATTTTAACTAAAAACAAAGAAAATTATTTTGTAAAGGGTGTAAGAATAAGTGTTAACCAAAGTTAATCATTCCCAAAGATTGGACTAAAAAGTCAAATCTGGAATGATCAAACGCCTTAGTAAACAAATCAACAATGTTGTCATCTGAGGAAACTAATTCCAAATGGATAAGTTTACGTTCAAAATAGTCACGAATAAAGTGCATGCGGATGTTGATGTATTTTGTCTTTGAATGTTGAATTGAATTCTTCACTATGTTTAAAACTGTATTATTATCACACAAAATTTTTGTGTCATAACGATTAAGGCCATAATCAAGAAGTTATTGTTGAATCCAAACAATCTATGAACAACAACTTGATGCAGCCACATATCAGCCTCTGCAGTTGATGTGGATACCGCCTGCTCCTTCTTGCACTGCCATGAAATCAACCTATTGCCAAGAAATTGACAACCTCCAGTAGTAGATTTCCTATCCAAGTTACATACTGCATAATCACTGTCAGTGTAAGCATATAAACTGAAATCAAAATTTTTAGGTTACCAAAGGCCGAGTGTTGGTTGACCCTTGAGATATTTAAAAATCCGCTTGACAACTTTCATGTGAGGTTCCTTCGGATTACTTTGATAATGTGCACACTGACAAACAGGAAACATGATGTCCGGTCTGCTTGCAGTGAGATACATTAGAGAGCCAATCATTGATCGATACATATGCTGATCAATGTCTTCTCCCATGAGATCTTGAGTCAAAGTAGGACGAGAAGACATAGGAGTAGGAGCTGTCATGGAGTCTTGAAATTTGTATTTGTCTAGGATACTATGAATATATTTTTCTTGATGTATCAGTATTACTTTATCATCTTATTTAACTTGGATGCCCAAGAAAAATGACATTTCTCGAAGAGAACTCATCTCAAATTTCTTCTTGAACCAGAATAAGATCATCACCAGTCTTCCGTAAGAATAAAGTTTGTTCAATTGCACCTCTTTTATAAGCATTAGCAAGCAAATGTTCAGTCAGAGTAGCATACCAAGCACGAGGTGCTTGATGTAAGCCATAAAGTACTTTGTCTAACTTGTAAACATATTCAGGATGATCTGGATCTTCAAACCTGGTGGTTGACAAACATAGGTTTCTTCTTTCATTTCGCCATACAAGAATGTAGTTTTGACATCCATCTGATATACTGTGAAGTTATTATATGAAGCATACGCCAGAAAGATGCATATAGCTTCTAGTCGTGCAACAGGAGCGTATACTTCTTCATAATCAAGCCCTCGATTTTATAGAATCCCAACAAGTCTGGCCTTGTTATGGACAATCACATCCTTTTCATCTTTTTTATTTTTGAATATCCATTTACAACTAGCAACTTACCCTTTGGTAGTTCACACAGATGCCACATATTTAGCTTTATAAATTGTATCAGCTTGTCTTGCATAGCCTCTACCTAACTGTTTCCTTTTAGTGCCATCTCAACATTCTTTGGCACAATTTGAGAAATAAAACATGAATACAAACATGTATTTATTATGCCTGATTGCCCTCGAGTTCGGACTCCCTGTGATAACGGACCAATAATTTCTTTAATTGGATGGCCTTTATGAATTCTCAGCTATAGAATAGCATCTTCAAATATAACTTTGTATAAGTTAGACATGTGACCAACTGGTTCTTTAGCAGTGTTCCCTCCTTTAGGTTGATAAACAATATCTTCATCTTGATTATCATTGCCAACAGGGAGATCTTCAAATGGTACTTGAATTGTATCAATTGGATCAACTTGTCTAGAAGAGGAACTCTGATCAAAACCTATGGAGCCTGTTCAACAACTGGATCAGAATAAGATAAAGCAGATTCAGAAATAGAATGTGGAGCAGCTACAACATTTGAAGAAGAAGGTATATCTGAAGATATTCCTGTTGCTTGAGAAGTAATGGATCGAATATCATCAACAAAAATATCCTAAATTGAGGATGTCAAAGGCAGATTAGCTGTAGAAACAACAAATGATCAATTAAATGTTTCAAATAAACAAGCATAATCATAGACCCATGAAGGTGCAGAACCTACATCTGGTTTGTTAGATTCATGCCAATCAATATCAAACGACTCAATTATTTGTTTAGATCTTTTATTATAAACCCGAGATGCTACTATGTTGGCTAAATATCCAACAAAATAACATTCATCAGCTTTTTCATCAAATTTTGATTTACAATCAGTTGTGTTTAACAAAGGACAACAACATCCAAAAGTTTTGAAATATTTGACTTTGGGTTTATGTTTGAAAAAGATTTCATAAGGAGTCATATTCTGTTGTTTGTTGATTAATACACAATTTTGAACATAACACGCAGTGTTAATAACTTCAGCCTAAAAGAATGATGCTAATTTGGCTGCTGATTTCTGGCAGCTTCAATTAAAGTTTTGTTTTGTCTTTTAGCAACTCCATTTTGTTGTGGAGTTCCTACAGAACTGAATTGTCTAGCGATCCCCTTTGAAACACAAAACTCATTTAGTGTATGATTGCAAAATTCGTTTCCATTATCACTTTGAATGCACTTGATTGTTTTGTCCATCTGATTCTCCACGAGTGTCAAGAAATTTATCAGTAATTGAGGTGTCTCATCTTTGGTTGCTAAGAAGAAAACCCATATAAATCTAGAGAAATCATCAGTAATGACTAAACAATATGCATGACGTCCTAAACACAAAACACTAACAGGACCAAATAAATCCATGTGTAACAATTGAAGAATAGAATTAAATTTGGTATGAGCAACTTGTTTATGAGGAAGTTTGTGTTGTTTGCCCTTTCAACATGACATACAATGTTTAGTTAATTGAAATTCTTTCAAAGGTAGGCCTACAATATGATTTCCTCTAACCAACTGATTCATATTTTTAATATTTACATGACCAAGATGACGATGCCATAACATTGAATCACTTTTTAAGGCTTTAGACAATAAACAAGACGTAGTTACAAATGAATGAGAACCATTCATATCAAGTAGGCATGTGTTTTTGTCTCTTGGTGTTCTTAACAAAATCCATTCATCAGGAATTACAAATCCAGGTTTTAGAATAAGACATTCTTTATTAGTGAAATGTGTGCAATACTTTTTGTCACAAATTTGTGAAACACTTAACAAGTTATGTTTTAGTTCTTCAACAAAATTGAAATCTTCAAAGCTTAACACACCATTCGACACTGTACCTTTCTTTGTAATCTTACCACCTTTGTCTCCTACAAAGATAACATATCCTTCGTTATAAGGTTGTATGTTATTTAATAGAGATATATTACCAGTCATGTGTTGTGAACAACCACGGTCAACATGCCAAACACTATTGATGACCTATCTTGGTTGCTCCTGCATATTTGAGCAAATTTATTCATGTTTAGGAACCCAAGCCATGGTTGACTTGAGTACTTTGTTTTCATTCAAATATGATACAAATTTTAATATCATATCTCTTTTGTCATCAAAAGGACAATGTTCAACAATATCAGGCTTAGATGGTTTTTCTTTAGTTTTCCACTTTTGAATTGGTTTAATTAGATGTGTCACCATTTTCTTTAAAGTAGAAGTGCTATCATCAACTTGTACAGATTTCACATTTGACTTTTCCTTTTTCAAATCATTACTATTATTAACAAAGGATTTTGACTGATTTGAATTTCTTTTGAATTTGGCATTTAGAAAGAAATGTTTTCTATTCTGTGAATTAAATTGTGAAATCTTTGTTTTCTTGACAATTGATGTTGATGATGACAATTTCTAGCCTTATGATTTGGCTTGCCACACACATAACAACACATTTTATGATATGTATTTGACGCTTGAGTATTTTGCACAAACTGTTTATAATAACTTCCATAGTTATCATAGAATCTGGCCTTAGTATGTCCTTGGGCTTGTGATTCTTTAGCTGTCTCTCTATTCTTTTTCTCATTATGGATTGTTCGAGATGATTCCGGAAGAACTAAGGTATCTATTTTAGCCTTTTCATTCCCATTTGAAGCCGATATGGCATGAACTGTAGCTTTAGCCTTTTGAGCCGTAGTTACTGGAAATGGACCAGTGTCTTTGACACCTGTTCTACAATCATCTTGTTTCACAGAGTTAGCAAATAGAATGTTTATTTTTAAAGAATCTGGCATTGGTTTGCCTTTTGAAACAAATCTGTTCTTGAAATTAGTTTTCAAGTCAGATACTGATGTTACGACTTGTTTTCTTTCTTTGGTCTTAAAGTCTATTTTTGATTTTAGTTTCTTTTCTAGATTCCACATTTTGAACAAACATTTAAATCTCTAAAAACATCTAAACTTTTATTAATAACGGATGATGAATTACATGAAGATTTTTCATTACAATTTTTATTTTCCTAAAAATCTAATTCATCATCACTTTCCCAATCTTCAACCAACCCATCCTTCTTCACACTTTTTGCAAAAGAATTTTCATGATTAATTTAAATTTCATTTTTTATGATAGGGTCAACAGTCAGTGAAACATTGACTGAAAGTGTTAAGTCTGACTTTGGTTGAAAACCTAATCCATAGGTCTCTTCATCAGTAGTTGTATTTGATGATGGAAAACATGTATAATCATGATTAATGGGTGGTGCGATGTTAGAATAACCAACTCCCCCTTTACCACCATTAATTTTCTGTGTCATTTGAGACTTGATTATACCTTCAACCATGTTTGATGACAACTCAAATTTTTCAACAATCAATTTGGCAGACAAGAGTTCACTGTTAAGTTTATTAATTTCTAAAGATAGTTCATTGTTATGTGTTGTTAAATCTTTTGTGTTACAATCTTTATCATGAAGATTTAATTTTGACTGATAAATTGATTTGTTTAAGCCATCTATCTTTTCTTTAAAAATTTTCTCATCAGTTTTATATTTACGAGCTTGATATTGAAGTTTTTCAACTTCTAGAATCAAGCGTTCGTTGTGAACTCTATATCCTTGTACCTTTTCTGAACAAGTAGTTGAACAAAGATTAGAAAATACATCTTTCGTCTCTTCATCTCTTTTCTTCTCTTCAGGTAAGATGTTTACCATGAAGGCTTTCAAAACAATCTTTTCTTCTGCTTTTGTTGCCGGAGTGGTCTCAATAGCATTTTCACTTTTATCACAAGCAGATGCTGGAGTAAACTCAACAGCATTTTTAGTTTCCTCAATCTTGGCCAAAGTGAACTCAGTAGCCTTTTCTTCACTTTTCTTCATTTTTCTTCGCTTCATTTATGTTTGGTTGAGCTGGAGTAATCTCAACAGCTGCTTCATTAAGCTCCTTTTCATCCTGCATTTCTCCAGCTTTCGCATCTTCGACCCTTTTCTCTTTAACTTCCTTAACTTCAACCTTCAGCTCTTTGTCAAAAGCACCACTTATCAAGTCATCAGATACGAACTCAGCTAGTAAATTATCATCAACATCTTCTTCAATGCTTTGAATTTCAGCCATCAATGTAGTGGAAAGCTTGATATCTAGGATCTTTATTTGATCTGACTAATCGTATTCTCCATTAGTCTGAGAAAATAGTGCTTTGTTGTTTGATGAACTAGCTTTTTCTCCTTTGTTTCTACTTCCATAGTCACTATCGTCTTTCCACTTTCTACTTGATTAGATCTGCTTTCAGTACATTCTCTAGCAAAGTGACCAGGTTTGTCATAATTATAACATCTCAAGCTTGATTTCTCAAACCCAATCTTGCTAGAATTATTTAATCCAAATGCTTTTCTTCCCGTTCTTCTCGTGAAATTCTTTGCTCGGTACACCACCATGGCCATTTCATATTTAATATCATTTTCTTCTACATCATCAGGATTAACTTGTTGTAAGTCATCAACCAAGATATTGGGTGCACTGAGTCTTCCTGCAGAGAAAGCTTCATAACTGTTCATAAATGAGGTAAATAGAGCCAGATGCTCTTCTGCTATCTAAATGGTTTGCCGATTAGGTTAAGAATTACAACAAATGCTTGTTGTGAAGGTTGAGTGGGTTGACTTTGTAGGTAGAGAGGGGGTTGTGGTAGAGCTTGAGCTTGACTGTAAAGATTCTGATGAGAAGATTGGAATTGAGGCAAAGATGGATCTTTGACATTTGAATGAGCAGGAATTGCTGATTGTTGTTGTTGACACAACTGATAGTAATTGACATAATAGTTTTGATTACTAGCCATTTTAGCATATAAAGTTGATGCTTTAGCTCCCATCATGTTGATGTAGTTAGCAGCTCTCTGCTTGTCATCCATGTCATAAGATTTGATGGCGGAGATCAGATCACTGAGGGATAAGGTGAACAAATCCTTGGTTCTCTTGATAGTGGTGCATTTGTTGTTCCAGCTGTAAGGTAGTGAATTTAACAGCTTCTTGTTCACTGAGATGTTCTCCAGTGTGATTCCTGCACTTTTCATCTTGGTTATCAGCTTTAGAAACCTTGACATTTGAGCCTCCAAGGTTTCACCCAGTATATGATTAAACATGTTAAACTCTTGGTTCAACATGTCTTTCCTGCTTTCCCTCATATCCTTGTTCCCTATAATCTGTTCTTCCATTGCATCCCATAAATCATTAGCCCTTCTATAATCCTTGAACTTCTAAGCTATTTCATTTGTAAGTGCCATAGTAATAGCAGCATATGCCTTATCATCAAGCTCCATTTTCTTCATATCCTCCTCATCCCAAAGATGTTTAGGTTTAGGCACTAAGTCTCCTTTGTCATTTGTGTATATCAAGATATAGGGACCCTGTTTGATAGATCTCATCATCATGGGTTCAGTATAAATGACATGGTTCTCAAAGCAATAGACCCAGTCCAGATAGTCTTCTTCGCTGAGAAGTTGAGGAGGCTTTATGCTTATGCGGATCTCATTATCGAGGTTCAAAGTAGCAGTGATGTGCTTCAAAATTTTCCATTGAAAAATATTGATTCAAACTTTTTCAAAAATCTTCAAAGTTGAAGTTCCCGTGCTAAAGCTAATGTTCCCGCGCGAATAGTCTTAAGCAAAACTAATTCGCACAAGTTCTCACACAAATTTCTCGCGCGGTAAGTTTTATAGCTGAATTTTGCAAAATGTTCAAGTTTTCATGCAAAAGGAATCTTTCTGTAACAGAATTTCAACAAAAGTTTTCATTTCACGCGCGAATAGCTACTTTTCGCGTGCGAAAGTTAACTTTTCGCGTGCGAAAGTTAACTTTTCGCGTGCGAAAGTTAACTTTTCGCTTGATCAAATTCAGGCAATTTCGATAGTTTCAGCCTTCAATCAAACACCATTTTGTTCAAATTTAACTGTTTAATCTTTCAATTAGTGATTTTAGGTTCGGTTATAATCGTAATTGTCTCTAATTGATTGAATTAAGCTTAATTAATCTCCAAAATATGTCAAATCTTCAAATAAACAGCATAACATCTCTGGATGTCTTCAAATATGATCAAATAACCCATGAAATCAGTAAATCTACAAAGAACTTCAAATCGGATCTCTTCAACTCTTCAATATGAACTAATCAACCTTTGATTCAATCGATCAAGAGCACACCTTGCTCTGATACCAATTTTAAGGATCAATACGTTACAAAGATCGATCTCGTAATGAAAATGCGGAATGTTGACATTACGAATAAGATTGAATAGCAATTGAAGAACACAAACTCAATATGTAAGTAACTTTAATTGTATTGCCCTCTGATTTAGTAACTATTACACTAAGTACAAAATCAGGAAATGAACAAAAGCTTACTAATTACATTACAAAACTTCTTTATATATTAATCTAGAAGTTCTCATGCGAATAACTTGTTCTCGCGCGACTTAATATTTTCGCGCGAGAAGCAAGTTATCGCGCGACCACTTGAACTTGTCGCTTGACTTGATCTTCTTCATCTTGATTCGATTTCCCGAGCCTCTAGGTTCAACCCCTACAGAATGCATCTCTTATGAGGGAATAGTAAACGCCATTAATGTATTTCAGTTTAATTGGCTCTTCCTCATAAGTGATGTGGCTCAAGGTTGTGCAGTTGATGAGCTTCCTTTTGATCTCCTTAAATTCTTCTAAGGACAGGGGCTTGGAAGGTTCAGAAGATGGATTGGGTTCAGATTGGGTTCTAGGTTGTGTTTTAGGTTTAGAGACATATAGAGGTGGAGGCTGTTTAAAGACAGGGGATGAAGGTGTGGGAATGGCTGATGGTGTGGGTTTCGGAGTTGAGGGTTCAGTGGTTAGTTCTATTTTGATAGGGAAGGGTGAAGATGTGAGAAGTGGCTTTGTTGGCTGTGGTTTGGGTTTGGGTGCTATCTTCTGAGGGCTTTGTTTCCAAGGCACCTCCTGCCTTCTTCCTAAGCGAATGTCAGCCTTTATGTCGGTGACATATCGCTGTAAGGTCTTCTCAGACATGGGGCCCACTTGCCTGCCAGTGAAGCCATGGGCTTTAAGGTAGGTTTTCATACATTCCTTATCACCAACCTTCTTGGTAGAAGCAAGTATAGCTTATTCTTCTTTCTTCTTCTTCTCCCTTAGCCTTTCCCTTGCAGCCTTCTTTCTCTCTTTGTTGATCTCCTCAGTTTCTTTGTAGAAGTGAAACAAGATCATATCATAATCATGAGAGGCCAACTCCTCCTTTGTATAGTCTCTCTTGCAGAGAAAGGCTATCTTTTCCTTCCTGTCCTCCTCCTCTCTTTTCCTTTTCTCCTTCTTTTTGGCTAACCTTGCTGCCTCTTCTCTTTCTTTCTTCAACAAGTTTTCTTTCTCAAGCTCGACAAGTTCATCAAGTGGAAAAAGAAGCATTTTTTCATCTTCTACGCCTACACTGATGAGCCTGTCAATGATCTCCACCCTCTTCTGATTGTTGATACTTTCACGAGGTGCTACTGCTACTTTGGTACTTGCTGCAAGCAAGTTCTCAGTATCAACTTTTCCTATCTTTCTTAGCTTCTCCAACCTTTCCTCCTCTAGAAGCTCTTCAGCAGTGAGCTTTCTCTTCCCTTTAGGATTAGAGGAAGATTCAGCCTTTGGAAATTCTGGTTTTGAGGATTCAGGTTAGGGTGGTGGAGATTGAGCTTGTGGTGCTGGCTTGAGAGGGGTTGAAAGAAAGTCCTCACTGTTGACTTCAGCAGCTAGATCAATAATAGCTTCTGTAACCAGCAGTTCATCAAACATAGAGGACAACTCTATAATTCCTTCCGCAGCTTGACTTCAGCTTCGGAAGTAATTTCCAGAGCTTTGGAAGTGAATAGAAGTGCTTTCGAAGCTTGAGCTTCCACTTCGGAAGTTGTTCTCATAGCCTTGAAAGTAATAGGAACTGCATTATCTGTCCCTCTTGAGTCAGTTGCTAGGCCTTCAGTCTGTGTATCCATTTTGAAGTCAATCTTGTGTTCAATAGAGACCTTAGGTTGACCAACTTCCTCCTCAGAGGTAAATGATGCAGTCAACCTTTAAAGCTCTTCAGTCCCAAAGTAAGCAACGGCAAGATCAGGTGAGGGTTGTTCAAGTGAGGAGCTTATCAGAAACTGGGTTAAAAATTTGTTAAGGTCGATAAACATCCTTGGGTCCACTTGAACTGAAATGGGAGGTGGTTCAAGAAAGATGGCTACAAGTCATTGCTGTTTGGGGTAGAAAGATGAAATGGTAGTATGGGGTTCCACTTAAGTTGATATCTCCTCATGAGTATGAGCAGATATGTCCTTATCATGTCTTTGTTTCAATAAATTCTCCACCTTTTTGATTTCATCACCTTAAGAAGTAGATGAGCTAGAGGAAGAACTCAAAGAAACCTGAGTATGTACATGCCTAATAGACTTCTCAATCTGTTTCTCAGCTAGTTGAGCCTTGAGATTTTCAATTTCAAGTTACTGAGTGGTAGACCTATTTTCTAAAGCCTCAACCTTTGATTCAAGATTGGTGACTTTAGAAATTAGATCTTTGATGGTGAGTTGCAGACTACCCTCATATTCTTTTGAATAATCATCGAGAGATGGGATAACATACCTAGTATGTTCATCCTCATCACCAGTTGTGGTTTCTTGGCACCCTGGATACCCTTGCATAATGATGTCTCTTTTAGAGGCATCAATGGGCAAGGTTGCTATAGATACAGTCTGACTGATTTTACCACTATCCTGAGAGGCTATTGTAACACTCTCAATAGTGGCACCTGTATCTACACAAGTCACCTCCACTCCGGTTGGACTCACCTCAGTTTGGTCTTGATGATGTGGGCTAGATATCAGAGGTTCCCTATGACTCAGTTGATTTGGAGAGGGGTGAGGTAGATCAACATCATGGCCCTGATGAAACATGATATCCTCATCAGGTCGGGTCAAAAGGTCAAGAAAGGATACAGAGGTTATATCTATTGACTCGGGATTTTGGTTAGCACCTAATGGCTTTTCTGTAATAGCAGTTGAGCCAATGATGTGGCTATCCCCTTTTGGCTGCTCAGGAGAGTGTTAAGACTCACCCTGAGAGCTTATGGCTTGGGTAATGGGCTCATCAGGTTGAGACTGAGGAGACTCAACACTGATATTAAGGTCAATTGTGGAGGATGGTCTGACCTCTGACTGAGTGGGAGCCCTGGATTCCGCTCTAGCCTTTTTGGATTGAACAGAGGGGACTTGACCAATCAGAGTAGATTGATCAAGGGTTTGTTTGGGGCATCTTTGGTATGTGATTTTAATTAGGTGTGAAGATGTGGATGGTAGTATAGTGGTCGTGTCTGGTGCGGGTTCATCACCTGTAGGGCTTGCAGGGATGTCACCATGAGCCATTGGCTCAAGCATACCTAGTAGGAGATCGATGAATCTTCTAGTAAAGTTGGTAGACACCTTCTCCAAAGTCTTGAAGATGCCAGGGTACATGTTAGGGACTAGTAAAACATGAGCAAATTGTAGTTTATCCTAGTCAAACTCATAATTGATAAGGTGTTGAATGAATCGAGGATACATATAGAATGGATCCCTGGTGAGATTACTACTCAAATTATTTAGCATAAACCTTGAGTAGTTAAATCAGAGACCTTTTACTAACCCATGGACTAGGCATCCCAAATCATAGGGAATTTGATCCCATCCCCCTGATTTGTTGGATAGGCTGTGTAGGACAATGTTAAGCAGGAACTTCCAGTTGCAGGAGAAGTTGAACTTGTAGACTGTAGATCTGTCACATCTCCTCCATATCCTATTTGAGTGTAGGTTTCCTCCAAATCAGACTTTGGGAATTCTGTAACACCCGAAAATTTTCTAAAAATAAAATCTTTAAAGTTTTTATCCCATATGGATATAAACTTTAGGGGGAGTAATTAAAATTTAACGAAAGTATTCACAAAAACATGAAAAATTTGCAAAATCTCAAAAATATTTTAATTACTTTGTACAGTTGATGCTTTTCTTGAAAATATAAAATTAGAAAAATTGTTTTGTTGGTGTGGAAGTTATACTATAGTATCTAAGTATATGCAGATATTTGAAAGCACAAAAGTCCAAGATCAGTTAAATCTGGAAAATTTGTATCACACTGGGTGTACAATTCAATCCAAGCAAAAATTGAAAATCCAAGAAATAGTCAAAACTTCATAAATGTTAAAGCATCAGTGCAAAAATAGTCAAAACTATCCACAGCAAAAACATTAATTTTTGACAAAGTTCAAAATTTAATGCGGGTAAGAGTATTGGTTAATGCAGGTGAAGGTAACCCAGACATTTAAGCAATGCGGGTAATAATGCAGATATGTTAAGTCATCCGCATGTGTTTCCAAACAAATGCGTAAAACAATGTCTCGAAGTATCATGGTAGAAAACTTATGCGGACAAAATTTTGTTCTTCCGTAGTTATCAATGCAGATAAGTTTTTATTCATCCTCATTTCCTTAATGCAAATGACATGATCAATGCAGGTAACATTGTTGTGTATTTGTACCAAAAATAAAACATGTGCTTTCACTCTTCTGTCATTATGTTTGAATCTCAGTTAATGCGGATAGAAGTTTATGAAATGTGGATAACTAAATTGTTCATCCGCATTTGTTGCTGTACCAATGCAAGTTCTCATGTAAATGCGGACAAGTCCAAATGTTCTTCCGCATTTGTTACAGAGCCAATGCAGAAAAGTTTAAGCTTTCGCATTTGTCTCAATACATAAATGCGATCAAGTTAAAACATCCGCATTTGTCTCAGTACTCAAATGCGTGCAAGTTAAAACATCCGTATTTGCTACAGTACAAAATTAAAACTTTCGCATTTGTTCATTCACTTGCAAAATTTGATAAATTCATTAAATTGACTATTTAAACACATTAATCAGAGTCATTTAATACTTTTCAAATTTGAGAGAACCTAAAGTGCGACGAGCATTTTTCATAAAGATCTTCATCAATCATCAAACCATCACAAACCTTATGTATTGATTGTTCATCCAACTCCATTTCATCCATATTTTGATTCTTAGCCAAAGAACTATCGAAACAAGGTGATTCTCAATGGATTTCTAAACTTCAAATACTCCCCCTATATAAAAAATACTAAACCTGTGATGAACAAAGAACCCTAGGTTTAGAAAAATCAAGAAAAAATTATCCATGAACAATGGATTTCAATAACATTTTCGAGTTAAATGAAATGGATTTTGATGTTCACAACAAGTAGCAATCGATTCAGAAATCCTTGGTTAACCACGATGAACAGGGGAAACCGAAACTTAAAAATGTTGAAATTAAATCCAATGTTTCTATGTAATAAGATGTTTAAAACAATGAACATAATCAAAAATCATCATAAACAAACATAACACAAATGGTTAAACAACATAAAATCAAAGATAGGTCAAATTTCTATACAACAGTGACCTTGAACTCTTAATTTTGACCTGAGAAAGTCAAACTAAGAAAGTGAAACCTGTTATTACTTGCATAATCTAATATTTGCTAGTACATTTCTAACACATGTGTCTCTATTGCAGAATCTATGGCAAACCTTACCTGGAGCAAACATTACAATGTCAGTGGATATCTTGATCCATATGTGCCAGAATCTGAGGGTTTGAGAGACATGACCAGATTCATCTCAACAATAAGAATAACACATGCCATCACTGTTAGAACCCTTATCTATGAGAACATTAGATCATTCTGGGGAACAGCTAAAGTGAATAAAGTAGATGGTGTGAGGACCATATCTGGAAGGATCAATGATGATCAAACACTAGTTATCTCTAAACAAACTATGAGACAGTGTCTATAATTTGGGGATGATGCCAACTCTCCCCAAGAACTAGAAGAAGATGACATTCTAACCTTCTTTGCCAACATTGGTTACGAAGGGGGATTTGAAGGAAAACAGATTGTCAAGGGGTTAGTTGACTTGCAGTGGAGATTTCTAATTCATCTGTTCCAACATTGGTTGTCAAGAAGTAAGACTAGTTGGAATGATATCCCCATCACTACATCATCAACTATTTATGCCTTTTGCACTAACAGACATTCAATGTGTCTGCTTATGTGTTCAGTGACCTGTTATCCAAAATTCAGGAAGGAAGAAGGCACATGTTCCTGATGTATCCTAGATTTATTCAATGCTTCATCAATGAAGCATTCCTTAATCTTGTAGTAGAAGGCCCTGTGATGGACATTCCTCACTACAATGCCAAATCCTACAAATACATCAAGAAGAGAGATCTGAGGAACTTTTACAGTGAAACTTTCTTTCCTTTACTTCCATGGATGCTACAACAGATCAATCCAGAAAACGTTGATGAAGAAGAAGCTAAGAAAGTTGTTCCTGATGTTAAGGAACAAGCTCATGATGATGTTCCTGCTGATGTGCATGAGATTATAGAGGAAAATCCAGCTGCTCATGATCAACAAACTATTGAAGAACATGTTGAACCAGCAGAAGAAAGACTGAGGCAAGTGTCACCACAGGTTGATGTAGGTGGTGATCTTCACACTGTGCCTTTAGTTCAAAATGTTGATATTCCCTCACCTTTTAGAATGTCACCTGCCCATTCACATCAATTATCTCCTATCCACTCTTATCATATATCTCTTGTTTATTCTTCAACAGAAGCTGCTACTGCATCTGTTGAATCTGGTGAATCTACCAGTTCATCAGATAGGTCAAAATCATCTTCAGATAAGGAGGATCCTTATTCATGTTTTCAAATGCCTATGAGACAAGTGCACTCAGAGACCGGTGCTTCAAAAAGATTTGTAGAATCTAAAGTCAATCGACTTGATGCTAAGGATGAAATGATATCTAAGCTATTACTGAAGGTATCCAGAATGGAGAAACTTTTGGATAGAAGATCTGGCGTCATTAAAGATAGACTTGTTGAACTAGATGAGAAGGAGAAAGAATTAAAAGAACTAAAAGCCAAACATCAATCTGATAAAGGAGAACAGAATAAAGAGATTGATAGACTCAAAGTAGCCCTAAAACATGCCAGACAATAAATTAGTGGACACTTGGATGCTGCAAACATCCAAAATCTTGCCATGGAAGAACAAGAGAATCTTCTTGATGTACAAGCTGATATAATATCTGATCTCCATAGACAGATAGAAGCTTTAACAAAGAGATTTTTTGAACTTGAGATGTTGATTAAGATTAAAGAAGAATTGGCCAAAGAAAAGGATGAGAAGGGTGATGATGAGAATGATAAAGACAAGGATGATGAGCCTAAAAAAGAAAAACAATCAAAAGAAGATAAAGATGTCTCTGGTGGGAGTAGTGATGATGATGATGGCTCTACACCTTCAAAGAGACAAAGAATGACATAAACTATTCAGCAATCACAATATAGTGAGTTTAGGGAGAAAGTTGAAAGCCTAGCTATGGTTGCCTATTCTGATCCAACTTCTAAAGAAAGACTTGATGAGGAATCTGAGATGAAAGAGTTAATTGAAGACTTAGACCTTTATTCATCTGGAAAGTTTATTATTGATGAAGACTTTTGGGATTTTATAAGAGAACTCAAAGCTCCAGTTGAACCAATAGTTGCGATTCCCCCTAACCCTATGCCATTAGAAGAAGAATTAAGCTTACAGCTTGTTCCTGCTATCACCTTTACTGATGAACAAAAGGAACTTGTCATGAAGCTGTGTGAAGAGCTTAGAGAAAAAGAAGTTGCTAAAACACAAAAGGAAGAAGCTGAAAAACTTAAAAGAGAAAGGAAGGAAAAGGAAGCCGAAGCCTCTGTACCCTCTTCTTCTGGTCCCCGTTTGTATACATACTCCAGGAAGAGGAAGTACTTATCTGAGAAGGCCAGAGGCAAAATGCCAGTGGTAGAAGAGGAATCAACTCCTAAAAGACAAAAAGATGATCCAAGAAGCCTTGATGCTATTGCTCAGTTTCTAGATGAGCATGAGAAGGCTGAGGAACAATTGAAGAAGAAAATTAAGGTGATTGTCTTGGAAGAAGGAAAGATAGAGGGAGTATATGATGAAAGCATCCTTGATGACCCTTTGTTCAGGGATAGTCCTACAAAGGTTGAGTCATATGTTGAGGAGATGGTTGAGAAGGCATAAACTGATGATCTGATGGTTAAAGCCATGTACTTGATTAATCACGGTTATGATGCTGATGAAGTATTTGGAATGACCTTTGACAAAGCATGATGTGAACAATATCCTGATCCTTATAACATGATAGATAGGGAAATGAAGGATTATCTCTCTAATCAAGGATTCACCTAAAGAAAGCTGGGTAACATGAAGACAAATTCCCTCTCGGCTGCAATCCTCAAGATAGTCAAGGAAATGAAAGAAATATTGAAGACTATAGAAGAAGAGATTGTAGGGAGGAAGCCCAAAACAAGAATTTCATCTCAAGATATCCAATTCACTACCAAAGACCATGATGTCTTGGCACCCATACTACACAAAAATCCTGAATGGTTTATTGAAGCCACTCAAGTGGAGTTACATGAAGGTTTAACCATTTTAGAAATGATTAGGGGTGTGTCTGCTCCAGAAGGGAAAGTAGATATGAGAATAATTGCCTGGAAATTTGACAGTGATTGGAATATGTTTATGGTAAAGAGGATCTAAGGCTAGTTTAGTTCTTCACTAAGTATACTGCTTTAGTGAATTCCCTGCAGATACATGATCTGAAGGAATTAGCTAAGCTGGAATTGATCAATCATAATGCTATGTACAGAGGATATAAGTTTAAAGATATACGGAAGATGTTTAAGAAAACAAACTTCTTCAAGTCTGGTAAGGCCCCCTTCCCGGGAAACCCCACAGCTGGTCATACATAGCACTTTACGCATTAAAATACATTGAAGTAAGAAATCATGGTAGCAGAGTAGTTAAATAAAAATACCATTTTATACATTAATAATAACTTTTGCTAAGAAAAACATCGTCGTTACAAGTTTCAAAAGAACATTTAGTTGTATTACAAGACAAAAATATCATTTCTGCATAACATGGATGCCAGTCTTTATTTGCCAAGTAGCTTCAACCTCGTACCATCCCCAGCAACATCATTCCCAGCCAACTGATATGCATATAAAAAGTCAGTGTTGCTGAGTGAGTTCTAGTTTTGATAATATAGAAAATATACATTTTGTAAGCTTCACTTAGTGTTCATCCATCATTATACATAATCAATCGTTAAGAGATTCATTATCTTTCTTTCTTTCATTTATCATAAGGGCCCGGGGGTAGTGTTCATTATGTTACACTGTCTTTCATTTATTCCTTTGTGACCACTTGATTATGCATAATACTTTTAAGTTATCCGGTCATTAGAATCACATAACATGAAATATTAATATTCATAATAGCAGCACATATGAAAAGAATAAAACATTAGAAACATTAAACAAATATAATCTTTCCTTATACATAAGTACTTATCACTTAAATTCTATTCCCAAAATTTTAGAATAAACCTAAGTGTTCACAGCGTATGAATAAGGTATACAGCGGATGACTTAAGTACTAAGTGCCCATAGCGGACAGCCAAAGTCCATAGCGGACGACCAAAATCCACAGCGGACGGCTAAAGGTCCATAGCGCATGAATAAGACACTAAGTGTGTCCACAGCGGATGACTAAGGTTCATAGCGGATGAATTAGACATTACAAGTGTCCACAGTGGACAACAAGAATCCACAGTGGATAGTCTACAGTATTTGAAGGATCCATAGTGGATGACTAATGTTCACAGCAGAAATGCATGATCCACAGCAGACAGCCTAAAGTATTTAAAGGATCCACAACGGACGACTAATGTCCACAGCGGACATGCATGCATACTTAAGTGTCTACAGCGGACATGCATTCATACTTAAGTGTCTACAGCTGGCAATCTAAATGCTTAAAGTGTTCACAACAGACATTTTAACAATGTTGAAGTGCCCACAGCGGACAACATGTTCAACACTTATGATCCAACTTATGCAGTTTCTAGTTCCATACATCATCTTAAGTGTATTCTTAGTATAGATCTACCAGTTACATAATTAAAACATAACAAGCAACCATTCAACATCATAGAGATCTTTTAGAAACAAACATCTTTCGTAAACAGTCATATTTTCATGGAAAAACATAGTTTGGTAAATAAACATCCTTTTTAGTACACATATCAGCCCCAAAAAAGTAGAAAACAAGTAAAGAGGGGATCTAGAACTCACCTTAAATAGCTTTCAAGCAGAACACAACAACCCAAGAGCAACCTGGAGTTCTAACACCTAAACACACGTAAACATACAAGCGCAACACATAGAAATACATAAAAATTGGTCCTGAAGATTGAACCTGACTGAAACTAAGGAGAAAACACCTTAAAATCTTACTTTTTGAAGATTTCTTCTACTTTCGCACTCTAGAACCGATGGAAGTCTTTTTCTCTCTCTCTAGTCGAAGGTTGAGTGCATGGGAGAGAGGGTATGGGCGGCCTTACTTTCTTTTTAAACCCTATTATGGGCTGGTTTGGCCCTTGTACACTTTTAACCCTTGCTTTTTAAAATAAAATCCTATTTGCTCCTTTACTTTTCTTTTTGAAGTTTTCGGGTGTTACAAGTCCACCCCCCTTATATAGGTTTCATCCTCGAAACCTGTCACTCCTTAAAGAGATCTGGGTAGTGCCATCTCATTTCTTCCTCTGACTCCCAAGTGGCCTCCGATCCCTTGCGATACTTCCATTGCACTTTGACTTGGCTAATCACTATATTCCTTAACCGTTTCTTCTTCCGGTCCAAAATAGCCACTGGTTGCTCCATTTAATTCAACCTTTCATCAACCTTGATGTCCATGAGATAAAAAACAATGTCACGTTCCGCCAAGCACTTTCGTAAGTGAGATACATGGAATGTAGGATGAATCCCATGCAGCTCATCAAGAAGTTCCAGCCTATATGCCACTTCACCAACTCTAGTAATGATTTTGAATGGCATGATATACCTTGGGCTCAACTTCCCTCGCTTTCGAAACCTGATAATCCCTTTCCAAGGAGATACTTTCAACATCACCTTATCTCCCACTAGGAACTGAATTGGCCTCCTTCTCTTATCAGTGTAGGACTTCTGCCGGTCCTTTGCTGCCTTCATAAAAGCCTTGATCTTTTCCAACTTCTCCGACGTGGCCTCAATGATCTCGATACTTCCCAACTCCTTCTGCCCGATATCATACCAACACACCGGGGTTCTGCATCGTCTCCCATACAACATTTTGAATGGTGATATGCCTATACTGGCATGATAACTATTGTTGTAGGAGAACTCTGCCAATGGTAGGTGTTCATCCCAACTTCCACCAAAATCAATAATACATGCCCGGAGCATGTCCTCCAAGGTTTGAATGGTCCGTTCTGATTGACCATCTGTCTAAGGGTGGTAAGCCGTGCTAATGTGTAACCTCGTTCCCATCACATCATGGAATTTCTCTAGAACTTAGATGTGAACCGAGTGTCCCTATCATAAACAATAGACACCGACACGCCATGACGAGTTACAATCTCCTTGATGAACAACTTCGCCAACATTTCTGACGAGTAAGTATCTCGGATTGGCAAGAAGTGAGCACTCTTCGTCAGGCTGTCTAGAATCACCCAAATGGTATCACATCCTCTCACTGTGCAAGGTAATTTCATGATGAAGTGCATGGTGATGTGTTCCCACTTCCATTCGGGTATATCCAAGGGTTGGATCTTCTCGTATGGTTTCTAATCCTCTGCCTTCACTTGTAAACAGGTCAGGCACTTACTCACGTACTCCACCACGTCACACTTCATCCTTGGCCATCAATAATCCCTCTTGAGGTTATGATACATCTTTGTAGCACCAGGATGGATGGAATACCATGTTTTGTGAGCTTCATCCAAAATCCTTCCCTTAGATCCCCATAACAAGGAATCCACATTCGCCCGGATCGGGTTCTAACACCAAGGGTGTTCTCCCCTTAATCTGTTACCTGCCCCTTCTTCCATTCAGAGTTGATCCTATCATCTTTCAGTGCCTCATCTTGGAATTCTTTGATTTGTCCCATGACATCCGGCGTCACAACCAGCTGGCAAGCCTTCACTCGAATCGGTTCAGGTCTTTCCTTTCGACTAAGGGCATCAGCTACCACGTTCGCCTTGCCCGGATGATAGTGCATTTCATAATCATAATCCTTGATCAACTCTAACCACCTTCTTTATCTCATGTTAAGATCCTTTTGCTTGAAGAAATACTTCAAGCTTTTGTGATCAGTGTAGATGGTGCACTTCGTCCCGTACAAGTAGTGCCTATAAATCTTCAATGCAAAAACCATAGCCGCCAACTCCAAATCATGAGTAGGGTAGTTAGCCTCATGGATCTTCAACTATTGGGACGCATAGGCTATAAGTTTCCCCCGTTGCATCAGCACGTAACCTAATCCCAAATAAGAAGCATCAGAATGGACCACCAAGTCTTCGCTCCCTTCGGGCAACATGAAGACAGGAGCTTGAGTCAATCTCGTCTTTAGATCTTCGAAAGCATTCTCCTACTCTAGACCCTATATGAACTTCACATCTTTACGAGTCAACTAGGTCAATGGTGAAGCTATCTTGGAGAATTCTTAGATGAATCTTCTGTAATAGCCCGCCAAACCCAAGAAACTACGGATCTCGGATGGCGTCAATGGGGACTTCCATTGCATCACCGCTTCAACTTTCGCTGGGTCTACCATAATCCCTTCAGGATTAACCACATGACCCAAAAACTTAACCTCTCGCAACCAAAACACGTATTTGGAGAACTTGGCATACAGCTTCTCTCTTCTAAGCGTCTCTAACACCTCGCGGATATGACTGGCATGCTCTTTTTCGCTCTTTGAATAAATGAGGATGTCATCAATAAACACGATCACTGATTTATCTAGCATAGCTCGACACACCCAATTCATCAAATCCATAAAAGCAGCTGGCGTGTTGGTTAAACCAAAGGACATCATGAGAAATTCGTAGTGTCCATAACGCGCACGAAAAGCTATCTTAGGAATATCCTGATCCTTCACCCTTAGTTGATGGTAGCCAGATCGAAGGTCTATCCTCGAGTACCAACTGGCGGCTTGGAGCTGATCAAACAGGTCATCAATCCTCGATAACGGATACAAGTTCTTCACAATCAACTTGTTCAACTCACGGTAATCGATGCACATCCTCATACTACCGTCCTTCTTCTTTACAAATAAGATTGGAGCACCCCATGGAGAGATACTTGGTTGAATGAACCCCTTATCTAGTAATTCTTGTAGCTGAGTCATCAGTTCCTTCATCTGAAAGGGAGCTAGACGATACGGCGCCTTAGCAACAGGTTGGGCACCAGGTATCAGATTTATTTGGAACTCAATCTCACGGTCAGGTGAAACACCTGATAGATCCTCCAGGAACATGTCTGGGAAATCACACACGAGCGGTATGTCTGACAATCGTGGTACTGTAGCATCCACATCCTTCACATAGGCCAGATAGGCACTAGATCTACGCCACATAAACTTCTCTGCCATGATCATAGATATCACTCGCGGAGTGATGCATTCCTTGTCCCCGTGAACTGTAACCAAACTGCCATCAGGCGCAATCAGATGAATCATCTTCTTTCCACACACGATATTCACTTCATATGTTGCCAACCAATCCATCTCTAACATCACATCAAAATCTCCTAGGGCCATCACATACAATCTTGTAGGAAACCTATGACCGTCCAATTATATGAGGCAATCGTCAATCATATCAGTCACCTTGGTAGATTTTCCTATCGCTATCTCTACATGGAAAGGCACATCTATCTTCCTACTCTTACCATTCATTACACAACAAAAGGCAGCAGATACAAAGCTCCTACTATCACCCGAATCAAAGAGCACATAAACATACAATTGGTTTACCAAAAACATACCTGAAACAACTTCAAGGTCCACTCTGGCTTCTTCTGGGGTCATGTTGAATGCCCTTGCCTTTGCTTTGGTGCTCTCACCCTTTCCTTCCTCCCCCATCATCTGGGTCCCTGAGCTTCCTGCTCCACCCTTCTTGCACACCTGACCAGAGTATCCTATCTCTCCGCATTGGTAGCTTCTCGGTACTCTGCACTCCTTAGCATAATGGCCCTCACCTCCACACTTGAAACACTTATTCGTCCCCACTCTACATTCACCCATGTTACTCTTCCTACATTTCCTACATTCCGTACATTCCCTTCGGTCATTCCCCTTACTCTTTTCTGGGCAACGGTCGTCAACCCTCATCTTCTTCTCCCCAATTCCATAGTTGTCATACCTAAACCTTTTCCCATTACCATTCTTATTCCAACTCTTCTCGACCTTCCTCTGAACTAGCACCAAGTCCCTCTCATCATACAATCTCCTCGCCAAATATACCACGGACCTAAACGTGCTTGGTCTAGCGGCTATCATGTTCCTCCTAATGTCCACTGGCAAACCTTGCATGTATCTCTTAATCTTCTTGGATACTGGAGTTACCAGATCTAGCACAAGTCTTGCAAGTTCATTGACCTTGGAGGTGTACTCTTGATGAGTCATGTTCCCAGCCTCTAAATGCAAGAACTCCTTCTTAATTTTGTTCAACTCTTGATGTCGACAATACTCCTCCAGCACCAACTCCTTTAAATCCAACCACCTCATCTTTGCTATAGATCGTTTTCCCTCGGCTTAGACAATGTTGTCCCACCAGCATAGTGCCGAGTCAACGAAAGAATGGGAGGCAAACTTCACCGTCTGATCCTCCCAACATTCACTGATGTCCAGGACTTCTTCCATCTCTCGAACCCAATGGTGAGCAGCAGTAGCATTGCCATTACCATCAAAGATCAGGGTTTGCATCTCTAAAACACCCCATAGCTACACCCCTTAGCAGCCTCCTTCTCCTCCTCGCTATCATCATCATGAATTACCACCTTTAGTCTAGATGGCTCTTCTTCAGCTTCCTTAGTCCTTTCAGTGGATTTTCTTGATTTCCTTTCCTCCTTCTTCCCCGTATCCTCAGCTCTTTCCCCATCCTTTACAGCCCTTAACACTTCAGTCACCACCGAAGGAAACACATTTTGCATGACATTGTAGACCTCATCAGCAATAGCTTCCTTCACCATAGATTTGAGGGTAGCTGATCCTTCACCCTCTTGGTGGCTATGGCGATCTGTGTCCTCATGAACCGTCTCGGGAGCCTTAGCTTTACTCCTGGTGACACGTGGCCCAGTTGTACGCCCGTCACGAGCACCACCTCGGGTTGCCTTCCCAGATTTTCTACCCGCCATAAAAATCTACTTCCTATAAGATTCGAACACCAACAAGTTTGTCACATCCCGGCGGAAGCGTGAGATGCTTGGGTGTAACTTTTGGCTCACAATACATTGATTACAAAGACATACATTTAAAATAGTTAAATAAACCAAACTTTCATTATATATATATATATATATATATATATATATATATATATATATATATATATATATATATTTGGATTACATCATAATACAAAATTTGTCTCACATGAGACTGTTACATTAGTTCGTATCACCCAACATCAAAAGATTTAACATTTCCCAGCTAATAATGGACGTAAACGTCCACAAAGAGGCTAAAACCGTCAACCAAACGCACAGCTGCCCTATGTACTCATGCCATTCATTGAACAAGTTGAACGTGTAAACGAAATTATAAAACATACTGATTTCCTGAAAAAACATACTCAAAACAGTCAACATAAAGTTGGTGAGAACATAGGTTTAATAATTTAACAAAATTTTCTTACTGATGCAACATAAACTAGACCACAACCAAACCTACTTACATGCCAAGTGATTCATAATTATCATACATATGAATCACAGAATCAAATAATATAACATCACGACACTTATTCGACAGTCTTAACTGGTCCAGTCGGTGCAGGAAACATGTTCCTAAGTAACGCTACCTATATTATCTGATGGTTCCTTATGCGAATTAATGGTTGTGACTTATGGCAATCAATGACAGTAACTTATCAAAATCCTTATGCACGTTAGCATCAACGGTAAAATACACAGTACGCTCTTTCTCGCGAAACTTATAAATAAAATGGGGCTATGTTACTCACCTTAGTTTCAACCAACTGATCAGATATCTCCTACAAAACAATTATTTGTTAGAATAATTTCTTATTCTAATAATCAAAATTATCCTTAATTTAGACTTAAATTTTGAAAACAGTAGTTAAAAGTCTCTAAAATCTATAAACTTTTACAAGCAATAGTATCTTCATACCAATATTATCATATAAAATTTTCAGTTCATATATCTTTACCGGTAGTTTTCTAAAAATTTTATAATATTTCGAATTAATAGCAGAAATAGCTATTTAGCTCTAAAAATTCTGAAAATCACACAAAATGTTCTATACAATATTTAACATTTTATGTAAAATTTTCATGATTTATCTACTGTTTTACTATTATTTTTTATTTTTCTTCTTATTAATTTTTCTAAAATATAAAACTTAATCATACTAATGAATTAATTCACGAATTTTATCTGTAACTTCAATATACTATTGAGATCATTATATAATTTTTCTATATTTTCATTAAGTCCTGATCTCCTATTTTATATTTTTCTTTTATTTTCGTATTTCAGTTATATAAATCAATACACCTCATATAAGTACTTCATAGTTTCCAGTTAATTATTTTATATATAAAAATTTTATTCTCACAATCACAGTCAATTAAGTATTCAACCTAGTATAGCCTAGTTATCATGTAGTAACAATTAGTTTAACATCTTTAAACCCTTTATTTAAATCTTTTATTTTTATTAATACCTTTGAAACTTTCTGTTTTGTTAACTTAGTTACTCATTTTAGTTGGAAATCAAAGTTTTTATGAAATTTGTAATTAGTTTTTGATGATATATAACATAAGGGTTCAACTATATGTAAGTTGCATGCTTACATAGTTTTTACAAGCTTTTTAGTTATAGAGTTTCATAAATTCAACTATATGTAAGTTGCATGCTTACATAGTTTTTACAAGCTTTTTAGTTATAGAGTTTTATAAATCTAACCTTAATTGTAAATAAAAGAAAGGCAAAAAAGGCGGTTGATGAAGACTTCAATCTCCTTGAGTTCCAAACTTGAAGGAAGTTGTTCTTGAACTTGGATTATTCCTCAAAGGATTTTGATGATGACTTGATGATGGTTTCAGATAAGTATAACAATCGAGAGAAAGAGATAGTGTTGGAGGCGAGAAAAATTGTTTTGGTTGTGATAGTTGCCGAGAGAGATAGAGAAGGGTGGGTTGTAGTGGTGGTGCACGAAGGTGATGGTGGTGTTGATAGGTTAGGCCGAAGGATAAAGAGTGTGTTTGTAGCTGGTAATGATTACTTAGCCTTGGTGAGGTGTTATGTAGACTTAATGTGTCTCAAGTTAAGGGTGTGTGTGTCAAACTACCGAGAGGGTTGAGTGGCAATGGGGATAGGTGTCATTTCCCCATGCTAATGTGTTTACGTGTTTGCCAAATTTTAATTAGTTAGTGATTAATTTCAGATAAGGATTCCATTAATCCATTGATTTGGATTAGTTTGTGTAAACATCTTAATAATCAAGTGACTAATATTAGCCTAAGTTTTTAAGTTTATTATTATACATCCATTATGGACTTGCTGTGGCACACTTAGTGAGATTACTTCATCCGCTGTGGATCTTTGGCTGTCCGTTATGGACCTTTGGCTGTCCGCCGTGGGCACAGTGAGATTACACATCAGCTGTGGACCTTTATTCATTCGCAGTGGACCTTTATTTATTCGTAGTGGACCTTTATTCATCCGCAGTGAATCTTTATACATCCGCTGTGGGCCCTTACATGTCCGTTGTGAACCCTTACATGTCCGTTGTGGGCCCTTACACGTCCGATGTAGGCCCTTACACGTCCGTTGTGGGCCCTTACATGTCCGCTGTGGGCCCTTACACGTCCGTTGTAGGCCCTTACATGTCCGGTCGGATGAACCCTTTGTCCAGCAACTCTTGCAGCTGCACCATCAGTTCCTTCGTCTCAAACGGAGCCAATCAATACGGTGCTTTGGCAACAGGTTGAGCACCAGGTATCAAATCGATCCGAAACTCGATCTCGCGGTCCTATTTCACACTTGGTAAATCTTCTGGGAACACATCTGGAAAGTCACACACAACTGGTACATTGGACAATTAGGGTAGTGACGCATCCACATCCTTTTCCACAAGCTGTAGGAACTCTCTTTCTATCTTGTCGAGCTCTCGGTGAGGACAAAACTCCTCAATCACCATTTTCCACAACTCTCCCCACCTCATCCTCCTGATGACCCTGCTGCCCTCAGCTTGGACAATATTGTCCCACCAACACAGAGCCGAGTCAACGAATGAGTGAGTGGCAAACTTCACCTTCTGGTCCTCCCTGCACTCACTAATCTCTAACACCGCCTCCATCTCTCTTACCCAACGCTGAGCCGCGGCAGCATTACCGTTGCCATCGAAAGTTGGGGTTTGCATCGTTGGAATGCCCCATAGCTGCATCCCCTTGTGGTTTCCCGCACTTCGACCTCTTCCTCATCACTGGAAACCGCCATCCCAGCGTTCAGTTCCTCCTCTTCATCATGACCCCTCTCATTCCCCTTTCTCCCAGCCGCGGTCCTTCTCTCCTCCTCCTTCTCCTTTCTCTCATCTTCCCTCACAGCCTAGATGACTTCAGTCACTACAGACTGTAGAATCGTCTGCATGACTTGATGCACCTCCGCAACCACTGCCTCCTTCACCGAGGCCCTTAGATTAGCACTCTCATCATCACGGCTCACCGCTAACACGGCCGTCTCTGCAGTCTCTGCAGGAGCCGTCTCTGCAGGAGCCGTCTCTGCAGTCCTTGTCTTGTGCCTTATGGTACGTGGCCCAGCACCACGACCACCTCGTACTCCTCCTCGGGAAGCTTTCGAAGATCTACCACCAGCCATCCTCTAATCACTATAAGATTCAAACACTAACACGGTCATTCAAGGTAATAGCTCAGTTTATGTTAAGTATAGTGAGTCCCTAATTACAGTGGCCAGTTGTGATTAGCCACTTACTTTACTCTTCATTCCCGAGCATTTCCTATCCTGACTACATCAGTATTCAAATCTACTAAAAGTACATAAATCAGATAGCACACGCATATAATACCGGTTAACATTTAAGAAAAGATATACCTGATGACACGTAGCTACTTGGGCTGGCATCTCTCCATTCGGTCCCATTCTCAATTTAAGTTTTGGTTTTTGAAAATATTTACCCATTTCTCTTAAACTTTGGATCTGATACCAACTTGTAAGGCCCCGTTCCCGGAGACCTCATAGTTGGTCAATCATAGCATTATACATATAAAGCATTAAACATTTCATAAGATTAAGCAGCGGATTAAGTTAGCAAAAACCATTCATTTCATTAATAATTACTTTTGCTAAGCAATAAATTATTGTTTCTTATGTTACAAAAGACCCTTTTTAATTGCATTACAAAACAGTAATATCATTAAGATTGAATGGATGCCAGTCTTGCCCCGACGAGTAGCTTCCCCCGTGTGCCACCCTCAGTAACATTTACCTGCCAACTGAAAAATGCATAAAAGTTAGCATTGCTGAGTGAGTTCTAGTTTTAAAACATTTAAAACACCCTTATTAATATACGAAAATATCATTTTTCTTAAAATACTTCCTTTTCATAAAATTCATTACGTTCGTACGTGATCACACATCATACGTACAACAAGATAATATTCATTATTATCTTTCATCATTCTTCACTTTCATTTCGTTATTATATTTCACTTTCTACCAGACTAATGAGTAATACCCTAAACATTGTGCATGAAGCGGGTACTAGGTCGAAGTCTATAAATAGACCCCTAACATTATGCACGAAGCCTGACCTAGTACCAGGGCATGCCATAAGGGTCCCGTCAATCTCAAAGATTGACCCAGTGTGCATCCTTCGGGTTAGCTAAACCGCACACCGTTGAGCTAACGACATCATGGTCGTGCACCTCTATTCAATTGCTTGCAAAACTTTCATTCATTCAATATGTTCCACTTTCATTATTATTAATCTTCCACTATTTATGATAATACTTTACGTATACGAGCATAAACACACCACGTAAAGCCACGCAATAAATACATAATATAGAACACAAGAACATGCTATAAACAAGCATAATATCAATAAACATAACCATCAAAATATCCCAGGGTAATTCCTTAAATATCCTTTTTCCTAAAATTTTAGAAACTTTTCTAAGTGTTCTAGGTACATGAGCACTATGCAGGCGCATGAGCACTATGCGGGCGCATGAGCACTATGCGGGCGCACCAACACTTAGGCGCATGAGAAACTTAGGTGCATGAAGACTAATTGGGTGCATGAACTACACTTAGTCATTTGGTCAGTAGGTGCATGAGATACTGTTTGGGCGCATGACTAAACACTTAGGTGTTCTAGGCAAATTTTCAGGCGCATGAGGCACTGTTTAGGCGCATGGGCTGGTACTTTGGCTATTTTGGCAAAAATTCCAGGAGAATGGGAACTATTGGGGGGCATGAGCTTCACTTAAGTTTTCTAAGTCAAAGTTCCAGGCGCATGAGCCCTATTTGGGTGCATGACCGACAGTTATGCATTTTTCAGACTTATTTTCAAACCCAATCTGCATATTAACCTGTTCAAAGCTTATTCCTATCATTCTAAGCATCAACAACACATAATCAACCATAAACACAAACATAAACACACATATACATACGGGTACATATATAACAGTTGTAAAACATTTTTGAACATGCATTTGCAGCCCCAAGAAGTTTAAAACACATAAAAACCGGGTCTAGAACTCACCTATGCAACCAACAAGTAAAACTCCTCCAAACTTGAGTGCACAGGAGTTCAAACACCTAAAAACACACCAAAATAAACAACCAAACACATAGAACACATAAAAATCGGTTCTAAGATCGAAACCCAACAAAACCGAACGAAAAACACAAAGAACACTCACCAATTGCGAAAATTAGCCTCTTCTTCTGGAATAACCAAGAGAAACAAGCTCAATCTTCTTCTTTCTTCTTTTTTAGTCGAAGAGCATAAAGTAGAAACATAAAATGGGCGGCCATACCCATTATATAATAAAATAATGGCATTTTGTACTTTTTACACTTTGGCCCCCTCCACTTTGCTTTTTTTTTTTTCTTTCAAGATACTTTTTATTGTCCTTCTTATTGCTTTCTTCTCTTTAACTTGACAAAAATTTCGGGTGTTACATCAAGCTTTCAGGATTTTCAGTTGAAGGAGCTTTATCTTCATCTCTTCTTAGAGAAATTGGAATAGGTCTTAGTAACTCAAACATTTGATCTTCGTAGGGGTCAGCTTGAATTCCTGTTCCAGCTAAAACATTCTCACAAGATGGTTTAGAATAGTTTGGAAACAAATCTAAATTGAAGATATATTTAGGACAATTGCCCTTAACACAAGGTGTGTGCTCATTGAAAACAATGTTGGATGATTCCTCAAATTTTTTATTTTTGATATTATATACTCTATATGCAATAGAGGTTGAGGAATATCCAACAAAGATAGCATCATCAGACTTTTCAGCAAATTTTGTTAAATTGTCTTTTGTATTAAGGATGGTACATCTACTGCCAAAGGACCTATGAAAGCCAGTGAACGGTAGCCTCTTGTTCCATAGCTCAGAAGGCGTTTTTCCATGTGGCTTAACTATAAGAACCCTGTTCTACACATAACATGCAGTGCTGACTGCTTCCGCCCAAAAGGTTAAGGGCAGTTTTCAGTCAGCTAACATAGGTCTAGCAGCCTCAATTGGTGTCCCGTTCCTCCTCTCAGCAAAACATTATTCTGTTGACGAGGTCTAGGAGCACTATATTATCTGGCAATCCCTTTTGAGTTACAGAATAAGTCAAGAACTTGATTTTTAAACTCAGTCCCTTGATCACTTCTAATTATATTTACCTTGTGATCTATTTGATTTTCAATTTTAAGAATAAAAGATTTTAAAGTTTCAGCAGTTTTATCTTTAGATCTTAAAATGAAAACCCATGTAAATCTTGTGAAATCATCAACAATCACAAGGCAATATGATTTCCTTCCAATGCTCATTATACTTGTAGAACCAAACAGATCCATATGCAACAAGTGTAATGAGGTGGTGATAGAGTTAACATCTTTTGATTTATATGAAACTTTATGTTGCTTCCCTTTTAGGCAGGCAACACAGTTGTCCTTACAATAAATTCCTTTTTAGGCACACCATGTACCAAATTATTTTTAACCAATTTATTCATGGTTTTAAAATTAACATGGCACATTCTTTTATGCCAAAGAGTTGACTCATCACTATTTGCTTTAGAAAGAAAGCCTAATACTCCACCCACTGGGAAAGCTTTGTTCATATCCAGCTTGTACATATCCCCTCTCCTGGGAGATCTAAGAAGCACCAATTCCTAAGGAATTATCATCCTGGGTTTGAGGATGATGCACTCATGTTTTGTGAAAGGCATTTAGTGCTTTTTGTAGGACAGGGTAAGGGTACTTAATACTTAGTTTCACACTGAGGAGAGATCTTAGATCATTTAACAATTCAAATAGGGAACTGGTAACTAGAGATGGATGATGCTAAGAACACAAGTAAATTAAAGAGATAGAACTAAGAACAACACAAGAACACAAGATTGGTTTTCAAGGATGTTGTATATTGATCTCATGTTCTTTTACAAGTGTTACAAAGCATTCATAGAAATTACAAGGACCTGAGACACTTTTATACTACAACCTACAACCGTCACTTACAAGTAAAGACAGCTGGGATATGACTAATCTAGACAACCAGATCAATCTACAGTCAAAAGGCAGATTGCCTTTTGATTAGTGACTATGACATGCCATAGCCCACTGACTTTTCCTAATACAAAAAGTCTACAGAAACAAGTAAGGTAAGTTACAGACAAAGACCATTCCTAGTTTTTGATAAAGCATGGAAGTTTCACCAACTTGTGTAAATTAGATGAACCACCAGAGCAGGCAGCGGATAGTGTGTCAGCTTTATCAAAAGTTGATTCAGAGAAATCATATTTTCTCTATCCTCTGAAGAAATCAGTCTTCACAGATTCAGAAGACTTTGTCTCTGAAGCTTCGGAAGATTTCATCTTTGGCTTCGGAAGATGCTGGTCTTTGGCTTCGGAAGATTTCACACTTAGAATATTTTTCTGTTTGAGTGTGAAACTTCCGAAGTAACTCCTTCTGAACTGTTAGCTTCGGAAGATCTTACACTTAGACATATTTGAGAGTGTAAGACTTCCAAAGCTAGTTCATTTTTGTTCCTTAGTGCATGCATGGAAGACTTGGTTGTTCTGGCTTGTTGGTTGCATCAGCCTTATAATCTTCAGATGATCTTACACTTTTAATCACATAATTGAGAAACACTAAGGAGATTGTGTTCAAGCTATTTGATAAAGTTTACTTTGTAAAATTTTAACTTACCATTGGATACACTACCTCTACCAGTTATGTATCCTCCGACTTCACCTCCAAACTAAACAGATCCTCCATCAAAGTGTTCAAACAGTTGTAGGAGAGATTTGTTCCCTGTCATGTGCCTAGAGCATCCACTGTCTACAATCCAGATATTTTCATTTTTTTCATGTAGATGTCCCTGCACATAAGGTGAAAGATTAGTTACTCTTGGAAACCCAAGCCTTTTTGGTCTTGGGTTCTTCCAATTCAGATGATAGAATTGAACCAAAATGTATGCATGGAGGTTCAATTACGGTTTGTGAAGAAGAGGATTGGGCTACAGCATCTTTTCTGATCTTCCATTCCATCCTATGGTTGATCAAGCTTGATGAGCCTTAAGAGGCTTATGTAGCATAACTTGCTTCCGAGGATTCTTTCTTCTTGAGAGTAGTTGTCACCACCTTTTCTTCCGAAGCAGTCTTCTTTTCGAAAGGTTTTGAAGGATTCCTTTTTTTCCTTTGTTTTGCTTCCGAAGCTAGTTTGCTTTTGGAAGTACTTGCTTTCGAAAGCACTCTAGCTTCAAGGGAAAACATAGGAAGCTTTTGTTTGTTCTTTTATTTATCTTCCGAATTCAGTTTCCCTTCGAAAGAGTAAGCTTCTTCCAAAAGCAACTTGGCTTCGGAAACAAACTTTCCTTTTCTTAACACTTGGGCCACATGGTAAGGTCCAAATGTGAAACCCTCCTTGACTCCTTCTTTCTTAACATTAAATGCATAATGTGTGCTTGCTGGATTGTAGTAACAATCTTTAGCCATGTAGTTATGCATACGACAAATTATGTATTCAATGTTAATTTTGATGGGGCAGGTTGATGGTTGCCTCTAGAGCTTCTTTTCTTCATTATCAGCCTTCCCCTTCAACTTTTGATCCTTCTTCAGAATAGCAATGCTAGTACTACATTCCATTCCTGAATTAGGATTTCCAACCACTTGAAATCCAGCTGATATGAATACACCCCTTTGCTTTGGGTCTATCTTTAATTTTGACTCAGCCACCTTCTTGTCAGTTTTTCTTGCTGCCCTGATTTTGTTTCTTCTAGCTTTAGTAGTTAAGGGTTGATCATCAACTGTGGGATGAGGTTTTCTACCTTATCCTTTCCTGTGGTGGTTTCCATTATTGTATCATTCTTTTTCTATTTGAGTAATGGGTCAGCAGTTGGAACCTCTTGCTCCTCTACACCACATCTAGGTTGTCTAATAGACACAAAGGAGTGTGGTGGAGCAATTTCATTAGTTTCCAACCCACTTTTGTTTTGATAAGACATCTTTGAGTGGGAGGATGATGCAATGATGGTGTTGAAGTTATGCTTATCAATTGCATACTTCATAGCTTTAGCCTCAGCTATCACTAGCTGGGCTTGAGCCTCAATCAACTTAGAGATTAAATCTTTTATTTGAGCTCTGTAATTTGAATGTTCATGTTTTAAAGAGGACATAGTTTTCCCTAACTCTTCTATTTTGAGTTTGTAGTCAGATTCTGCTCACTTAAAATCAGATTTTAGTATATTTAAAGACTCAATATCATACTTAATTTCCATGTTGTATTCCTGATACAATTTGACCTTAGCAATATAGGTTGGAGTACAGAGATGTTCATATACCTTAGTGTCTTCAGTTCCAGCCATGGGAGCTTGAGCAAGAATGACATCTTGCACCATGAAGCTCCAATCAACTTCTTGAGCAACAGCTGCAGTTTGTTGCTCAATGAATTTGGTTGTAGGTTTAGGGGTAGCAGGATGTTGGGAGGCTTGAGTTACTCTAGGAATAGATCTAGGAGCTTTGCATTCCCTTGAAAAGTGACCAAGTTGGTTGCAGTTGTAGCACTTGGCCTTTGTCTTGTCAAACCCAAATTTGCTATTGGTTGGGTTCTGAAGGAACTGCCATCTAGTTCTATTAAAGAACTTCTTTGCTCTGTAGGTCAAGAGAGCCATCTGTTGGACAATGTCCATATATTCTACATCATCTGTGCTGAAACACTCCAGATCATCAAAACAGAATTGAAAATCTCCAAAGTGCTCACTCCTTGAAACAAAGGCACAACTATCCTAGAAAGGATTTTGATGAGCCTGTTGAGACCTGGGTGTCTCAAGGAATGTGATGTAAGGCCCGAAAGAAGAGGATGACTGTTGGGGGTAGTTCAGGTACAGCTGGGGCTGGGGAGTTCTTGAACCTTCAGCAACATGTAAAGCATTGCTGACTGAAGGATTGGTGATAGTGTTCATCTGATGGCCTTTCTAAGATTCCATCTCTATACGGTATCCATCAAGGATTCCATATAGTTCAGTCAAGGTAAGAGTGTTGAGATTCTCCGTTCTCTTAATTGAGACACAATAGAAAGTCCACTCATGAGGCAGTGCACTCATGAATTTTCTTACTATGTCTCTCTTCTCAAGAATCACTCCCATAGATTGAAGAGAGGTGATCAAGTTCATGTATCTGAAGTATTATTGGCTCAAGGTCTCACCAATAATATATGTGAAGTTCTCAAACTTCTGCTTTAGCACATCCTTCTTTGACTCCTTGGATTCAGCAGAACCAGAGTACATCAGCTTCAAAGCCTCAAAGAGTTCTTTGGCAGACTCGCCGTGCTTAAATCCTACCATCATAGAGTTTGGTATAGAAGTAAGCGGAACAGTCATGGCTTTGCAGTCAATGTCCATTCTCTTATAGTCTTCATCTGAGTGGTCTTTAATGGCCTTCTCAATCATGACACCATTTCCTGCTAGAGATTCCACTTTTGGCTTGTATGGACCATGGGTATCAGACCTCCACATTCGACTATCCTGGTACTTGATGAAGCCTTCAATACGGATGCACCAGGTCTCAAAATCATCAAGAGTGATGGTAGGATCCTTCGTCATAGTTCCCATCTCAGACTCAGAGGACTTCTGGTTGAAAGACATTAGAGTGAAGTGAGTGAGTATGAAGAAACAAGAGTGATTTGGGATGGTAAAATCTCTTAATCAAGAGCCTAAAAAGCTTTGATACCAATTACTGGATCAGTGTTTGTCTCACAACACTAGATAATCACACAAACTTACTTAATGTCACTCGGGTTGATGAAGCAAAATCTTAACCAAGTTCACAACTAATAGAACAAGTTCAAACAGAAAACATAAAAGCACACGTGTGGTTTTCAAGATACTTGTATATATTACTTCTCAACTCAGTTTTATAAGACTCTTACAAGCATAGTTACTAAGTTACATAGAGAAACTATATATACTACTATCTATAGCCGGTTATACTTCGAATACCAGCTGGAATTTATAACTAGACAAATACTACATTGTTTAGATGTAAGACATCTAAGATAAAATATTAATATCTTAGGTCAGGTAGCATGACATGTCCATGACTTACCTTTTGTCACCAAATCATAGTGGCAACTGTACTAAGCTGATAATGGTTGAACAGTGGATAAAGTAAGGTCAACTACATGGGCGTGGGAAAGCACCATGCAGTCTGTCAGAGTGGCAGCGGACTATCAGACAGACCTTGCTTATGTCCACTGGTTCATAGTTAGTTCTTTCGAAGCTATGGCTTTGGAAGAATAAATTCTTCCAAGGCCATTTATACTTTGGAAGAATCAACTTCTTCCGAATTTCTGCAAGTCATCAGGACCTTTTCTTCTGAATACTTTGTTTTTGTATCTTCTAAGTTGCATACTTCGAAAGAATAAGAACTTAGTCTTGGAAGACTAAGTTCTTCTTTAGGAAGTTCTTCACACTTGAGCTTCGGAAGATCTTTGACTTAGCTTCGGAAGAGCATCTTGTTCCTTCGAAAGACCATTTGTTTAGCATATCAAAATATATCTAAGTGTGGTTTTGGTTGCACTAGCCTTATTAGATACAACAAAGGTCACCCTATTGTTTGCATATATGCTTTAGGTCACTGAGCCTCAACGTGGCAACATGGCAACACTCACACCCTCCACTTAAAAGCCTAAAGCACAAAAACATAAGCGAATCCCTACAGCTTCTACTAAGAAGATGCAGCCCCCAAAATCACCTCCCTTCAAAAAGGCAAGACTGGAAACAAGGGTTCTAGTCAAGTCAAAGGTGTCAGCCACGCCTAAACAAAGTTCAAAAAAGAAGGTTTCTCTTCCTTTTTTTGAGCAGACCAAAACCAAATCTGTTAGCCCTAAATTAGAGTCCCGATACTCTATTGAGCAACCAAAAGGGATACCCACATTGCTGAGACAACTTTTGAGGAAGAAGTCTCATTAGCAACGGGTTCACATCCCGGACCATTAGACTTAGCGCCTCAAACTCCCATACACATGTCTATTTCCCAGGATGAAGATGTTCATACTACACTTCAGCATGGCATATTGTCTTCCCCTTCCTATACACTACAAACAGTGCAAACAGATCTATTTGTAAAAGCATCTGACCCACATCCTTTATCCTAAGAGATTGATCCTAGGGAGGAAAGGATCAATATGGAAGAGGTTGTCTCTACTACTGAACTATCAATTGATCAGCAGGACAGAGACAACATACTTAAGACCTCAACTACAGCAACTCACTTTAAGAATGTCTCTTTGGAGTCATTCCTTGAGGGGAGGAATTCAGGGCGCCAAGAAACCAAATCTGGTGGTGAGGGTGTAGAGGCACGGCCTAAGACCTCATCTCCCAAGAATTCCACAGCTGTGAATGAGAGATGTCCGGAACAAATTCATGAATTGATGACCCATAACCTTAAACTAGCTCAAAAACTGAATGCCTTACAAACTGAAAATGTAAGGCTTCAAGGTTATGCAGAACAAGCCACAGTTCTCGACTTTGAGAACTGTCTGCTGAAGGCTTCGACAAAAAAAGTCACTAAGGTGGAAGCTCAACTCAGGAGTCTCCAACATCAAGATACAAGAGTTACTTCCTTAGACCAACAACTTACAACTCCTCGGCAATCTATAGCCCGGGCAATGAATCTTGAACACAAGGTTGAATCACTTCAAGAGACCATTGACCTTCAGCAATCAATCATCCTAAGTCTTCAACTCTTAGCACCACAAGAACCTTTGGATGTGCCTTCTTGTACCTACTTAGTGTCATTTGAAATCTCATATGATGTTCCCAAAAAGGGGGAAGATGAGCCCAAAGAAGTTAAGGATATTCTTCAGGGATTGGCTGACCAAGTTGTACAAAGTGCACAACCAATTTTTTTCTCCTCTAAATGGACTGAAGATTATGAGCCTCTATCTGAAGCTAAAGTCAAACTGAATAAGCTTCTAGATAGGTATGGGTATGATAACTCAGAAGAGAAGGAGATGGAAGCTAGGAGGGTGATGAGAAGAATGAACCAAAAGGTTCAACTTGGTAAGAGAAGAATGGTAGCAATGAAAAGATCTAGCATTTCTTCCGTGCTCTCTCTCAAAAAAAGAGAGATCTAATGAAAAATCATCAAAAAGAGAGCTTGTGCTAGGACTTGAAGCCTCTCCCAAGGCATCTGCTGAAGAAGAAGCACCACTACTAAGAATGCTATCAGAAGATTCAAAAGTGCTGAACGAATCAGCTGCTAATGCAACTGCTAAAAGTACCATACAAGATGCTTCTTTAACAGATGAATCCTCACATAGAATGATGGTTTACATGAGAGGCACCCAGTCCATGGAAGATGAAATGGAAAGGCATGGGGTGACTTTTGAAGCTGAACCAACCCAACTTCATAAACAACACAATGACACACCTGAGTCTGAACTCAAAAAATTGACTGAGGTGATATTTGGTCAACCGGATGTTGAAACTGAAACCCCATTTAACTTTGAGGTGAATGTGGAAACAGATGGCCTAGAAATCACCAAGGATGCTGAAAGAGTTTAGACAAATGTTGATGATCCCATGTCAGCTGGTGAGGTGTCAGGTGTACCCATTAGACCTTTAGCAGGCAGACCTACTGCAATCTCTACCTCTGACAAGGGTAAGAGACCTATGTATGCTGAAGAAAAAGTTGAAATTGAGTTTTAGAAATACAAGCCTAGATTTTGATAACAATGAAGGTAGAGTTGTTCCCACACAAGGTTGAAGATGAACTTGTATAACTTCATACCGGCAAAGCTCAAGAATCTTCCATAAGGAAGAATATCATTGCATTAATCAAAAGTGTAAAGGAATCTAGAGCTGTAAGAGGAAGAAGTTTCAATCTTAATGACCAACAGCTCTACTCAAAACAAAGGTCAAGGTTGTTAAAAGGTGCCATCTAAGTTATCTAGGCCAAGTGCCGAAAGCACTGAAAGGGAAACCACTCAGCAAACTCCAATATCTAGAACTGCCGAATCCAAACCAATGACCTCCACTCAAAAGATAGAGAAGAAAGATCAAGAGAAATGTCTCCTAGAAGCTCAACTTGAGTTGAAAGGATTCAATTCCAGTAAGGTCATGGAATGGAGCATTGCTGAGATGAAATCAAAAATAATAGCTGCAACTCATGCTAAGATGGAGAAATCACCTGAGTTGGCTAGAAGAAAAAGAGCTGAATCAAAGAGGTAGCAAACTGATGTGCTCTAAATTATACATATAAAACATATCAATTGCACATAAAATATTTCCAAAACTCTTAGTGAAAGTGAAGAATTGATATCTAAATCACTTAAATTGTGTTTTTAGTCTTGAGAAATACCAAGATAAACAAAAGGAGCTTATACAAAGAGAAAGTTGAAGAAAACAAGCTCTGTAATTTAAGCATGAGGCCATCCTCATGAGGCATGCCCCCATGCCCAGCCTAAAGCACGCGTTCGTGCTTAAATTAGCACACCCCCATGTTTGGACATCTTATAGTACAAAAAGTACTATCCCCCAAATGTAGTCATAGGGTCGTGCCCCATGAGTCACAAGGGTGTGACCACCCCAATCACGGGGTCGTGACTCATGAGGCACAGGCCCGTGCCCTGACAACTTCTAAGTATACAAGCCGACCAACTTACGTAAGCATTGTACTAGCATGGGGCTGTGCCTTTTAGGAACGGGGACATGTTTAAACACTCTAGAAGGCCTATAAATAGGAATTCATTTGCAACTTTGAGACGGGCTTTTAGGAGGTGTAGTGCTTGTGTTCCCTCTTAGGAACCCAGCCTTTGAAAGTCATTATAAGGTTTTGGAGGTCCATTCAACACTTAGAAGATGCTCGAGATCATTTAATATCATCCATAGTGGATCACCGGTTGATTGTTCTAATATACCGATGATTTCATTGCTATCTTCTATCTTTGTTGTTATGTTCAAGCTCATTATGAGCTAAACTTCATATATTATCCTAATTTAGTGAAACTTTGTGTAACTTGTGATGAACTTATCTTGTGGTTTATAATATGTTAATGTTATGGTGATCTTGGGTAATCTTTTGATGGGTAGCATCTATATTTGAACGGGGAGTTATAAACTTATGATTTGTAATTGTGAATGTCATTCAAGGTTGAAAAACGTATGAACTAACTTTTATTCATGAAACCAGTCTTCACAATAAATTCATGGCTAATGAACTAGAAATGGTTATTAGAAATCATATAACTTTAGCTTTCTGATCATTTGCAGGTTCTCTTTTATTAGTTTGAAAAATCTATAGTAATTGTTATGGTTTTTTAAAATTAATGTTATGTTAGAAAGGAACTTGATCAACTCTCTATTTAACATTACGTTATGTCTTCAGAAATCATATGTTGAAAGGTTACACAAGATCTACCTACATTACTAGTGGCTTGGATTGATTAATATTGTAAGTTACTCGATGTTGGTGTCCTTGTCACTACAGAGCTGGCAGACGAGAAATCCGCTTTGGCTCATGTTTATAAACATTAACATAGTTACATTAATCAATATCGTTAACCACACCACCAATTCATCACAGTTACATAAGTGTAATCTAAATTAGGATAATTGCCTTATTTCACTGAAAGAATCACCAAAAGTCTCAATCTATCTTTATCTATCTTTATTTATCTGTATTTTATTTATTTATCATTTCCAACATCAAAACTAATAGTCAATTATAAGGGTTGTTGAGTAGACTTAGTGTGTCCTCGGATTGATACTCGGTTCTTACCAACACTATATTACCCCACGATAGTTACACTTGCCTTTTGTGTGTGTAGTTTAGTATTAGTAATAACCATTTAAAACTGAATCTGTGCGAAAAAATTAATCAAAATACATATACAACAAAAGTATAAAGAAGTTAATAAGCAATGGGAAAGACAACAGACAAGAACAAAGAAAACTGCTCAGAGGTCTTCCCATCTACCGACTAAGCCTCCAATATCCCCTGACTCTAAATCAAAAAACTATGATGATAATCAGCCAATCTCTTGAATCCTTGCAAAGAAGAAGATAGAGCCTAAAAGATTTGTAAAGTCAAGGGATGTTGACCTAGAAGTAGAAGAAAAGATAATTAAAGTAACTAAGGTTTTGGCTGCTGGGTACATCTCTCAGATGAAGAAATTTGCTTTCAAGAAGAGAAATAGAGAGATCATGTACTATGACCATGAAAATGAAGTACTTGATCTACCCCTTGACATTCTAGAGCAAATTATTAAGTACTTCATCATATTTGGATGTAAGAATGAGAAGTCCAAAGTGCTGCTGCAAAAAGTAATTTCTTTTGTCAAAACTAATACTAGTGAAGAGATCCCAGAAACTCCATTATCAGTTTATGATCTAATAGTCAAGTGGGAATTCAATCAAAAGAAAAATACCTACTTCATAACTAGATCAGCAGCTGGAAGAGTAGCTTTCTCAAGAAACCAACTCGTATGCTTCAACAGGTTTGAGATAGCTGACTTAACCAAACTTAGACTAAGAAATCCTCGCAATGATTCCAAGGCAAGGGAAGTGGAAAAGGTGTTGATAAGGATTTACAAATCTCATCTAGAAAGATCATGGCAGGCTTTAGAACAAAAAAAAGAAGCAAGAGTCTGAAGCTGTTGAGACCACCTCATCCACCAAACCTGCCCCCAGCACTCAACCACAATCAATTCCTACCAGTTCTCAACCTGCTAAAGCTACTAAGCATGGTTCTCTAACAGTACAACAAGCCCTGAAATAGCTAAATCTCCTACCTAAAGTCAGTTTGATGATTCAGCAAAATAAAGTGATTATTACCAGTGTTGCTTAAAGAATAAGACTTGGCTTAGACAATTCAAAGCAAGAAAAAGAAATCTTAGAATCTAAGAAAGAGGAAGACTCAAAAGGTGATGATACAAACATTATCAAATAGGGGTATGATTTGAAAACAGAGAGATCCTTTATTAAAAGAAAGAATAAGTCTAAGCCTTTCTTTCCGACTGAGTTGGATGTTCTAAATCTCAACCTTGAAGACTTAAGGAAGATGTTTACTCTAATCTCAAAGTATGAAGGCATGCCAGACTAGTACAAATCCATGGTTGCCATTCTAAAGATAAAGTTTGAAAAAAAGGTTAAACAAGGAGGAGAAAGAAGAAGAAGTTTTGCATGTGACTCCTTTCAACCAATTATACATTGGAGCTACAATTCCTCAACCAACACTTTCTGTCTAACTTATGCTAGTGCCGGCAAAGTTGAAGTCAAGGAGTATGATCTCTTTAGACTATCTCGACACAATATGAAGGACTTGGTAAATCATTCTCTTGAAAACCCCTCAAGAGATAGAAAAGGATACATGTATGAACTATTATTGATCATGATGCGAGAGGATGAAGATAGAATTTTGGTAGTATCATCCTGGGGAGAATTTGGTGATCTATGAAGAGGATGAAGCTACCAAAAACTCAGGATTCAGCACTTGACCCTTAACTTTCGAATGATGCCAACTGCTGATCCACTATCGATCAGCATATAAACCACTGTCAATTAGCACTTAATAGATGAGCTACTGATCGACTGCTGCTGATTAGCACCGAACTCCATAAGATACTAATCAACTGTTACATAAGGCAAGATTGTTTGCACCGACGGCTGCTACGTTCTGCCTTTTGGAGACAACATATCACTAAAGCTTCCTAACTCTGATGTATTGATTGTCTATCTTGTTGTACATACTGAACATAGAATAGTTTATTCATATTATTTTGATTTCCTAGTATAAAACCTACATACTTATATAGTAGAGGTAAGCTTTTGTTAAGCCACTTGTGTATATGCTGAATATTACTCTTTGTACACAGTTTTGATTAATCAAGTCAGTACTTTGAAAGAACTTGTGTACTTAAATTTACTCAAAGTATTTGAGTTTGTTAGTAAGTTTTTAACTTAGATTTAGTAGTTGTTAACTTCTGATCAAATAGAAAAGTATTATTAATCCATTACCCCGATCCAACATGATCCGAAAACAAATGCATCAAAGAAGACTCATGTATGTGTGCATAATGAAACCATACAAACTAATCATTACTCATACACATCATTGATGGATGACGAACATATGGTCACAAGAAATAAGGAACATGTTTATGAGGGTAATGCTTCATAAGATATGATATGGAAGATCCATTTGACATGTATGACGATACAATTTACACTTCACTAAACTTAAAGATGCCAATAGGAACAATCACGCAGAAGATAATTAAGTATTATCAAAAATAACCTAAACTATCGGGACTTTCAACATATCTAGGAGAAAATACACGTACTCCATCTAATGAAACAGTAAGCGTTTAGTAATTACGCAACATCTAATTATTAAAATACGCAAGAATATTTTACTTATCATGTGTTACTTCTCAATTTAACTAGGAGTGGATGGTGACAGTGGATCACATCATCTCAGTCTTTGATAAAGCTAATGTAGAAATTACTTCCTTGATTTTTGAAGGAAGACTGAAGTACTCTTCAAGTGACATTGTAAATGAAAAGTGTAAGCACTGGGAAGAAAGATTAAAGCATATTCAGAAGCATATCTCAACGAAAGATGTATCATTGAAGCACCCCCAAGAGAAATCAAACGAGAATACTAATGACGTAGTAAGTTTAGGGGAATGAAACCAGACAGACTTTGTTTATTTGCCTCCCTTAGCTGGCTTTTAGGCATGGGGCCCCTACTAATAAAGATGTTAAAGATCAGGTTAGGAAGCAAAATGATGATTAGGATGGTAAGGAACATAATAATGAAGATGTGCAGCAAAATACAAATACCATTGATGTTGAAGGTTAGTTTTCCAAACTCAACAAATCCTTTTATTACGCAATAACAATATCAAAGTCACACAAATAAAATTTACTTTAAAACATAAGAACTTGAAGCTGTTAAAAAGGATGATTCTATTGTTAACAAGAATCCTTATGATGACGTGGAGCATCCTAAAGCAATTAATGATCAAGACACAACTAAAACAAGGACATTAACTAAACCACGCAATGCAGGTCATGCAAACAAGGAATATAGGAGTCTAAAAGAGACACCGATTAATGTTGAAGGTTAGATGAACAACTAATAACTTAGTTTAAGCAATAAGCTTTGAAAAAACAATCAAAAACATATAAAAACGTTGAACAAAACAGAAAACCAAAGCTAGTGGTGATGCGCATAAAAACAAGGGGCCTGAAGGGAGTGAAAAGGATGCTGATAATATTAAGGTGGAAATGGTATTGCAAATAATGTCCTCCTTCAACTAGATGAACACAAAAATGAGAAATCTATAGAAGAAAATGAGAATGATTTTCATACACCATTGTAGGCACTAGGTACAATGCAAAGAGAAAAACACAAGACCAATTTATCACTACCAATGAGGTAACCGTACTAAAATCGACAAGTTGAGCTTAATCAACAAATTACAACTGTTGAGGGTTTGGTGACACAATTCATATTTGCTCCTATTCACGATTTATAGTAAGTAAATTACCATACTGTATATTAAATTATATTCTAATTTGCCTCTATTTTTATATCCCTCTATTAATCCTTAATAAAAACAACAAGCTTGTATACCGTTCAAAATATGGGACACCAAACTTCAAGGTTATTCTTGAGAGCTTCTGTCCTAGGATATGCATATGTACAGATGCAATTGATACTTGGGTAGAAATCTTAAATTATGATGAAAAAAGAGAGACCCTTCATAATCATTCAGAATGTTCTACTCAAGTGCTATGCTGGTAAGTACTATGTTGTTATTCTTATCACACAATATGTTTTACATTATCATGCAAGATGATCATTTAATCACGCAAATTGTCCATTTATCATGAAAATGAGTGTTTCTTTAATAACGCAAAATATTTTTCATTATCACGCAAGATGTAGCCATTGTCACGCAAAGTGTTTTTCATTATCAAGCAAGTTGTTTTGATTATTACGTAATACTTGACTTAATCACACAATTTATTATCATATATCCCTCCACTCATTATATTACAGATTATGATAATAAAACAAGGCTTAGTTTGTTTCAAGCAACATAGAAGATCTGATGATCAAATTCGAAATTCAATCTATCTTGGATGTGGACATACTGATTGTTCCATTTCCGAACTCTGAGCATTACTGTAAGATCATCGGAAGATTATGAGGTTGATGCAACCAACAAGCCAAAACAACCAAGTCTTCCATGCATGCACTAAGGAACAAAGATGAACTAGCTTTGGAAGTCTTACACACTCAAATGTGTCCAAGTGTAAGATCTTCCGAAGCTAACAGTTCAGAAGGAGTTACTTCGGAAGTTTCACACTCAAACGGACAAATATTCCAAGTGTGAAATCCTCCGAAGCCAAAGACCAGCATCTTCCGAAGCCAAAGATGAAATCTTCAGAAGCTTCAGAGACAAACTCTTCCGAAGCTGTGAAGATTGATTTCTTCAGAGAACAGAGAAAATATGCTTTCTCTAAATCAACTTTTGATAAAGCTGACACACTTTCCGCTGCCTGCTCTGGTGGTTAACCTACTTTACGTAAGTTGGTGAAACTTCCATGCTTTATCAAAAAGTAGGAATGGTCTTTGTCTGTAACTTACCTTACTTGTTCCTATAGACTTTTTGTATTAGGAAAAGTCAGTGAGCTATGGCATGTCATAGTCACTAGTCAAAAGGCAATCTGCCTTTTGACTTTAGATTGATCTTGTTGTCTAGATTAGTCAAATCCCAACTGTCTTTACATGTAAGTGACTGTTGTAGGTTGTAGTATAAAAGTGTCTCAGGTTCTTGTAATTTCTTTATGCTTTGTAACACTAGTAAAAGAACTTGAGATCAATATACAACATACTTGAAAACCAATCTTGTGCTCTTATGTTGTTCTTAGTTCTGTCTTTTTAATTTACTTGTGTTCTTAATATCATTTGTATCTTGTTTCCAGTTCCCTATTTGAATTGTTAAATGATCTAAGATCTCTCCTCAGTGTGAAACTAAGTGTTAAGTACCCTTATCCGGTCCTGCAATTGGTATCAGAGCATTCCAGGCTCTTGATTGTAAGATCTCACCATCTTTAATCCTTTTAGCTTCACACATCACTTAACTTTTCAAATGGCAGTTATCTCTTAGGCTGATATGGAAACTGGAACTATGACAAAGTCCCCACTGATCACTCCTGAGGATTTTGACACTTGGTGCCAAAGAATGGAAGGATTCATCAAGTCTCAAGATTACAGGATGTGGGAGTCTGTTATCAATGGACCTCATGTACCATGCACATCTTCAGCTGCTGCTGGTGGTGGCAATATACTAAAGGAGATGGCTGACTTTTCTGATGAAGAATGAAAAAGGATTGATATTGATCAAAAAGCCATGACAGCCCTCCAAACTGCTCTTCCAAACTACATCTACAGAGGTTTCAAGAAGTTCAAGACCGCTAAACAGCTATGAGATGCACTGAAACTGATGTATGAGGGGTCCAATGAAGCCAAGGAAAACAAGAAGGACCTCCTGAAGCAGCAGTTTGAAAACTTCACCTTCAAGACAGGTGAAACCATCACTCAACAATACTTCAGGTATGTTAAGATTGTGGATACTCTGGATGATGTTAGAGTAACTATTGAGAACAGGGATATTGTTAGGAAGTTCATGTCCTCTCTTCCCAGACAATGGACACATTACTATATGGTCATTAAGAGGACTGAAAACCTTAAGACCCTTACTCTCACTGAGTTGTATGGGATACTCAGTGGATACCAGATGGAGATGAACATGCAAAATTCATCTGGTAACTCCAATACTCACCAGAGTTCAACCCTTCATATGGGTGAAAGGGATGGCAGAGAACCACAGCATTATCTTATCTGCTACCCTGAAACTTCACAAAATGGTCCTTTCATTACCTTCCCAGAGACACCCAGAGAGAGCTACATCCAAGAAAGTCCCTTCCAAGAGACAAGTTCCTCTCAAGCCTTTGTCTCTACTAATGAAAGTTTAGGCAACTTTCTCTTCACTCTTGAAGACCTGGACTGTATCCATCCAGATGATCTAAAGTATATGGAGATAGTCCAGCAGATGGCTCTTCTCACTCACAGAGCCCAGAAGTTTTACAAGAGGACTGGGAGAAGGTTTCCTAGCAATGCAGCCAGTGGCAAGTTTGGGCTGGACAAAAGCAAAGTAAAGTGTTACAATTGTAACCAGATGGGACACTTTGCCAGAGAATGCAAGGCACCTAAGTCAAATGGTGGCCAAGCATCATCCAGGCCAAACTACACTGAAGGAGGGCACCAGAATGAGAAGCCAAGACAGCAAGCTGCAGTTGCTATTGAAGAAGGAGGCTTTGACTGGAGCTTCCAAGTTGAAGATGCTTCTCCAAATCAAGCACTCATGGCTGATCATGATGAAGCCAAGGTATTAGAACATCTTTGCTCTTCTGAATGTATTGCTAAAGTAAACAGATACAGGTCCTACAACTTAGAAATGAGATCTGATATTGTGTCTTTAAACATTTTAAAAGCTGATTCTAAGAGAGCTGAAAATGATTATAAGCTTAAAATAGAAGATCTAGAGAAAACAATTTCAACTCTTAAGCATGAGCAAACAAACTACAAGACTCTAATAAAAGATCATGTTACTAAGTTGACTAAATGCCAGGTTGAGCTTGTGATCAGCAAAGCCAGGGCAGAAAAATGTGTTCTTGAAGAAGAGACCTTCAAGAACATAATATCCTCATCTCTGCATGCAAAAGTTTGTTATCAGAATAAGCAGGGACTAGGATCTTATGAGATAGCTCCTCCACACACTCTATTATCTGTAAGATCTCCAAGGTGTGGAACTAATAAAGATGAGCTTCCACTCATAGAGCCTAGTGTTGAAGAGGATGAAGAGGAGATGCTGAGGGATGATTCTGAAATGAGTGAAAAGAGTCAATCCAAAAAAGGTCACCATGCTCCTGAGGAGAGTAAGAAGGCTGGTATGACAAAGACAAAGAGGAAGAACTTGATCAGAAAAGCAAAAAGAAGATCAAAGAAGGCTCAAGAGATCAAGGCCACTTTTGACCCCAAGCAGAAACAAGTGTTCATCTTTGCAGGGTTTGAAGTGGTAAAGGCTGAGGAATCAACTACAAACTCTAGTACCAGGAGTTTTAGTACAGTTCCCACTCATTCCAGCAAAGAGAAGGCTGAATTGCTATGTACCATTGCTACACAGTCTGAACCATCCTCCTCCAAGAGTAATTCTCTCCCTAAGAAAATTACTGCATCATCTGTGAAGAAGAAGCTGGAGAAAGAAAGTGTTCAAGTTCAGTCTTACTCTCAGAAAAAGACTCCCAGAAGGAAGCAAATGGACTGCATCATGTGTGGTAGTACTTCTCATCTGGCTAAGGATTGCTTCTACAATCCTAAAAGTACTATCCACATGGTCAAAGAAATGGCTTCACGGAAGAAGAAGGAAAAGAAAGCTTCGAAACAAAAATCTGTTTCCTTTGGAAGCTCCAAAATGAATAAGAAGGCATGTGAAAATATGCTTTCAGAAGAAACTTTGGCCTCGGAAGAAATGAATGCTTTTGAAGTACTGAAGCTTGCTGCAGTGAAAGCAAGATCTTTCGAAGGTCCAGTCTCCAAATCTTCCGAAGCTGTAAAAGCTTCCTAAGCTTTAAAAGTCAGGACAAATTTTCCAAAGGAGGTGTGGAAGATGAAGGAAGACCGTGTGACTGAAGATTCTTCATCAGCAACAGCAAATGATCCTCAGAGCTTGATCATAGGATCACTTACTGTTTCATTGCCTTCAACTCATTTTAACAAGCCTAAGACCAATGAGGCTTTGGTTTCCAAATGTAACTAAGTCATCTCCTTTTGTGCAGGGACAGCCAAAGGCAAACAGAAATGTGTGGATAATTGATAGTGGCTACTCCAGGCACATGACAGGCAATGAGTCCTTACTTCAAAACTTTGAAAGATTTGATGGAGGACCAGTTGCTTTTGGAGGAGATGCAGGAGGTTAAATTACTAGCAGGGGCAAGGTTACAAATGGTAAGCTCAGCATTAAGAAGGTAAATTTTGTCAAGGAGCTTGGATACAATCTTCTGAGTGTGTCCCAATTTTGTGACCAAAAACATCACATGCTCTTTACTGAGCATGAGTGCATTGTTCTCAAGCCCGGGGTTGACATTCCTCAAGAGCATATTTTGCTCAGAGCCCCCAGGAGAGGGAACATGTACAAGATGGATCTGCAGGAAACATCTCCCTCTGGAGAAGTTTCTTGCTTTCTGTCTAAAGCAAATAGTGACGAGTCTTTCCTTTGGCATAAAAGAATATGCCATGTAAACTTTAAAAACATGAATAAATTGATTAAGAATGATTTGGTAACTGGAATTCCAAAGAAATAGTTTACAAGTGATGACTACTGTGTTGCATGCCTGAAAGGGAAGCAACATAAAGTGTCTCACAAGCCAAAGGAAATGAACTCTATCACTACTCCCCTACACTTATTACATATGGATCTGTTTGGCCCTACCAGTGTAATGAGTACAGGAAGGACCTCTTACTGTTTAGTGATCATAGATGATTTCACAAGATTCACTTGGGTGTTTTTCCTTAGAACTAAGGATGAAACCCCTGAAATTTTAAAGAACTTCATTCTGAAAATTGAGAATCAATCTGATCACAAGGTCAAGACCATAAGATGTGATCAAGGAACTAAATTTAAAAACCAAATCCTTGATACATTTTGTGATGAAAATGGTATTTCAAGATAATATAGTGCTCCCAGGACTCCTCAGCAAAATGGTGATGTTGAGAGGAGAAACAGGACACTTATTGAAGCTGCTAGAACCATGCTGTCTGATTCTAAACTGCCTATCACCTTCTGGGCAGAGGCTATCAACACAGACTGCTATGTGTAGAACAGAGTTTTAGTGGTTAAGACACATGGTAAGACTCCTTATGAAGTGTGGCACAAAAGGAGACCATTCATTGGTTTTCTCAGAACATTTGGATGTCCTTGCACCATCTTGAATACCAAAGATCAAATAGCCAAGTTTGCTAAGAAATCAGATGATGGACACTTTGTTGGATACTCTTCTCAATCTAAGGCTTATAGAGTATACAATCTCAGAACTAGAATCATTGAGGAGTCAGCCAATGTGACTTTCAATGAACACACACCCTGTGTGAAAGGTTTTGGTCCGGATTGGCTGTTTGATCTTGATTTAGTTACCAACTGTTTTAACAAGTCTTGTGAGAATGTTTCAGGATCTACAGATAACAAATCAATAGAAGATCCTCATCCAAGATTTGAGCTAAGAAGACCAACCAAGAAGACTACTTCAGCTCCAGTGGTAACTAACCCTATAATTGAGGCTCCTATCAGTACAAGCATGACAAATACTGTTGATTCAACTGAATGGCCTTCAAATTCCAGCTCAGAGGCTTAGAATTTAGAAGAAGGAACTTCTAATGCAGGAGGAACTAGAGGTGGTGATAGTGATCAAGAGTTTCTTGATGCTGATAACCATTCCAATTAAGACAACATGAATGATGTCACAAACTCATTGGATCAAGTTTCTCTTGATAAGTGTGCTGATGTGATGGGAGACAACTCATTGCCAGAACAGAATTTCTCTAGTTTAGATCTGTCCAACCAACTAGTTGTGATCCCTCAACTTTGAATCCATAAGTCACATCTCACCACAAACATCATTGGAAATGTTGACTTAAGGGTAAGAACAAAAGGACAAACTCATGACAGCCATGTTTGTCTACATTCTTGTTTCTTATCCAAGATAGAGCCGAAGAAAGTTGATTAGGCTTTGAAGGATGGAAGCTGGATTGAAACTATGCAAGATGAGCTGCTTCAAATCAGAAGACAGAAGGTGTGGAACTTATGCCCTCTTCCTCAAGGGAAGACTGTCATAGGTACCAAATGGGTATTCAGGAACAAGAAGGATGATAGAGGGATTATCATCAAGAACAAGGCTAGACTGGTTGTCTAAGGATACACTCAAGAAGAAGGGATCGATTACACTGATGTTTTTGCTCCAGTTGTAAGACTTGAAGCTATAAGAATATTCCTGGCTTATGCTGCATCCAAGGATTTCAAGGTCTACCAACTTGATGTGAAATGTGCTTTTCTCTATGGGGTGATTGATGAAGAAGTTTATATTAAACAACCACCTGGCTTTGCAGACCCAGATCATTCTATTTATGTTTGCAAGCTTGATAAAGCTCTATATGGACTGCATCAAGCTCCAAGAAAGTGGTATGAGACACTATTGACATACCTCTATCATCATGGATACAAGAGAGGTACTATTGATGGGACTCTCTTCATCAAAGAAACAGGGAATGACACACTGCTAGTTTAAATATATGTAGATGACATCATCTTTGGTTCAACTAATCCAAAGCTCTGCAAAGACTTTGAGATGCTGATGAAGATTAGATTTGAAATGAGTGCAATGGGGGAACTCAGTTTCTTTCTAGGAATTCAAGTGAAGCAGGTTAAAGATGGCATCTTCATTAGTTAGTCAAAGTATGTACAGGACATACTTACAAGATTCAAGATGACTGACTGTAAGGTTGCAAAGACACCCATAGCCAGAAACCACTCCCTTGGTCCTGATCTTGAGGGGGAGTATGTTGATGAATATCTCTATAGGGCTATGATTGGGTCACTTATGTACCTTACTGCTAGCAGGCTTGATATTATGTTTGCCACATGTATATGTTGAAGATATCAAGCCAACCCTAAGATGTCACACCTAATCACTGTCAAAAGGATTCTCAGATACCTCAAAGGTGCTCCAAATCTAAGCCTTTGGTATCCAAAGAATTCAAACTTTAATCTATATGCTTATACAGATAGTGATTATGGTGGCTGCAACATGACTGTAAAGTCCACATCTGGGGGATGTCAATTCCTTGGTGGAAGGATAGTCTCTTGGTAATGCAAGAAGCAATCTTGTGTGTCTGCATCAACTGCTGAAGCTGAATACATTGCTGCTGCAAGCTGCTGTGCTCAAGTGCTCTAGATTCATAATCAGATACTAGACTATGGGTTCAACTTCAAGGAGACTCCCATCCATATAGACAACAACAGTGCCATCTCCATTACAGAAAATCCTATGCAGCACTCAAAGACTAAACACATCAACATCAGGTATCATCTGATTAGGGATAATTTTGAAAAGAGATTGATCAAACTAATCAAGATTAACACAAATGAACAATATGCTAATCTGTTCACAAAGGCATTTGATGAACAGAGATTTAAATATCTTGTATCAGCTATTGGGATGATTAACTTTGAATGGATTTTTCTTAATAACTTAATCAACTTTATTTCCTAAAACTGTGTGTCCTATGTTGTCTATTAGATCACCTCATAAGCCCAGATCTCTTTGGAAGAAAACTAACTTTTAACTGATATTCCTCAAATTTATGAAAATTTACCTTCGGAAGAACTCAAATTGCCTTCGGAAGAAATTTATGTCTTTAAATCATTTAACAGCTTATCTAAGATTTACCTTCGGAAGAAATTCTTGGAGTACCTTCTGAAGCTTAAATTTATATATAAGCACTTAAATGTATTCAAAGAACAAATATCTTCAGAAAGCAACTAAGTCTCGTAAGACTTGTTCACTTCTTCCGAAGCCAAATTTTCAAAATTCTTTGAAATATCTTCCGAAGCAAAACTTTCCTTCGAAAGCTTGGCTACAAAGCTTCCGAAGCCAAAATTGCCTTCAGGAGTTTTACAACTTCCAAGAAAACTAACTTTTTGGGCGCACTTTTTCAGAAGTAGGACCCACTTGCGGATTTTAAAGTTTATCTTTCTGTCATAACTTTGTCTTAAATCCACGACATATATCTTCCAAACGGTTCTATTTTGTCTCTCTACTCTCACTGATCCTTACCCTAAATTTACCCCCAAATTTCATCTTCTTCTTCCTTTCTTCACTACAAAAGCTTCCTCAAATGGCCAACATTGATCGATACAACGACCCTGATTTTACAATGCACCTACATAGGCAACAAAATCAGGTTGACTTGTTACACTCTGAGAAGGATCCAAGCTTCCCAGATGTGTGTAGGTACCTTTCTTCGTCGCACTACTTCACCTCCCTTACAATTGATCCTCCTCTTTATGAGGATCAGTTGCTTGAGTTCTGGAGGACCTGTCAAGAGGTCACCATGGACGGGGAGAAGGCACTATCTGCTATAGTGCAGGGGAGGATAGTTTTCATCACTCCAGCCATCATAAACACCTGCAGCTGGATGATGAAGTAGGTGAGCTGTCCTTTCCCAAATCTGCTATCAACCACTCCTTTTAGCAGATGGGCTATGAAGGTGATTTCTCAGTCAAAACCTTCAAGAAGGGGAAGGTCTCATCTCAGTGGAAATACCTCCTCCATGTCGTCATTCACAGCCTTTCTAACAAGCATGGAGGATGGGATCAAGTTCCAGAATACCTCTCCTTTATAGTCCATGGGATGGTACAAGGGGTCAAGTTCTGGTACTCTCAGTTTGTATATACTAATTTACTTGCAAACTTGGACTCCTTAGAGTACTAGATGTTCCCTAGGTATGTTCAACATATTCTCAACTGTAAGTTGGGACCACAGTTGAGGGGAACAGGTAATATTCTTAAAATAGGACAATGAAGCCAGGCATCTTCAAAATCTTGAAGAAGCCAACTGTTGGCTTCTCTGGGGTAGAAACAGCCCTTGTCCCAAAAATGTTTGAGCTTATTGCTCAGGGTGAAAACCTAGCAGCACCAGCTAGTGTTGAACCAACACTCTCCACCTCTCAACAACCTCAAACACAGCCTACCATCACTATCACCTACAAAAGAAAATCCCAACGAACCCCTGCACTTGCTACTGAGCTTGTGCAAGCCCCCATATCAGAACCCATATAGGAGGAAGTGGAATCTCAAGCTCCCACTTCCCCTGAGGAGCAGACCACTCCCATCTTTCAACCAATCAGTGCTGAGGTTCCTTATGCTCAGCCTGATGAGCTCACAACCCCACAAACAGCCTTAAGCCATCACTCTGAGTCTCAACACTCTAGTGATCAACCTTCTGGGGAAAGCTACCATCCCCAACCTCTTGATCTAAACCGCCCCATTCCCAGCTTTGACTTCTATTCTGATGAAGATTTGGGCTTTAGTGAGTACCATGAGTCTCTCCTCTCTTCCTACACTCAAGGAGAGATGAGTACTCCTGCTTACCCCATCTCTAGCCCATATCAACAACCCCCTACTGAGGTGGATAGTCCTGAACTTATTCAGGAAATCCATATGGCAGAGGCTATCACTTTTGCAAGTGATAACATTACTAGGACCTCTACCATGGCAACCCAGCCTCTTGACACTTCTCTGGAAGTTGTCATTTGGCAGGGGAAATCCAGCAGCTAAGGAACCTATGCTGGTGGTGAGGAAGAAGACTTAGGTCCAATTCTCTCATCCCCCAATGATTCTTCATCTGAAGATGAGGGGAGTCTGTAACAAAAGGTGCACAAACTATCACATCTTTGCACCTATTTTGTTTCAAAGATAGCTCACCTGGAATCTCAGGTGACTATCTTTCAGAAGAGGGTCAATGACCTGCAACTTGAGATCATCAATCTCAAGGGCAAGTTGGCTGAGAGAACCATGAGGACAACTCATCCAGGTCCACAAGAACTTGTGGATGTCATGGATCAATCTCCCAGCTCACCTGTACAAGAGGGTGATACTACCAAAAAGGGGGAGGAAATTCTGACAATCATAGAACCTGGGAGTTCTTCCCAAAGTATGGACATAGAGGAATCACCATCTTCTCTTGCAGTTGTTCATACTCAGCAACCTCCTTTGGCATGATGGATTGTAGCCTATGGCCACCCTATTTGATACAACTGGCAAACTAAAAACCACTACTGGTGACCTAATTGACGATCCCACTTCATACCGTAGCCTTGTGGGTGCCCTTCAATACCTCACCTTCACGAGACCGAACATTGCCTATGCCGTCCAACAAATGTTCATGTACATGCATGCACCCCGGACTTCTCATCTACATGCCTTGGAACACATATTGCCTTACATTAAGGGGACTCTTTCTCATAGCCTACACATGCCTCGATCCTCAAAACCGGATCTTATTGCATATACTGATGCTGACTAGGCGGGTTGCCCTGACACTCGACGCTCGACTTCCGGTAACTGTGTCTATTACGATGACGACCTTATCACTTGGTCGTCGAAATGACAAACCACCATATCATGATCGAGTGCGGAGGATGAATACAGAGGCGTGGCTAATGCAGTCACTGAATTATGTTGGATACACAATTACTGCTCGAAATTCACCACCCTACGTCTCGAGCATCCATTGTCTACTGCGACAATGTTAGTGCAATATATCTTACGGGCAACCCAGTTCAACATCAACGTACTAAGCATGTCGAAATTAACATACACTTTGTCCATGAAAAGGTCCAACGAGGTCAGATCCGTGTCCTTCATGTTTCCTTTCTCTCTCAGATCACTGTTATGTTCACCAAAGGACTACCAAGAATTCTGTTCGAAGACTTTAGATCCAATCCAACCTTTGGATACCTCCAGTTTTGACTGCGAGGGTGTAATAGATAATATATATGCAGAAAATAATGTTTAGAATAGCTATCAATTTGTAAATTGATTGAGATTGATTATGGCCTAATTTATAGGCATTTAGTTGTATATTTATAGAGAGGAGAATAATAGAATGAGGCATGCAATCCAATACCTTTTATAACAGGATGAAGTTTATCCATGGTGGTAGTTTGTAATCGATGAAGAAGAACATAAGGTAGGAGAGGCTTGTTGGTGGTTGTGATCGACTGGAAAGAACAAGAAAGAGAACCTGTTGTGTAGGATCCACTGATCAGGTGACGCACCATGACAGAGAACGATATTACTAAATTCCTTCCTCTCCTTGAGAATTTCGATTAATATAGATTGATACACCACAAACTTTTGTTTTAGGATTTGAGTTACATTCAAATAGTACATATATCTATATTTTATATAATAAAATCTATCTAATAGATAAAATATCTAATAAATAATACATCACATATCTCGGCCTTATCTAATATGCTTGTCACATCAGGTTCGGGTCAGAACAAACCAAAAAAAATAAGGGTTCAGTTTGCTTTGGGTCAAAAGGGGTCAATTTCAAAAATTATCAAATGAACAAACTTAATAATTATAACATCCCAAGACATACTTGAGATCGAGTATTTTTGAACGTTTGGACTCCTGCAACCCTAATACATCACAGCAAAACAAAAACCATTCATGATCAAAGAGCATGATCCAAACAGCCTTGGATGTAAACCAATTCAGTAGCAAGGAACATCAACTACCTATATTCGGTTATTATTGATACCAGCAACTCCACAACTTCCAAAATGAACCGACATGAACTCAACAATAACAAGAGATCAATAGGTTTAGAGTGAACACATAACTTAAATGTGTTTGTAAAATTGGATTTTTTTTCAAGGTCATACCAGAAAAGGTTTCAAGCAGAGGCATAATTAATGTATACATAATCTCTTTATGATCAAAATCAACTAGAATATTAGTCAAAAGGAAGCACAACACTAGAGAAACCCACACACCAAAATTGATGGTTTCTTCTCCAATCGTCATTGATGGTTGGATTAAATGCATATCTAAAGATCCTCTAACAACATACTGTGTGATGATGACATCAAGCAAATAGTTAGGTAACTTGGTTTTTGTAATCCTTAATTAAAGAAAACTGTTATAATGAAATCTGTTTCAATTTTATAATATGTATACTTCAATTTCTTCTTTCTCCCAATTTTGAAATTCTTAATTAGAGAAAGCAAGCACAGTGACAAAAGGAAGTGGAAACAATTGTAGAAGAGCTGACCTTATCTATGGAAGCAATTCATACATCAATTTTCTAGAAGCTTGCTCTATAAATCAGGTCCTCTGTTAGAATATTCAATTGAATAACATTAGGCTTTGACTCCAGAAAATGGTGATTTTTTGAACAACAAACTCAAAGAACATAATCCATTACTGGAACTAATCTGCAAGACTGCAACTACACAGATAGTTAACAAGCTCTATTAGCTTAACCTAATCGCAGCTGCTGGTGGCAACTTAACATCTAACGTTCTTGTGTTCGTTAAAATTTGAGTCCATTCATCATTGAAAATAAATGAATCAGCCCTAACTGGCTAAGTGCTGCAACTTATATGTTAACTTTACTTCAATAATCGGAATATTCAGTTAGAAACAACTTGAACACGAAATCAAATAACGATGATCGATAATAAGATCATAAGTGATTCAAAAGCATGGGAATTGATTGTTTATCAACTTTGGCGGTGAGCTTTTCAGGGTCGGCGCCAACCTTGGATTAGCAGTTAACTAGTTCATACGAAATTACCTTGTGCAATTCAGCTCTGTAGTTCACTTGTACAAAAACAAATTTCGGGGCCCCAAACTAGGGCTTTTCTCACATTATAGAAGACCCGGCCGTGTATGTACGTGTGTATACTGTGTATATCTATATGTGTATATATTTATATAGGATTAATTTCATATATATCCCTATAAAACTAGTTAATATCATATATATCCAAACAAAATTTTAAATAGCGAATATATTCCTATATACTTATCTTATATCATATATATCCTTTTAAGATGATTAAAATATTATATGTATTCATTTCATATATTATAATAAAAATAATTCATTATATAACCATTTGGATTTTATTAAAACTTTAAATCTTCATATTTATTTATATTTACTCATCTTTTTAGGGGGTGTTTTTGTGTTTTTACAATCAAATTTTTATTGCTTTTATAAGTGACTCGATTTTTATAGCATTTTCTATTATTTCTTTTACTAAATTTCATAGTGATTTTTACTAAATTTCATACCTTTTTTTCAACTATTTTCCTGGTCGTCTCAAATAAACATCCTTTTTAAACCCTATAACAATAAAGTTTTATTCATATAGGTCGTACTAATATAAGTTAGATTTGTTTATAGCTTTTTTTTAATTACATACAAACTTTTATCAAAAAAAATAAAAACATAAAAGAACGATAAAAAATTGTAGAAAGATGAGTTTAAAGTGTGTAAAACAAAGTTTTAAGAAAATAAAGAATAAATTGGTTATATTTTATATTATATGCATAAAATATGTTAATATAAATATATGATATTTTGATTATTTTATTCATATATATTGTATTTAGAATATGTTTGAATGTGATATTTAAAAGGTTTTGTAGGATATATATATGATATTTATTATGTTTTGTAGGGATATATATGATATTAAAAGTTTAGTTTGGATATATATGATATTTTATAAGTTTGTAGGGATATATATGAAATTAACCTATATTTATATGTGTACATATGTATATATATATATATATATATATATATATATATATATATATATATATATATATATATATATATATATATATATTTGTAGGGGATAGTGAATATAGTATGCTGACATACCTAAGTTTAGATGTGAAATCTCTCAAAATCACGTCACTTTGGTTAATATACAATAAAACTACATCACTTTAGTTAAGTTCCTACAAACAATTTTCCCTAAAATTTAATCTCCAGTATCTTTTTTCTTTCAAAATTTATAGCACGCCTCTTGCTTGTGTGATGGTGATTATAATTTTCAAGTCCATGAAACATTGTGCATGAAAGAAGTTTTAATGTTAAAGAGTAAACTTAGGAAAATTTGTTTCTAGGTATTTAACCAGAATACATATTATTGATATAAATTAACTAAAACGACCTAATTTTGAGAATTTTCATGTCTAAGCTTACGTACGTGACAACACATTTATATGCATGTGTGTATCCTGTATATTTTAAAATTTTCTAATTTCTAATATAACTTTGAGTTATCCTGCTGATAGTTGATAGTTCCCAATGTTCTTTCGTTATTCATATTGTATGAGAATATTAGTTTGATAAAAGGGAATTTTTTTCCAAATCAGGAAACTATTGGGCCCTCTAACTTGCCAAAACCAAGAGGGTGGAGTCCAGTGGAACAAAGCAAATGGACGAGGTTTGTTTTTGTAATCTATTGAAAGCACATGCTGACATGCAATCTGAGTGCATGTACTAAAAAATGAATTAAGGCTTGTTCCAATTGCTGCTTGTTCTTCAGGTGCATGCTATTTCAAGACCGACTAAATTACACATTTTGTACTTGTTTTTTCTTATGTGGAGCACCTGCCTTTTCGTTTACTGAATGCCCCTCCAACCTTTTATGTTATATGTGAAAGATATCATACTCCCGTAGTTTTGAATCAGATATGCTGAAAGTTCAGTTAGTATGAAAATGCATCATTGAAGCGGTGTTCTTGGTAGTTTACCTCTGTGCGATGTGTTTTTGGAAAGGTGAAGACTGATATTGATTTAGTGAACATTAATATTTGACATGGAACATTTATAAAAGCATATGTGACACCTGAGCCTAGAAGAAGGGATAAAAATAATAATCAAGGCTAGATATTGACCTCGTAGAGCTAGCACATGGATTGTTTTTGTCATCTTTACAAATTATACATTTGTCAAAGTTCTGTGTGGTTTTTAGCTTATCCAATTATAGGGATCTTCTTTTTTCCTGTCCTGGCATGTCCGTAAACATATAATAATAAGTTGAGAGCATGGTAGACATGGTCAGAGAGATAAGAACTAATAAGAACCAAGTCTACTCAAGAACAAATTTTGGTTTTCTTCAAGATTATGTTTTTGCTTTATTCTAAAGCACATACGCTAAGCAATATTATGAATATATAAAGCTTATTTCAATATTCCAGCTTTCATATGTAGAAGAAAACAGATAAAATGTTTGGAAATTTTTTTCAGCTAGGAAATTACAACATATAACATGTCTGAAGTTTGTTTATGATCTTAACATTAATGTGATATATTCCTCTTTTCAGAAATTTATAACTTATTTGGTGTGGAGAAGGAAGAGCATATAAAAGATGAAATATTTCTAACAAGAAGATATAATTGAAACCAATTAAATTGCAAAATATCTAGTCCTTGTTAATTTTATCATCGAGAGTAAATTACACTTTTCGTAGGTCTTATGGTAAATTTAGTGTTTCGTACTTAAACTAAGAAAATTACTGTAAAAGTTCTTTACGTATAAAAAAGCTTGCACGTTTCGTCCTTTCCTCTAACGGACGTTAATTTTCGCCGTTAAGTCAGGTCATGTGCCTTGCATGTGAGGGTAAATTGGTCTTTTTGATCCTATATTTTTTGCATGTGACATCTCTCTCTCTCTCTCTCTCTCTATCTATCTATCTCACTCTCTCTCTCTCTCTCTCTCTCTCACTCACTCTTTCTCTACACAAAATCAAAGCGCCATCGGCCACCACCAATTGCCATCGCTCGCCACCACGGCATCGAATAATCTGTCATTATAAGATTCACCTTCAAATCTTGCAATTCAAAACGAATCTCAAAATCATTGCAAAATTCATAGCCCAATCTCTGATTGCTCAAAATTAGGGCTCAATCTTCTCGAATTCCCCCCAAATTAGGGCTCAGTCATCTAAAATTCCCCTAAATGATGATTTAAAACTCTAACAAACAAAAAGCTACTCTGCGTTTACAAATGCAAAGAAAGACATAAATTGCAAACATGTCGTTCAAAGAAGAAATTGCAAGAGTACTAACTTGTGGTTTGACTTCAACGATAATTTGCCGCTCTTTAAAGTAACCGGCTCATTAGCAAGAACACTTTCCAAATGGTCCAAAAGTTCCTTACCTTGACACGAACCAAAGTCTTGATTAGCATATCGATTGTTCCAAACAAGTCCACTCTCTTTGGTCTCAATGGTTGACCTAACTGCATCCTTATTTTTCTTTAACCCATAAGAAATAACTACAATTTGTTAAAGAAGATAGCATATGCAAAGGGTGGACGGTGATACGGACGATGAGGGTGAACATGCAGCCCTGACGGGATCTTTGTAGACGATGATGTTGATGTTAATGGCGTACGATGATATTGATTGAAGATGATAGTGAGGGTGGACGGCGATATGGTGGTGATGATGGAGGACGATATGGTGGTGATGGTGGATGGTGATATGGTGGTGAGGGTGAACGTTGATATGGTGGTGATGGTGGTTGCGAAATGGTGGTGGTGGTGTTGGTGATGGTGATATGGTGGGGAGGTGGGGTTAGGGTGGAGCGAGAGAGAGAGAAAGAGGGGGGGAGATGAGTGTATGCCTGAATGTGGTTTTTTTTGTTTATATAATTTTGATTGTAATTTTTGATTTTAGGGTTTTATTATGCCCTCATGTGAGGAGCACATGCCTTCATTTAACGGCCAAAATAGACGTCGAGGAAAGGACGAAACGTGCAAGCTTTTTAAAACGTAAAGGGCGTTTACTGTAGTTTTCTTAGTTTAAGAACGAAACCTGAAATTTACCATAAACGTTAAGGACGAAAAGTGTAATTTACTCTTATCATTTAATAGTTGTATACTAAATAGACTAGGCAATGTTGGACATCAAAGTGAGTATACATATAGTTCAAGGTCGATGCATTTGTTGGATTATAGCATTGTATTTAGAGGCAGAGCACGAACATATAAGAACCTTGTATATTTGTTTTTTAAATATATGTATATGTAGAGACTAAATCCCCATCTAAACAAAACTTTAAGGGCCATTGGGCTACGTAGTGGACTATATAATTTAACACTCCCGTTCGAGCTGCTCTGCAACTTATATGAACACGTTGGTGTTTGGCAAATTTTAAAGATGATAACCAAGAAAAAGTAAAAATTTAAGGCACAACTTCTTAAGTTGTTGAAAAGAAGGTTGACCTGATCGACATAGTACCTCAAATGAAGACAACAAGTTGAAACATTTAGAGAAGGACCAAAGGAGATGGTTCAATTATAAGTAGGCCATTAGATTCTCATCCTTTACCAATTACTTTCTTTGTGATAAATTCTAAAAAACACAAATGTTAATTATAATGACACTACATTTTAAATAACGGGTCATAGAAAATTAAATGACATTGAGGTAAACCAAAAACAAAAAAATAATGAAACTTAGGGCAGCTAATCCTAGTTTGCTTCCCAATTTATTTTAAGCAGTTGTCTAATTTAACGTTTCTTGTTCCCTAATTTATACAACCCTAATTTATGTATCAAAGATAGATGCTTAGAGCTTTGTAATTTCTTGAGCACCTTGAATAGAAGATAAACCGTAGGTGCAACATAGTGGACATAGGTCACCTCGACCGAACCACTTTAAATCTCTTTAATGTTTATTGCTTTAATGTTATGTTCGTTTGTGGTTAATACTCACATTTAGTATCAAAGCTCAGGCACTTGATTGGTTGAAGTCTTCCTAATTTTCGATCAATTTGTTCCAAGGTTGTTCGCAGTTAGGCTTTAGGCTTTTGATTAGGATCACATGAGAACACGTTGAACTAGTCTCTTTTGTCGTCGCAGCAACATGCCACCACCACTTCATTGCCACCAACTAGCCATCGTTAGGGTTTCATCACATTAAGAGTTTTCTAATCTTTGGTTAGGGTTTTTCCTAGCCACTAACGATTCAAAGCAATCTGTCACTCCATGAATGTTAGTTTTAGCCGGCAGTCAAATCGCCACTAGTAACCACCGCTAGCCGCTACATGCTCTGACTACTAATTAAAGGTAGTCATTAGCAAGCTTGCCACATATTGTAGAGGAAAGAGTTCCTGTTAATAATTGTTGAAGTATAGTTGTCGAAACAGAAGAAACGGCTTACTGAGATCGATAATCACTGCCGATTGTTTTGTTAGGTTCTATTGTTTTAGTTTTCTGATTTTCACTTTGTTATTCCTATGCATTTAATAGGACGGTTGCTTAGTAAGTTTAGTAGAACAATCCTTGAGTTTAAGCTCATGCCATTGTTGTGTCTTTTCTTTGTTTTTTTAACTATGGTCATGGTAGATAACAAGAAAGTGATAATCGGGAAATTTAATGGTACAAATTTTGATCTGTGGAAGATGCAGATAGAAGTAGGGGTGTTAAAAAAAACCAAACTTTGAAAAAAAAACATAATCTGAACCATATCCAAATAAAAAACCAAGTGAAATTCTTATTCGGATCGGATTTTATCCGAATCTGAACTTCTTATTTGGATTTCAGGTCGGATTTTGGATATCCAAAATTTTAAATTCCGATTATTTGGATATCTAATAAAACTAATTGTGACGCCCATTATGTATCCACTTTCCAGCCCAACACCCATTAGTCCATTTTGTTGTAATTGTTTAAACTTTCCAACCCAATACCCATTAATCCATTATGTTTTAGTGGACCACTAAACAACTAAACCTAAATCTAAATTCTATAAGTAAACAAGAAACTCACAACTTAATCTACTGTAACCATCTTGAGTTCTTGGTACCTTAATTTAATTCAATTTGTATTTTCTACTATCTATGATTCTAAATTAGTGAAATGTTAGGAACAAAAATTTAGGAAAAAATAAACTTGAACAAAAAATTAGTAAAAAGTTATTTGGATTTATTCGAATTATTTTGTTTAATTTAGATTGTTTGGATTTTTTTCAAATTCGATTCAAATTGAATTTGGATACATTCGAATTAGATAGTAATACCCCCTATTCGGATCGGATAGGGACATAAAGATTTAAAATCCAAAAAAACCAAATAGTTTGTTATTAGATCCGATGAATACACCTAGATAGAAGTAATAGTGTGTTAGAAAGAATCTGGATGTGGCATTAACCAATGATGCCAACATACTATGAGTCTAGGAAGCGTTAGCCGAGAAACCTAAGGCATTGATTACACTATCATTGTCTTTTAATATCATGAAGGAAACCATGGCTAATGATATGATGCAGGCATTGTCGGATATGTTTAAGAAGCCGTCTGCAGCAGATAAAGTTTTCCTTATTGTTATCCTCATTGCCTAAGAGTTGGTCAGGCATAGTGACGGTAGTTAGTAGTTCATTTCGATCTACTAAGCTAATATTTGAAGGTAATCGAGATCTAGGAGAAGATGCCAGACATAGAAGTTCAGTGAAATCATCAAATGAATCGTTAAGTATAAAAGGCAAATGGAGGAAGGTTAATAGTGATAGTGGGTGCAGGAGAAAGCATTTCAAAAAGATGTGATTTGTTAGAATTGCAAGGAAGCAGGACATTTTAAGAATCATTGTTCGAATGATAAAAAGGAAATGAATTCTACAGAAGGCTACACAGAAGATGATACATTAATTTTTAGTGTAAAAGGCAGTGTTTATTCTTGGGTTCTGATTCTCGTGCATCGTTTCATGCCACACACAATAATGAAATGATGAAGAATAGTTGGAGACTTTAAGAAAGTACGACTTGGTGACGATGAAATTTTATAGGTTACTAGCATGGGGGATATCGACTTTGGAAACTTTAGTGGGAGCAACATGGAATTTGGAAAAACGTTAGAGTTGTTGTAAGCCTAAAAACGAAACTTATCTCTGTCGGCAGTTGGATAAAAAACGTTTGGATATCAAGTTTGGTGGCGGACAATGTGCTTATGGAATTCTAGTGGTTGCTCGTGGCAAGAAGAGAAGGCCGTTATACATGGTCGAGCTACCAAAAGAAGGAGTGATTCCAACTCCTATGAGAGACAAAGTCCGGTTCACAGAATCTCATGGGTAGAGGAGGTTAGCTTTGTAAGTGAAGAACCCAGAGCCAGAGTGAAGATTCAGACCGAATACTTTGCAAGGAAAGGTTTAAGAAAATCAATTAGAGGATTTTGTAATAGTGGGAGCAGAAATCGTCAGCTCTAGGATGGTAGTGGGTTGAAAGGACCAGTATTTCGGATGTAATAGTCTCTCCAATTGATTACTTGCTTGGAATGGAGAGTATGGGTTCTCAGCTTATCTCAGATGGCTAATAGTTGCGTTACAATATGAGCAAGCGAAGACAAAGAACTAGTCGAGGGCAAGCAAAGTCGTGACTGATGTGAAGCTCGGGGTAGCTTCAATGAGCCTTTCATTTTAACTGATGAGAAGGCCGCTGCAACTAGTGGTAAGGAAGATTAAGAGGAGATTAGTCAAAGGTGGAACGCAGTTTGAAGATTGTCAAAGCCTCCAAGTGGGCGATTGTTGGGTGTGGAGGCTTAAGGGCAGTCAACTCTAATTTAACGTTATTAAAACCCTATTAAAACTAGGTCTGTCGCGAGATAGATAACCGATTTTAAGTCGATAATTTTAAATTATTAAGTTTTAAGTTTTGAAATTCAAATTAATTTTTGAATTTGAAAACACTTATCCGGTTATCCCTTTTTAAAACAAACAATTTGTTTTATATTTTAACAAGTTGTAAAAATAAGTTTAAAACTTGTTATTTATTTTGATTGTAAAAAAATATTTTTAATTAGTTTGATATTAGGTTGGATGTTATAACAATTATAAAATAAAGCAACCATAATAGCAAAGTAATATGTAAATCTAATGGCTATGATTGTTTGATCTCGCTAGAGGTAATTAGCTAGATCAAACCAGGTCACGGGGTCAAAACACAAAATAACCACATGGATGGACCTAAGTGCATCTAGTTGTCTTGATGGGCTCCCACTGACTCTTTGATCCGTCTTGTTTCCAGTTTGGCTTCGGATCTTCAAATATTATTATATTTACAAAAATACAAAATAAAAGAAAACCCTAATCTATTACAACTTTGAGCCATCAAATGGGGCAAAACCATAAAACCAAAAACTTTAACAGAAACAAATCACATCACAACCATTCAACCACAGAGTCTAGCCAGATTTACATATTAAAACACAATCAAAATAAAACGGGCAATCTTTTGGTTAATAAATATGTAACCAAAAATATATAATTGCCCTAAATAATAAAAATCAGAAACTTTAAATAATTTTAAAGTTTGTGATCTATAACCGGTTAACAGACCGGATCCGATTTGCATGTTGTAAGCCTGGCTCTGATACCACTGTTGGGTTTAGTGGTATCTTGTTTAGGTTTATTTATCAAAACGATTTTGATAATTATTAATCAGATTAATAATAGTTAACGCAGCGGAGTAAAAATCAAAACACCAAAATTGAACCCGACAGGATCTAGGTTACAAACAATGCAAATATAGAATGTTATTAACCTGCTGATAAGATAATAATACCTTTGTGGTTAATAATTAACCGTTTGAGACACCGAGGGACAACGAATTAAGTGCTAGAATGAACGAACCGAACGGGAACGCAAAACAAGACGCGTGGTCCACGGGTCTTGATGTTGCGTAGCGATAACCGTGAGTTTCTGTACGCAAATCAAAGAACAATTGAAAAACAATTGTTCAAAATCTTGAGTTTCATTCGATGGTATTTCACCATAAACAAAAGTCACTGCCGATTTTGACCAAAAATCCAAAATGCCGCCGCCTCCTTTTGTTGTATTCGATGGACTTTGTCAAAAGAAAAATGCAGCCGTCGTTTTCTTCTTTTTGATCTACAGCCGTAATCCGCATGTGGTGATCCATATCTATATATGTATATAAAATTAGGTTTTTAAATCTAATTAAACATTTAATTAATATTAATTTACTCGCGGGCCCGAGGCCCGGTTAGATCAATATTAACCCACGTAATAACGGAGATCCAAAATAATAACGTTTAACGCTTAAACGTTTATAAATAATTTATAACTTTTATAAATTACTTAAACATGATGTAGTTCGTAAACGCCAGTTAAATAAAATAAGTGGACATAATATTCGTTGCCCAAGGTGTAACTCTTACGGGTCATAACTCGGCTGGCAACGTGACATAACCGAACCCGTACATAATCCAACATATGAATGCTATCAAAACCTTAAATAGCTGGTCTTTCGTTTACCCCTTGAGTAGGAAGAAGACACAAGATGGTATTCAAGGGTATCTAGCTTTTTTACCAGAGCGTGTTGTAGATGTACAGATGAACGCGAGTTAGAAAAATATTTTGCTTTTGTTAAGCCGCCTTGATGTTAGTATAACATGTTATGTTATATGCATATGTTGTAACCTATAAACTAAATTGGAATGTTATGCATTCGGTGTAGCATAATTCAAAGGTTGAATTACCTACTAAGAATGAAATCGAGTTGCCCGAAATGAAAACTACCCCAACTGAGAACGGGAATTCTATGGATAAAAATGTAACGATAGAAGTAATCGGTTCTGTTGTTGTGTAAGACTAATGGGTGGCACCCCCGGTCTTTGGTCCTCGATTTCCGTCAGGTTTCTATAAAAGTTTATTGGTTCTTTCCTTTTATTTTACCTTTTCCCGATTAACTTCTTTCCCAATTAATAGCATGCCGCAGCTGTTGCTGACGATAAAATGTATATATTTGGTGGAAATCATAATGGCCGTTACCTAAATGATCTTCAAGTATGGGACTATATCGCCAAAATAAATACAATATTATTTTTGGCAGTTACTCCTGTCCAAAAGACATTTATATTGTCTTTTGTGATGGGTAGTTTAGATGCTTGAATAGTGGTTAAACTTTCTCATTAAACTATGTGAAATGTTGTCAAAAGGTTTAGGCATTCATTTATATGTAACTACTTTTAGGATTTACAACGGTTTCTTATGCTACGTGTTGTTTGTTGAGTTATTTAAATATATTATGGTAATTATTTGATATTGTAACGACCCATTATGTAAGTTTTCATTACTATACGAGTGATCTCTTCTTTTGAGTTGAACACCTCTATAGCTGCCCAGAAAATCAACATGGTATTAGAGCCGCCTAGAAAAACAACTCTTTTCTTTTTTTTTGGTGCAACCGGTAGGGGCAACTTACATTTTCTTCCTAGTGGGATGGCCCCATTGTGTTTAGTGGTGAAGCAGTAATGCTTTCGATAAATGTAGTCGTAGATTAGGAGATTACACAGATAAATAGAGAAAGTTGTCATATTTAGTGGTGAAGCAGTAATGCATTCTTTGTTCGTCGTCGTTGGAATTCCTTGCTGAATCTTTTTCATTGTTGTTGCCAGAAGAGCTCCAATGAGAATCAGATGGCTCTGATACCATTGTTACGATCGATTTAGAGAGAGAAAGAGAAACACATAGAAGAATAGTTAAACTCAAATCAATCCATTCCCATTCTGTTAATTAGTTTGTATACTTAAACGAACCATGGATACCGGTTTACATAACACTTAACCTATATTACAATTGCAAAAGACCCCCTATGATATTTGGTACGTAACATGATGTGTGGAAAACTTTGGAGGGAATGTAGCTTGGAGTGTGCTAAAGATGGCTGAAGTGGAGAGGAAGGTTGATGATACCATATGTCCGGAGAAGACTGTTCACTAGTATGAGGCAGAGCTGGTGCACATATCAGAAGATTTGGACCATTGATCTACTATCACTTCAAACTTTGGCATTCTATATCTTGAGCGTGGGCTTGTGACTTATCTTCTTGATGTCGTGAACCCAAAGTTTGAGGGAAGAAGGGTAAGAACGTCTCACTCTCACCTGCCATATATCCTCTTTGGATGAGATATTGCTTCGACAGAACAAGAGGGGATTAGACACAAGGTGATGGCATACAAACCTCACCTGTTTTCCTCTTGACATTTGTTGTCCTGATGCTCGCATCAGAGATTATACAGAGTGGAATGATCAAATTAATAAAAATAAAAGGAATTCGGATAGTAGTATTAAGCTAGAGAAATTGAGATGGGAAATAGAGAACAACAAGGGGATGGGGAAGATAAAATCATGAGATCTAACAAATTGCCTGCTCATGACCTAGACATAATTTACTTTAAATAGCCTGTCCTAACAGAATTCTGTTAGACATTTGCTGACATGGCCTTCATCACATAATCGCCAAATTTCTTTGGCTGGACGTGCTCACGGTTGCTTCTTCTCGGTTGGGCTGGATCTCCATTGATTGGGCTGCCATTCTTAGGTGGGCCTGCTGGGCTCATGACAATACCGCCCCCATTAAAATCCACCTTGTCCGCAAGTGGAAAATTAGGAAATTGTTGCTGAACCTGTGCCGAATCTTCCTTTGTTGCTGTTGTTACTGGTAACCCTTTCCACTGGATCAAACATTGCGGCACCAACTGATTGCCCTTGTATATGGTTCGGGTTTGAAGGACATGCTGAGGTTGGAGAATAAGAGTAGAAGTGGAGTCAACCAAATGCAAAGGAGTGGTTTGTTGAGCCGGTTTGCCGATACATTTACGAAGTAGCGAGACATGAAAAACCGGATGTATCTTAGCCGCCTCCGGTAAGTCTAGTTTGTAGGCAGCAGAACCGATTCTAGCCACAACCCGATAAGGGCCAAAGTACCGATGACCCAGCTTATGGTGACGTTGTAGACGAACAGAGCCTTGACGATAGGGATGGAGTTTAACATAAACCCAATCGTCAATCATGAAGTGAAGATCCCGGCGATGCTTGTCAGCAGCCAACTTCATTCGAGATTGAGCTTTCAAGAGACTGACTTTCAACCGTGTTAAGATGCCATCCCGTTCCTCTAGCTGGGCAGCCAAAGCCGGTTCAGTGGTGGAGTCGCGAAGGTACCGGGTAATAGATGGTGGTTTCCGGCCATATAAAATCTCAAATGGAGTCATCTGAGAGGAAGTTTGATAAGATGTATTATACCAAAACTCAGCCCAAGGTAAAAACTGAAGCCATTTCGTTGGGTGATCCGCAACGTAACATCGGAGGTACATTTCGAGACAACAATTAAGTGCTTCAGACTGGCCGTCCGTTTGCGAGTGGTAGGCCGAGCTAAACTTGAGAGTGGTACCATTAAGCCGGTGCAACTCTTTCCAAAAATCGGTCATAAACCAGGGATCTCTATCGGTAACGATAGACAATGGCACACCATGCAAATGGACAATTTTGTTTATAAAAGCAGTAGCAACAGTGATCCTAGTAAAGGAGGAAGGTAAGGCTATAAAGTGACCATATTTTGACAAACGGTCAACCACCACTATAATAACGGTTTTACCTTGTGACATCGGTAAGCATGTGATGAAATCCACGGCGATGTCTTCGAAAACAGCCCCGAGAATGGGTAGTGGTTGCAATAATCCTCCTGGTGCCAAAAAGGACGGTTTAGTTTGCTGGCAGACCTGACATTGAGCAATAAACTGTTTAACATCCTCTCGCATTCGTTTCCAGTAAAAGGTGGAAGACAGCCGTTGGTAGGTGCGGGTGACCCCGGAATGTCCTCCTAACAGTGTCGAGTGGAATTCAGTCAGCAATTGATGTCGTATAGCAGCGTTATTAGGTATTAAGAAGCGACCTTTATAAAGTAAGAACCCATCTTTCAGCTTGTATTCAGGAAATTTGTGAGGGTCAGCCTGGTATTCCTGACGGAGGGCAGTGAACTCGGGGTCGGAGTTGGCCAAAGCTGATAGATCATGTAAGAAAGAAGAAACCGGCACGGAAATAGCCATAAGATGACCGGTAGGGACACGAGATAGAGCGTCGGCAGCGCTGTTTAATGTCTCGGGTCGATAAACGATGTCGAAGTCGAACCCCAACAGTTTCCCCAACCATTTTTGTTGTTCAGGGGTTTGAATAACTTAATCTTTGAGCCGCTTTAAGGACTGTTAATCCGTGATGATAGTGAATTTATGTCCCAACAAGTATTGTCTCCATTTGGCGATAGCTTGTGTGATCGCATACATCTCACGATGATAAGTAGATGCTTGTTGCATACGAGGACAAAGTTTCTTACTAAAGTAAGCTAAGGGATGTTTCTCTTGGGATAAAACAGCCCCGACACCGGTACCTGATGCGTCTGTGTCGATGGTGAAGGGCTTTGAAAAATCCGGTAAACGAAGGACGGGGGTCGAACTAAGGAGGGTCTTGAGGTGTTGAAAGGCCTGCAAGGTAGTAGAATCCCATATGAAAGAGTCTTTCCGTAAGAGATCCGTCAAAGGCCCGGCGATAGATGTATAATTTTTGATAAAACGACGGTAGTAACCCGTAAACCCCAAGAAACTGTGAACATCTTTGACTGTCTTAGGAACCGGCCACTGTTGATTGGTACTTATTTTATCGGGATCCACCGCAACTCCCCGAACAGAAATAATGTGTCCTAGGTAGCCTACTTGGGATTGACCAAATGTACATTTAGTTAACTTGGCGACCAGTTGGTGTGAACGAAGCAGTTGTAAGGTGACCCGAAGGTGTTGCAAATGATCTTCCCAAATCGAAAAATACCAGGATAACTTGATGAAGAAACGGCCAAAAGACATCATTCATTAACCGCTGAAATGTCGAGGGTGCATTTGTTAGCCCGAAGGGCATAACAAGAAATTCATAGTGCCCGTCATGTGTCCGAAAGGCTGTTTTCATAGCATCCGCTTCGGTAAGATGAATCTGATGGTACCCCGCTAATAAATCAAGTTTGGAGAAATAGCAAGCCTCGTGTAGCTCATCAAATAACTCATCGATAGACAGAATCGGAAATCGGTCCCGAACCGTAATAGAGTTTAAGGCGCGGTAGTCCACACAAAACCGCCATGTACCATCTTTCTTTCGAACCAAAATAGCAAGTGACGAAAACGCACTTGTACTCGCCCGAATGATTCCTTGATTTAACATATCCTTAACCAAACGTTTAATCTCCTATTTCTGAAAGTGGGGATACCGATAAGGGCGAACCAAAATGGGTCCCTGAGATGGCAGCAATTCAATTCGATGATCATGAGAGCGGACTGGAGGTAACCCATGAGGAGCAGTAAATACATCAGTAAATTCAGTCAAAATGGCTTGTGCATCCGGGTAATAGGTTGGTGTTGGAGATTCTGATGGAACCAAGGACAAATTGAACAACTGTCCGATGCTGTTGGAATGAAGCAGTTGGCGAAATCCATTGAACTAGATGAGTTGAGCCGATGGTGTAGTGTCACCCTGCCATTTGACCCGTTTTGAGTGGATAGTAAATTCGAAAATGGATTTCGAATAATCGGTGACTACTGGCCCAAGGGTAGCTAGCCAAGAAACACCCAAAACCATGTCCCACCCTTGCAAAGGAAGGACATAAAAATCAGCCATAATGGGTTGATTTTGAATCACTAATTCAACTTGTTTAGCTAATCCAGAACACGATAATCGTTCGCCACTTCCCACGAGAATCGAAAACGGGGGAATAGCTTCAATGGTGCAATTAAGAAATTGAGCGATACGTGTTTGTACGAAACAGTGGGTACTTCCCCCGTCTAAGAGAACTTGGACCGATTTACCTTGAACCAAGCCGGTGAAACGCAAGGTGGTGGAGGAACACCCACCCGACAGAGCGTTGTACGAGATTGCCGATTGAGTAGCGATTTCTTGTTGATGCAACTCCGAAGCTAAGGCAGCGTCGGATTGCTCCTGTGTCAAGGGCTCTGAGGTCCCCCCTGGGTCAGGTGCATCATCGTCGAAGAAGAGAAGTTGGGGGGTCGCTTTACACTTGTGGTCCCAAGTGTATTTTTCGTCACAACGATAGAAGAGACCCAATGCCTTCTTCTGTGAAATTTCAGCAGGTGTCAAACGGCGGAACCCTACTTTTGCCATTGAAGTGGACGAGACACCGGTTTTAGGTAAAGCTTCTGCAGGGCTGAGTTTGGGGGTAGGTAATAAGGGTTTAGAAGAGCCCAAAGATACTCGGCCCATACCCTTCTCAAATTGGACTCGGTTTTCATGTAGCTGGGCCTTATCCATGGCATCATCCAGTGTTGTGGGCTGATGAATGATAACAGATTGTTTCAGATCAGATCTCAGACCGGAGATAAAACAACTTACCAGAAACTCCTCCGGCAACGCCATCGTATGGTTGCCGATAGCTTCAAAGCGTGCCCGATAATCAGCCACCGTGGTGGTCTGCTGTAATTTCGCCAATAAGCCCTCCGATGATTCCAGGTCGGCCGATCGAAACCGTTTGGTTAATGCTTTGGTGAAGGCTTCCCAGGACGATAGACGGTGGCGACGTTGCAGCCAATCGTACCATTCGGCTGCTTCGTCATCTAAATTGAAGGAAGCAATCGTCAAACGATCAGCATCAGGGATTGCATAGAAGGTGAAGTACCTGGTGGCCTGAGCAATCCAGCGCTCCGGATTAGCGCCGGCGAAATGGGGAAGATAAACCGGAGCCGGTTTGTGGCGACCTAACACGGAAAACCCGCCATCACAAGGTTTCCCTTCATCACCGGGTTTCGATGTAGAATCGATGCGAAGAATCAATTCGTTAATGGATTTTTGTTGATTGCCAATTGCAGCGATGAGATCATCGATATCCTGCCGCAACCCTTTTTGCTCTTCCTGAACCGTTTTAAGAGCGTCATCCAAAACATGGAATCAGGTTCCATCTGCCATCGGTGCAGATGTTCAATGAAAGCACCAAATTGGAATGATCAAATTCATAAAAATAAAGGGAAATCGGATAGTAGTATTAAGCTAGAGAAATTAAGATGGGAAACAGAGAACAAGAAGGGGATGGGGAAGATAAAATCATGAGATCTAACAAGTTGTCTGCTCATGACCTAGACATAATTTACTTTAAATAGCCTGTCCTAACAGAATTCTGTTAGACATTTGCTGACATGTCCTTCATCACATAATCGCCAAATTTCTTTGGCTGGACGTGCTCACGGTTGCTTCTTCTCGGTTGGGTTGGATCTCCATTGATTGGGCTGCCATTCTTAGGTGGGCCTGCTGGGCTCATGACACAGAGTGCTACAATTATGGAAAGAAAGGGCATCTCAAGTTCGGCTGATCTCAACCCCATGATACAGGTGGTAGCTGATAGAGCAGAGGACTAATAAGTATCTATCGCCCATCTCGAGGGGGAATGTTAAGTTAAATAGATATGGTATAAGTTAATACTGACATACGGTAAGGGCCCATTCTGTAAATTTTCATCAATACAGAAGAGGGCCTCTCCTTGTGAGGGGAGTAACCCTACTGTTACCTAGAAAATCAACAATACTAATCTTTTTGTTTCTTTTCAAGTTCGTGCTAATAGATACCTCTTTATTCCTGCTTTTAATTCAGCCAGTTAGGTGAACGTGGCCATGATAATTTTTTTGAGTTGCACTCTCAACAATGAGGATTTCTTGCAGACACTTGATTTATGAAATTGGACATCGTCAAAGGTTGAAATCATAGCAAATTCTGAGGATAGAGTAACCCCTTGTGCTGGGCATTCTTTGGTCAGTATTGAAATCTGTTGTTTAAATAGAATATAATGTTTGAAATTATTTTCCTAGCATCAATTCATCACATGTGATTTTTACCGTTTTGTTGTCTTATATAAAACATATAATATGTTGATTTGTAGATACCATGGGAAGGAAATAAACTAATATCAATTGCAGGGCATTCAAAGGATGCTTCCGAAGCTGTCAATGGTTTGTCTAAACTTGAACTGTGTTTTCAATTTTACCTATTAAGAGTAGTATATATATGCCTACAAAGCTTTTAAATTGTTGTTCATGAGCTATCCATTAGAGGTGGCAGTGTTGACCTGTTGACGTATAAATGGGCCGATTTGGTTTGCCTTTTCTTAATCTAATGGCCAAATAAAAAATACAGCTAAAAGCAGATGGGGTCAAATGTGTCTGATTGGTCAAACAAGTTGAAGGTCAGCCAAAGTTTTAATGCATACAAGCTTCCAAATTGATGACCGCTTTAACCCGTATGGTTACCTAACTTGTCATTTTGTTGCCTCTAGTCACTATTAGTGAAACATAAATTTAATTGCAAGATAGGTGACACTTAAGGTTGGTGGCCACTTGCTTCATTTCAGAACTCTATCCATTCATATTCTTGTTTATAAATTTATGTAACAGCACACGTAAACCGTACCAAGATATTGTCCGCTTCGTTCCTGATGGGTTGCCTATACAAGAACTCACGGTTTTGTTTTCACCCGACGAGTTGCTCGCCTAGGAAAAACACGTCTTGGTAGAGGAAGTTTCCACCCCCTTATAAGGAGGGTTTCGTTCTCCTCCTTAATCGATGTGAGACTTACATCTCCACCCCCTTTACTGAGCCTAGCGTCCTCGCTGACACATCGGTCTGGTCCCTGGCTCTGATACCATCTGTGACAGCCCACGTAAACCGTACAAAGATATTCTCAGTTTCGGCCTCGATGGGTTGCCCATCCAAGAACTCATGGTTTTGTTTTCACCCGACGAGTTGCTTGCCCAGGCAAAACTCGTCTTGATAGAGGAAGTTTCCACCCCCTTATAAGGAGGGTTTCGTTCTCCTCCCCAACCGATGTGAGACTTGTAGACGCGTTTTGTCTGGGCGAGTAACTCGTCAGGTGAAAACAAAACCGTGAGTTCTTGGATGGGCAACCCATCGGGGGCGAAGCGGATAATATTTTGGTACGGTTTACGTGGGCTGTTACAATTTACACTTTTAGCTGCACTATATATATGTATATTTATACAATTAGTTAGTTATATTCTTATTTTTGAACAGTGAAGGCATTTAATTTACAAACATATACTTGGTCAACGATGAAGACCTATGGAAAACCTCCGGTATACTTAGTTTATTTTCCCACAATCATCAGACGACGGACAAAAATGTAGGCATTGTGTTTCAAATTTTATAAATTTTATTTATCTAAAAGGTAAAATTAATAAGAAGAATGAATGTATAGTGGACATGCGTTTTCAATTTAACATATGTTTTTAGTTCTGATATGCAAATTTTTATTTGTTATGAGATTGTATTGTATGTTAGTAGTATTTTAATTTCAGTTGCAATTAAAGATTTGCATGTTACGAATACTAGAACATAAGTAGTTGCACGGGGTTATTTTTTTTCATAAAGTCGTGATTTGTGATAATGTTTATAATGTTAATATATATGAAATACTAAAATTACTTATTTTCTACGAGTTGTTTGCCGTTCCCTAAGAAAAGTTGCCAACCTTTTATGATCCAATGTCCAATGAAGGGAATTATGATCCATTTAATCATATTTTTGTTTGTAGTCTGTCTGGACTCTAGACACCATTTATTATTGATGGGCTTTGAACATATTATTTTATCTCCTTGGCATGCTGTTGCAGGTCTCACGTGGAGGTCAATCAGTAACACTTGTGGGGACTACCTTGGTCATATTTGGTGGTCAGGACGGAAATAGAACTCTCTTGAATGATCTGCACATTTTAGACCTAGAAACCATGACCTGGGATGAAATTGAGACAATGTAAGTTATTTATTCTATCATATTTTTATTTTCATTCATATATGCTTTAGGAATCACACAAGTAACCCTTCTCGGTGTGAAAATCATCTTAAATCATATAAACCAAGTCTTTAACAAACTGGTTAGCTGTCTAGAGAGTGATTAGATTATTGAACAAGTGAAATTAACATATCGTCGTATACTAGTTATTGTTTTATAAAAAAATTTCAAAAGATAATATTGGATGCAAGAATGACCAATTTGGGACAAATTCTGGAGGTGGAGGTGCAAAAAGACCACTTCATATATTTATCCAAGATTCTTAATATGAAGTTTAGCAAGAAAAAATTTCATTTTCACAAAAAGTCAAGCACAATTGTTTGTAGTCAAACACTATTTGTTAGGTCTGATCTAGGTACCACCATATTCTTGTCCTTGACGTGTGCAATTGGGCTCTTATGATGAACACTTTTGAATTTGCACTTATTTTTAGACTCCTGACTTTGTATCTATGCATAGGCGTGCCACCTTCTCCACGGTCTGACCATGCTGCTGCAGTACACGCGAAGAGTTATTTTCTTATATTTTGTGGTGGCACACATGCAACTTGTTTCAATGATCTTCATGTCCTTGATTTGCAAACTGTGGGATAACATAATTTATTTGATGTTACTACCCAACGTGAAGCTGGAACTAAATTTATATGGTTGTATGATATTTTTAAGATGGAATGGTCAAAACCAAGTCAACAAGGAGAGATACCAAGTCCACGAGCTGGCCATGCTGGTGTGACCATTGGAGAGAGTTGGTTTATTGCTGGTGGTGGAGATAACAAGAGTGGTATGTATTTGAGTAGGTGGTTTCATTTTAGAATCCCAAAAGTTTGGATAAAAAAATTTGGTGATGATTGAGTAATCGTATGCAAAAAAAAGGTTAATGACGTGTGAATTGAGGCATGCTCATTGTATGGGTGTATTCATGTGCACATGTCTATGGGTATATTCACATGTGATTACTTAAACCTTGACCTTTCACTTTTTTGATCTGAGGGCCAAATTGTTCTGAAATTGTGTGTTTCTGAAATGAACTTTCTCATGTATTTGAGAATCCATAGCCATTACATTCTTTTGCTAAGAGATTTTTTTTTGCTAATCTCATTTCATTTGTGGTGATAAGAATTAAAGGTGGTAGAATTAAAGGTGATAAGAATGAAAAAATAAGGAAAAATATCTTAAAGGGAAAAAGGTCAAAAGTCATTCAAATTAGATTATTATCGAAATATGATGATTCATTATTCATCTCATAGTAACCGACTTTTGAAAAAATGATATGTTTTGGACAAAACTTGTATGGCACATTAGCCAACCTACCGTTTTCCACCAGTTTACTCACTGTCTTTTTTTTTTTTTTGGATTAACTGCAGGAGTTTCAGAAACTGTACTTCTTAACATGTCTACTTTATCTTGGTCAGTTGTAACAGCTGTTCTTGCATGAGAGTACCTATATGTATGATCATGTACTCGCGAGAATAAGCTTGAGTTTGTGTATGATTGTTCTTGCATGAGAGTGGGGAATACCGTTAACCTGTACCGTAATCGAGTCATGAAACGTGAAACCATACAATCCTTGTGTTAATAGTTAATAATTAATGTTAACTATATTAAATGAAATTCAGGTTAATCGGAACCCTAATCATTTATGCTTGCATTTATGTGTTGTTGTGCATTCAAGGTGAGTTTACGGTCCCACTTTAATTATACTCTTTTTGGGGAAAGAAACATGTTTTTTTTAAACGTTCTTTCATTTGATCAGTATTACTATAATTATCGTATGATTACTAGTGTTGTACCACATTAAGTCCTTACTTTCGAACCGTTAATTTATGTACTCTAGCGAGGTAATTCTGAGTAGTTCTACTGGGTTTGACAAACCACACCCGGGCTAGTCATGCTAGCACAACTGCACGTCAAATGGTGTTTAATTGACCTAATTCTGTTGTTGTGGTCTGGTAACACAGTCGAGGCATACTTATAATTGTCAGCTTCCGTTGCGAACTTCATACACTATGTAACTTGTTATGTAGACTACCTATCTACTGATATTACTTTGTTTACTGGATCTGCTTTCAATTGTGTTACTGTTTATCAAAACCAGTGAACTCAACAACCCTGTGTTGACACTTTAGCATGTTTCTTTAGGTTCTTAAGATGTGCACGACTAGGAGCATTTCACTATCGCATACATTTTGAGTATTTTAAACGATTAAACAAGGTTTCTACAAATTATATTTCTTTGGGTTGCGTATCTTTTGTGCTATTTAAATTATGAATGTTTATGCTTCAGCAAATGTTTTTATGAATTCATTATTAATTATGCTTTTGGGATTTTCTGATAATAATGATCAACTATTATTTTGTAATTAATGTATCGTTTGGTGTAACTATCGGCTAAGATCCCGATATGTCATGCGTCTAACGGTAAAACCCGTTTGTGAAAATTGAGGGTGTGACACTATAAGTCTTGACTACTAAAACTCTGTTCTGCACATAGTAGGCAGTGTTGACTGACTCTGCCCAGAAGGTAATGGGCAGTTTAGAGTCAGATAACATGGTTCTTGCAGCTTCAATAAGTGTTCTGTTCCTCTTCTTAGTAACACCATTGTGCTGAGGAGTCCTGGGAGCACTGTATTATCTTGTAATACCCTTCTCATAACAAAATGTATCAAGTATTTGATTCTTGAATTCGGTTCCTTGATCACATCTTATGATTGTGATCTTGTGATCACATTGATTCTCAATTTTCAGAATGAAGCTTTTCAAGATCTCAGTAGTCTCATCCTTAGTTATTAGAAAAAAGACCCAAGTATATCTTGTGAAGTCATCTGTGATCACCAAACAATATGAGGTCCTTCCTAGACTCATTATAATGGTGGGGCCAAAGAGATCCATATGTAATAAGTACAGGGGAGTAGTGATGGAGTTCATTTTCTTTGGCTTGTGAGACACTTTGTGTTGCTTCCCTTTCAGACATACAACACAATGGTTATCACTTGTAAACTCTTTCTTTGGCATTCCAGTTACCAAATCATTCTTAATTAATTTATTTATGTTTTTAAAGTTTACATGACACAATCTTTTACGCTAGAGGAAAGACTCATCACTATTTGCTTTAGATAGAAAGCAAGAAACTTCTCCTGGTTGGCATGTTTCCTACAAATCCATCTTGTACATGTTCCCTTCCCTGGGGGCTCTGAGCAGGATATGCTCTTGAGGAATGATCACCGCGGGCTTAAGAACAATGCACTCATGCTTAGTAAATAACATGTTATGTCTTTGATCACAAAATTATGAAACACTCAAGACATTGTACCCAAGCTCCTTAACAAAATTTACCCTCTCAATGCTGAGCTTACTATTTGTGACCCTGCCCCTTCCAGTTATGTAACCACCTGATTCTCATCCAAAGGAAACTAGCCATTCATTAATTCTTTCAGAATTCTAAAACAAAGAGCCATTGCCTATCATGTGCCTGAACCAACCACTATTAATGATCCATACATTTCCTTTGGTCTTTAGCTGTTCTTGCACATAAAGAGATGGTCAGTTACATTTAGAAACACAAGCCTTATTGGGCTTGGGCTTTCCAAGACCAATCTTGGTGTTGCTAGAGGGAACAGATGACTTCGTGGTGTATTGTGAGGCGTCAATCCAAGGTTTGGTTTATGCAGGACCGGGTAAGGGTACTTAACACTTAGTTTCACACTGATGAGAGATCTTAGATCACTTAACAATTCAAATAGGGAACTAGTAACTTAAAACAAATGATACTAAGAACACAAGTAAATTAAAGAGACAGAACTAAAAACAACACAAGAACATAAGATTGGTTTTCAAGGATGTTGTATATTGATCTTAAGTTCTTTTACAAGTGTTACAAAGCATACATAAATTACAAGGACCTGAGACACTTTTATACTACAACCTACAACCGTCACTTACATGTGCAGACAGTTGAGATTTGACTAATCTAGACAACAATATCAATCTAAAGTCAAAAGGCAGATTGCCTTTTGACTAGTGACTATGATATGCAATAGCTCACTGACTTTTTCTAATACAAAAAGTCTACATGAACAAGTAAGGTAAGTTACAGACAAAGATCATTCCTGCTTTTTGATAAAGCATGGAAGTTTCACCAACTTGTGTAAAGTAGGTGAACCACCAAAGCAGGCAGCTGAAAGTGTGTCAGCTTTATCAAAAGTTGATTCAGAAAAAGCATATTTTCTCTGTCCTCTGAAGAAATCAATCTTCACATCTTCGGAAGACTTTGTCTCTGAAGCTTCGAAAGATTTCATCTTTGGCTTTGGAAGATGCTGGTCTTTGGCTTCTGAAGATTTCACCCTTGGAATATTTTTCTGTTTGAGTGTGAAACTTCCGAAGTAACTCCTTCTGAACTGTTAGCTTCGAAAGATCTTACACTTAGACATATTTGAGAGTGTAAGACTTCCAAAGCTAGTTCATCTTTGTTCCTTAGTGAAAGCATGGAAGACTTGGTTGTTCTGGCTTGTTAGTTGAATCAGCCTCATAATCTTCAGATGATCTTACAAACTCCCCCTAGGCTGATGCTACCAAAACAGAGAAGTTCTTCAGATTTTGATAGTCCACGTTAGGATCCTCAGCATACCTTTCTTCATCATTAGGTCTCGATCCTTCAGCTAACATAGAACCTTCTCATGTCAAAGAGATCATGCAGAGGAAGATTGAGTATGTCTTCTGAGGAATAGACATGCATGCCTTCCTGATCTCTTATGACATATCATCTTTCTTGATCTTTATCATAAGACCATGACATAATTTGTCTTCCGACAGCAAGAGGCTCTACTATGATTGGAGTTTATTGAGATACCTCTTCATGCACTCCCTCAGGATGCTCTGACTCATCCTGAGGTTAGGAGGTGGATGCCTTTCTTCTCTTCTTCCTTGAGGATGATCTTCTGGTCATCCTTTTTCTTCTCCCTAATGATTTTAACTGAGGGGACTGGTCTTGAGTACCAGGTTGTTCAATTGAGTCCCCCTCAGTTGGGATCTCATCTCTCACAGATTCAGAAGGAGAGAGAGGATGACCCTACTGTAGATCATAAGATGAAGTTGGCTGAGATGCAGCTCCAGGTTCAGGTTGTGTTGTCTTAGTGGGTTCAACCTTCACCTCAACTTCAGGTTGAGCTGGATTTGGTGGAGAATGCAAGTCCACCAGCTCTCCCTTCTTTATCTTCTGCTTGATTACCTTGATATGCTCATCCATTGTGGATAGAGACATAGGGCCAAGCCTCCTTCCGGAGAATCCATACAGATTCAAGAAGCTCATCATCCTTTGTCTGTCAGCAGGCTTCTTCTAGCTTTCGTGGATGATGGCCCTTGACTTTGCAGCTTCTTCCTTAATCTTTTCATTTTAGCTTGTTTTTCTCTTTTAGCTTTTTCATCCATCTGCTTATTGAATTTAAACAATATGTACTCAGATGGTAAGGGAAGAAGTGCATCTGCCTGATAGAGACCTGTGGCACTCAAGTAGCTGATCATCTTTAGTCTTTCTTCTTCAGTTGCTACCTGAGGTTGTTCAGTGGCCACAGTCTCTAGCTCAAGACTTTCTTGAACTGGGGAGAGGACAAGAATGTTCTTGTAGAGTCCTTTTAGCCTTATTTCTTCCTTGTGCTTGAGAAGCAATGCTGCATCCTCAGCTTCCTTCCTCTCCTTTGACAACTCTGTGTCAACCAGTTCATTCAATTCATCTAAGGGGAGAGAGATGAGTTCATTAACATTATAGTTTCTTGTTCCCAAGTAGTTTAGCTTGGCTACCCTTAACTCATCTTCCTGAGTGTTTAGCTTAGGGGAGCCTTGATTGCAGCTTCCATAAACCCTGGGGAACCACTTGAACTCTCTCCCCTCATCTTCCTCTTCCTCTCTCTCTTCTCCTCCTCAATCTTCTCAAGAGTTAGTTTCCTTTTTGCCTTTGTCAACCATAGGCTTTGGTGACTAAGGCTGGAGAGAGCTTTGGCCTTCATTGCTTGGTTCAGCTGTTAAGCTCTAGCCATAGAGAGGTTGTGAAACATCATCACCAGCTGGTTTTTCACTGAGGATAATGGGTGCAGAGGGAGATCCTATCTCAAGTTCACAGGTTCAACCTCTGGGCCTTCAGTCAAGGTTTTCCCTTCGAAGCTAATCTCCGGGTCTACCTCAACATCCAGTTGACCAAAGATCTCACCTGCTAGCCTCTGTCTATATAATTTTAATCTCAATTTAAACTCCTCCAGCACCCTATCTTGGATTCTTTCTGCCAATCTTGCTGCTTGTCTGTTATTGCTTGGGTTGACAAGTGGCAGATCTACCAAGTTGATGCTCTCATAGAAACTCAGGTGTGAAATGTTGAGAACTTCTAGTTGACCCTGAGCTCTAGAGATCACAAGAGCTCTCCTATTACTGTCATACCCCCAACCCCAGATTGGGTTCTTAGAAGGGGCAGACATTGCTCTTGGTATTCCCTCCTCAAACAGTTGTTGAATGAGCAAATGTAGATCACTGTCTAGAGGAGGTTGCTGAGTATGAACATCTGCAAGAGAGGATGGTGATTCCTCTATGTCCATACTCTGGGAAGAACTCCCAGGTTTTTTGATTGTTAGAATTTTCTCCCCTCTTTTGGTAGCATCACCCTCTTGCATAGGTGAGCTGGGAGATTGATCCATGACATCCACAGGTTCTTGTGGACCTGGATGAGTTATCCTCATGGGTCTCTCAGCCAACTTGCCCTTGAGATCGGTGATCTCAAGTTGCTGGTCATTGACCCTCTTCTGTAAGATAGTCACCTGAGATTCCAGGTGAGCTATCTTTGAAATAAAATAGGTGCAAAGATGTGACAGTTTGTGCACCTTTTGTTGTAGACTCCCCTCATCTTTAGATGAAGAATCATTGGGGGATAAGAGAATTGGACCTAAGTCTTCTTCCTCACCACCAGCATGGGTTTCTTGGCTGCTGGATTTCCCCTGCCCAATGACAACTTCCAGAGAAGTGTCAAGAGGCTGGGTTGCCATGGTTGAGGTCTTAGTTATGTAATCACTTTCTAAAGTGAGAGCATCTTCCATATGGATCTCCTGAACAAATTCAGAAGGATCCACCTCAGTAGGGGGTTGCTGATGTGGGCTAGAGATGGGGGAAGCAGGAGTACTCATCTTTACTTGAGTATGGGGGAGAGACTCATGGTACTCACTGAAGCCCAAATCTTCATCGGAATAGTAGTCAAGGCTTGGAATGGGGTGGTTTAGATCAAGAGGTTGGGGATGGTAGCTTTCCCCAGAAGGTTGATCACTAGAGTGTTGAGACTCAAAGTGATGGCTTAAAGCTGTTTGTGGGGTTGTGAGCTCATCAGGCTGAGCATGAGGAACCTCAACACGATTGGTTGAAAGATGGGAGTGGTCTGCTCCTCAGGGGAAGTGGGAACTTGAGATTCCACTTCCTCCTGTATGGGTTCTGATATGGGGGCCTGCACATGCTCAGTAGCAAGTGCAGGGATTTGTTGGGATTTTCTTTTGTAGGTGATGGTGATGGTAGGCTGTGTTTGAGGTGGTTGAGAGGTGGAGGATGTTGGTTCAACACTAGCTGGTGCTGCTAGGTTTTCACCCTGAGCAATGAGCTCAAACATTTTGGGACAAGGGCTGTTTTTACCCCAGAGAAGCCAACAGTTGGCTTCTTCAAGATTTTGAAGATGCCGGGCCTCATTTGTCCTATTTTAAGAATATTACATGTTCCCCTTAACTGTGGTCCCAACTCACAGTTGAGAATGTGTTGAAAATACCTAGGGAAAATGTAATACTCTAAGGAGTCCAAGTTTGCAAGTAAATTAGTATATACAAATTGAGAGTACCTGAACTTGACCCTTTGTACCATCCCATGGACTATAAAGGAGAGGTCTTCTGGAACTTGATCCCATCCTCCATGCTTGTTAGAAAGGTTGTGAATGACGACATGGAGGAGGTATTTCCATTGAGATGAAACCTTCCCCTTCCTGAAGGTTTTGACTGAGAAGTCATCTTCATAGCCCATCTGCTGAAAGGTGTGGTTGACAGCAGATTTGGGAAAGGACAGCTCACCTGCTTCATCATCCAGCTGCAAATGGATGTTTATGATGGCCGGAGTGATGAAATCTATCCTCCCCTGCACTGTAACAGACAGTGCCTTCTCCCCGTCCATGGTGACCTCTTGACAGGTCCTCCAGAACTCAAGCAACTGTTCCTCATAGAGAGGAGGATCAATTGTAAGGGATGTGAAGTAGTGCGACGAAGAAAGGTACCTACACACATTTGAGAAACTTGGATCCTTCTCAGAGTGTAACAGGGCAACCTGATTGTGTTGCCTATGTAGGTGCATGGAAAAATCAGGGTCGTTGCGACGATCAATGTTGGCCATTTGAGGAAGCTTTATAGCGAAGAAAGGAAGAAGAAGATGAAATTTGGGGGTAATTTTAGGGTAAGGATTAGTGAGAGTAGAGAGACAAAATAGAACCGTTTGGAAGATATATGTTGTGGATTTGAGACAAAGTTATAACAAAAAGATAAGCTTTGAAATCCGCAAGTGGGTCCTACTTCTGAAAAAGTACACCTAAAAAGTTAGTTTTCTTGGAAGTTGTAAAACTTTCGAAGACAATTTCGGCTTCCGAAGCTTTGTAGCAAAGCTTCCGAGGGCAAGTTTTGCTTCGGAAGATATTACAAAGAAATTTGAAAATTTGGCTTCGGAAGAAGTGAATAAGTCTTTTGAGACTTAGTTGCTTTCGGAAGATATTTGTTCTGTTAGATCTTAAATAATAGGTCTAGATCACTTTGTATAGGCTTAGAACTTTAATCAATACATGTAATGAATATGTGTAATTCATTATGCATATATATATATAGGTTAACCCATATGTGTGTTGATTTATGTGTATGATTACAGGTACAAACATTATACTTGGTCAATCTCAGAAATTGACTAAGTGTAAGAAACATCTACGAATGAACATTTTGTTCTTCCATAGATATTTTTCTTACAAGACATTCATTAACAGATCTTCTATGGATGAATATGGGTATTCACTGATGAACAAACACCACATGAACAAAGTTAACTGCTGAAGATCAAATAGCTGCGGAAGAACAAAGTAACTGCGGAAGAACAAAGTAACTGCGGAAGATCAAGTAGCTGCAGAAGAACAAAGTAACTATGGAAGAACTAGACACGTAAATCATACAAGTGTTTCTAGTCAACAAGTCAACAAGTCAATCACAGACTCCAAGAGATTCGTTGTTTCCTTAACAGAAACACGCGTGTCTATAAATATGAGTCCTAGGTTTCAATTAAAATGTGACGGACGGCGACAAACATACCATCACATCGTTTCACACGATCAACACAAACCCTAGCAGCCGTCACATCAACACACCAAAAATCATAAACACAATCATAGCATAGAACTTTGTTAGCAATTATTATTTGATTCTTTGTAATCATTAATCGGTTTTAATGAAAAACGTTTGATTCAAATCATTATTCTTTGCATATTGTTGATATCATTTGATCATTTATTGTTTATTTTATCTGACATCAATATTTATTGGTTAATCAATTAAACAACTATTAATGGTAATTCCACGATCATTAATTCGAAACCAATCTAACACTGATAATTCCTGGTTGCGATCCTTGGATTCACAGGTGGTATCAGAGCCAAGTGCTCATTGATCTAGATCGATTGATCTATCAGTGTTAGAATTGTTTAATTCAAAAACTAGATCTATCAGTTTTCTGACTAGATCTATAATTTTTAAGCAAAAGTAATTGGTGTGAAGATTTGAAATTCAATAAATCAGTGATTTGTCATTCAGCGAGTATTGTTACATTTCTCGGTTAACATTGATCTATATTCAAATTAATTGAAACATAGATCTGTGTTATTGGCTGACTCTCATTAACTGTTCATAAGAAACTTTGTTTTAGTTAAAACTTCAATATTTGACTAAAATGAGTAGCTTTGTCGGTGGATCATCGTACCAGCCTCCAAAGTTGGAAACAAAAGCAGACTTTAAATCCTGGAAGATCAAGTTCAGAAATCATGTGAACTACACTGATTCTGACTTATGGGTATCAATAACTGAAGGTCCTTATATTCCACCCACCCTTGGGCCGGATTATAATGACAAAAATCAACCCATAAGTACAAAAGATCTGTCACCTGATGATGTTAAAAAGGTTAAAGTTGATATTAGAGCATACAGTTTGCTCAGTATGGCTTTACCAGAAGAAATACTAATCAGGTGTGAGAATTATAAAACAACAAATTCCTTGTGGAAGATACTTCATACTCTTTGTGAAGGGAGTGATGAAATCAGAAGCATTAGGAAGGACACACTTCGCTCACAATATGAAACATTTCATCATATTGAGGGTGAATCAATTCCTCAACAACTCCATAGGTTTATGCAATTGGTAACCGAGATGAACATCATAGAGTTGAAGTATACAAATGAGGAACTGAACAAAAAGATGCTCCATACATTGCCTGAAAGTTGGAAGCAAACTGTGTCCATGTTCAAGAACACCATTGATCTCAAAGCAACTGGCTTAGATACATTGGTAGCTAAAGTTGAGCTCTTGAAATGGATGAAAAATCAAGAAACAAGAGTGTGAGAACACATGTCACACCTTATCATTTTAAAGAAACCAAAAGTCCTGGAAGTGCTTTTATCTCTAACAATGATAGTGACAACTCTTGTACTTTGAGTGAAGATGAAGAAGAAGTGAGCTTTTATGCATCAAAGCCTTCAAAGAAATCTTCTCAAAGTAAATCAGGAAAATAATAAGGAAGACCTGATGATAGAAAAGACGCATCTACATCAGCAGCAAAGTCTTCAACAAACAACAACCAAGCAGAGCCTATTACTGTGATTCTAGATTCTGAAGAACAAAAAGCAGCATTTGCAGCCTTTAGTTCAAGTTTCAAGCCTAATTAGGAAGCACCTTAACACCTGCAAATATCTGCCAACAAGACTTAGAAGAACTACATCCAGATGTAGCAGAGGAGATGCATCTTCAATGGCAAATGGCAATGATTGCTTATAGAGCCAAACAATACTTGAGAAGAAACAAAAGTTTGGCTGCAGCAAGCAAAACATCAAAGATTGGTGTTGATAAGTCAAAGGTAAGATGTTTCAAATGCAATCTCTATGGGCACTTCTCAAGAGAATGTAATCAACAATCAAATCCTGACATGAGACAACAGCAGCAACATCAGTCTCATCAGCATCAATCTTATCAAACAACATCATCTCAGAGATCTTATAGACAACCACAGCTAACCAACTCATCCCCACCAGTCACAAATGCATCAGCAGGACCTAGTAATTCTAAAGAAACTGGGATGATCATTCTCCAAGATGGAACCTGTGACTGGAGCATGTATGAGAAGGAAGTTTTGGATGAAAATCAAGCTTTAATGGCCCACATGGAGAACAAAGTTCCACCTATGGCTAGAGAGGTAAGAGATAGATTGTGTTCATCAATGTGTGTTGAGGAAGTTGAAAGATATAGAGTCCATGCTCAACAACTGTCTGATAAAGTAAAAGAAATAATGATTTTGAATGAATCTCATGTAAGAGAACATAAATTATATCAATTCAAAATTAACTCTTTACAAAAAGATTTAGATAAATTTGTTTCAGAAAATTACAGCTTAAAAGCCCAAGTTGAGCATCTGACCACTTCCTTAACTAAATCCATGGCTGATCATGCATCAACTGAAGTGAAACTTCAGAAATTTCAACTTTCATCTCAGCAATATGAGAAATTATTGAATTCTCATATTGAATCAAAGAACAGGTATGGGTTGGGATATAATGTTGTTGCACCTCCTTTGAATGATAACTATACAACTTTACCTGAATCAATGACAAATAGCTTGTCAAATCATTTTGTGCCATGCACCAAGTTTGAAACAAACTGTACTGAACAAGTTAATAACAATGAATCTGAGGTGAGTGAAACCGAGTCTTCTGAATCAGATAAAATCAAACAAAATGAATCAGAATTTGACTTTGATGGATGTGATGACTTGGATGATTCTGATGAACATGATGATAACTGTGCGGATCAACTGAACATTGGTAAGAATGTTTCAGTTGAAACAATCATTGCCAAAGTACTTGAGCAAACAAAGTTGCCATATCCTCCTAAGCAAAGAAACATGTTGAAGACTATTTGCAAGAGAATAGCTCAGCTAATGAAGGTCTTCAAGTATTTCATCAGCAACCAAAACCTTCAACTGAAGTGATTGAAAAGAAGCAAGTATCAGCATAACTTCTCCGGAAGAAGAAACATTCTTCAGTAGCAGATCTGCGGAAAAACAAATCTACTGAATCTGTAGATGATCTGCGGAAGGCAAAAGAAACGACCAAAAAGAACAACTCAAAAAGGTGTGAGCTCAAAGCAACAAACTTCAGCTGATAAACATGAACCTTTTGACATCATGTCAGGAAAAGGAAAGGAGTCAGCTTCAGTAAAGTTTGAGAAGGAGTTGAAGACTCAAAAACAGCAAAAGAAGAAGAAATTAATTGAATCTGATAATGAGTCAGAAGAAATGTATTGCAAATGGTGTGATATGAAAAATCACAACACTGAAGACTGTTACTTCAGCAGCTATTGCTCCATCTGCAATATGAACAATCACATGACTTCAGACTGTTACTTCAACAAACATTGTGCTATTTGTAACAAAAATAACCATTCCACTCAAGAATGTTATTTTAACAAAAAGAACAAGACAAAGAGCCCAAAGACGAAACAACCTGAGAAGGATGAATCAGAATCTCAATCAAGCGAAGATCAAAAAGATTCAAGATTAAAGAAACAACAAAAAAAAAAAAAGGTGACAAAATCACAAGAGAATCATCAGTTGATAGTGAACCTTTGAAGAAAAGACAACCTGAACAGAAATCAAAGACTCCTCAACAATCAAAGACACCTCACAAAAAGGTGGATTTGAACAATAAGAAGTCAAATGCTAAAGATACTTTCTTTGATAATTTTGAAAAAGGAACTCATGTTTCACATTCAAAATCAAAGGATGATGAAACTTTCAACAATCAAGGATCATCATCAAAGTCAAAACAAAACAAAGAAAGAGAAGATCCTTGAGGAAGAGTTTGAAAAATCAGAACAAAATTCCACAAGTTCATCATCAACAGAATCATCCTCACCACAAACAACACACAATGAATCAATTGAATCTAAAATTAATACTGAATCTTCAAGACTCATTCATGAGGAAGTTAAAATTTTAGACTCCACAGGATCACCCAAGATCATTAAGACTTGGGTTTCCAAATCTAATTGATTTCTTTAATTGTGCAGGAACAATCTTGGAGAGCTGACAACAAGTGGTATGTTGACAGTGGTTGTTCAGACATATGACAGGAAACTGTTCTCTTCTCCATGACTTCAAACATAAAAATGCTTCTTATGTGGCATTTGGTGGGGATAAGAAGGGAGGTAAAATAGTTGGTGAAGGAATGGTAACTAATGGTGTGCTCAAATTTGAGAAAGTAAATTACTGTGAAAATTTGCAATATAATTTATTGAGTGTGTCTCAAATTTGTGATCAAAATTATACCACATTATTTGATAACACTAATTGTTACATTCTTAAGCCAGGTTTTGCAGTTCCAGAAGATTGGATCCTTCTTAAAGCATCAAGAAAAGAAAACACATATGTTTTGGATATGAATAATACAACACTCACAAACAATGAAACATGCCTGCTATCTAAGTCATCAGAAGATGAATCTCAGTTGTGGCATAGAAGGCTTGTTCATTCCAACTTGAAGAACATGAATAAATTGGTGAAAAATGACTTAGTCATTGGATTGCCAAAGAAAGAATTTTCTTGTTCAAACCATTGTTCCTCATGTTATAAAGGAAAACAATATAGAGTGTCACATAAATCCAAAATAATGAACACAAACACTACACCACTCAAATTGCTTCACATGGATCTTTTTGGTCCAACTAATGTGATGAGCATTGGAAAAAGGCAATATTGTTTAGTGGTTGTGGATGACTTCACTAGATTCACATGGGTCTTTTTCTTAAAACTAAAGAGTGAAACATCAGAAACATTAATGGAGTTTGTCACTAAGATTGAGAATCAACTTGATTTAAAAGTTAAAATTTTTAGGAGTGACAATGGGACTGAATTTGTTAATACTGTCTTAGATTCATTTTGCAGGAATAAAGGCATAGCAAGGCAATTCAGTGCACCAAGAACTCCACAACAAAATGGAGTTGCTGAAAGAAGAAACAAACTCTCATTGAAGCAGCAAGAACAATGCTAGCTGATTCACAATTGCCAATCACCTTTTGGGCTGAAGCAGTGAACACAGCATGCAATGTTCAAAACAGGACATTAATTGTCAAAGAACACAATAAAACACCTTATGAGCTTTTATTTAAAAGAAAACCTTACATAGGATATCTTAGAGCTTTTGGGTGTCATGTATCTGTTTTAAACACAAAAGAACAATTGGGAAAATTTTCAGAGAAAGCCTATGATGGTTTCTTTGTTGGATATTCTTCAACATCTAAATCATATAGAATTTACATTCCACAACAAAACATTATGGAAGAAACTCCTAATGTGTCTTTTGATGAATCCTTATTTCCTAAATCTGTAAAAGGATCATCATGGTTGTTTGATATAGATGCACTCACAAACTCATTTAACTCTGGTTATTTGAATGCTGCAGGTACTGAGGATACATGCTATCCATTTGTTCCTCCAAACATGAATGAAGTGTCATTATCTGCTGATCCTCCAAGAATACAAACTTCAAGTATCATGGAACAAGGAACACCAAATAATGTCAATAATGCAGCACAAGACCAAGCAAATGGATCTACATCCTCAGATGCAAACACTTCATCAGCAGCTGCTGACTCTGCATCCGCAGATGAGTGTCCTACATTCGGAGATGTGATTATTGGATCAGCTGATGTTCCATTCACATCAGTAGATGTTCCACATATTGGAGATGGTCCATTGCATTCCAAAGAGTCATTGTCAGCAAGTCAACAAAATACATCCGTAGATATTCCTGTAACTCCTGCGGATGACACTCATAATGCAGCTGATGTACAAAACGAAAATCATTCAACTTCCAATGATGATCAATTTGATTACTTCATAATTCATCATCTCAGCTAGATGTATCTGCATCAATGCATATGTCTAACTTTGAATCATCTATTCCAGTTGAGTCCATTCCAACAACAAAAATTCATAAGGCTCATCCAATAAACAACATCATTGGAGATCTCAATGAAAGAACCACAAGAAGCCAAGGGGGAGCTGCAAACATCTGTCTTTTCACTTGTTTTCTTTCACAAGTGTTCCTCCAAACATTACAGCTGCACTAAAAGATAATAGCTGGATTGAAGCCATGCAAGAAGAGCTTCAACAATTCAGAAAACAAAAGGTCTGGAATCTAGTTGATCTTCCTGAAGGACAACATCCAATTGGCACAAGGTGGTTATTCAAAAATAAACTAGATGACAGAGGTATCATTGTGAGAAACAAAGCTAGGCTGATTGCTCAAGGATATACTCAAGAAGAAGGGATAGACTATGATGAAGTTTTTGCACCAGTTGCAAGAATTGAAGCCATTAGAGTATTCCTAGCCTATGCATCATATAAGAAGTTCACTGTTTATCAAATGGATGTGAAGTGTGCCTTTTTATATGGGAAAATTGATGAAGAAGTCTATGTAGCTCAACCTCCAGGTTTTGAAGATCCTGATTACCCACATAGAGTATACAAGCTTGACAAAGCTTTGTATGGTCTTCATCAGGCACCAAGAAAGTGGTATGAAACATTATCATCTTTCTTGTTCAAGCATGGATACAAAAGGGGAACTATTGATCAGACTCTCTTTCTCAAACATGAACATCAAGACCTCTTAGTTGTTCAAATATATGTAGATGACATTATATTTGGATCAACAAACAAGAGACTGTGTGAAAGCTTTGAAGAGTTGATGAAATCTCAGTTTCAAATGAGCTCAATGGGAGAATTAACTTTCTTTCTTGGACTACAAGTTCATCAGAAAACAGATGGCATATTCATCAATCAAGAAAAGTATATTCATCAAATATTGAAGAAGTACAATCTTGCTAATACATCTTCATGCAAAACACCTGCTTCAACAATTGACAAAATTGTACCTGATCCTACAGGAAAATCTATTGATCAAAGATTATATAGATCAATGATAGGATCTCTTATGTATTTAACTGCCAGCAGACCTGACATAATGTTTGCTGTATGTGTGTGTGCTAGGTACCAAGCAGATCCAAAAGAGTCCCATCTGAATGCTGTGAAGAGGATTTTCAGATATCTCAAAGGGAAACCAGCCCTTGGTCTATGGTATCCAAAAGATGGAGACTTCTCTCTCTACTCTTATTCAGACAGTGACTATGGAGGATGCAACAACAATAGAAAATCCACAACTGGTGGATGTCAATTTTTAGGACCAAGACTTGTTTCATGGCAGTGCAAAAAGCAAACAAATGTATCTGTATCCACAGCTGAGGCTGAGTTCATAGCTGCTTCAGCTGGTTGCTCTCAAGTCCTTTGGTTGCAAAACCAATTACTTGATTATGGTTACAATTTCCTTCAAACTCCAATTTACATTGACAATTCAGCTGCTATGTTTATCACTGCTAATCCAGTTCAACATAGTAAAACAAAGCATATTGAAATCAGATATCATTTTCTGAGAGATTGCTCAGAAAAAGGTTTAATCAAGTTAGTCAAAGTGGATACAACAAATTAGCTTGCTGATGTATTCACTAAGGCCTTTGATTCAGTTAGATTTAATTTTCTAATTGAGTCTTTGGGTATGATTAACTTAGATTAATCATCTTTAACAAAGAAAAGCATGTTTCTGTCCTTGTTTGGGAAATGATAGTACATTGTGCCTTTGCTTGCTCCATGAGTTCTTAAATTTCTTTTAAAAAAAAACTGATCAAAAGTTCTTTGATATGTAAGTAGATTAAACTTGAGTGAAGATTATACTAAGAGCATGCTTAACATAATAAAACGGTGACTGTTTGTGAGAAGCTTCATTTTGAGGATCAAGCAAGTAAGTCTTATCCTGATGTGATCAATTCATTCACCTAAGCACACTATGTAAAACACTTTATAACTTCTATCTTTGCAAATCATATTCCCTCTGTTTTGTGTGAACAAAGACCTGGGTTTATGAACACCATGAGATACATATGTATTCAACTGGTGAAAGATCATGATCCTCATCATCCCTCTGTTTTGTGTAAACAAAGACCTGGGTTAAAGGCACATCTGTTTTAACGTAAGTAAAGACCTGGTGACCTGATGATGATCATATCTAAGCTCTCAAATGAATCCATAGTGATCAACTGTATATTTACATAAGAGCTTTTGTAGCAAAGCATTTATGAGACAACTCATATGTCTCAAGATAGAATTTATAACTTAATGTACATAGTTTCTAAGTGTGAAAAAGTGATGAATTGACTCACAAACGGAGGACAAACTCTAATGTGAATTGAATGTGGAGCCCATAACATTTATCTCTAATAAACATGAAAACATGATAAACAGCATGTCTAGTTGATTCCATACTCTTGTTTGGATTTAAGTGGACAAACATACTTGCAATCAGGACTAGAATCAGGTCACAATTCAACAATCAACTCAATCAGGAAGAAGTTTAGTGTCATAGTATGATCCCATTATATGTGTTTATAAGCATGTACATATTTTTAATTCAATTTGTTACTTTTAGTTTATTTATTGTGTGTAATCTTTGGACTGTCATGTGCCTTTCATGCTATTTACTTCATAAATTTATGATGAATGCAACACTTTATCATTAATTACAAATTTAGGGGGAGTAGTTAATACATGAAATTCATGAAACATAAAAGCTGAATTCAATGATCCAAATTCAAATGAAGAAATTGGAACTTGAGCACTAACTTGGCTGAAGGATACATGAACTTGCACAAATATAAATCTTTTGTGCACAAATTGTCATGAAAACAAAGTCAACAAGGTCCAATAGCAATAAATGGTTCTATCAGTTGATAGGACCATACAATCAAAGAAGTTAACTTTGTATTTGTAGCATCAGCAGCTACAGTACATTTTCCTGTTCAGTAGATATAGTGAAAAAGGAATATGACCATCCATAGATTGGTAACCTACGGATGTAGTAGTGATGCTACAGTGCGAAAAAGGAATATGACCATCCGTAGATTGGTAACCTACGGATGTGGTAGTATTTAAAAGTATAATAGTTCCATAGACTGGCAATCTATGAAAATTCAAATTATACTAGTTCAAAAATCAGTTTTAATTCTAAGTCATCCGTAATGATCTACGGAAGAACTAAATCTGCGGAAACAATAAAATTGGTAATAAGGATAGGGGTCCCAGCTCATTTAATAAATGAAATTAATATATCCGAGGGAGTATAAATGATGTTTTTGACTTGTCAATTCCATTCACTTTTTCAGAACATCTTTTTCAACCTAGAAAAACATTCAGATAAACCCCCGTCCGACAATATTCAAAATTACCAATAACCTTTAAACATTGCTTGATTCTTGATCTCTGTTCACTACAAGTTCAATAATATCAAGGTAAAATATATCATAATCCGAAATTATGAACTGATTGTTTCATCATTTCTGTGTCTAAACTCTTCGTATTCTTAAGTGTAATGATTTTGCTCTAACATAATTTTCTTCATTCTTATGAACAGATGGCTAATCATTTTGTAAGAGAGCACAATGTATGTGCATTCTTAAATCCTGACGACCCTGTAGCAGAAGGATGTCGAGATATCATCAGATACCTACAACGATCCAGGCTTTTCTATGCTTTATCAGTAGAGCCTGTGATTCATCAAGCACACATCATTGATTTCTGGAATTCAGCTTGAATAGAGCAAGTTGAAGAATCTGAGATGATAGTTGCTGAAATCAAGAATGAAAGGATGAGAGTTGATGAACAAACTATCAGAAGGGCTCTTGAGCTGGGAGAACAAGAAGTTGGTCACCCGATGTTTTTGAGAATGAGTACATAAAGAAAGTGTTCTATCTGATGGGATATGATGGTGACTTTGACAAGGGTGAGATAAAGAAAGGGAGATTGTGCAAGCCATATAGATTCTTATGTCACACATATTTAAAGTGCATCTCCAACAGGAAGTCTGGGCTTGATAGATTCTCAAGGCACATTTCATCTGGCATTATTGGCATTTTTGAGGGAAGAACATACAACTACTCAAAGTACATTTTCAGTTGTCTGTGTGATCACATCAAAGTGCAGAAGGCTGATAAGATGTACATATTTCCAAGGTTTATGCAACTAATCATTAATGGTGAATTTCCTGGGATAGCAAGAGAAGGTGATGTGTTTGTTCAAGCACATCTGGGGAGATCTGTACTGAATAAGATCAGTGGAAAATATGAAGGAGAAGATATGCCAATGTTTGCACATGTGGCAGATGCTAATGCCAACATTCCACCAGAACTGATGTGGGAAGATCAGCAAGATAGTCAATCTACTGATGCTGAGCAAGACTTACCTCAACATTCCACTCCTCAATCTCCCATACTCCACCATCATCAATCTACACAAATCCAATCTCCAGCCAGTCAACACACCCAACCAATCTCTCCAAATTACCCTCAATCACCCATTCATCAACAACATCTAACTCCACAAAATCTATCACCTGAGAGTACTCATACAGAACCCATCTCAATTACTCAATCTCAAAACTCAGTACATACTGGTGAGACTGAGTTAGTATCTCAGGCAAGTACCATTCCTCTCACAATCACCAGCCTACAAACCCCTGTCATGTCTAACCAAACTGAACCAATATCTCCAATCATTGATCCTCAACATCAACAACAACCTCATCAAGAGAAAAAGATCAAGCGGTTGAGTGTATTTCAAGCTCAGCAAGTATAGCTCCTGCTGTAGGCAATACGGTTGAGATTGCTGGTCAACATCAAGAAGGTGAAGAAGAAGCTAACTATGTTGATGTTATAGCCTATCATAAAGATGACCTGGAAGATGATGATATAGATGTAAGCAAAAGTTATCTGGTTGCTGAGTATAACAAACTGATTATCAAATCAAACAAAAGGTTGGAAAGAATTAGAGAGCTCAAAGGAATGTTAAAAGAAAAGGAGGAGCTGATGAACAAACAAGAATCCAGACTGATCAGATTAAGAGAAGATGCTTAAAACAACAATGAAGTAATTGATGCATTGAATGAGCTGGTTGAAGAACTTAAAGACTCTGTGAAGCATGAGAAGACTAAAAAAGAGAAGTTCATGTTAGAAGTTGAACAAGCAAACAACTCTCTCACTGCTCAGTCTATTTTGTTGAAAAGGAAAGATGAACTAATTGATGAGCTCAAGATGAAAATTTGTGCACTTAAATCAAAGGCTGCTCCATCAACAAAAATAAAAGAATATACTGAAGCTTCAAAGCAAATCATTCAGTACTCAAGAAAGAGGAAGTATTTGGGGTATGTATAGAAAGAGGTGATTAATGTTGAAGATTCACCAAAAAGATCAAGGCCTACAACTCCAGAGCACACTCCTTCAATGGATGTTTCCAATTTAAAGCCTAAGTCTCATGTTGAAACTAAGAGTGATGCTGAATGGGATGAGCTTACTAAAGATGTGTCTCCCAAAGAACAAAAAGAATCAAAGGCTGATGACCTACTATCCACCAAAGACATATTAGAAGAAAGGCCTGAATCAACTATGTTTATGACCCTGATCAATCATGGGTTTCCATATGACATGGTTGAGAGAATGAACATGACAGAAATGAAGGAAGCACTGAAGGAATTTGAGCTAGCAAGCTTCATGATCCCAGATTGCAATAATGAAACATTCATAGCCTTTCAGACAATTCAGAAAAACAAAGAAGGAGCTAGGTCACTATGACACAACAACTCTGAGCAAATACAATATGACTTGTTGGTTACAAAGTCATAACTACAAGATACAAGAGCTGAAAGGAAGATCAGTGGATGAGCTTAGAAGGATGATGGAGCATGTAATGAAGGTGGAATTGGAAACTGGAGTAAAATTCAAAACTGAAGCTCCAAATCCTTCCTATGAACATCAATTAAAAACCCCTACTGAACCAGTAACAGTTGAAAGCAAAGATCAACATAAAGGTTAAGATAAATTGATCAAAGAACCAAGAGAGGTGATCCCTGGGAAAGTATGGCCTCTGGGCATAACTATGAGAGAGATCACTGAAGAAAAATCTTATTTAATCTAGTTGTTTAATCATATCATGACTTCCACTACTGCTGAAGATAACAGGATTATGGCCTGGAAATATGATCCAGAGTGGGATTGTGCACTTATCAAAAGAGTATCTGGAAGAGTTGAATACTTCCACTTACTTGAACCAATCTTGTTGTTGCCTCATAGTGACATCAAAGACCTTCAAAGTTTGATCATCTCCAACTACCCAATAAGCCCAAGAGGATGAGATTTCTTTGTATTGGTTGGAAAGTTGAAAACAAAATTTAAGGATGATGTACTCAAGGAAGCAAGAAGAAAATATGGGGAACACAAGAAAAGATACCAAGGGAAAAGAAGATCAAAATCCAACTCCTCTACACTGGTTGATGATGAATTCATAAGGAGGGTTGGATACTCTAACAAAAAAAAAGCTGCGATAAAAGTCATTGAAGGAAATCAATACACTCTTCCCATAACTGAGTGGGGATATGTGGAGAAGACTAAAGAACTGGTGCTAATGAGAAATGAAGAAAAGAAGAAAGCAAGGAGTATAAGATTGTTTGATCCAATTGAAATTAAACTTTTGCATCCAAGCTACACTTCATACCTACATGATAAGTTCTTCCCAAAACTCAAAGATGATCAAGCTCAAAATGACCTATGCCTGTGTTTGCATATCATACAAGTCATTGACAAAATGCATGCAAAAGCATACAAAAGAAGAAGATATGAGGCTGGACTGTTAAGAGGAGCTAACATCAAGGAAGTATCTGAACTGAGGATGTCAGAAAAAGATGAGCTGGAAATAGTCAATAATCAGAGTGTTGTGGAAACTCTCACTACAGAAGAAGACATTTTGGGATTCAGCTTTGAGACACTTCAAATGATATGCAGAATGGAGATCAAGTACAAGTACGATGATCAAAAGGATGCAGTATCACATTTCAATAAGAAAATGGTGTCAAGAGTCAAAGAGCTTTCAGTTTTGAAGACCTGATTACAAGTGTCTAAGCCTAAGGGGGAGTATTGTTAGATCTTAAATAATAGGTCTAGATCACTTTGTATAGGCTTAGAACTTTAATCAATACATGTAATGAATATATGTAATTCATTATGCATATATATATAGGTTAACCCATATGTTTGTTGATTTATGTGTATGATTACAGGTACAAACATTATACTTGGTCAATCTCTGAAATTGACTAAGTGTAAGAAACATCTACGGATGAACATTTTGTTCTTCCATAAATATCTTTCTTACAAGACATTCATCAGCAGATCTTCTACGGATGAATATGGGTATTCACTGATGAACAAACACCACATGAACAAAGTTAACTGCTGAAGATCAAATAGCTGCGGAAGAACAAAGTAACTACGGAAGAACCAGACATGTAAATCATACAAGTGTTTCTAGTCAACAAGTCAACAAGTCAATCACAGCCTCCAAAAGATTCGCTGTTTCCTTAACAGAAACACGCGTGTCTATAAATATGACTCCTAGGTTTCAATTAAAAAGTGAGCGACGGCGACAAACATACCATCACATCATTTTCACACGATCAACACAAACCCTAGCAGCCGTCATATCAACACACCAAAAATCATAAACACAATCATAGCATAGAAATTTGTTAGCAATTATTATTTGATTCTTTGTAATCATTAATCGGTTTTAATGAATTATGTTTGATTCAAATCATTATTCTTTGCATATTGTAGATATCATTTGATCATTTATTGTTTATTTTCTCTGACATCAATATTTATTGGTTAATCAATTAAACAACGATTAATGGTAATTCCGCGATCATTAATTCGAAACCAATCTAACACTGATAATTCCTGGTTGTGATCCTTGGATTCACATGTTCTTTGAATGCATTTAAGTGCTTATATACAAATTTAAGCTTTGGAAGATACTCCAAGAATTTCTTCCGAAGGTAAATCTTAGATGAGCTGTTAAATGATTTAAAGACATAAATTTCTTCTGAAGGCAATTTGAGTTCTTTCGAAGGTAAATTTTCACAAATCTAAGGAATATCGGTTAAAAGTTAGTTTTCTTCCAAACAGAACTGGGCTTATGAAGTGATCTAATAGACAACTTAGGACACATAGATTTAGGAAATAAAGTTGATTAATTTATTAAGGAAAATCTATTCAAAGTTAATCATCCCAATAGCTGATACAAGATATTTTAATCTCTGTTCATCAAATGCCTTTGTGAATAGATCAGCATATTGTTCATTTGTATTAACTTTGATTAGTTTGATCAATCCCTTTTCAAAATTATCCCTAATCAGATGATACCTAATGTTGATGTGTTTGGTCCTTAAGTGCTGCACATGATTATCTGTAATGGAAATGGCACTGTTGTTGTCTATGTGGATGGGAGTCTCCTTGAAGTTGAACCCATAGTCTAGCATCTGATTCTGAATCCAAAGCACTTGAGCATAGCAGCTTGTAGCAGCAATGTTCAGCAGTTGATGCAGACACACATGATTGCTTCTTGCATTGCCAAGAGACTATCCTTCCACCAAGGAATTGACATCCCCCAGATATGGACTTTGCAGTCATGTTGCAGCCACCATAATCACTATCTGTATAAGCATACAGATTAAAGTCTGAATTCTTTAGATACCAAAGGCCTAGATTTGGAGCACCATTGAGGTATCTGAGAATCCTTTTAACAGTGATTAGGTGTGATATCTTGGGGTTGGCTTGATATCTTGCACATATACATATGGCAAACATAATATCAGGTCTGCTTGCAGTAAGGTACATAAGTGACCCAATAATAGCCTTATAGAGATGTTCATCAACACACTTCCCATTAAGATCAGGACCAAGGGAGTGGTTTCTGGCTATGGGTGTCTTTGGAACCTTACATTCAGTCATCTTGAATCTTGTAAGTATGTCCTGTATATACTTTGACTGACTAATGAAGATGCCATCTTCAACCTGCTTCACTTGAATTCCTAGAAAGAAACTGAGTTCCCCCATGGCACTCATTTCAAATCTATTCTTCATCAGCATCTCAAAGTCTTTGCAGAGCTTTGGATTAGTTGAACCAAAGATGATATCATCTACATATATTTGAACTAGCAGTATGTCATTCCCTGTTTTTTTGATGAAGAGATTCCCATCAATAGTACCTCTTTTGTATCCATGATGATAGAGGTATGTTGATAGTGTCTCATACCACTTTCTTGGAGCTTGATGCAGTCCATATAGAGCTTTATCAAGCTTGCAGACATAATCAGGATGATCTGGGTCTGCAAAGCCACGTGGTTGTTTGATATAAACTTCTTCATCAATCACCCCATAGAGAAAAGCACATTTCACATCAAGCTGGTAGACCTTGAAATCCTTGGATGCAGCATAAGCCAAGAATATTCTTACAGCTTCAAGTTTTGCAACTGGAGCAAAGACATCAGTGTAATCAATCCCTTCTTCTTGAGTGTATCCTTGGACAACCAGTCTAGCCTTGTTCTTGATGATAGTCCCACTATCATCCTTCTTGTTCCTGAATACCCATTTGGTACCTATGACAGTCTTTCCTTGAGGAAGAGGGCATAAGTTCCACACCTTCTGTCTTCTGATTTGAAGTAACTCAACTTGTATAGGTTCAATCCAGCTTCCATCCTTCAAAGCCTCATCAACTTTCTTTGGCTCTATGTGGGATAAGAAACAAGAATGTAGACAAACATGGCTGTCATGAGTTTGTCCTCTTGTTCTTACCCCTAAGTCAACATTTCCAATGATGTTTGTGGTGGGATGTGACTTGTGGATCCAAAGTTGAGGGATCACAGCAAGTTGGTTAGACAGATCTAAATTAGAGAAATTCTGATCTGGCAATGAGGTGTCTCCCACCACATCAGCACACTTATCAAGAGAAACTTGATCCAATGAGTGTGTGACATCATTCATGTTGTCTTCAATGGAGTGGTTATCAGTATCAAGAAATTCTTGATCACTGTCACCACCTCCAGTTCCTCCTACATTAGAAGTTCCTTCTCCTGAATTCTGAGCCTCTGAGCTAGAATTTGAAGGCAATTCAGTTGAATCTATAGTATTTGTCATGCTTGTGCTGATAGGAGCCTCAATTACAGGGTTAGTCACCACTAGAGCTGAAGTAGTCTTCTTGGTTGGTCTTCTCAGCTCAAATCTTAGATCAGGATCTTCTGTTGATATGTTATCCTAGATCCTGAAACATTCTCACAAGACTTGTTAAAATAGTTGGTAACTAAATCAAGATCAAACATCCAATCCAGACCAAAACCTTTCACACAGGGTGTGTGTTCATTGAAAGTCACATTGGCTGACTCCTTAATGATTCTAGTTCTGAGATTGTATACTCTATAAGCCTTGGCTTGAGAAGAGTATCCAACAAAGTTTCCATCATCTGATTTCTCAGCAAACTTGGCTATTTGATCTTTGGTATTAAAGATGGTGCAAGGACATCCAAATGTTCTGAGAAAACCAATGAATGGTCTCCTTTTGTACCACAATTCTTAAGGAGTCTTACCATGTGTTTTAACCATTAAAAAGTTTTTCTGCACATAGCAGGCTGTGTTGACAGCCTCTACCCAGAAGGTGATAGGCAGTTTAGAGTCAGATAACATGGTTCTAGCAGCTTCAATAAGTGTCATGTTTCTCCTCTCAGCAACACCATTTTGTTAAGGAGTCTTAGGAGCACTATATTATCTTGAAATACCTTTTTCATCCCAAAATGTATCAAGGATTTGGTTTTTAAATTCATTTCCTTGATCACATCTTATGGCCTTGACCTTGTGATCAGATTGATTCATAATTTTCAGAATGAAGTACTTTAAGATTTTAGGGGTTTCATCCTTAGTTTTAAGGAAAAACACCCAAGTGAATCTTGTGAAATCAACTGTGATCACTAAACAGTAAGAGGTCCTTCCTAGACTCATTACACTGGTAGGGCCAAACAGATCCATATGTAACAAGTGTAGGGGAGTAGTGATAGAGTTCATTTCCTTTGGCTTGTGAGACACTTTTTGTTGCTTCCCTTTTAGGCATGCAACACAATAGTCATCACTTGTAAACTCTTTCTTTGGCATTCCAGTTACCAAATCATTCTTAATCAATTTATTCATGTTTTTAAAGTTTACATGGTACATTCTTTTATGCCAAAGGAAAGACTCATCACTATTTGCTTTAGACAGAAAGCAAGAAGCTTCTCCAGAGGGAGATGTTTCCTGTAGATCCATCTTGTACATGTTCCCTCTCCTGGGGGCTCTGAGCAGAATATGCTCTTGAGGAATGTCAACCCCGGGCTTAAGAATAATGCACTCATGCTCAGTAAAGAGCATGTGATATTTTTGGTCACAAAATTAGGACACACTCAGAAGATTGTATCCAAGCTCCTTGACAAAATTTACCTTCTTAATACTGAGCTTACCATTTGTAACCTTGCCCCTGCCAGTAATGTAACCTCCTGCATCTCCTCCAAAAGCAACTGGTCCTCCATCAAATGTTTCAAAGTTTTGAAGTAAGGACTCATTGCCTGTCATGTGCCTGGAGCAGCCAATATCAATGATCCACACATTTCTGTTTGCCTTTGGCTGTCCCTGCATAAAAAGAGATGATTTAGTTACATTTGGAAACCCAAGCCTCATTGGTCTTGGGCTTGTTAAAATGAGTTGAAGGCAATGAAACAGTAAGTGATCCTATGTTTAGGCTCTGAGGATCATTTGCTATTGCTGATGAAGAATCTTCAGTCACACGGTCTTCCTTCATTTTCCACACCACCTTTGGAAAATTTGGCTTGACCTTCAAAGCTTCAGAAGCTTTTGTAGCTTCGGAAGATTTGGAGACTGGACCTTCGAAAGATCTTGCTTTCACTGCAGCAAGCTTCAATACTTCGGAAGCATTACTTTCTTTCGAGACCAAATTTTCTTCCGAAGGCAATTTTTCACTTGCCTTCTTCTTCATTATGGAGCTTCCGAAGGAAACAGATTTTCCTTCCGAAGCTTTCTTTTCCTTCTTCTTCCCAGAAGCCATCTCTTTGACCATGTGGATAGTACTTTTAGGATTGTAGATGCAATCCTTAGCCAGATGAGAAGTACTACCACACATGATGCAGTCCATTTGCTTCCTTCTGGGAGCAAGAATGAACTTGAACACTTTCTTTCTCCAGCTTCTTCTTCACAGATGATGCAGTAATTTTCTTAGGAGAGAATTTCTCTTAGAGGAGGATGGTTCAGACTGTGTAGTAGTGGTACACAATAATTCAGCCTTCTCTTTACTGGAATTAGTTGGAACTGTACTAAAACTCATGGTACTAGAGTTTGTAGTTGATTCCTTAGCCTTTACTACTTCAAACCCTGCAGAGATGAACACTTGTTTCTGCTTGGAGTCAAAAGTGGCCTTGAATCCTTGAGCCTTCTTTGATCTTCTCTTTGCTCTTCTGATCAAGTTCTTCCTCTTTGTCTTTGTCATACCATCCTTCTTACTCTTCTCAGGAGCATGGAGACTCTTTTTGGATTGACTCTCTTCACTCATTTCAAAGTCATTCCTCACCATCTCCTCTTCATCCTTTTCATCACTGGGGTCTATAGAGGGCAGCTCATCTTGACCAGTTCCATACCTTGAAGATCTTACTGATAGTAGGGTGTGTGGAGGAGCTATCTCACAAGATCCCAGTCCCTGCTTATTCTGATAACAAACTTTTGCAAGCAGAGATGAGGATATTATGTTCTTGAAGGTCTCTTCTTCAAGAACACATTTTTCTGCCCTGGCTTTGCTGATCACAAGCTCAGCCTGGCATGCGGTCAACTTAGTAACAAATCTTTTATTTGAGTCTTGTAGTTTGTTTGCTCATGTTTAAGAGTTGAAATTATTTTCTCTAGATCTTCTATTTTAAGCTTATAATCATTTTCAGCTCTCTTAAAATCAGCTTTTAAAATGTTTAAAGACTTAATATTAGATCTCATTTCTATGTTATAGGACCTGTATCTGTTTACTTTAGCAATACATTCAGGAGAGCAAAGAAGTTCTAATAACTTGGCTTCATCATGGTCAGCCATGAGTGTTTGATTTGGAGAAGCATCTTCAGCTTGGAAGCTCCAGTCAAAGCCTCCTTCTTCAATAGCAACTGCAGCTTGCTGTCTTGGCTTCTCATTCTGGTGCCCTCCTTCAGTGTAGTTTGGCCTGGATGATGCTTGTCCACCATTTGACTTAGGTGCCTTGCATTCTCTGGCAAAGTGTCCCATCTGGTTACAGTTGTAACACTTTACTTTGCTTTTGTCTTGACCAAACTTGCCACTGGCTGCATTGCTAGGAAACCTTCTCCTAGTCCTCTTGTAAAACTTCTGGACTCTTTGAGTGAGAAGAGCCATTTGCTAGACTATCTCCATATATTCCAGATCATCTGGATGGATACAGTCCAGGTCTTCAAGAGTGAAGAGAAAGTTGCCTGAACTTTCATCAATAGAGACAAAGGCTTGAGAGGAACTTGTCTCTTGGAAGGGACTTCCATGGATGTAGCTCTCTCTGGGTGTCTCTGGGAAGGTGATGAAAGGACCTTTTTGTGAAGTTTCAGGGTAGCAGATAAGATGATGTTGTGGTTCTCTGCTATCCCTTTCACCCACATGAAGGACTGAACTCTGGTGAGTATTGGTGTTACCAGATGAATTTTGCATGTGCATCTCCATCTGGTATCCACTGAGTATCCCATACAACTCAATGAAAGTAAGGGTCTTGAGGTTTTCAGTCCTCTTAATGACCACACAGTAGTATGTCCATTGTCTGGGAAGAGAGGACATGAACTTCCTAACAATATCCCTGTTCTCAATAGTTACTCCAACATCAGCCAGAGTATCCATAATCTCAACATACCTGAAGTATTGTTGAGTCATGGTTTAACCTGTCTTAAAGGGGAAATTTTCAAACTGCTACTTCAGGAGGTCCTTCTTGTTCTCCTTGGCTTCATTGGAACCCTCATACATCAGTTTCAGTGCATCCCATAGCTGTTTAGCGGTCATGCTCTTCTTGAAACCTCTGTAGATGGAGTTTGGAAGAGCAGTTTGGAGGGCTGTCATGGCTTTCTGATCAATGTCAATCCTTTTCCAGTCTTCATCAGAAAAGTCAGCCCTTTCCTTTGGTATCATGCTACCACCAGCAGCAGCTGAAGAGGTGCATGGTACATGAGGTCCATTGACAACAGACTCCCATATCCTGGAATCTTGAGACTTGATGAAGACTTCCATTCTTTGGCACCAAGTGTCAAAATCCTCAGGAGTGATCAGTGGGGACTTTTTCATAGTTCAAGTTTCCATATCAGCCTTAGAGATAGCTGCCATTTGAAGAGTTAAGTGATGTGTGAAGCTAAAAGGATTAAAGATGGTGAGATCTTACAATCAAGAGCCTGGACTGCTCTGATACCAAATGCAGGACCGGGTAAGGGTACTTAATACTTAGTTTCACACTAAGGAGAGATCTTATATCACTTAACAATTCAAATAGGGAACTGGTAACTTAAAACATTTGATACTAAGAACACAAGTAAATTAAAGAGATAGAACTAAGAACAACACAAGAACACATGATTGGTTTTCAAGGATGTTGTATATCGATCTCAAGTTCTTTTACAAGTGTTACAAAGCATACATAAATTACAAGGACCTGAGACACTTTTATACTACAACCTACAACCGTCAGTTAAACTAAGCAGATTGCCTTTTGACTAGTGACTATGACATGCCATAGCTCACTGACTTTTCCTAATATAAAAAGTCTACATGAACAAGTAAGGTAAGTTACAGACAAAGACCATTCTTGCTTTTTGATAAAGCATGGAAGTTTCACCAACTTGTGTAATGTATGTGAACCACCAAAGTAGGCAGCGGAAAGTATGTCAGCTTTATCAAAAGTTGATTCAGAGAAAGCATAATTTCTCTGTCCTCTGAAGAAATCAGTCTTCACAGCTTCGGAAGTCTTTGTCTCTGAAGCTTCGGAAGATTTCATCTTTGGCTTCGGAAGATGCTGGTCTTTGTCTTCGGAAGATTTCACAGTTGGAATATTTTTCTGTTTAAGTGTGAAACTTCCTAAGTAACTCCTTCTGAACTGTTAGCTTCAGAAGATTTTACACTTAGACACATTTGAGAGTGTAAGACTTCCAAAGCTAGTTCATCTTTGTTCCTTAGTGCATGCATGGAAGACTTGGTTGTTCTGGCTTGTTAGTTACATCAGCCTCATAATCTTCAGATGATCTTACAAACTCCCCCTAGGCTGATGCTACCAAAACAGCTTAAGGTGCATGAGAAGAATTATACAATTCATGATTTGGAGTTGGGAGCTAGGTACTTGCACTTAAGTATCATCCAAGAAATGCTATGCCATCAAGTATCATCGAAGAAAGCTAATGTGGTAGCCGATGCCCTTAGCCATAAGGAAACCCTAAAATCTTATCATGTCTGTGCACTGCAGTTAACCATTCTGTAAGGTTATACTTGAAAGGCTGATGCAACCAAAGAAACCAAAGCAACCAAAGAGCTTCCAGCTTGCATGCACATTGTGCAGAGTAGAAGTCACTTCAGAATTTTACACTTCTCATAGAAAATTATTCTAAGTGTAAAATCTTTCGAAGCCAAAGACCAAATCTTCTGAAGCCAAAGATGAAGTCTTCCTAAGCCTCAAAGACAAAGTCTTTCGAAGCCAATAAAGTGAAGAGTGATTTATTCTGAAGACAGAGAGGACATGCTTTCTCTGATCTACTTTTGTATAAAGCTGACCAACTTTTCGCTACAACTCTGAAGATTCACCAACTTGCATGAGTTGGTGAAAAGGTCCATGCTTCTGTAACTGTAGGTTATGGTTTAGAGTCAGTAACTTTTTACTTTGTACCTTTTATCCTTTTTGTAATATATTAGGATGTGAGCTATGGCATGTCATAGTCACTACTCAAAAGGCAATCTGCCTTTTGACTTTACACTAATTTTGTTGTCTAGATTAGTGTTTCCAGCTAGCCTTCAAAATATGGCTGGCTGTAAGATGTAGTATAAAGTATCTCAGGATCTTGTATTTCTAAAATATGCTTTGTAACACTTGTAAAAGAACTTGATAGCAATAGACAACATTCTTGAAAACCATACTTATCTTGTTCTTGTTCTTAGTTCTGTCTCTTTGTTTACTTGTGTTCTTAGTATCATTCATATAAATCCGGTTCCCTATTTGATCTGTTAAGTGTCCTGACACTCTCCTCATTGTAATACTGATTGTATTGACCATCCCTTAACCGGTCCGGCAATTAGTATCATAGCAGAGTATGGACATTCATTCAAAGTAAACAATCACAGAGTATGATTTTGAATGTCCATAGATCACATTCTAATATATTACAAAAATGATAAAAAGGTACAAAATAGAAAGTTACAATGGACTAGAATCCTCAATGACCATACTATGATTTGCATAGACTTCAGGGGCAGCAATATGGACTTGAGGAGGTTGCTGAGTATGATCAGTGCTGAGGTTCCTGATTATATTGTCCATCCCTGCACATTCATTCAGACCTACCATTACGATCAAGAATGCCCAGGTTGAGGCATTACAAGAGCCGAACATCAAGTACGAATCTCTTAGGGGAGTAGAGAAATTGTTTCAAGAGAAATCCAATGGGCTTCGTTACTATGAAGATCAAGTATGGATTCCATTGTTCGGGAATCTCAGGGAACTAGTAATGGATGAAGCTCACAAGTCTTGCTATTTGATACATCCTAGATCTGACAACATGTACCAAGATCTGAAGGTCATTTACTAGTGGCCTAACATGAAAGCTAAAATTGCCACCTATGTGTCAAAGTCTTTGACCAGTTCTAAGGTCAAGGTGGAATATAAGAAACCATCGGGTTTGCTATAACAACCGGAGACCCCAATGTGGAAGTGGGAGAACATATTTATGGATTTCGTTACTAAGCTACCTCGTTCGCAAGCTAGAAACGATACTATCTGGGTGATAGTGGATCATTTGAATAAATCAGCACATTTCTTGGCTATTCGTGAGAACTACAAGATGGAAAAACTGGTACATATTTACTTGAAGGAAATTGTGTCACGACATGGCATGCCACTCTCGATCATCTCTGATCATGACGCGCGATTCACTTCGTACTTCTTGCAGTCACTACAGAAGTCACTAGGCACTTGTTTGGATATGAGCACGGCTTATCATCCACAAACAGATGGTCAGACAGAACGTATGATTCAAACCCTAGAAGATATGCTTAGGGCATGCATTATAGACTTTGGGAACAACTGGGAAACCCATCTGGCTTTGGTTGAGTTCTCCTATAACAATAGTTATCATACAAGCATTAAGGCTGCACTTTTTGAGGCACTTTATGGTAGAAAGTATAGATCACCTCTCTATTGGACTGAGGTTGGTGATAGTCAGCTAACTGGCCCTAAGCTTATTCATTAGACCACTAAGAAGATAGTTCAGAGTCGTAATCGTATTGCTACAGCTCGGGATCGCTAGAAAAGTTATGCAGATCAAAGGAGAAAGATTTTGGAATTTCAAGTCGGTGACAAGGTATTGTTGAAAGTTTCACCCTGGAAGGGTGTGATACGCTTTGGGATGCGTGGAAAACTAAACCCTAGATATGTTGGACCATTTGAGATGGTCAAAAGAATCGGCCCGGTAGCTTATTAGCTACACTTACTTGAGGAACTCGATGGTGTTCATAACATGTTCCATGTTTCAAACCTGAAGAAGTGTCTAGCCAATGAATCACTTAACATTCCATTAGAGGAATTGGAGATTGTCGAACAACTACATTTTGTTAAGGAACCAGTCAAGATTATGGATCAAGAAGTCAAGACCTTAAAGCATAGTCTGATTCCTATTATGCATGTTAGATGCAATTCAAAGCGTGGACCAGAGTTTACCTGGGAACGTGAAGATTAGATGAAAAAGAAGTACCCGCAAATGTTCAAAGATCAGGCATCCACTTCTTAAGGTATCCGTTCTTAAGATATCTCTCCTTAAAAATTCGAGACGAAAATCCCTTTAACAGGGGGATGATGTTGAAACTCTTGCGAAACATTATAATTCTGTCTTTTGGGTTTGTTTCAAATTACTCAAAACCTTTTATTTTATATACATTTTAGATCATTGAATTTGGTGTTCCTTGTTGACCTGGTGTTCTAATTTTTGGGATGAAAATTCCTTCAACAAGGTGATGATGTGACACCCCGTAATTTTTGGTTAACGTCGTCAACCCAACATTCGTTACTTCAACGTTTTCCCGAAATTCATTTAATTATTAAATTCATTATGTAATTAAATTAACTAAAGTAACTTGGGTTTAATTTAATTATATTAACTTGAGGGGTTGTTTGGTCAATTTGTGAAACTTCATTCAACTTAATACCAACCCCAAACCCTCCCCAAGTTCCCATTCATCGTGCTTCATCGCAAACCCTACCACCCGCAATCACCCTTGGCAGCCACCTCCTATGAATAACCTCATCTCCAGCCGTTAGATCTTGTCATCCCATTCCGGTGATGCCTACATTAGTCGATGATCATTGCTGCTCCGTTCGGTACGTTTTTACGCTTCTTCCTCGCTCGTTCTAGTACTTTACGTGGTGTGGTTTTTGACTCACTTGATTTGGTTGCGTGTGCGAACGCTAATCGGGATGTATGTGCATTTTGTGTGGGTTGATTTTGGTCATGTGCGGCATACGTCCGAGAGCATACACAGTAGCCGAAGGCTGCTGTTCACTCGGGTAGGGGGCTGGCAAAAGGCTCAATGTACAGGGGGTGCTTGGGATCAGGAGTGCGCAGCATGGTGTGTGGATGCGATCTCCTTGGGGGTCTCGGTTTTTGATGGTTGTTTCATTGATTTGTTGTTGGGTGTGTGTTCTTTGGGTGTTTGCGTGCATTAGTGTAGGTATATCTAGGTTGTGTGAGTGTTTGTTTGTATTGAATGCTAGTGCTGCTTGTCGATGTATGATTTCGTGTATATATTGTCGTATGATTGTGGCTGTTGCTTGGGTGCGAGCGAGTTCAGTTAGGTTACCGATCGGGCTTGATGATTGTTTGTATGTTGTTGATCAATTCCATGGGGTGTTATTGCATGCATGTATATATATATATATATATATATATATATATATATATATATATATATATATATATATATATATGTATATATAATTAAGTGGTTAGTACAATGACAGTGCATAGATGTATTACTTTTGTATATATGGATATGTATGTGGGTTGTGGTTGATGTTTTGTGTTGTTGTTGTGGAGTTATTATTGTCTGAGCTACTATATATTTAGCTATGTAACTCCAAATCATGAGTAGGGTAGTTAGCCTCATGAAATTCATTGACCTGCTTCATCACATCAGAGGTCATGATCATCTGATAAGCCTTTACCCGAATTGGCTCAGGTCTCTCCTTTCGGCTAAGGGCATCGGCCACCACATTGGCCTTGCTCAGATGGTAGTGGATCTCACAGTCATAATCCTTGATCAACTCTAACCACCTCCTTTGCCTCATATTGAGTTCCTTTTGCTCGAAGAAGTACTTCAAGCTCTTGTGGTTAGTGAAGATAGTGCACACGTCCTGTACAAGTAGTGCCTCCAAATCTTCAATGCAAAGACCACCGCCGCCAATTCCAAATCATAAGTAGGGTAGTTAGCCTCATGGATCTTCAACTGTTGGGACACATAGGCTATAACCCTCCCCTGTTGCATCAACACGAAACCCAATCCTGAATAAGAAGCATCCGAATAGACCACCAAGTCTTTGCTCCCTTCGGGTAACTTCAAGGACAGGAGCTTGAGTCAATCTTGTCTTTAACTCTTCGAAAGCATTCTCCTGCTCTAGACCCCATACGAACTTCACATCTTTACGGGTCAACCGTTCCTTGGATGCTTACAATTGGTCAATCATCACATCATTTCGTTTACATCTCAAAAATTGTATTAATACAATATCATTCACAAAAATATGGATGCCAGAATCGGATCATCCTAAGTAGCTTATGCATCCATGCCTACACCTCCTCAGGATCAACAATTACCTACCAACTGATATGCATATATAAAGTCAGCGTTGCTGAGTGAGTTCTAGTTTATAATAAAATACATTGCATTCGTATAAACATATCCTTTACTTTCATACGTGATCATACAGCATACATACATCTTGATAATTTCATCATCGTTCATCATCGTTCGTTTTCGTACTTTCATTAGTTATCACCTTTCACTTTCATCTGGATCCTGCCATATGCTAAACCCCAAACATTGTGCGCGAAGCTAGTATTGTGCCGAGAATTTTAAATAAACCCCTAAAGATTGTGCACGAAGCTGACTACTTTACCGGGGTAGAGCAACAAGGATCCCATCATATTTTGGTCAATCTCAAGGATTAGACCCCTGAAGTGCATCCTCATGGGCTAGCTAAGCGGCACTTCAGTTGAGCTAACGACAACATGGTCGTGCACCTCCATACATTTTGCTTGCAAGACTTTCATTCGTTCATTACGTTCCGCTTTTCATTATCGTTATCTTTCACTTTTATTACATAATACTTTACGTATATATACATATAATGCCACGTAAAGTCACATCATAATACATAACATAAAATATTATAATTCATAATAGCAGCACATAAGAAAAGAATCAAATATTAGAAACATTAAACAAGCATAGACTTCCATTAAACATAAGTACTTAGAACTTAAATTCTATTCCCCAAATTTTAGAATAAACGTAAGTGTTTACAACGTATGAATAAGGTATACAACAGATGACTTAAGTACTTAGTGCCCACAGCGGACAGGCAAAGTCCACAACGGACAGCCAAAGGTCCACAGCGCATGAATAAGACACTAAGTGTGTCCATAACGGATGACTAAGGTTCATAGCGTTTGAATTAGACATTACAAGTGTCCGCAACGGACAGCCATAATCCACAGCGGACAGTCTAAAGTATTTAAAGGATCCACAGCGGACGACTAATGTCCACAACGGACATGCATGCATACTAAGTGTCTATAGCGGACATGCATGCATACTTAAGTGTCTACAGTGGACAAAAAATGTCCATAGTGGATGGTCTGAATTATCCTCCTAAGTGTCCACAGCGGACATTCTAACAATGTTCAAGTATCCACAATGGACAGTTAGTGTCCACAGCAGACAACATGAATAATCCTTCTAAGTGTCCACAGCGGACTTTCAAAGCCCACAGCGGATAGCACGCTCAACACCTACGATCCAACTTATGCAGTTTCTAGTCCCATACATCATCTTTAGCGTATTCTTAACATAGACCTACCAGTTACATACTTAAAACATAACAAACAACCATTCAACATCATAGAATCTGTTAAAAACATTCATCTTTCGAAAACAGCCATATTTTTCATCAAAAAACATAGTTTGGTTTATGAAACTTTAGTTTAATATATATATTAGACCAAAACAAGTAGAAAACATGTAAAAGAGGGGATATAGAACTCACCTTAACTAGCTTTCAAGTGATCCACAATAAACCAGACAGCAACTTGGAGTTCTAGCACCTAAACATATGAAAACAAACAACTAAACACATAGAAACACATAGAAATCGGTCTAGAAGCTTAAACCCATCTGAAACCAAGAAGAAAACACCTTAAAATCTTACCTTCTTCAAGAACTTTCCACTTTCTCACTCTAGAACCGATGGGAGCTTCTTTCTCTCTCTAGTCGAAAGTTTGTACGTGGGAATGGAAGTATGGGCGGCCATTTGTCCCTTTTAAACCCATTATGGGTCGGTTTGGCCCTTGCACACTTTTAACCCTTGCTTTTTGAAATAATAACTCATTTTCACCCTTTACTTTTCTTTTCTTTTCTTTTTCTAAAATTTCCTGGTGTTACAAGTCCACCCCCCTAATATAGGTTTCGTCCCCAAAACCTGTCACTCCTCGAACAGCTACGGATAGTGCTATCTCATCTCTTCCTTGGTCTCCCATGTAGACTCGGACCCGTTCCTGTGTCTCCACTGTACTCGCACAAGTGGAACCATTTTATTCCTTAGCATCTTCTCCTTTCTATCAACGATGGCCACCGGTTGCTCCACATAATTGAGCTGTTCATCCACCTTGATGTCCTTGAGCGGCACGATCATATCTTCATCAGCTAAGCACTTTCTCAGATGAGATACATGGAACGTTGGATGAATTCCAATTAACTCATCAGGTAGCTCCAACTAATATGCCACCTCTCCTACTTGAGCAATGATTAGGAATGGCCCTCTATACCTCGGGCTTAGCTTTCCTCGCTTCTTGAACCAGATGATCCCTTTCCAATGCAAGACCTTCAACATAACTCTATTGCCCACCTTGAATTCAATCAGTCTACGTCTCTTGTCAGCATACAACTTCTGTCTATCCTTTGCTGCTTTCATAAAGGCTTTGATCTTCTCCAACTTTTTGATCATAGCCTCGATCACCTTAATGCTCCCCAACTCCTTCTATCCGATGTCACCCCAACATACGGGCTTTCTACACTTCCTACCATATAGCATCTCATAAGAAGGCATACCAATGGTAAGTGTTCATCCCAACTTCCACCAAAATCAATGACGCATGCCTGGAGCATGTCCTCCAGCGTCTGAATTGTCCTCTCTGACTGACCATCTGTCTGAGGATGGTAAGCCGTATTGATGTGTAACCTTGTCCCCATTGCATCATGAAATATTTTCCAAAACTTTGATGTAAACCGAGTGTCACGGTCAGACACGATAGACACAGGTACACCATGACAAGCTACGATCTCCTTGATAAACAGATCCGCTAACTTCTCTGATGAATACATTTCACGGATCGGTAGAAAATGAGCACTCTTCATCAGATGATCAACTATCACCCATATGGTATCACATCCTCTCACCATGCGAGGCAATTTTGTGATGAAGTCCATGGTGATGTGCTCCCATTTCCTCTTGGGTATATCCAAGGGTTGGATCTTCCTGTATGGTTTTTGATACTTTGCCTTCACTTGCAAACAAGTAAGGCACTTACTCACATACCCCACTATGTCGCGCTTCATTCCCGGCCACCAGTAATCTTTCTTCATATCTTGATACATCTTTGTAGCACCGGGATGAATTAAGTATCGAGTCTTGTGAGCCTCATGTGTGATCTTCCCTCGTAGATCTCCATAACGACGAATCCACATCTGCCTGAAGCGGGTTCTAACGCCGAGAGTGTTCTCACCCAACTCCGCAACTAGGCCCTTTATCCGCTCGGAGTTAATTGGATCCTCCTTCAGAGCTTCATCCTGAAATTCCTTGACCCGCTTCATCACATCAGAGGTCATGATCCTTTGATAAGCCTTCACCCGAATTGGCTCGGGTCTCTCCTTTCGGCTAAGGGCATCCGCCACCATATTGGCCTTGCCCGGATGGTAGTGGATCTCAGAGTCATAATCCTTGATCAACTCTAACCACCTCTTTTGCCTCATATTGAGATCCTTTTGCTCAAAGAAGTACTTCAAGCTCTTGTGGTCAGTGAAGATAGTGCAATTCGTCCCGTACAAGTAGTGCCTCCAAATCTTCAATGCAAAGACCACCGCCGCCAATTCCAAATCATGAGTAGGGTAGTTAGCCTCATGGATCTTCAACTGTCGGGACGCATAGGCTATAACCCTCCCCCGTTGCATCAACACGCAACCCAATCCCGAATAAGAAGCATCCAAATAGACCATCAAGTCTTCGCTCCATTCGGGTAACGTCAAGGACAGGAGCTTGAGTCAATCTCGTCTTTAGCTCTTCGAAAGCATTCTCCTGCTCTAGACCCCATGCGAACTTCACATCTTTACGGGTCAACTTGGTCAATGGTGAAACTATCTTGGAGAAGTCTTGGATGAATCTTCTGTAATAGCCCACCAAACCCAAGAAACTACGGATCTCGGATGGCGTCTTTGGTGACTTCCATTGCATCACCGCCTCAACTTTTGCCGGGTCCACCATGATCCCTTTAGGAAAAACATAGTTTGGTTTTTGAAACATCAATTTAATATACATATCAGCCCCAAACAAGTAGAAAACATGTAAAAGAGGGGATTTAGAACTCACCTTGACCAGCTTTCAAATGATCCACTACAAACCCGAGAGCAACCTGGATTTCTAGCACCTAAACACATGAAAACAAGCAACTAAACACATAGAAATCGGTCCAGAAACTTAAACCCATCTGAAATCGAGAAGAAAACACCTTAAAATCTTACCTTCTTCAAGAACTTTCCACTTTCTCACTCTAGAACCGGTGGGAGCTTCTTTCTCTTTCTCTAGCCGAAAGTTTGTGCGTGGGAAAGGAAGTATGGGCGGCCATTTCTCCTTTTTAAACCCATTATGGGCCGGTTTGGCCCTTACACACTTTTAACCCTTTCTTTTTGGAATAATAACTCATTTGTTCCCTTTTCTTTTCTTTTCTTTTCTTTTCTTTTTTTTGAAATTTGCGAGTGTTACAACATACCTAAAGTATTGTTTAATCATGGTTTCACCTGTCTTGTAGGTGAAGTTTTCAAACTACTACTTCATGATGTCTTTCTTGTTCTCCTTGGCTTCCTCAGACCCCTCATACATGAGCTTCAGTGCATCCCAGAGCTGCTTAGCAGTTTTGCACTTCTTGAAGCCTCTGTATATGGAGTTAGGAAGAGAAGTTCAAAGAGCGGTCATGGCTTTATGATCAACATCTATTTTCTTCTGGTCTTTTTCAGAGTAGTCAGCCATTTCCTTTGGTATCATCCCACCTCTAGTAGTGGCTAAAGAGGTGTTTGGGATGTGAGGTCATTCAACAACATATCTCGACATCCTACTGTCTTGAGACTTGATGAACCCTTACATACGTTGGCACCAAGTATCAAAGTCATCAGGAGTGATCAGTGGAGACTTTGTCATAGTATCGGTTTCCATATCAGCCTTAGAAAGAGCTGCCATTTGAGTTGATAAGTATTTTGTGAAACTAAAGTGATCTAAGATGGTGAGATCTTACAATCAAGAGCCTGAAAAGCGTCTGATACCAATTACAATACCGTTGAAGGGTGGTCAATGCAATAGTTTCACAAGGTGGAGAGGTTTAGAACACTTAGTAGATCAAATAGGGAACCGGTTAGTGATGAAACAATGAATACAAGTTTAAGAACAATAACAAGAACACTCAAATATGGTTTTCAAGAATGATATATAATGCTCTTAAGTTCTTACAAGTGTTACAAAGCTTAATCAGAAGATACAAGTACTTGAGACACTTTATACTACATCCCACAGCTGGCCATACTTTGAGGGCCAGCTGGATATACTAATCTAGACAACAAGATCAGTGTAGAGTCAAAATGCAGATTGTCTTTTCACTAGTGACTATGACACGCCATAGGTCACATCCTAATATATTACAAAAAGGATAAAAGTACATAGTTAGAAAGTTATAGACAAAAGACCTTAATCTATAGTTGACAAAAGCATGGACTTTTCACCAACTCATATAAGTTGGTGAGTCTTTAGAAGTGGCAGTGAAAAGTGGTTCAGCTTTTGTCAAAAGGTGATTCAGAGAAAGCATGTCTTCTCTGTCTTTGGAAGAAATCAGTCTTTGGCTTCGGATGACTTTGTCCTTGAAGCTTCGGAAGACTTCATCTTTGGCTTTGGAAGATATGGTCTTTTGGCTTCGGAAGATTTGATACTTAGCATAATTCACTGAGTTATATCAAATCTTCTAAACTAACATCCTTGTACTTCACATGTGCATACTGGGAGCTCTTTGGTTGTTCTTTGGTTGCATCAACCTCTAAGTGTTTTCCTTACACAAACATCACATTAGACTCCTCATATTCAAAGTATTGAATTTTGACAAGTTCAAAATTTAATACAGGTAACAGTGTTGGTTTATACGGGTGACGGTAACCCAAGCATTTAAACCAATGTGGGTAGTCGTTTTATCAAGTCACTTTACATAAGAAAAAGAAATATGGGTAATAGTGTTAACAGAAATGCGAATGACCAATATATTTTTGCAGATAACTATTTGTTACACCGCATTTATTTTTTGCGGTGAACAGTGTCTTTATGGTTAATAGTGTTCCTTGTATTCAAACAAAATTTTTCTAAGTTTTGGAAGCAGTAGTGAAGGACTGATGACCAGCATGTGCTTGTTGTCTCTGAACAAACTATGAGACAGTGTCTCCAGTTTGGAGATGATGCTGGTCAACCATAAAAAATAGATGAAGATGAGCTCTTTACCTTCTTTGCTAACATTAGGTATGAAGGTGGTTTTGAAGGGAAGCAAATAGTCAAAGGCCAAATGGATCTACAATGGAGATTTCTGGTCCACTACTTCCAACACTGTTTATCCAAGAGGAAGACTGGTTGGAATGATATTCCCCTCACAACATCATCTGCTATCTATGCCCTATGCACTAACAGACCATTCAATATGTCTGCTTATGTGTTCAATAGGATGTTATCAAATATTAAGAAGGAAGAAGATCTGTGTTCCTTATGTATCCAAGGATTTTGTAGTGTCTTATCAACCAAGTCTTTCCTGATTTGGTAGACATAAGACTGTAATGAACCTAGCTCATCACTCTGCCAAATCATATGAATACATCAAGAAAAAATACCCAAGAAGTTATTACACTGGTACTTTCTATCAACTTCTGCCTTGGATGCTTGAACAGATTGGTCAAGGCATTGAAGAAGTTGGAGAACAACAAGAACAAGAACAAGAACAAGAACAACAAGAAGAACAACAAGCTGAAGTCCAGGGTGAAGAAGTTGTTCATGATAAACCCATTATCCAAGAGATGCCTGTGATAGAAGAAGTTTTCATTGCTGAAGGTCAGGAAGCATGTCACCATATGGAGATGTAGGTGGTGATCTTCACATTGCTTCTCCTGATCAAGCACACTCTCTCGTTCCATCTCCCTTTGCATCTCCAGTTCCATCTTCATTCAACCCAACTCCTACTAGTGCTGCTGAATCAGCTGACACTAGTGAATCTACTAGTTCAACTAAAATGGGTTTCCTTGGATGTAGCTCTCCCTTGGTGTCTCAGGAATGGTGATGAAATGACCCTTCTCTCTTCTATCCCTTTCAACCACATGAAGGGCTGAACTCTGCTGATTGTTGGAAGAGCTTCTTGATGATTTTGCATGTTCATCTCCATCTAGTAGCCACTAAGGATATCATACAACTCTGTGAGAGTAAGAGTAGAGAGGTTTTCGGTTCTCTTAATGGCCACACAGTAGTGAGTCCATTGTCTGGGAAGAGAGATCATGTACTTACTCATAATGTTCCTATTCTCAACTTTTACTCCAACATCCATTAGAGTACCCACAATCTCAATACACCTAAAGTATTGTTGAGTCATGGTTTCACCTGTCTTGTAGGTGAAGTTCTCAAATGGCTACTTCATGAGGTCTTTCTTGTTTTCCTTGGCTTCCTCAAACCCCTTATACATAAGCTTATGTGCATTCCAGAGCTGCTTAGCAGTTTTTCACTTCTTGAAGACTCTGTAGATAGAGTTTGGAAGAGTAGTTTAGAGAGCGGTCATGGATTTTTAATCTATATCAATTTTCTTCTAGTATTCCTCAGAGTAGTCAGCCATTTCTTTTGTAATCATCCCACCTCCAGTAGTGGCTGAAGAGGTGCTTGGGATGTGAGGTACTTTAACAACAGATCTCCACATCCTACTGTCTTGAGACTTGATGAACCCTTCCATACATTGGCACCAAGTATCAAAGTCATTAGGAGTGATCAGTGGAGACTTTGTCATGGTATCGGTTTCCATATCAGCCTTAGAGATAGCTACCATCTGAGCTGGTAAGTGTTTTGTGAAACTGAAGAGATCTAAGATGGTGAGATCTTACAATCAAGAGCCTGAGAAGCTCTGATACCAATTGCAGGACCGTTAAGGGTGGTCAATACAATAGTTTCACAATGCTTGGAGAGTGTTAGAATACTTAATAGATCAAATAGGGAACCAGTTTTATGATGAAACCCAAAACACAAGTAAAGAACAAGAACAAGATCATATGGTTTTCAAGAATGTTGTATATTGCTCTCAAGTTCTTACAAAGTGTTACAAAGCTTATCAAAAGATACAAGTACTTAAGATACTTTATACTAAATCATACAGCAGGCCATACTTTGAAGGCCAGCCGAAAACACTAATCTAGACAACAAGATCAATATAGAGTCAAAAGGCAGATTGCCTTTTGACTAGTGACTATGACATGCCTTAGCTCGCATCTTAATATATTATGAAAAGGATAAAAGTACAAGAGTAGAAAGTTGCAGACAAAAGACCTTAATTTACAGTTTTACAAAAGCAAGGACTTTTCACCAACTCATGTTAGTTGGTGAGTCTTCAGAGATGGCAGTGGAAAGTGGTCCAGCATTTGTCAAAAGGTGATTCAAAAAAAGCATGTCTTCTCTGTCTTTGGAAGAAATCAGTCTTAAGCTTCGGAATACTTCATCTTTGTCTTCGTAAAATTTGGTCTTTTGGCTTTGGAAGATTTGATACTTAGTATAATTCATTGAGTTACATGGATTCCTTCCGAAGTAACTTTCTTGTACTTCATATGTGCATGCTAAGAACTCTTTGGTTGTATCAGCCTCTAAGTGTGATCCTTACAGTGTTGTATTCTAATATTTTCATTATTATCAAAGAGATACAAGAAGAGGCTTTATATAGACACCTCAAGAAGCATCTAGAAGAATATTCTATAACAAGAATATAACAACCTCTAACTAACTAACTCAACAACCTTAACCTCCTCAACTAAACTCTCTAACATGCCCCCTCAAGTTAAGCGGGAAGACATAACATGAAGGTTGGATGTCAATGCTGCAAAGCAAGGGACAGAAAGCCCTTTAGTCTACAAATTAGCAATCTGAGAGGCCGTTGAAACATACCAAACACAAAAAGTCTAGGAGATAACCATATCACAAATAAAGTGTAAATCAATCTCAATGTGCTTCGTACGCTAACGAAACACGGGATTAACAGCAAGATAAATAGCACCAATATCATCACACCAAAGTGTAGGCAGACAAGATGGAGATATATATAATTCTCGTAGCAAAGACATAATCCAGTGAATCTCAACAGCGGTGTGAGCGAAAGCATGATACTCAGCCTTAGTGCTTGAACGAGCAACAGTATGCTGCTTCTTGGAGCTCCAACTAATAAGATTGGGCCCAAGAAAAATACAATAGCCGGTAGTGGATCGGCGATCATCAGGACAACTAGCCCAGTCTGCATTGGAATAAGCATGAAGATCATAACTTGGAGAGCGACAAAGAGTCAAGCCATGTGAGATAGTGCCACAAAGATAACGCAAAATACGCTTAACCGCAACCCGGTGACGATAAATAAGAGTCTGTAAAAACTAAGACACCTTACTAACTGAACAAGCAATCTCAGGCGAGTTAAGACCAAATACTATAAAACACCAACAGTACTACAATACAACACTGGATTAGCTAAAGGAACTCCAGAATAACGAGATAACTGTCTACCAGAAGCTACTAAAGTAGACAATGGTTTACACTGTGCCAAGCCTATGCGCTGTAACAAATCAAGTAACGATGCTGAGACAAATGAAGACATTCATCGGAAAAAGTTGCCTGAATACCCAAAAAGTAGAATAAAGCCCCTAAATCTTTAAGGGCAAACTGAGAGTGTAAACGAGCAATCAAGGAAGTAACAAACCCAGAGGAGCTCCCAATAATAATAATGTCATCAACATAGATCAGTACATAACAAATATCACCATCATGCTGACAAATAGTAAAGTATTAGAGACATACTTAAAGAAGCCAATGGCTAAAAGAGAAGAGGATTGCTTGGAAAACCAAGCGCGAGGAGCCTTTTTAAGGCCATAGAGAGTCTTCCGAAGAAGACATACATGATGAGGCCTACAGGAGTCAACAAAGCCTGGTGGTTAAGACATATACACAATCTCAAACAAATCATCATGAAGAAAGGCATTATTAACATCAACCTGTCTGATAGACCAGTCAGGGGAGAAGGCAACAAACAAGACAAGACGAATAGTGGTGGGCTTAACCACGAGACTAAACGTCTTAGAGTAATCAACCCCCTCAGTCTGATGAAAGCCTTTAGCAACCAGCCAGGCTTTGTAGCAACTCATAGAACCATCAGGATTTTGTTTAATCCTGTAAACCCACTTACAACTAACAACATCAGCATTAGCAGGCAAAGGAACAAGCTCCCAAGTATGGTTGGAATGCAAAGCATCCACCTTAGTATGCATGGCATCCCATCAAACAGAGTAGTGCTGAGCCTGAGAAAAAGAGGAGGGCTCAGTAGTCTGAGCTTAGTAACATGAAAAAGAACATGATCAGGGAATTGTCTATGCTGATAGGTATGATCACATGAATGAGTAACCATTGGATGAGAAGAAAGAGTAGAAGGAGGAGGGGCTGGAGGAGAAGAAGAAGGGATAGAAGAAGAAGAGAGGAGGTGATGAAGAAGAAGAAATAGTAGAAGTAGCTGAAGGAGGAGGAATAAGAAAGTCAGCAAAGGAAGCTGAATCTGAAGAAACAGCTGAAGAAGTAGAACCTGGAATCTCAAATACCATCTCATGAAATATCACATGATGAGATGTGATAGTTCGAGAGGTACAAGGATCATAGCAGAGATAGTCATGATGACCATATCCAAGAAAGATACATGGAGTAGACTTGGGGGAAAGTTTATTCGGACGAGTGTCGCCAAGAAACGGATAACACAAACACCCAAAGGTATGAAGAAGGGAGTAATCAGGACGAGAACCAAAGAGAGCCTTATATGGTGAAGAATGATAAAGAACCAGCCCGTAGGAAGCCGATTAATAAAGATTCAGCAGTAGCATAGGCATCGTACCAATATTTCTTTGGTAAATGAGTATGAAGCAATATTGCACATGCTATCTCAGAAAGGTGACGAGTCTTGCGCTCAGCCACCTCATTTTGTTGGGGTGTATATGGGCAAGAAATCTAATAAGCAATGCCAAACTCGAAGAGATAACTAGCCATATCACCGCTAATGAACTTAGGAGCACCATCACATTAAATATGTTTGATGGCGCATGAAAACAGATTTTTGACCATGGGTCAAAAATGACGAAAACAATCAACAGCCTGAGAACGTCTAGATAAAGGATACATCCATGTAAACCGGCTAAAATCATCAATAAATGTGACAAAATAGCGGTAACCAAAACGAGACATAACAGGAGAAGGCCCCCATATATCACAGTGAATAACATATAAGGGTAGTAGACTGAAATGGTAAATGACTAGATTTGGAAATACAACAAAAATTACAAGGTTTATTCAAGGATTTATTAGACAATGGTAAAAATGAAGGCCTAGACAAAACAGGATCAGAAGGATACCCCAATCTCGAATGCCAAAGCTCCCAAGAGGTAGAAATCGTGGTAGACAGTGAGTAGAGATGATGGGAACTAGCTTGCATGTGGTAGAGGACTTGTCCTGTGTGAGTCTGTATAGACAAACCAAAGCATGAGAATAACACAGATATAGGGTGGTCAATCACAACTTGTGTGATTGATAAAAGGTTCTTGGCAAGGCCAGGAACAACAAGAACATTACAAAGAAGTAAAACACGTTGAGATAACCGAAGATAAGAAAAACCAATATGAGAAGTGGTAAGAGATGTACCATCACCAACAACCACACGCTCAGAACCAATATATGGAATAGTACCAAAAACAATAAAAGAGTCAGATGTCATATGTACGATCGTACCAGAATTAGGAATCCAAGACTCAACTTCTTGACAAGTGCAAGACAAATAAGCATGAAGCCTATAATGAGGAGAAGTGGTGTTGGACACCAAGGCAACCCAAGTCTGAAAATTGTTAGGCCCAAAACCTGACATACCAGGCCCAATATGTGAACTACCATTAGAGGGAAATTATAGTCCACTGCCAACTAAAGGCCCAAATGAAACAGGCCCGGAGGAAGGCCATGAGGTTGGGGCAAAAGAACCAGGCCCATATTATGGTATTCTAGACAAGTAAGGAAGATTAGGCCTAGGGGCCCAACAAACCATAACCATGCCCTAAAAGAAAAGAAGAAATGCCTTGCGGTTCTTCACCAACACCATACATCGAGTCTAAATTAGCTGAAAACCTACCATTCGATGGCCATCATGAGCCACCACGACCACTACCAAACTAACCACCCACACCATAAGACATGTTACCTCTCTAAATCAAGCTACCACCACTGCGAGTTTACTGGTGTGAATCAGTAGAGGAGTAGCAAAAATAGCATGTGGAAGCCTTATGACCGGTTTTTGCACAAATCTGACACGTAATATCCTTCAAAGGAACAAGATGCGGTGGTTGTTGAGTTAAAGCAATCATAGCAGTAAGTAATGGAGGTGCTGCCAGTTGCCGCTGCTTCAATCTCGCTTCATATGTTAGTAATTTTGAGCGTAATTGAGAATAGCTAAGAGACTTGTCCTGATTCTCAATGTTCATAACAAATTGCTCATAATCAGTGTGTAACCCTTGAAAAATTTGCAAAACAAGTACCTCATCGAAGATTGGATCTCCTATTGCATTCAATGAGTCAACGATATCCTTTGCTTCATTCAAGAAATCAATAATCAACTTGGTATTCTATTTAAGAGGTGAAACTAAGTTTGTAATTGAGACTTTTAGCAAAAACTATCTGCACAAATGAATCCTCAATGGATGTCCACAAGAAAGAAGCCGATGTGGAATTACGAGCAAGATGTAGTATTGACGGCGAGAGAGTTGTTGTTATTAGAGCTTTAACATATCCATCACTCTTCTCCCAAGCATCTCTATTTAGCAAATCAACTACTAGAACAGGTAATTAGGATTTCAGGAATTTTAGTAGCCCTAAGGTTTTCAAAACAGTCAAAATTTGATGCTTCGAATTTAGATAATTGCTATCATCAAGCTTAATTGATAGGAAATTGGGAATGTTTGGTAAGGTGTTGATGGAAGCAGTGGTAGCATTGGTGTTGATTGTTGTAGAAGAAGAAGAAGAAGAAGAAGTTATGGACATGATGATAGATGAAGAAGATGACCCGAATTTGGCCGGAGAATCAGTTTAGATTACCGGAGAAGTCACCGGAATCTCAGAGTTATGGCCGGAATTTCAGAGCTATGGCTCTGATACCATAAAATCAATGAAAAAGGAAGGATATGTTTGACTTTTGTATTCTAGTGTTTTCATTATTATCTAAGAGATACAAGAAGAGGCTTTATATAGAACCCTCAAGAAGCATCTTGAAGAATATTCTATAAAAAGAATATAACAACCTCTAACTAACTAACTCAACAACCATAACCTCAACTAAACTCTTTAACAGCTATTATCATTTTTTATAGGAGAGAGGCATGAAAAATAAAATGAGAATGCCTGATACGTGTCACCTCAAAATCTTCTTTTATTATATATATATATATATACAGATTAGAGGTGGCTGGTTCGATCCATTTGCTTACGAATATGTCAATTTGGGTATGTTTTATCTCAAATGGTCAAATCAAATGTTGGATAATTGATCGAGCAAACACAACCGTAATTTTGACCCTACTCATGGTTGACTCTTTTCAATATTATTAAGATCAAAACCACACACAAATGCATTAACCCTACCCCAATTTATGCTAGACCTAAACTTAATAACCAAGTTATACTAAACTAACACAAAGATATACATTCTAAATACACATAAAACTACATACATTCCTAATATATATCTTGACCAAAACATACCCATGTGAACCTTTTGACCCCTTCTTCTTTCTTGGTTCACCCGTGTACCTCGATGAACATAAAGATTATTTTTAATGATCTCCCCTTTAATCTTGATGTAGTCCTCGTAAGCCATGAGTTCTCATCAAACCTCTATTCACTTCCAACCTAAACTTGAACCATTTACCTTGTCTTTTTTCTTTTAATCTAACCCTAGGTCACACAGACCATTATCTTCATGCAATCTACTCAATCTTAACATCTTATCTCATTCATCACCATCATGATCATCTCCTTGATACCATTTCTTGTTATCCTCTTTATTTCTCTTTGGATCATAGCTACAAACTCCTTTAATTTTGATTTCTCCCACCACACATCACTTTTTTCCTTTTCTTTCAATGCTTGCTTATCTTTTTTTTAAATTTGTTTTTCCTTTTGATCACAACTTGTATTCACCCTTTTTTCTATTCACGTGCGTCTTTTCCAAGAAGTCTCCCTCCTCGTCATTTCTTTTCAATCCTTTCCCCTCCAGTGACTCTTTGTTTTTCTTTTGTTTTCTTTCTCGTACAACCAACTTAGAGTTCTCTTGTTTTAAATTTGCGATCCCCAAAATAGCTCCTTTAATTTTCTCTTCTTAATTGAACTCTCAACTTCACATAAAATCATTGTTTCAATCATGCATCTTGTCTTCCCTTTGTCTTCTCCGGCTCACACAATCTCTCTCCTCGAGCACTCAAAACCTTAGTCTTCTTGACTCATGTAGATCCTTCTCTTTCTTGGCTCACATCAAATCTTTCTCTTCTTGGATCATACAAAATCTAGTTAGTGGTTTTGCTCTTTGGCTCAGATAGAACCTCTTCAATATTCCTCTTGCTCGGCCTTCATGTCTTCTTCCTCCTAAGATCCTCCTTTGAGCTTTGATACCAATTGTTGGAAAATTAGATCGAGCAAACACAAGAACACAACCGTAATTCTGATCCAACACATGGTGGACTCTTTTCAATATTATTAAGATCAAAACGACACACAAATGCATTAACCATACCCCAATTTATGCTAGACCTAAACTTAATTACCAATTTATACTAAACTAACACAAAGATATACATTCTAAATACACATAAAACTACATACATTCCTAATATATATCTTGACCAAAACATACCCGTGTGAACCTTTTGACCCCTTCTTCTTTCTTGGTTCACCCGTGTACCTCGATGAACATAAAGATTATTTTTTAATGATCTCCCCTTTAGTCTTGATGTAGTCCTCGTAGGGCATGAGTTCTCATCAAACCTCTATTCTCTTCCAACCTAAACTTGAACCATTTACCTTGTCTTTTTTCTTTTAATCTAACCCTAATTCACACAGACCATTATCTTCATGCAATCCACTCAATCTTAACATCTTATCTCGTTCATCACCGTCATGATCATCTCCTTGATACCATTTCTTGTTATCCTCTTTATTTCTCTTTGGATCACAGCTACAAACTCTTTTAATTTTGATTTCTCCCACCACACATCACTTTTTCCTTTTCTTTCAATGCTTGCTTATCTTTTTTTTGAAATTTTTTTTCCTTTTGATCACAACTTGTATTCACCCTTTTTTCTATTCACGTGCGTCTTTTCCAAGAAGTCTCCCTCCTCGTCATTTCTTTGCAATCCTTTTCCCTCCAGTGACTCTTTGGTTTTCTTTTGTTTTCTTTCTCGTACAACCAACTTAGAGTTCTCTTGTTTTAAATTTGCGATCCCCAAAATAGCTCCTTTAATTGTCTCTTCTTAATTGAACTCTCAACTTCATACAAAATCATTGCTTCAATCATGCATCTCGTCTTCCCTTGGTCTTCTCCGGCTCACACAATCTCTCTCCTCGAGCACTCAAAACCTTAGGCTTCTTGACTCATGTAGATCCTTCTCTTTCTTGGCTCACATCAAATCTTTCTCTTCTTAGATCATACAAAATCTAGTTAGTGGTTTTGCTCTTTAGCTCAGATAGAACCTCTTCAATATTCCTCTTGCTCGGCCTTCATGTCTTCTTCCTCCTAAGATCCTCTTTTGAGCTTTGATACCAATTGTTGGAAAATTAGATCGAGAAAACACAAGAACACAACCATAATTCTGATCCAACACATGGTCGACTCTTTTCAATATTATTAAGATCAAAACCACACACAAATGCATCAACCCTACCTGTAAGGTAATATTAGAAGATTATAAGGCTGATGCAACCAAAGAAGCCAAAACAACCAAAGGTCTTTCTGCATGCATGCACTAGATGTACAAAGGTAGAAGTGCTTCAGAAGTTTTACACACTACATCAGAAAATACTCTAAGTGTAAAATCTTTCGAAGCCAAAGATGAAGTCTTCCGAAGCTTCAGAGACAAAGTCTTCCGAAGCCATTTTGCTGTGAAGACTGATTTCATCCGAAGACAGAGAAAGACATGCTTTCTTTGATCTGCTTTACATAAAGCTGACACACTTTCCACTGTAACTCAAAAGACTCACCAACTTGTATGAGTTGGTGAAAAGTCCATACTTTTGTAAACTATAGATTAAGGTCTTTGTCTGTAACTTCCTACTTTTGTACCTATAAACCTTTTTGTAATAGAAAAGGATGTGAGCTATGGCATGTCATAGTCACTAGTCAAAAGGCAATCTGCCTTTTGACTTTAGATTGATCTTGTTGTCTAGATTAGTCAATTCCAACTATCTTTCTAAGTATTGACGGTTGTAGGATGTAGTATAAAGAGTCTCAGGTTCTTGTAATTTAGATATGCTTTGTAACACTTGTAATAGAACTTGAGAGCAATATACAACACTCCTTGAAAACCATATTTCTGTGTTATTATTGCTTGTTTTGTCTGATTACTTACTTGTGTTCTTAGTATCCTCATAATCAAACCCTGTTCCCTATTTGAACTGTTAAGTGTTCCAAGTCTCTTCTCATTGTGAAACTGATTGTGTTAGGCACCCTTACCCGCTCCTGCAATTGGTATCAGTGCATTTCAAGCTCTTGATTTTAAGATCTCACCATCTTTAATCCTCTCAGTTTCACAGTTCACTTAACATCTCAAATGGCAGCTATCACAAAGACTGCTATAGAAACCGGTATAATAACAAAGTCCCCACTTGAAGACTTTGATACTTGGTGTCAAAGAATGGAAGGCTTTATCAAGTCTGAAGACTCCAAGATGTGGGGGTATGTTGTCGATGGACCTCATGTACCATCCATCTTTTCAGCTGCTGTTGGTGGTGGTATGATACCAAAGAAAGTGACTGACTATTCTGATGAAGACTGGAAGAAGATTGATATTCATCAGAAAGCCATGACCGCCTTCCAAACTCTATCTACAGAGGCTTCAAGAAGTGCAAGACTGCCAAGCAACTCTGGGATGCACTAAAGCTGATGTATGAGGGGTCTAATGAAGCAAAAGAAAACAAGAAAGACCTCTTGAAGCAGCAGTTTAAGAACTTCACCTTCAAGACAGGTGAAACCATGACTCAACAATACTTCAGGTATGTTGAGATTGTGGATACTTTGGCGGATGTTGGAGTAACTCTTGAGAATAAGGACATTGTGAGGAAGTTCATGTCCTCTCTTCCCAGACAATGGACATAATATAATATGGTCATCAAGAGGACTGAGAACCTTAAGACCCTTACTCTCACAGAGTTGTATGGTATCCTTAGTGGCTACCAGATGGAGATTAACATGCAAAATCTATCTGGTAACTCCAACAACCAACAGAGTTCAACCCTTCATGTGGTTGAAAGGGATTGCAGAGAACCACAACACCACCTCACCTGCTACCCTAACAAATCGCAAAAGGGTCCTTTCATCATCTTTCTGAAGACACCAAGGGAAGGCTACATCCCTGGAAGCCCATTTCAGAAGACAAGCTCTCACAAGCTTTTGTGTCTTCTGATGAAAGTTTAGGCAACTTTCTTTTCACCCTTGAAGATCTGGACTGTATCCATCCAGATGATCTGGTGTATATGGAAATAGTTCAGAAGATGGCTCTTCTCACTCACAGGGCCAACAAGTTCTATAAGAGAACTAGAAGAAAGTTCTCTAGCAATGCAGCCAGTGGAAAGTTTGGGCTTGATAAAAGCAAAGTGAAGTGTTACAACTGTAACCAAATGGGACACTTTGCTAGAGAGTGCAAGGCACCAAGGTCAAATAGTGGGCAAGCACAAACCAAGCCAAACTACACTGAAGGAGCTTACCAGAATGAGAAGCCAAGACAGCAAGCCGCAGTTGTGTTGAAGAAGGAGGCTTTGACTGGAGCTTTCAGGAGGAAGATGCATCTCCAAACCAAGCATTGATGGCAGATCAAGATGAAGCCAAGGTATTGGAACATCTCTGTAGACTTGAATGTATTGCTAAAGTTAATAGATACAGGTCCTACTGTTAGTCCTTCTGATCGATATAATAGTGCACTTGATTGATAAACACAAAAAAAATCCCACTGATAACATAGATATTAATGATATTTGTGTAAAATATAGATCAAACACTATAAAATAAGGATGAACAATGATGAACACCTCAAGAACATTCAATAAAACCCTTGTTTGATCTGAATTGATTGCTAAATATATTACAAAGTGAAAGCCCCTCAATCAATGGCTCATTCAAGCTCTCAAACCTAATTGTCACTAATCTTTATATAGTGATAATATTCACTAATGACATATTAAGCCCCTAGACTTAGACAATTAGAGAAATTACATATAAAACATAAAAATAACTTAAACGTAAATAAATATATTTTGTTGACACAAAATATATTTATTAACAATAAACTCCTAGTCATTTATCTTCAACATCTTGTCTCGGTTCTTCGTCTCGAAATTGTCTGTTTTCCTTTTCCGATGACTTTGATAGTGACGTTGACCTTTGTTGACTTTGACTGTGTTGATAATATAGACTATCCTTATCAGACCCAACAATACTCCCCCTTAGTCTATCATTATCAACATCTTGTATCGAGATCAACACCGATAAGTCAACCATATAATGATCTTCAATCTTCCCTTAGATTGATGATCTGGTATTGAAGATTTTTCATGTTTCAGGCTCCCCCTATTTGTATGCTCCCCCTCTTCGTGTGCATTCTTTGTGAATGATCAGGAACAACTTTTCCAACTCTCTATTATTGAGTGCTTCAGAAGATATAGGAGGAGGAATCCTAGCTTGGTATCTTCTGCAAATTTGAGGAACAGGTTCTCTTGTCAGGTACTTTCCTCAGCTGATGATCGGCCATCATTTGAAGCAAAAATCTGTAACACAATCACAACCACAATCTCGCAACTTCCTGTTAGATCGTTTTAGTTAACAAATAAACCCGTGTTTATCTATGTGTGCAATTTCCAGTGAAATGCCTGTGAAAATAATAACATTTTAATAGCATAATATGGAAGACTTGAAAAATAATTTGAAATGAATATTTTATTTTATTTTGTTTTATCATATTACACCAAGAACTAATTTGATCATGAGATCACATTCTCAAGATATACTTAAGCACAAGGATGTATTTAAACATCGACAAGTTAGTGAGATCACACTAAAGCAGAGTCTAATCACCATTTTAAAATTTTGATAGCCAAAAACAGTTCAAGAATGATTGTTGGTATATTTGTCCAATTTAAACCCATGCCTTATTCTTTTCAACGAGTGACCTGCAACTGATTTTATCATGTTTTAGGTTCGATTAGAGAAGCTCATGTAACTTGGTTGCCACATACATTCGGCAAAGAACTTATCCCGTCATCAGGGCTTATGGAGTAATATGATTAACTCTACTTGATTTTCTTTTAAGGTTCAACAATTATCTTAGTTTAAGAATCATTGTGCCTTTATATGGGGAACAAATGATGAGAGCTCCAAGTCTATACTTACGTATAACAGAGGAGATGATCATCTAAGCATGCTGATGAGAGCTTCAGGTCTATACTCATGTATAACAGAGAAGATCATCGCTCCAGATCAATGCTTCCGTATAGCAGAGGAGATAAGCATGAAATATACATCTGAAGAGCTAACGAGAAGCTACATTCAGGACTTGGGGTTAGGGAGATTTTGGGAATGGAAGAGATCAAGGCAGAAATCAGATACTCTCAACCCGTTTTTTATGAGACTTGTAACTTTATGCAGGCCGAGATGTCATGGAAATTATCCTTATCATCGAGTTCTAAAGCTTTAGTTAGGCTACAGAATCACTGTTTACTTCGTTTTTGGGCTGAGACTACCATGCATATCATATAATGAAACTTTTTTTTTAGATTTTAGAATTTTAAGTGATACAGACATCTACATCAGTTACTATCATTTCTCACAAAATACAAGTCATGCAAATAAGCATACCAAGAAGACATACTATCATTTCTCAGTCATCCCAAATCAAGTTCTTAGTTCCCGTGAAATCTTTATTCTCCCCCGAAATTTTTTTTAACAGCCATGAAACAGAAATTTTTTTAACCGCCATGAAACATAATTTTTTTTAAGTATATAATAAACGGAAATAAAAATAGAATTTTACTAAAGAAATTCTTCCAAATTATACTAGCAAAAATATGAGAAATGAAGTACTATGAAAAATGCAGTGATTGTGAATGGTAGATAAAAATCCAAAATATGGATGAGATACCATAACCATAACCTATTTGTTCCACCTCAAATTATAATTAGGAACAATCTCAGTTAGTAAACCGGATTACTGATAGGCCTCCTGAATTGTTCCTGCACTCATAAACATATTAATTAGAGAGGGGGACCCAGGCCATCATGGTCATGGGAGTTCCTTTTTAATCAGTGTATGTAACCTTTTTAAGCACACACTCTTTTAAAAAATCATTTATTTCTTTATCCTTTTCATTTTGTTTTACTTTCCAAATTTGTTTCTGTTCAATTACTTTTGATTTGAAAGAATTGAATTTGGAAATCATTTTCTTTTTAAGACCCGAAGGAAGAGATTTTAATTTTGAAATTTTGGTCTTTTTTATCTTTGAATCATGTGAAACCGGCTTCACATGAGAAGGTTTGGATAGATTTTTCTTTATCCAACCATTCAAGATATGTGCTTTTTACCTTTTGAACCCTATAAGCAACCTGTGTTATCTTTACCTCCCGAAGCTTGCCTTTGAACCTGAGGGCACTTCTTTAGCACATGACCTTCTTTTCCACATCTAAAGCAATCCTTGAAAGGCTTTTGGTTCTTTGTAGTCCTATGGATAATAGGAGAGGGTGGAGCCTGCTTTGAGGCTGTTGCAGCTTGTTGACAACCTTGAAGCTTCTTCTTTTGGATATCAGGAAATTGAACCTTTTGAGGCTTTGTCAATGTGGATTTCGAACTGGGTTGTGATTTTATGTGTGATGTTCCAGGAGATGAGATCTGAACATTCTTCTGAGTACTCTTTTGTATGACTGGTGATTTGGTAGACTTGGAGGCAGATTTGTGGTGAGCTTAATGGATAGCAGATGAAGATGGTGAGTGCTTCTGCTAAGATTTAGAGGAACTGCTGATTTGTTTAGCATTTAGAGATGAGATCCGTATAGGTGTTAATTCAACTTTTGGAAGCATTTGAGACTTGACAACTTCAGGTGATTTAATGATTTTTGATTCATCATCTGAGCTTGTCCAGTCTTGTATACACAAGTCTGCTTCCAACGGATCTTGATTGATACCACTTATTGAGTTCTGATTGCCTGACGATTCCATAGCTGTTCCTTCTTTGACAAACCTGACAGGAACAAAAGAAGGGATATTACCTGTTTTGAATTTATTAAAGAAGTTATGAGAAACACCTGATACTGGATTTGAAGCATCAAGGGTGGAATTATCATTTTGCTTATCATATCCTTGTTTGATGAGTCCCAAACCTGCAAGAGAATCATATTCATCTCGAACCTCTTTGTGATTAACACTGCTTAAACCTGCATGTAGACTGTTAGTATCTGTAACTTCAATTAAATCATTAGATGGATGAGGTTGAGGCATTGGAGAGTAACAATGAGTGCTAGGAGGAGGATAAACATATGAAGTTTCACCACATCCCACACCCATTTTGATTCTAGCTCCCCTTTGCTTACAGAATAATTCTTCCAGTTTCATCCCTGATATCATCCATTTATCAAGTTTAGTTTTAAGCTTACTAGTCTCAAATTCTGCTAATGTGACACGTTCGCTCAAAACATTAATCTCGACATTCTTTTCAAAAAGATTTCTTTTTAAAAGATCATTTTCTTTTAAAGCTTCTTTTAGTTTGATAAAATATTTGGACTCATTGATTTTAAGTTCTTTGTTTATTTGTTTTAATTCTTTTTCATTTTCTAACAATAATCTGTTAGCTTTATAAACTCCAAATAAACAAATTTCGCAGGGAAGAGAACACATGTCTTGAACAACCTCATAAGGATGTCCCATAACTATCTTTTCAGCAGCTAGGGCTTTTTCACATTGACAGACAGGAGTGTTCTTTTTGTATTCTTCCTCCTCTGTAGCTCTCTTCTTAGCTTTTGCAGCTTCAACTTCCTCTTGCTTTCCTTCATAATGAACTTTACATCGACTTTCACAATCACCAACATCACCAACACTCTCACCTTGAGTGTCACACTTGAATTCTTTGAAAGGATCAAAATCCTCAACAGAATCCTCATCGCTGTTTTCCTCCACTGCCATCAATGCATGGTTCACTTCTTCTTCAGACTCAATATTGATCTTAGTACTTGAAGATACACATCCATACATGCATTGAGTGTACTCTCTTCTTTTCATATCCAATTCAAATAACTTCAACTTGTTGATAACTTCCAAGAGTTTGTAGTCAGCAAAATTTCTTTCTTGTTTTAACAACCTAACTTGTGGACTCCACTGTGGAGGAAGAGAGTCCAAAAGTTTTGTGACTTGTTCATGGTTCCCCAGCTGGTCATCATACTTCTTAAGATTGCTTGCCACCATCAGAAATCGATCAACAAAATCAGATATCTTTTCATCTTTCATGGCTGCAAAAGAATCAAATCGACTGTGCTGATATTAGATTATCAGATTTATGGAAATTAGCTACTTTTGAAGAAGACATTTTAGAAATGATCAGAGGCTAATTTCGCTGAAATTTCACTAAATTCGCGGACAAATTCGTTGAATTTTCACTAATTTCGCTTGCAAGTTCGCTGGTAATTTCACTCGTAATTTCGGCAGCAGTTTCGCCCAGCAATGGCACACAAATGCTAGTTTCGCAGGGTAATTTCACCCGAAACTAGTTGAACTTTCGTTCAGAGAACAATTTGGCAGCAATTTCGCTGGAATTGTCACACAAACACTATGAACTTTCATTCAACACATGTACTTTCGCTGGAATGAGAAAACCAGATCCAAAAACCAAGAACAGCTTAGTTTCGCTGAAGGAACCCTAGTTTCGCCAGGCGAAACTATGTAGTTTCGCTGAAAGATGCTGTAATTTTGCTGGACGAGCTGTAAATTCGACCGACGTATCTGGACAGCCTTTTTCAGCATGAAATCAGCTCAAACTCATCCAAATCTCAATGGATTTGAGATCTGATGATTCCTATAGCTTGCCACACCAAAATCGAGCAATCCTCAATCAATTTCCATATCCAAAACACTTAGACTAGATCGAAAATGAATGGAATAGTGACTTAGAACTTGAACCAAGCAAAAACTAAAATCATCAAGAGCACAATGGCTCTAATACCATATTGTTGGTCCTTCTGATCGATATAACAGTGCACTTGATTGATAAACACAAACAAATCCCACTGATAACACAGATATCAATGATATTTATGTAAAATATAGATCAAACACTATAAAATAAGGATGAACAATGATGAACACCTCAAGAACATTCAATAAAACCCTTGTTTGATCTGAATTGATTGCTAAATATATTACAAAGTGAAAGCCCCTCAATTAATGGCTCATTCAAGCTCTCAAACCTAATTGTCACTAATCTATATATAGTGATAATATTCACTAATGACATATTAAGCCCCTAGACTTAGACAATTAGAGAAATTACATATAAAACATAAAAATGACTTAAACATAAATAAATATATTTGGTTGACACAAAATATATTTATTAACAATAAACTCCTAGTCATTTATCTTCAACATCTTGTCTCGGTTCTTCTTCTCCAACTCATCTGTTTGCCTTTTCCGATGACTTTGATAGTGACGTTGACCTTTGTTGACTTTGACTGTGTTGATAATATAGATTATCCTTATCAGACCCAACACCTATAACTTAGAGATGAGATCTGATCTTGAGTCCTTAGATATCTTAAAAACTGATTTTAAAAGAGCTGAAAATGATTATAAACTTAAGATAGAAGATCTAGAGAAAACCATTTCAACTCTTAAGCATGAGCACACTAACTACAGGACTCAAATCAAAGATCTCATCAGAAAGTTAACTGAATGCTAGGCTGAGCTTGTGATCAGCAAAGCCAAGGCAGAAAAATGTGTTCTTGAAGAAAAGACCTTCAAGAACATAATATCCTCATCCCTACATGCAAAAGTTTGTTATCAGAATAAGCAGGGACTTGGATCTACTGAGATAGCTCCACCACACACTCTATTGTCTATAAGATCTCCATGGTGTGGAACTTGTGAAGATGAGCTTCCCCTCATAGACCCCATTGTTGAAGAGGATGAAGTGGAGATAGTGAAGGATGACTCGGAGAAGAGTGAAGAAGATCATCCTAAGAAGGGTCACTATTCTCCTGAGGAGAGGAAAGAGTCTGGAATGACCAAGTCAAAGAGGAAGAACTTGATCAGAAGAACTAAGAGAAAGAGATCAAGGCCACTTTTGACTCCAAGTAGAAACAAGTGTTCATCTCTGCAGGGTTTGAAGTGGTAAAGGCTGAAGACTCAACTATGAACTCTAGTACCAGGAGTTCTAGTTTAGTTCCATACCATTCTAGTAAGAAGAAGAAGACTGACCAGCTATGTACCATTGCTACACAGTCTGAACCATCTAGCTTCAAGAGCAAGCCTCTCCCTAAGAAGCTTGTTGCATCATCTATGAAGATGAAGATGGAGAAGGAAAGTGATCAAACTCAATCTTGCTCTCAAAAGAAGACTCCCAGAAAGAAGCAAATGGACTGCATCATGTGTGGTAGTACTTCTCATCTTGCTAAGGATTACATCTACAATCCCAAAAGCGCTATCCACATGGTCAAAGAGAAAGCTTCTGGGAAGAAGAAGGAGAAGAAAGCTTCGGAAGGAAAATCTATTTCCTTCGAAAGCTCCAAACTAAAGAAGAAGACAAGTGAAAACTTACCTTCGGAAGAAATTTTGGTCTCGAAAGAAAGGAATGCTTTCGAAGTACTAAAGCATGCTGCAATGAAAGCAAGATCTTTCAAAGGTCCAGTATCCAAAACTTCAGAAGTTATTGAAACTTTCGAGGTGTTGAAGGTCAAGTCCAATCTTCCAAAGATGGTGTGGAAGATGAAGAAAGACCTAGTAATTGAGAGTTCTTCATCAACAGCAACTAATGATCCTCAAAGCTTGAATATAGGATCTGTTACTGTTACATTGTCTTCAGATCACTTTAAAAAGCCCAAGACTAATGTGGCTTGGGTTTCCAAGTGTAACAAACCACTTCTTTTTGTGCAGGAATAGCTAAAGACCAAGGGAAATGTATGGATCATTGATAGTGGCTGTTCCAAACACATGACTGGCAATGGTTCTTTGCTTCACAATTTTTAGAAAATTGATGGAGGACCAGTTGCTTTTGGAGGAGATGCTGGTGGTTACATCACTGGAAGGGGTATGGTCACAATAATAAGCTCACCATTGAGAAGGTAAATTTTGTTAAGGAGCTTGGATACAATCTACTGAGTGTATCCTAATTTTATGATCAGAGACACAACATCCTCTTTACTGAGCATGAGTGCATTGTTCGCAAGCCTGAGGTGGTCATTCCACAAGAGCATATCCTGCTCAGAGCCCCCAGGAAAGGGAACATGTACAAGATGGACTTGTAGAAAACATCTCCTTCAGGAGAGGTTTCTTGCTTTCTATCTAAAGCAAATAGTGATGAGTCTTTCTTATGGCATAAAAGAATGTGCCATGTAAACATTAAGAATATGAATAAATTAATTAAGAATGATTTGGTAACTGGAATGCCAAAGAAAGAGTTTACAAATGATGATCATTGTGTTGCATGCCTGAAAGGGAAGCAACACAAAGTGTCTCACAAGCCAAAGGAAAAGAACTCTATCACTACTCCCCTAAACTTATACACATGGATCTCTTTTGCCCCACCAGCGTAATGAGTTTAGGAAGGACCTCATATTGTTTAGTGATCACAGATGATTACACGAGATTCACTTGGGTCTTTTTCCTTAAAACTAAGGATGAGACTCCTGAGATCTTGAAAAGCTTCATTCTAAAAATTGAGAATCAATCTGATCACAAGGTCAAGACCATAAGATGTGATCAAGGAACCAAATTTAAGAACCAAATCCTTGATACATTTTATGATGAAAAGGGTATTACAAGACAATATAGTGCTCCCAGGACTCCTCAGCAAAATTGTGTTGCTGAGAGGAGAAACATGACACTTATTAAAGCTGTAAGAACCATTTTGTCTGACTCTAAACTGCCTATCATCTTCTGGGCAGAGGTAGTTAACACAGCCTGCTATGTGTAGAACAGAGTTTTAGTGGTTATGACTCATGGTAAGACTCCTTATGAGCTGTGGCTCAAAAGGAGACCATTTATTGGTTTCATCAGGTCATTTGGATGTCCTTGCACCATCTTGAATACCAAAGATCAAGTAGCCAAATTTGATGAGAAGTCAAATGATGGACACTTTATTGGATATTCTTCCCAAGCTAAGGCTTATAGAGTATACAATCTCAAAACTAGAGTAGTTGAGGAGTCAGCCAATGTGACCTTCAATGAGCACACTCCTAGTGTGAAAGGTTCTTGTCCGGATTGGCTATTTGATCTTGACTTAGTTACCAACTATTTTAACAAGTCTTGTGAGAATGTTTCAGGATCTACAGATAACATATCAACAGGAGATCCTGACCCAAGATTTGACCTGAGAAGACCAAGCAAGATTACTACCTCAGCTCCATTGGTGACTAACCCTGCAAATGAAGATCCTATCAGTACAAACATAACAAATTCAGCTGATACATCTAAGATGCCATCAAATTCCAGCTCAGAGGTTCAAAACTCAGGTTAAGGAGCTTCAAATGTAGGAGGAAATAGAGGTGGTGATAGTGATCAAGAATTTCTTCATGCTGATAACCACTCCATAGAAGATAACATAAATGATGTCACACACTCATTGGATCAAGTCTCACTTGATAAGTGTGCTGATGTGGTAGGTGACACTCCATTTCCAGATCTGAATTTCTCTAATCTAGATCTTTCAAATCAACTTGCTGTGATCCCTCAACTCAGGATCCACAAGTCACACCCCACCACAAACATCACTGGAAATGTTGATACAAGGGTGAGAATAAGAGGACAAACCCATGACAAAAATGTTTGTCTATATTCTTGCTTCTTGTCCCAAGTAGAGCCAAAGAAAGTTTGTGAGGCTTTGAAAGATGGAAGCTGGGTTGAAGCAATGCAAGAGGAGCTGCTTCAATTCAAAAGACAAAAGGTTTGGAACCTATATCCTCTTCCTTATTGGAAGACTATCATAGGAACCACGTGGGTTTTTAGGAACAAGAAGGATGATAGAGGACTTGTCATCAAGAACAAGGCAAGACTAGTTGTTCAAGGGTACACACAAGAAGAGGGAATTGATTACACAGATGTTTTTGCTCCTGTGGCAAGACTTGAAGCTGTAAGAATATTCCTGGCTTTTGCTGCATCCAAGGATTTCAAGGACTATCAACTTGATGTCAAGTGTGCCTTTCTGTATGGGGTGATTGATGAAGAGGTGTATGTCAAACAACCACCTGGCTTTGCAAACCCAATCATCCTGATTATGTCTGCAAGCTTGATAAAGCTCTTTATGGGCTGCACCAAGCTCTAAGGAAGTGGTATGAAACACTATCTCAGTATCTCTGTCAACATGGTTACAAGAGGGGTACTATAGATGGAACTCTCTTCATCAAAAGAACAGAGAATGACTTAATGCTGGTTTAAGTATATATGGATGACATTATCTTCGGGTCAACTAATCCAAAGCTCTGTAAAGACTTTGAGAGGCAGATGAAGAACAGATTTGAAATAAGTACCATGGGGGAACTAAATTTCTTTCTGGGAATTCAAGTGAAGCAAGTTGACAATGGCATCTTCATAAGTCAGTCAAAGTATGTACAAGACATACTTACAAGATTCAACATGACTGAATGTAAGGTTGCTAAGACACCCATTGCGAGAAACCACTCCCTAGGACCTGAGCTTGAGGGGGAGTGTATGGATGAACATCTTTACAGGGCTATGATTGGGTCTCTTACGTACCTAACAGCCAGCAGGCCTGATATCATGTTTGCCACATGCATCTGTGCAAGATATAAAGCCAACCCCAAGATGTCACACCTGGTTGCTATCAAGAGGATTCTTAGATATCTCAAAGGTGTTGCTAAGCTTGGCCTTTGGTATCCAAAGAGTTCTGACTTCAATCTGTATGCTTATATAGATAGTGACTATAGTGGTTGTAACATGACTGTAAAGTCTACACCTGGGGGATGTCAATTCCTTGGTGGAAGGATTGTCTCATGGCAATGCAAGAAATAATCATGTGTCTCTGCATCAACTGCTGAGGCTGAATACATTGCTGCGGCAAGTTGCTGTGCTCAAGTGCTTTGGATTCAGAAACAGATGCTGGACTATGGATTCAACTTCAAAGAGACTCCCATCAATATAGACAACAACATTGCTATCTCTATTATAGAGAATCCTATACAGCACTCAAGGAACAAACACATCAACATCTGGTATCATTTGATTAGAGATAATTTTGAGAAGGGATTAATCAAATTAGTCAAAGTTAACACAAGTGAACAATATGCCGATCTGTTCACTAAAGCTTTTGATGAATAAAGATTCAAATATCTTGTATCAGCTATTGGGATGATTAACTTTGAGTAGATTTTCTTAAAACTTAAATCAACTTTATTTCTAAAACTTGTGTGTCCTAAGTTGTCTATTTTATCACCTTCATAAGCGCAGTTTATTTTGAAAGAAACTTTTTTTTTATGATATTCCTTAGATTTTTGAAAATTATTCAAACATATTTCCTTTGGAATATTTCAAGTTGACTTCGGAAGAAATTTATGTCTTCAAATCAACTAACTACTTATAAGAAATTTAACTTCGGAAGAAATTCTGAGAATATCTTCTAAAGCTTAAATATGCTTCTAAGTACTTACATGTATTTGAAGGACAAAAATATTTCATAAAGCAATTAAGTCTCGGAAGATTTATTCTCTTTAGAATAAAACTCCCAATTCTTAATATCTCCCGAAACCAAATATGTGTCGAAAAAAAAATTTCTAAGTATTTTTCTTCCGAAGCCAAATTTTCACAACTCTTAAGAATATCTTCTGAAGCCAAATTGACTTCGGAAGCTTTTTCTTAAAACTTCCGAAGCTAAATTACCTTCGCAAGATTTTCAACTTCCAAAATAACTACCTTTTTGGGCACTTTTTTAGAGGTGGGACCTACTTTCGGATTTCAAAGTTTATCCATTTGCATTAACTTTGTTTCAAATCCATTTCATATATATTCTCAATGGTTCCCCCTCTTCTCACTCTCCTCTTCATCTATATTGTTCTCTAACCTAATTTCACCCAAAAAGCGCCTTCGTTCTTATCTTCCTTCACCGAAAAGCTACTTCAAATGGCCAACCTAGACCGCAGAAATCAGTATGATTTTTCCATGCATCTTCACAGGAAACATAATCAAGTTGCTCTGTTAGACTCTAAGAAAGATCCAGATTTCTTAGAGGTTTGTCATTACCTTTCAGTGACCAACTACTTCACCTCCCTCACCATTGATCCTCCTCTCTATGAGGATCATTTGTTGGAGTTCTAGCGGACCTACGAAGAGGTCACCATGGACGGGGAGAAGACACTGTCTGTCACTGTGCAGGGGAGGACAATCTTCATCACTCCAGCCACCATAAACACACATCTTTAGCTGGATGATGTAGAAGGTGATTTGTCCTTCCCCAAAGCTGCAGTCAACCACTCCTTTGCGCAGATGGGCTATGTGGGTGACTTCTCAGTCAAAACCTTCAGGAAGGGGAAGGTCTCATCCCAATAGAAGTAACTCCTCCATGTTGTCATACACAGCTTGTCAAACAAGCATGGAGGATGGGATCAGATTCCAAAAGACCTCTCCTTCATAGTCTATGGAATGGTTCAGGGGGTCAAGTTCAGGTATTCACAATTTGTATATACCAATTTACTTGCTAACTTAGACTCCTTAGAGTATTATATGTTCCCTAGATATGTCCAGCACATTCTCAACTGTGAACTGGGCTCACAGTAGAGGGGAACAGGTAATATTCTTAAATTAGGACAAATGAAGCCCAACATCTTCAAAATAATAAGGAAGCCAACTGTTGGCTTCTTTGGGGTAGAATAAGCCCTTGCCCCAAAAATGTTTGAGCTCATTGCTCAAGGTGGCAACCTAGCAGCACCAGCTAGTCTTGAACCCACACCTTCTATCTCTCAACCACACATACAGCCCACAATAACCATCATCTACCAGAGAAAAACCAAACAAACCCCTGCACATGCTATTCAGCTTATGCAGGCCCCCATATCACCAACCTTATAGGAGGAAGTGGACACTCGAGCTCTTACTTCCCCTGAGGAGCAAACCACTCCCATCTCTCATATGATCAGTGCTGAGGTTTCTCATGCTCAACCTGATGAGCTCACACCCTAAACAGCCTTAAGCCTTCACTCAGAGTCTCAACACCATAGTGAACAACCTTCCAGGGATAGTAACCATCCCCAGCCGCTGGATCTAAACCAACCAATTCCTAGCCTTGACTTCTATGATGATGAAGACATGGCATTCAGCAAGTACCATGAGTCTCTCTTCTCCACACCTACTCAAGAAGAGATGAGTACTCCTATCTCACCCAGGTCTATCCCACATCATTCACCTAACACTGAGGTGGATCTCCTTGAACCTGTTCAGGAGATCCATATGGAAGAGGCTCTCACTTCAATAAGTGATTACATCTTTAAGACCTCAACCATGGCAACCCGACCTTTTGACACTTCTCTTGAAGCTGTCATAAGGTAGGAGAAATCCAGTAGCCAAGAACAATATGCTGGTGATGAGGAGGAGGATCTTGGTCCAATCCTCTCATCCCCCCATGATTCTTCTGATAAAGATGAGGGGAGTCTAAAACTAAAAGTGAAAAAACTGACTCAAACATGCACCTATTTAGTCTCTAAGATAAGTCACCTGGAATCTCAGGTGACTGTCTTAGAAAGAAGGGTCAGTGACCAGCAACTTGAGATCACCGATCTCAAGGGCCAGCTACCTGAGAGACCACCAAGACAAACTCAACCAGGTCCACAAGAACCTATGAATGTGACAGACTCAACCCCCAGCTCACTTATACAAGAAGGTGATGCTACCAAAAAGGGGGAGAAAGTCCAAACAGTCACAGAACCCGGGAGTTCTTCTCAGAGTATGGACATTGAGGATTCACCACCCACTCTTGCTTTAGTCCATACTCAGCAACCTCCTCAAGTCTACATGGATGTAGACTCTTTCATTCAAAGTCTATTTAAGGAGGGTATACCCAGAGCCATGTCTACCCCATCTCCTCACTCTGAGAACCTAATCATGGGATGGAGGTATGACACAAAAAAAAGAGCTCTCATCATCTCTAGAACTCAGGGTTAACAAGAAACTTTCAACTTTTCAAACCTGAGTTTTTATGAGTGCATAAATCTGGTTGATCTTCCACTTGTCAACCCAAGCCAAAACAGACAAGCTGGAAGACTAAAAGACTGGATACAAGAAAGGGTACTAGAAGAGTTCAAGATGACATCAAGATTATATAGACAGAGGATAGCAGGTGAGATCTTTGGTCAACTGAATTTTGAGGTGGACCCCAAGATTAGCTTCAAAGGGAAAACCTTGATTGAAGGCCCAGAGGTTGAGCCTGTGAACCTTGAGACAGGATCTCCTTCTACACCCAGTACCCTCAGTGAAGCACCAGCTGGTGATGGTGCTTCACAACCTCTCTCTGGCCAGAGCTTGACTGCTAAACCAAGCAATAAAGGCCAAAGCTCTCTCCACCCTGAGTCACCAAGGCCTGTACGTGACAAATGGAAGAGGAAAATGACCTCTGAGGAGTTAGAGGAGGAGAAGAGAGAGAGGAAGAGGAAGCTAAGGGGAGAGAGTTCAAGAGGGTCCTCAGGCTTCATGCAAGTTGCTATCCGAGCTGCTCCCAAGCCAAACACTCAAGATGAAGAGTTGAGGGCAGCCAGGCTAAACTACCTGGGGACAAGGAACTATAATGTTGATGAACTCGTATCTCTCCTCTTAGAAGAGTTGAATGAGCTGGCTGACACTGAGCTGTCAAAGGAGAGGAGGGAGGCAGAGGATGCAGCATTGCTCCTCAAGATTAAGGAAGAAAGGAGACTAAAAAGGCTCTACAAACATGCTCTTGTCCTCTCCCCAGTTCAAGAAAGTTCTGAGACAAAGACTATGGCAGATGCACAACCTCAGGTAGATAGGGAAGCTGAAAGAATGACTATGATCAATTACCTAAGTACCACAGGACTCTATTAGGCAGCTGCATTTCTTCCCTTATCCTTTGAGTACACAGAGTTTGAATATCTCAAGCAGCTAAAGGAACAAGACACAAAAGAAAGAAAAGTTGTTAAGAGAAAGTTAAGGGAAAAAGCTACAAGGTCAAGGGCCATCATCCACAAAAGCAAAAAGAAGTCTGAAGATAGACAAAGGATGACGAGCTTCTTAAAGCTGTATGGATTCTCAGAAAGAAGGCTTGGTCCTATGTCTCTATCCACCATGCATGAGCATATAAAAGTGATCAAGCAGAATATCAAAAAGGGAGAGCTTGTAGATTTGCATTCTCCACCAAGTCCAGCTCAACCTGAAGTGGAGGTGAAGGTTGAACCCCCTGAGACAACATAACATGATCCTAGAGCTGCATCTCAGCCAACTTCATCTTCTGATCCGCTGCAGGGTTCTCCTCTCTCTCCATCTGAACTTGTGAGAGAAGAGATCCCAACTGAGAGGGACACAACAGAACAATCCGGTGCTAAAGACCAGTCATCTCAGTTGAAAACTTCAAAGAGAAGGAAAAGGATGGCTAGGAAAAGTGTTTCAAAGAAGAAGAAAACCAAGACATCCACCTCCACACCTCAGGATGAGTCAGAGCATCCTGAGGAAGCACATGAAAAGGCTGCTCAACCAACTCCTATTCAAGTAGAGCCTCTTGCCATTGAAAGACCCATCTTGTCCTGGAGTTATGCTGCCAATCCGGATAGATGGTATGTCATCAGAGATCAAGGAGGTCAAGATGTCTACTTCTGGCAAGACATGCTTGATCTTCCTCTACATAATCTTCCGAAGCCAAAGTCCAAATCTTTCGAAGCCAAAGATGAAGTCTTCCGAAGCTTCAGAGACAAAGTCTTCCGAAGCCATTTTGCTGTGGAGACTGATTTCTTCCGAAGACAGAGAAAGACATGCTTTCTCTGATCTACTTTACATAAAGCTGGCACACGTTCCGCTGAAACTCTGAAGACTCACCAACTTGTATGAGTTGGTGAAAAGTCCATACTTTTGTAAACTATAGATTAAGGTCTTTGTCTGTAACTTCTAACTTTTTTACCTGTAAACCTTTTTGTAATAGAAAAGGATGTGAGCTATGGCATGTCATAGTCACTAGTCAAAAGGCAATCTGCCTTTTGACTTTAGATTGATCTTGTTGTCTAGATTAGTCAATTCCAACTGTCTTTCTAAGTATTGACGGTTGTAGGATGTAGTATAAAGAGTCTCAGGTTCTTGTAATTTAGATATGCTTTGTAACACTTGTAATAAAACTTAAGAGCAATATACAACACTCTTTGAAAACCATATTTCTGTGTTATTGTTGCTTGTTTTGTCTCATTACTTACTTGTGTTCTTAGTATCCTCATAATCAAACCTGGTTCTCTATTTGAACTATTAAGTGTTCTAAGTCTCTCCTTATTATGAAACTGATTGTGTTAGGCACCCTTACCCGGTCCTGCACTACCCCTATTTATACTAGACGTAAACTTGATCATCAAGCTATCCTAAGCCTACTCAAAGATATGCATTCCAAATAAAAATAAAGATTGCATACTTACCTAATATTTATCTTTACCAAAACTTTCCCATGTGAACTATTTCATCCCTTCTTCTTTCTTGGCTCACTAAAAACCCCTTGAACATCAAGATTAGTTTCTAACATCAAAAACGTTATAGAAAAAGGGAACAAGTCTAACAAGCCTAATAGGTTAGATGGATAGAAAGTCGCCCCTTTTTTACTGATAATGCATACTACCTCTTAAATTCTTGTATTCATTGAGTTAAAGTATTCTTGTAGTAATATAGTTTTTGTAATCACATTAATGCATGAAAATTTATAGAGGCAAAAAAGAGCAAACAAAGCAATTCAACCAGTTACACAACTTGTCCAACCCACTTAATCGTCATCCTTAATATATGTGAACTGAAAACATGAAGCTGTAGCTTATTGCAGCAGGTTATGGACATATTTTTGACATGTAGTATACTTATAGTTAAGGAATTGTAATCACATTAATGCATGAAAATTTATAGAGGCAAAAAGAGCTAACAAAGCAATTCGACCCGTTACACAACTTGCCCAACCTACTTAATTGTCATCCTTAATATATGTGAACTGAAAACATGAAGTTGTAGCTTATTGCAGCAGGTTATGGACATATTCTTCACATGGATTATACTTATAGTTAAGGAATTGTTTTTCTTTTCTGTTCAGAGCATGTTAACAATATGTAAAGTGCATGCATGATTATTTGTTCAGCTGGTTGTGTTCAACACCTGATTCATGTGTGGTTGAAAATTTCTGCAAAATTTTTATTATGTTGTAAATGTCAGTGTCGTAGAAATCGCTAGGCGCTAGTCGGGCGGTGTGATACCGACTAGGGATTAATCAGGATTAATCGGAATTAATCGGATCGGACTTTTGTGTATAATTTTACAAATTTATGTGTCTATAACGTTAATTTTATACTTATTTTTGTATCAATTTACAAGTTTGGGGGATAAATTGTAAATTGGTGAATATTGAAGGGGTTAAATGTCAAAATGACAAAACTTTATTAAATCATGGAAAACAACCGTCGTTCCAACTCCTCGTTGTAGTCCTCCTTCTAGTCACCGGCGTCGGAGTTTGTCGCTGGAATCGCAAATCCGGCGCCGGAATTGGCTACTCCATCACCGGAAAAGGCAAATTCGGCCGTTCTTGTCGCCGGAACACAGCCGAATAGAACTATTTGGTCCGACTTTGACCAATTTTGACCGATTAGCGCCTAGGACCTCCGATTTGGTGAAATCGAAGCGCCTAACCTCCGATTAGCGATTAATCGGCGACTAATAGGAGGCTAATCGGGATTTTACAACACTGGTAAATGTAATTAGTATGCCATTAACTTGCTGTTTTTGTGAAACAAAGAGAATACACATGAAAGTATGAGCTTCAATAAAGTTAAAGGAATTACACGTAAACTTGGTGCTAGATTCAACAATCAAATAACACATGAAATTTGACAATGGATTAAACACAATATCTCTAATAAATCAGAAACATCTGCTACACCAATCAATGCTCCTGAGATATGTGAAAATTTGAAATTTCAATTGGTTCAATATAGTATTTTGTGTTGGTCTTTTCTAAATTGTTCAGATTGTTATATTTTACTGTGCATTCTTCATTTCAAGTGCAAACTAATATATATGTATGTGTGTGTATGATTTCACAATTCTACAGGAACTCCAGTCTGTACGGGGTCAGCTTGCAGCAGAGCAGTCAAGATGTTTTAAACTAGAGGTAATTTCTGTCATAGTGTTGTACTTCATCTATTGCAGGCAAAGATGATGGGCTGGAATTTGCGGGTCAGGGTTGATCTGCTAGCATTTTTCTGTTTTTAATAAGTAACTGATAAAATATGTATGATTTTCATCTTTGAATTAAAAAGTTGAAGACAAAAGCTACTCAAGCTATGATTTCACCTAATTGATATACACTATCTATCTTCCGTCCTTAACTTGTTATTACTTGTCAAAAGTAAACTAACAGGTGGATGTTGCCGAGCTAAGACAAAAGCTACAAACAATGGAAGGCTAGTTACAGAAAGAACCCGAAATCCTTCAAAGGCAAAAGGCGGCATCTGATGAAGCTCATGCAAATCAAAAACGAAGTTCGGGAGGGGTGTGGGGATGGCTCGCCGGGACACCCCCTCCTAGTCAGAAGCAAAACGGCGCCTGATGACATGAAACAAATAGATAAATAGTGGTTTTTGATAATATAATCCCTTTAAATTCATCTTCCAATTAGATCCTCATTCCTTTTATCTCTCCACCATTGTTTGACTTAGCATATAGCTATATGGCGTTTCTGTTTCTTTTTGTTTGGGATTCTGAATTTCAAGCTAAATATTTGTTGAGGTTGAAGATAAGATTGCCTGGCTTTTCTTTTCCTTTATTTATTTTTTATTTTTAGTTTTAGACTAATGTTTTACCATTTCCCCTCTTTTCCTTGCTTTAGACTAATGGTGATAGCACATAACCGGTGGTTAAGTTCATTATACTGCTGTACATGATTCACGTGAGAAGAGGTTGGAGCTTGTAATTTGTATTGATGTTTTGGTTTATCTCTGCCCTATAATGCAACATGTTGTAATGCAGATGTATTAATTTGAATCTCGTGTTGCAAAATGGTGAAACGTCTTTTAATATTTGTTTCTCTGTTTACATGGAACCATAACCGTAACCAAACCTAGTAAACATCACTAATAGCAAAATTTCTAGCGAGGGTGGGATATATGCAAATATTACTACTATCTCAAGGAAGAAAAAAGATATTGTTAAAGAGACACATGGCTTCAAAACACATAATAGAAATGAGAAAAACTAAAAACCCCTTCAATACTTATTATGAGTATTGACTGTTGCAGAAATAAACATTCAATGTAAGTGATCGTTGATTGACGCGTTCAACGAGTCTAGAGAATGGGGGTGCATCCAAAAGTTAATTGGTAGTGTTGCGAAAATGAGGAATTTAGCATGTGATAATGATAAGGTAAACTCATACAATATTCAAGTAATAAACATAAAATACAAAGCAATGATTCAAATATTGTTGTTGTAAGCGTGTTTCTCCCCTAAAACATGTAAAAGAAAAAGGGGGCTATGAGAACTCACTATTGTTGTTGAGTGGTTTATAGATTCCTTAGTTCGAAATGTGATGATGCGAAACTGGTGTGCTTCCTACATGTATATATGTACATAGGGTTCGTCGATAAGTTTGGTAAGTCAACGTGTAAATAATTTTAAAATCATTTAAGTTTATTCGTAAATTTTGTCGGGTAAACGGTTTTGTCAGAGGTTGTTTAAACTTATATAATTAATGTGTGTATGTTATAATTTATGATAGTGAGAAGTTTCTATTCATTAGGATCTAGGTTATTACCAATGTATTCTATTATTATGTGTCTATTTGTAACTTTCATTAAGGCATCTAGATAAATTATAAGAACTATATAATGACCAACTAAAACTCCAAAGAAAGTGTATATATGAAAATAAGGCTCCAATCCCACCCTACAACCCATTTAAAATCGTTGTTCCCTTACTATGTTCACTACAACATATTCTGAACAATTGTTCGTATGTGGTCGGTTGGGGGTCCAAAACTAATTATTAACAGGCGTGCATATATGCATTGGAAAGTTAAGACATTAAGCTAAATTTTGACATTAAAATCACGTTTGTTGGTTAAGTATTGAAAAGTTTATGACCTTGTAAATTCAGGTCAACATTCTGTCAGAAAAAGTCACTTTTGACACTTCATTTTATTTTGCACTTTTGGGAGACCAAATCTCCACGGAAAATCACGAGACCAGTTGTGTTTGAAAGTTAACTTCCTGAAAATAACTTTAGGCTTAATAAACATCTCATTTCCTTTGGTTTTGACTAAGTTATAGCCTCTTAAAGTCGGGTCTATAAATCTGTTGGGTTGCTGTCAATGCTGGTTTCTCAGCCTTGTTGTCATATGTTCTAAGTTTTTAACTCGGGCATGAGTATCATACTTGTTAAGACACTAACACTAAGTGTGAAATGTATCTATTTTTTGTTTCAAATCGTGGTTTAAGTGTATGCTTAGGGTAATTTCACTTCTGCAACGTAAGTGTAATCTTAAAACCTTCTTTATGCCTAGTTACATGTTCTTCCTGAACTTGGTTTCTAAACTGACATGGGACCTTATCAATGACTAATATAACATTTAAAAGGTTTAGTTTAAGGATTTTTAAGTTCATACTCGATGGTAAGTGCGGGTGCAAGAAGAAACGAATGTTGGAGATCCAAACCGTGCACTTGTGCTCTTCCCCTTCTCACGATCACAACAGCAGCAACAGGCAGCCCTCTTGGAGCTGTGTTTGAGCAGGATTTGAGGGTGTTTTGGTGTGAGAATAATATGTTTTAATGTGACTTTTATAAGGGGTTTAGTGTGAAATCATATCATGAGATGCCAAAGCATCTTTGAATATCTTTTGCTTGAAGTAAGGCCTTTCTTGGGCGGTCACTGGTAGCAGCAGCTTCGTGAAGCATCCCTGTAGCATTTCACATCTTCTTTTTGTACTTCTTTCCAGAATCTTTGACTAGAGTTGTTGCCCAAAGTTACCAATTACTAGTTTAGATTTTAGTTCAATGATAATGAGGTTGAAACTAGGGAATTAAATGGTGATATGATGATGGTCCAGCAGCCCCCATCGAGCAGTAGATGTGGTCAGTTGCAGCTCCTTTTGACAAGCAATGAAGTGATGGTTTAAGGTTCTATGATCCACTAGTTTAAGGTTGAAATTTCCTTGGTATCTAGCATTATACATTGGGAGTTTTAAGGGTGTCTTAGGGCTATTTCAGCAGCAACAAATCGAGCATCACAAGGACGTGATCACGGGTTTGTTTCCGGTTCTAAATTTGTAAATTGGTGTTAATGGACTTGGTGATTTATGCTTGATGATTTTCTTATGTGATCACTAGTTATGTTCGGTTTTTAAAGTCCATTATATGTGTTTTAATTATGATCATTATTATTGAATCAAGTGGCATTAATAATGTGTAGTTAAGTCCCATATTAAGTTAGTTATGAAAGTTACGATTTAGTAGGTGTATTTAGGATTTTTGAATGACGAGTGAGAATTTTAGGTTACTAGAACCGTCTCGCTTATTTAAAAGCATTGAATTTAGGTTCATAGTTTCGTTCTTGAAATCCTAATTGACAGGATCAGTGATCTAAGTTTGATCAATTAGAGTTGAATCGCAGCGGAATTAGAACAAGAATTAGACAAATATAGCAAGAACACAATAGATATTCAATGGAACAGTACACGGTTATAGAGAAAGAGGGTTTTCTGCAAAATGGATAATATCATTCATGCACAAATGCTTCGGTATGGCAGCCGCTAAGCTTCGCAGGTTACAATTAGGTCAACATTCCTTATATAAAGGAATGTGACGTCTGCTGATGTCACTTGATAGTGACATTTAACAGAATTATTACAAACAACTGAAAGTAAGCAAACTACTGAGAATGTTCACAACAACTGAGAACATCTCAGAGTATGCTAAGTACAAGATGAAACTAAAACTACTGAAACTACAAGTACTGATTACAAGAAATATAAAACTACTGATTACAAAAGAACTGAAAGGAAAATATAACTACTGAAAGGAAACCATCACAACTACTGAAGAGGTCTTCTTCAGCTGTTGTGACAACATCTGAAACTTGGTCTTCAGTCTTTGTCTTCAGCTTTTGTCTTCAGACTTTGTCTTCAGTTCTTTAACTTCAGACTTTGTATTCAGACCTTGTTATCAGTTGATGTCTTCAGCTGTTGCAGACTACTTCAGTTGTTGTAATGTCTGTGGGACTTAAAGGTTTTTCTGATCAGGCTCATTGGTTCTTTTGGTCCAACACTAATAGATGTCATGTTGCATTAAACTTAATATGTTGACATATTAAGAATTATGTTTAACGACGAAACATTTATGCAAAGGTGGTAGCTTCATGCATAATTACATACACAAATAATGCGTCAAGAATTATTATTTTTTATCATCATATATCATCACGTAATGGTATTTGCAGGACCGGTTAAGGGATAGTCAATACAATCAGTCTCACAATGAGGAGAGTTTTAGAAATACAATCAGTCTCATAATGAAGAGAGTGTTAGAACACTTAGCAGATCAAATAGAAAACCGGGTTTATATGAATGATACTAAGAAAACAAGTAAACAATGAGACAGAACTAAGAATAAGAACAAGATAAGTATGGTTTTCAAGATTGTTGTATATTGCTCTCAAGTTTTACAAGTGTTACAAAGCATAGAAAGAAATACAAGAACCTGAGATACTTTATACTACATCCTACAGCCGGCCATACTTTAAAGAACAGCTGGAAACACTAATCTATACAACAAGATCAATGCAAAGTCAAAAGGCAGATTGTCTTTTGACAAGTGACTCTGACATGCCATCGCTTAAATTCTAATATATTACAAAAAGGATAAAAGGTACAAAGTAAAAAGTTACAAACTCTAAACCATAATCTACAGTTACAAAAGCATGGACCTTTTCACCAACTCATGCAAGCTGGTGAGTCTTCAGAGTTGCAGTGGAAAGTTGGTCAGCTTTATATAAAAGTAGATCAGAGAAAGCATGTCCTCTCTGTCTTCAAAAGAAATCAGTCTTCACTTCATTGGCTTCGGAAGACTTTGTCTTTGAAGCTTTGAAAGACTTCATCTTTGGCTTTGGAAGATTTGGTCTTTGGTTTCGGAAGATTTTACACTTAGAATAATTTGTTGTGAGAAGTGTAAAACTTCTGAAGTAACTTCTACTCTGCATAATATGCATGCAAGCTGGAAGCTCCTTGGTTGCTTTGGTTTCTTTGGTTGCATCAGCCTTTCAAGTATAACCTTACAAACTCACCTTAGGTTGATGCTACCAAAACTGAGAAGTATACTTAGATATTGACAGTCCTCATCAGGATCAAGATCATTCTTTTCTTCATCAACTGATCAGGATCCCTCAGACTCTCATAATACCTTCTCATGTCATTGAGATCATGCAGACGAAGATCAAGCATATCTTGCCAGAAATAAACATCTTGACCTCCTTGATCTCTGATGACATACCACCTGTCTAGATTAGTAGCAAAGGTTCAGGACAGGATGGGTCTTCTAGTTGCAAGAGGCTCTACTAGAGTTGGAGTTGGTTGAGCAACCTCTACTTGCATTACCTCAGTATGCTCTAACTCATCCTGAGGTATAGAGGTGGATGCCTTGGACTTCTTCTTAGAACCAATCTTCCTAGCCATCCTTTTCCTCCTCTTTAAAGTCTTTAACTGAGAAGACTGGCCTTCAGCACCAGGTTGACTTGTTGTGTCTTTCTTAGTTAGGTCTTCTTCCCTTACAAGGTTAGAAAGAGAGGGATTTAGACCCTGCAGTGGATTAGAAGATGAAGTTGGCTGAGATGCAGCTCTAGGTTCAGGTTGTGATGTCTCAGTGGGTTCAACCTTTACCTCAACTTCAGGTTGAGCTTGACTTGGTGGAGAATACAAGTCAACAAGCTCTCCCTTTTTAATCTTCTACTTGATCACTCTAATATGCCCATCCATAGTGGATAGAGACATTGGACTAAGCCTCCTTCCAGAGAATCCGTACAGCTTCAAGAGCTCATCATCCTCTGCCTATTAGCAGACTTCTTTTGACTCTTTTAGATGATGGCTCTTGACTTTGTAGCTTCTTCCCTTATTTTTCTCTTAGCAGCCTTTCGTTCTTTGATAACATGTTGCTCCAACTGCTTAAGATACTTGAATTCAACATATTCATATGATAAGGTAAGAAGTGCAGATGCCTGATAGAGAGTTGTGGCACTCAGCTAGCTAATCATGTTTTGTCTATCAGCTTCCTTGTCTACCTGAGTTTGTTCAGTTGCCACAGCCTTTTTCTCAGGACTTTCCTGAACTGGGGAAAGGATAGGAGCATACTTGTAGAGCCTTTTCTATCTCCTTTATTCCTTGAATTTTAGGAGCGATTCTGCATCCTCTGCCTCCTTCCTCTCCTTTAAGAGCTCTTGTCTGCCAGTTCATTGAGTTCCTTTAAGGGAAGAGAGATGAGTTCATCTATGTTGTAGTTCCTGGTCCCCAGGTAGTTTAATTTGGCTGCCCTCAACTCATCATCCTGATTATTTGGCCTGGGGGCAGCCCTGATTATAGCTTCCATAAACCCTAGAGACCCTCTTGAACTCTCTCCCCTTAGCTTCCTCTTCCTCTCTCTCTCTCCTCCTCCTCAATTTCCTTAAAGATCATCTTCCTCTTCCTTTTGTCAAGCACAGGCCTTGGTGACTCAGGGTGGAGGAAGATTTGGCCTTCATTGCTTTGTTTAGCAGTCAAGCTTTGTCCAGAGAGAGGTTATGAAGCACCTTCACTAGCTGGTGCCTCACTGAGGGTTGATGATGTTGAAGCAGATCTTGTAACAAGGTTCAAAGGGTCTATCACTAGGCCTTCAGTCAAGGTTTCCACTTCAAAGCTAATCTTAGGTTCCACCTTAACATCCAGTTGACCAATGACATTTCCTATTAGCCTTTGTATTCTTCTTTGTCTGAACTCTTTCATAATCCTATCTTGAATCCTCTCAGCCAGTCTGCCAGCTTGCCTATTTTGACTAGGATTGGCAAGTGGCATGTGGACTAGCGGAAGAATGTCATAGAACTTCAGGGTCTAAAAATTGAAAACCTCTTGCTGCCCTTAAAGTCTAAGCAAAATCAAAGCTCTCCTGTCAGCATCATACCTCCACCCAAGTATTTCATTCTCAGCATCATGGGGTGGGGTAGACATAGCTCTTGGAATACCCTTCTCAAACAGACTTTGAATGAGTGAGTCCATATCAATATGGACTTGAGGAGGTTGCTGAGTATGGGCAATTGCAAGTGAGGTTGGTGACTCCTCAATGTCCATACTTTGTGAAAAACTCCCAGGTTCCGTGATTGCTTGGACTTTCTCCCCCTTTTTGGTAGCATCACCCTCTTGCATAAGTGAGCTAGGGGTTAGGTCTGTCACATCCATAGGTTCTCGTGTTCTTGGTTGAGTCCTCCTTAAAGGTCTCCCAGCTAGTTTTTCCTTGAGAATAGAAATCTTATGTTGCTGATCATTGACTCTTTTTAGTAAGGAAGTCACATGAAATTCCAAGTGACTAACCTTGGAGACTAAATAGGTGCATGTTTGAGTCAGCTTTTGCACCTTTAGTCTCATATTCCCCTCATCTTCATCAGAAGAATCATGGCGGATGAGAGAATAGGACCTAAGTCTTCTTCCTCATCACCAACACTTTGTTCTTGGCCGCTGGATTTCCCCTGCACCATGACAGCTTCAAGTGAAGTATCAATGGGCTGGGTTGCCATGGGCGAGGTCTTAATGATGTAATCACTTGTTGAAGTTAGAGTCTCTTCCATATGGACCTCCTGAATAGGTTCAAGGAGATCCACCTCAGTAGTAGATGGATGATGTGGGCTAGACATAGGAGAAATAGGAGTACTCATCTCTCCTTGAGCAGGGGAGTAGAAGAGAGACGCATGATACTCATTGAATCACATGTCTTCATCATAATAGAATTCTAGCTTTGGAATGGGTTGGTTTAGATCAAGAGGCTGGGGATGGTAACTGTCTCCTGAAGGTTGTTTACTAGAGTGTTGAGACTCTAAGTGAAGGCTTAAGGCTTGGGGGGTTGTGAGCTCATCATGCTGACCATGAGGAAACTCAACACTAATCATTGGTAAGATGGGAGTGGTTTGCTTCTCAGGAGAAGTGGGAGATCCAGTGTCCATTTCCTCCTATGTGGGTGGTAATATAGGGGCTTGTACAAACAGAGTAGCATGTGCAGGGGTTCGTTTGGATTTTCTTTAGTAGGTGATGGTTATTTGTGGCTGTATAGGGGGTTGAGAAGTAGAAGGTGTGGGTTCAACACTAGCTGGTGCTGCTAGGTTGTCACCTTGAGCAATGAGCTCTAACATTTTTGGGACAAGGGCTGTTTCTACCCCTAAGAAGCCAACAGTTGGCTTTCTCATAGTCTTGAAGATACTGGGCTTCATCTGTCCCAATTTTAGAACATTACCTGTTCCCCTCAACTGTGAGCCCAGTTCACAGTTGATAATGTGCTGGACATATCTAGGGAACATGTAATATTCTAAGGAGTCCAAGTTTGCAAGTAAATTAATGTACACCAATTATGAATACCTGAACTTGACTCTCTAAACCATCCCATGGACTATCTAGGAAAGGTCCTCTGGAACTTGGTCCCATCCTTCATGCTTGTTAGATAGACTGTGAATGAAGACATGGAGGTGGTATTTCCATTGAGAGGAAACCTTCCCTTTCATGAAGGTCTTGACAGAGAAATCCCCTTCATAGCACATCTGACCAAAGGAATGGTTAACAACAGACTTGGGGAAGGACAAATCACCTTCGACATCATCCAGCCTTAGATGTGAGTTTATGGATGCTGGAGTGATGAAGATTTCCCTCCCCTTTACTATGGCAGACAGTGCCTTCTCCCTATCCACGGTGACCTCTTAACAGGTCCTCCAGAATTCCAACAACTGATCCTCCTAGAGTGGAGGATCGATGGTGAGGGAGGTGAAGTAGTTCAATAGAGTAAGAAAGCGATAAACCTCTGAGAAACCAGGATCTTTCTCAGAGTTCAACAGAGCAACTTGATTTTGTTGCCCATGTAGTTGCATGGAGAAATCAGGTAGGTTTCTACGATAAAGGTTGGCCATTTTGAGGTAGCTTTGTTGTGAAGGAAGATAAGAACAAGGGCGGTTTGTGGGTGAATTTAGGTTAGAGAATTTTCAGATGAAGAAGATAGTGAAAGAGGGAAACCATTAAGAGAATATATATGAAATGGATTTGAGACAAAGTTAATGCAAAAGGATAAACTTTGAAATCTGAGTGTCGGTCCCACCTTTAAAAAGTGCCCAAAAAGGTAGTTTTCTTGGAAGTCAAAAATCTTTCGAAGGTATTTTTGTCTTAGGAAGTTTTAAGAAAAGCTTCCGAATCCAATTTGGCTTCAGAAGATATTCGTAAGGTTTGAGAAAATTTTGCTTTGGAAGGAAAATACTTGGAGAATTTTACTTCTGAGACATGTTTGGTTTCGAAAGAGATCAGGACTTAGAAGTTTTATACTAAAAAGAATAAATCTTCCTAGACTTAATTGTTTTCTGAAGAAAATTGTCCTTGAAATACATGTAAGTACTTAGAATCATATTTAGGCTTCAGAAGATACATCAGAATTTCTTTCGAGGGTAAATGTCTTATAAGTAGTTATTTGATTTGAAGACATAATGTTCTTTAGAAGACAGCTTGATGTCTTCCCAAAGAAAATATGTTTAAAATTTTCAAAAATATAAGGAATATCTTTTGAAAAATTTTCTTCCAAAGGAAACTGGGCTTACGAAGATGACAAAATAGACAACTTAGGATACATAAGTTTTAGAAATAGAATTGATTTAAGTTTAACAAAAAATCTTCTCAAAGTTAATCATCCCAATAGCTGATACAAGGTATTTGAATCTTTATTCATCAAAAGCTTTAGTGAACAGATCAGCATATTGTTCGTGTGTGTTAACTTTGACTAGTTTGATTAATCCTTTATCAAAATTATCTCTAATCAAATGGTACCTGATGTTGATGTGCTTTGTCCTTGAGTGCTGCATAGGATTCTCTTGAATAAAGATAGCACTGTTGTTGTCTATGTGGATGGGAGTCTCTTAAAAGTTGAATCTATAGTCCAGCATCTGATTCTGAATACAAAACACTTGAGCACAGCAGCTTGCAGCAGCAATGTATTTAGCTTGAGCAGTTGATGCAGGCACATAGGATTGTTTCTTCCATTGCCATGAGACAATCCTTTCACCAAGGAATTGACACCCCCCAGATGTAGACTTTGCAGTCATGTTACAACCATCATAGTCACTGTCTGTATAGGCATACAAATTAAAGTTAGAATTCTTTGGATAGCAAAGGCCAAGCTTAGGAGCACCTTTGAGATATCTAAGAATTCTCTTGACAGCAACCAGGTGTGACATCTTGGGGTTGGCTTGATTTCTTGCATAGATGCATGTGGCAAACATGATATCAGGCCTGCTGGCTGTGAGGTACATAAGAGACCCAATTATAGCCTTGTAGAGATATTCATCCACACACCTCCCCTCAAGATCAGGTCCAAGGGAGTGGTTTCTGGCTATGGGAGTCTTTGCAACCTTGCAATCAGTCATGTTGAATCTTGTAAGGATGTCTTGCACATACTTTGACTGACTTATGAAGATGCCATTTTCAACTTGCTCCACTTGAATTCCTAGAAAGAAATTGAGTTCCCCCATAGCACTCATTTCAAATCTATTATTTATCAGGCTCTTAAAGTCTTTATAGAGCTTTGGATTAGTTAACCCGAAGATAATGTCATCTACATATACTTGAACCAGCATTAAGTCATTCCCTGTTCCTTTGATGAAGTGAGTTTCATCTATAGTACCCCTCTTGTAGCCATGTTGACAGAGATACTGAGATAATGTCTCATACCACTTCTTCAAGCTTGGTGCAGCCCATAAAGAACTTTATCAAGCTTGCAGACATAATCAGGATGATATGGGTCTACAAAGCCAGGTGGTTGTTTGACATACACCTCCTCATCAATCACCCCATATAGAAAAGCACACTTGACAACAAGTGGTAAACCTTGAAATCCTTGGATGCAGCAAAATCCAAGAATATTCTAACACCTTCTAGTCTTGCTATAGGTGCAAAAACATCTGTGTCGTCAATTCCCTCTTCTTGTGTGTATCCTTGAACAACTAGTCTGGCCTTGTTCTTGATGACAAGTCCTCTATCATCCTTCTTGTTTCTAAAAACCCATTTGGTTCCTATGGTAGTCTTCCCTTGAGGAAAAGGACATAGGTTCCAAATCTTTTGTCTTTTGAATTGAAGCAGCTCCTCTTGCATTGCTTCAACCCAATATCCATATATCATAGCCTCATCAACTTTGTTTGGCTCTATCTGGGACAAGAAACAAGAGTATAGACAAAAAATTTTGTCATAGGTTTGTCCTCTTGTTCACACCCCTGTATCAACATTTCTAATGATGTTTGTGGTGGGGTATGACTTGTGGATCTTGAGTTGAGGGATCACAAGTTTTAGAAATAGAATTGATGTAAGTTTAACAAAAAATCTACTCAAAGTTAATCATCCCAATAGCTGATACAAGGTATTTGAATCTTTGTTCATCAAAAGCTTTAGTGAACAGATCAACATATTGTTCGTTTGTGTTAACTTTGACGAGTTTGATTAATCCTTTTTCAAAATTATCTCTAATCAAATGGTACCTGATGTTGATATGCTTTGTCCTTGAGTGCTGCATAGGATTCTCTTGAATAGAGATAGCATTGTTGTTATCTATGTGGATGGGAGTCTCTTTAAAGTTGAATCTATAGTCCAGCAACTGATTCTGAATCCAAAGCACTTGAGCACAGCAGCTTGCAGCAACAATGTATTCAGCTTTAGCAGTTGATGCAGGCACATAGGATTGTTTCTTCCATTTCCATGAGACAATCCTTTTACCAAGGAATTGACACCCCCCAGATGTAGACTTTGCAGTCATTTTGCAGCCATCATAGTCACTGTCTATATAGGCATACAAATTAAAGTTAGAATTCTTTGGATACCAAAGGCCAAGCTTAGGAGCAACTTTGAGATATCTAAGAATTCTCTTGACAGCAACCAGGTGTGACATCTTGGGGTTGGCTTGATATCTTGCATAGATGCATGTGGCAAACATGATATCAGGCCTGCTGGCTGTGAGGTACATAAGAGACCCAATTATAGCCTTGTAGAGATGTTCATCCACACACCCCCCCTCAAGATCAGGTCCAAGGGAGTGGTTTCTAGCTATGGGAGTCTTTACAACCTGGCAATCAGTCATGTTGAATCTTGTAAGGATGTCTTGCACATACTTTGACTGACTTATGAAGATGCCATTTTCAACTTGCTTCACTTGAATTCCTAGAAAGAAACTGAGTTCCCCCATAGCACTCATTTCAAATCTATTCTTTATCAAGCTCTCAAAGTCTTTACAGAGCTTTGGATTAGTTGACCCGAAGATAATGTCATCTACATATACTTGAACCAACATTAAGTCATTCCCTGTTCCTTTGATGAAGTGAGTTCCATCTATAGTACCCCTCTTGTAGCCATGTTGACAGAGATACTGAGATAATGTCTCATACCACTTCTTCAAGCTTGGTGCAGCCCATAAAGAACTTTATCAAGCTTGCAGACATAATCAGGATGATATGGGTCTACAAAGCCAGGTGGTTGTTTGACATACACCTCCTCATCAATCACCCCATATAGAAAAGCACACTTGACAACAAGTGGTAAACCTTGAAATCCTTGGATGCAGCAAAATCCAAGAATATTCTAACAGCCTCAAGTCTTGCTATAGGAGCAAAAACATCTGTGTAGTCAATTCCCTCTTCTTGTGTGTATCCTTGAACAACTAGTCTGGCCTTGTTCTTGATGACAAGTCCTCTATCGTCCTTCTTGTTTCTAAAAACCCACTTGGTTCCTATGGTAGTCTTCCTTTGAGGAAAAGGACATAGGTTCCAAACCTTTTGTCTTTTGAATTGAAGAAGCTCCTCTTGTATTGCTTCAACCCAACTTCCATATATCAAAGCCTCATCAACTTTCTTTGGCTCTATCTGGGACAAGAAACAAGAGTATAGACAAAAAAAATTTGTCATAGGTTTGTCCTCTTGTTCTCACCCTTGTATCAATATTTCCAATGATGTTTGTGGTGGGGTATGACTTGTGGATCTTGAGTTGAGGGATCACAGCAAGTTGATTAGAAAGATCTAAATTTGAGAAATTTAGATCTGGCAATGGAATATCACCCACCACATCAGCACACTTATCAAGAGAGGCTTGATCTAATGAGTGTGTGATATCATTTATGTTGTCTTCTAAGGAGTAGTTATCAGTATCAAGAAATTCTTGATCATTTTCACCACCTCTATTTCCTCCTACGTTTGAAGTTCCTTCATCTGAGTTTTGAGCCTCTGAGCTAGAATTTGTAGGCGCGTCAGATCTATCAGCTGAATTTGTCATGTTTATACTGATAGGATCTTCACTTGCAGGGTTAGTTAACACTAGAGCTAAAGTAGTATACTTTCTTGGTCTTCTCAGCTCAAATCTTGGGTTAGGATCTCTTGTTAATAAGTTACTTGTAGATCTTGAAACATTCTCATAAGATTTGTTAAAACAGTTTGTAACTAAATCAAGATCACATAGCCAATTAGGACCAGAACCTTTCACACTAGGAGTGTGCTCATTGAAGGTCATATTGGTTGACTCCTCAACTACTCTAGTTCTGAGATTGTATACTCTATAAGCCTTAGCTTGGGAAGAGTACCCAATAAAGTGTCCATCATCTGATTTCTCAGCAAATTTGGCTATTTGATCTTGGGTATTCAAGATGGTACAAGGACATCCAAATGACCTGAGAAAACCAACAAATGGTCTTCTTTTGTGCCACTGCTCATAAGGAGTCTTACCATGAGTCTTAACCACTAAAACTCTATTCTGTACATAGCAGGCTATGTTGACTGCCTCTGCCCAGAAGGTGATAGGCGGTTTAGAGTCAGACAACATGGTTCTTGCAGCCTCAATAAGTGTCCTGTTTGTCCTCTCAGCAACAACATTTTGCTGAGGAGTCCTGGGAGCACTATATTGTCTTGTAATACATTTTTCATCACAAAATTCTATTCCTTGATCACATCTTATGGTTTTGACCTTGTGATCACTTTGATTCTTATTTCAGAATGAAGTTCTTCACGATCTCAGGAGTCTCATCCTTAGTACTAAGGAAAAAGACCTAAGTGAATCTTGTAAAGTCATTTGTGATCACCAAACAATATGAGGTCCTTTCTAGACTCATTACACTTGTGGGGCCAAAGAGATCCATATGTAATAAGTGTAGTGGAGTTGTGATAGAGTCTCTTTCCTTTGGCTTATCAGACACTAAGTGTTGCTTCCCTTTCAGGCATGCTACACAGTGGTCATCACTTGTAAACTCTTTCTTTGGTATTCCAGTTTCCAAATCGTTCTTAATTAATTTATTCATGTTTTTAAAGTTTACATGGCATATTCTTTTATGCCAGAGGAAAGACTTATCACTATTTGCTTTAGATAGAAAGCAAGAAACTTCTCTTGAGGGAGATGCTTCCTGCAAGTCTATCGTGTACATGTTCCCTTTCCTGGGGGCTTTGAGTAGGATATTCTCTTGAGGAATGTCCACCTCGGGCTTGAGAACAATGCACTCATGCTCAGTGAAGAGCATGTTATGTGTCTGATCACAAAATTAGGATACACTTAGTAGATTATACCCAAGCTCTTTGATAAAGTTTACCTTTTTAATGCTAAGCTTACCATTTGTGATCGTGCCCCCTCCAGTAATGTAACCTCCAGCATCTCCTCCAAAAGCAACTGGCCCTCCATTAATTTTCTCAAAATTTTGAAGTAGAGAACCATTGCCTGTCATGTGCCTAGAACAGCCACTATCAATGATCCATACATTCCTCTTAGTCTTTAGTTGTTCCTTGGCTTCTTCATGATCTGCCATCAGTGCTTGGTTTGGAGATGCATCCACAACCTGAAAGCTACAGTTAAAGCTTCCTTTGTTAATAACAACTATAGCTTGCTGCTTGGGCTTCTCATTCCGGGGAGCTCCATTAGTGTAGTTTGGTATGGTTTATGCTTGGCCACTATTTGTCTTTGGTGCCTTGCACTCTCTAGCAAAGTGTCCCATTTGGTTACAGTTGTAACACTTTACTTTGCTTTTGTCTAGCCCAAACTTTTCACTGGTTGCATTGCTAGGAAACTTCCTCCCTGTCCTCTTGTAGAACTTCTTGGCTCTATGAGTGAGAAGAGCCATCTGCTGGACTATTTCCATGTACTCCAGATCATCTGGATGGATACAGTCCAGGTCTTCAAGGGTAAAGAGAAGGTTTCCTGTGCTTTCATCAGTAGACACAAAGGCTTGTGAAGAGCTTGTCTCTTGGAATGGGCTTCCTTGGATATAACTCTCTCTTGGTGTCTCCGGGAAGGTGATGAAAGGACCATTTTTTGAGTTGTCAGGGTAGCACATAAGATGATGTTGTGGTTCTCTGCAATCCCTTTCAACCACATATAGAGCTAAACTCTGCTGATTGTTGGAGTTACCAGATGGATTTTGCATGTTCATCTCCATTTGGTAGCCACCGAGGATACCATATAACTCTAATAAGAGTAAGGGTATTAAGGTTCTCAGTCCTCTTGATGACCACATAATAGTGTGTCCATTTTCTGGGAAGAGAAGACATGAACTTCCTCATAATGTCCCTGTTCTCAAGAGTTACTCCAACATCCATTAGAGTGCCCACAATCTCAACCTACCTGAAGTATTGTTGAGTCATGGTTTCACCTGTTTTGAAGGTGAAGTTCTCAAACTGCTGCTTCAAGAGGTCCTTCTTGTACTCTTTTGCCTTAGTGGACCCCTCATACATAAGCTTTAGTGCATCCCATAGTTGCTTAGCAGTCTTGCACTTCTTGAAGCCTCTGTAGATGGAGTTTGGAAGAGCAGTTTAGAGAGCAGTCATGGCTTTCTGATCTATATCTATCTTTTTCCAGTCTTCTTTAGAATAGTCAGCCACTTCCTTTGGTATCATACCACCACCAGTAGCAGCTGAAGAGGTGGATGGTACATGAGGTCTAGAGATAGTAGATCCCCATATCCTGTAGTCTTGAGACTTGATGAAGCCTTCTATTCTTTGGCACCAAGTATCAAAATCATCAGGAGTGATCAGTGGAGAGTTTGTCATGGTACTGGTTTCCATATCAGCCTTTGTGATAGCTTCCATTTGAGTAGTTAAGTGTTTTATGAAACTGAAGGGATTTATGATGGTGAGATCTTACAATCAAGAGACAAAAATGCTCTGATGCCAGTTGTAAAACCAGTTAAGGGATGGTCATTACAATCAGTCTCATAATGAGGAGAGCTTTAGAACACTTAACAGATAAAATAGGGAACCAGGTTTATATGAATGATACTAAGAAAACAAGTAAACAATGAGACAAAACTAAGAACAAGAACAAGATAAGTATGGTTTTCAAGAATGTTGTATATTGCTCTCAAGTTCTTTTACAAGTGTTACAAAGCATAAAAAAATTCAAGAACCTGAGATACTTTATACTACATCCTATAGCAGGCCATACTTTGAAGGCCAGTTGGAAACACTAATCTAGACAACAAGATCAATGTAAAGCCTAAAGGCGGATTGCCTTTTGACAAGTGACTATGATGACATAGCTTACATCCTAATATATTACAAAAAGCATAAAAGGTACAAAGTATAAAGTTACAGACTCTAAACCATAATCTACAGTTACAAAAGCATGGACCTTTTCACCAACTCATGCAAGTTGGTGAGTCTTCAGAGTTGCAGCGAAAAGTTGGTCAATTTTATACAAAAGTAGATCAGAGAAAGCATGTCCTCTCTGTCTTCGGAAAAATTAGTCTCACTTCATTGGCTTCGGAAGACTTTGTCTTTGAAGCTTCAAAAGACTTCATCTTTGGCTTTCAAGTAACATCTACTCTGCACAATGTGCATGCAAGCTGGAAGCTCCTTGGTTGCTTTGGTTTCTTTGGTTGCATTAGCCTTTCAAGTATAACCTTACAGTATTGATGCATGAACCTTCTAAATATGTAATTACGTACTTGATCTAATTCTCAATTAAGACTAAAGCACATTAGCTAATATTTCAAAGTTAAGTAACCAAATTAGGGTTTGACGAGAGCTAAATTTTTTGAGCTTTAAGTATCGGGCTATAAAGTTACCTGAAATTTCACGAATGTTATAATATCATAGGTGAGGGATGATCACACAATCACACAGAAGGAAAAGCATGATGAATTTAAGCAAATTGATGAAGCACAAGTTTAATGACATGATGTTGTGAATAACATCATAATACACCTTTCTTAATGTAATATTAGCAACTTATTACTTAATTACTTTTTGTTGGAAACTAATCTTCTAGATAACTTATATGAAGTCAAGTATGTTAATATTGTCAATATTATTAGATTTTAATATTTTTGAATCATTATATCTTTATTATTAGGGCCGCCCCAATAGCATCTATGGCCCATGCTAGGGTTTTGAGCCTCCTAAAATAATAGGACCTCAAATAAAAAAAAATTATATAGGTATTTAATTGTGTGCACTACTGCACCTGGGCCTTAGAATTAAAAAAAAAAAACTAGCAAAGCCCAATTCATAAAAACCCTTTACCTTTGGTCACCGGCCATATTTGTTTCTTTTCAACTTTCAAGTCTCAACTCTCAACCACCCAAAAATCCAAAATCAATGTCGTCTCTTTCAATCTTTCATCAGAAAAACCAAAGATGGAAGACATGAAGTCGATCAAGATTCAAGACAACGTTCGAGTCTCGAAATATTGTAAGGATCAATACAATATGTAGATCGAACTCGTAATGAAAACGCGGAATATTGACATTACGGTTAAGATTGAATCAATTGATGAACATGAACACAAGATGTAAATAACTTCGAGTAGTTTTGCTCACTGATTTGATTACAAATTACAGTAAGTACAAAATCAAGAAATGACCAAAAAGCTTACTAATTACATTACAAAACTCCTATTTATACTAAACTAAGAGTTCTAGCGTGAGTCACTAGTTCTCGCGCGACTTGATGTTATCGCGTGAGAAACAATTTTCACGTAGTGACTTTGAGTTCTCGTATGGCTTGATCTTCTTATCTTGATTTGATTTCCCGAGCCTCTAGGTCCAACCCCTACAATCTCCCCCTAGGCTCGGTAAATCAATGCTTTTAAAAGTCCATATCATCCACCTGATAGCTGCCTCCATAAGCATACATCTTGTTGGTTAGGCCTTTGTAATCATCCAACCGAACTGTGCTGCTATGAAATGTATAGATTCATCAGCTGTAATTGGACAAGCCTGCAACTTCATCAAATCTTCCTTTCTAAATTTGATCAAATCCACAGGATCGATGACACGGTATTCCTCATCTTCACACTTTATCAACGCATGAACCGTCTCTTTTTCACAACTCCACCCCATAAGCTTTGACAAGCTGTTAATTGGCATAGGAGCGTGAATAGGGATTTTCTTCGCATATCTTGGATGTCTATAAACCTTTATCTTCATAGGCTTGTTAGTGTTTGGATCAATCAGGGTCTCATCTTCAATGACTTTAGATTTAGCAGTTTTGATGTCTTTGAAGTTGGTTTTGCTCTATTTCCAAATCATATTTCTGATCCAATTGGCTTTGCTATAGTTGCTAGGGTTAATAAATGGAACACGACCCATGGCATATAAATTTGATGCTCGTAGAGTATGAAAGTCATGTTCATCTTGGAAATACTCAATAGCTCCACTCTTTCTCTTCACTACATACATCTTCTTCTCTTCATCGTAAGCCCAGTTGATAATAGGTTCTGAGTTCCCGTACCCTGTGAAAGGTTTGGAATGCCTCAGTACCTATAGCTGCACCCATATCTCCTCCTTGATTATCATCATCATCATTTCCATCATCATCATCATCCTTATCATTATCACCATCATCACCATCATCATCATCATCATCCTTATCATCATCATCCTCATCTCCATCATCACTTGAATCATAATCTATCAAGTCTAAACCATCATCTTCGTCTTCTGGGTTAGGAATGGGCATCATATGTTCAGGCTCCACAAATGCCTCTCTAGTATAAACTACAGGTTGATCCTCAGTAGTCATATGAATATCAGTGATAGGTGACTCTTGATCAACACCAGCAGTCTCTGTTGTCCCTTCTTGAACAACAAGATCAACAGGATGCTCTGTAGCAGGAATAGGAGCTTCAACAGGTTTAGGACCAGCAGGTTGTTGTCCATTACTTTCTCCAAGTTTTGTGGTTTGTTGTGTAAAATGAAAAGACACATGAGAAGTGAGATCTCTCAGATTTTGCTCTAGGATCTAAACATAGCTGAAAATGAACGTTTGCTGATGTTCAAGACCCTTGATCCTCTCATCTTTCTCAATCAACTGCCTCTGTAAATCATTTATCATCTGAGTCTTCTCCAACATCTCTCTCTCCAAATTACGTACATGTTCATCAAGTGTGATACATGTAAGTGAACTATTTGAAGTACCAGCACCCTGTCTATGCTCAGGAGGAATGTTGATGAAGTCTTCCATACAAATGGTCTCCTCATTAACCTGATCTCTTGGAGGTGTCCTCAATACATCAATAGAAGAAGTGGGCACATCAGATGGTGTCTCAGTTGGTGTAGCCTCACTTACTGTGACTGGAGTCTTAGTAATAGTAACATCTTCCTCAATTGGGTCAGTGGACACAGGGGTCCGACGTTTTCTTAAAACACCTCGTCCTCTACCCTTACCACGAGGACTATCACCTGCCCTTCTAGCCATCCTCTTTCTCCCACCTCGACTAACAACTATCTCTTCTGGAACAAAATCTACATCACGTTCCTCAGTAGTGCGTTTGGTAGGAGTTTCACGTACTATGGGAAGTTCTTGCAACACATAAGGCATATTCCTAATTTGGTCACTATTAGTCTCACTCCCAGAACTAAACCACTAGTCTATCTCTGCATATATGCCAATACCTCTAGCACCCTGGGAACTCTCAGGTGCTTCATGAGTAGACTGTGTAGAAGTACCAGCAATATCATCTCTCTAATCATGACGTGTCTCAGTTTCCTGTTGCTGTGCCTCTGCTTGAAAACCCTCAACAAACCTTCCAAGTTTGGCAAAATTAACTCCGTCCCAGGCATTTCCTCTAGCCCTTATAAGATAAGTAAAAATATCCTTCTTCATCACCATTACAGCATAGGTAGATGAGTTGGATACTGCTAACTCAGGATGAGCAGCATTCACTATTAGCTGAATAAATCTTGGGTACATCATAAACTTCTTACCCACTGAAGCAATCACATTCTTCTGTAACTCAGCAAAGATTGCCTTGGATATGCTGAAAGGGAGTTCATCAACTAAAGAAATCAGCAGGGATCCAAACACCACACTTAGACTATCCATGCCAGCCTTTAGATTGCTAAGGCAATGGATAACTACATGAAATAAGTACTTCCAAAATGGTGGAAGATACTTCTTCTCAAGAGATGGATATCTATGATCATATCCTATCCTCTTAAGGTAGTCTCTTACTACGTCATCATCTATCTTCATAGGTGAGTTGGGTTGATCTTCAAGCAATAACACACTGTTGATCACTTCAGCTGTGACAACAACTTTCTTCCTTTCACAGATGCAAAAATACAAGGTTCACCATCCTGATCAGTCTCATTAACTGCTGTCTCCCAAAACTGATCATGAAAATAGTGGGATTAGTAGACGACTTCAACCCATTAATAAGTCACGGAATTACTATATTACAGAACAGCTGAAACTAAAATAAATGTTTGAGTAAATGAAGCACATGAACATAGAAGTCAAAGATGTATAATATTGATGTTATCACTATTGAAGTCAAAAACCTTACAAAGTTAGGGTAAGAAACCCTATTTATAGGCATACACATTGCCTGTACAAAAGACTAAACTACCCCTGATCAATACATGAGAATCTAGTCTAAGTACAAAATAAACATAAACATTTGTAAGTTGTTCATCCGCATTAGTTCATGCGGATGAACATGTCTTCATCAGCATTTGTGGTCTTGTAATCAGCATTAACTCAGTTCATCCGCATTAGTTTATGCGGGTGAACAAGTCTTGTCAGCATTTCTTCATTAGTTCATCCGCATTGACTAATGCGGGTGAACAAGTCTTGATCAGCATTTCCTTTTGTTCATCCGCATGGACTAATGCGGGTGAACAAGTCATCAGCATTTCTTCTGTCTTCATCCGTATTTGTTAATGCGGGTGAACAAACACCGGTCAGCATTTGTTCATAAGTCATCCGCATTAACAAATGCGGGTACTTCATACTTAGCTTTTTCTTGTCTTTTCTTGTCTTTTGTTCTTCTGTAAATAGGTCTTCTGTTGTGTTGTTTTCCAACCAAAACAACCTCCAACCACCTCTTAAGTTGGCAAGTATGATCCTTTCAGGGTCTAACAATACTTCCCCTAAGGATTATACTGCCTGGGTTCCTCAAGAGTGTGATGGTGGTGGTGGTTGTGATGATTCTGGTGGGTCTTGATGTGATGTCTTCTGTTGGACTGTTGTTGGAGAGATTGTTACAGCAGCTTCATCATGTACCTCAGGTTCTGCAAGGGAAGGATTGAGGATTGCCTTTATCATGTTTGAAAAGTCTTTTGCTTCCTTTATTTTGTCTTTGCTTAGAACATGAATCTTCATCTCACTCATGGTGTGGATTGCAGCAATAGGCATTTGTTTCAAGGAGATGGGTTCCGAAACTAAAATTGATGATAACCCATCTCTATGAATCAAGAGGGAACCATCAGCATCCACTTCAAGCTTGACAATGTTTTCCATCTGCAATGGCAGTTTCTTCTTCCTTTTTTGTTCACTTTTATTGATTATCCTATCAAAGGCCATTTTGAGAATCTTGATACACTTAAGCATAAACTCTAAATCATCTTCAGCTGCTTTATTATTGAGGGGTCTGAAGTGTCTTGTGTAGATGTAGTGCACATAGGATTCATCAAGCAATCTCACTTCATAACCACTAAAGATTCTGATCTCAGGAGCTTCTTTTCCTCCCCATTTCCTCTCAATAACCAATTCATAGGTTTCCTCATCATAAAACACATTGGAAATTGGTTTGGTCTTGTGTGTTCCAGCAATCAATTTTCTTTTTAATGTTTCTGTTGGTTTTTACATGCAGCTCTGGGAATACCACCTCTTTAGCCTCTCTTTTTCTTCTCTGTTCAAAGGGATTCCTGAATGTTTTGTCTTTTCTAGTATAGATGGCTTTTAAAGACTTGAAGTTATTAGTTCTCTTAAACATCTTCAGAATATCCACAAACTCATAACCCCTGTACATCCCATCGTGATTGATTAGGTCCAGATCAGCCAACTCTTTTAAATCATGGACCTTCATAGCATTAACCAAGGCTGTATATTCAGTAAAGAACTGCACCAGGCCTGAGATTCTCTTCACCATGAACATGTTCCAACTGCTATCGTACTTCCAGGAAATAATTTTGGCATCTGTTTTGCCTTTGGGAGTAAATACCCCTCTAATCATCTCAGCAGTGGTCAAACCTTCTTGAAGTTTCAGTTGTGAAGGTTCAATGAACCACTCTGGATTTTTGTGCAGAATAGGGGGCAGAACATCTTTGTCTTTTGTTGTTAATTGTACATCTTGTACAGATGTTCTTGTTCTGGGCTTCTTCCCAATCACTTCTTCTTCAAGAGATTTCAGCCTATCTCTTTTCTCATTAATCATTTTCAACATAGCAGCCCTTAGTGAATTGGTTTTCATGTTCCTAAGCTTTCTTTTTGTAAACCCCTATAAAGAAAGATAATCCTTCATTTCCTTATCTGTCATACTATAAGGATTAGGATATGCAGTTTGTGTGTCATCCTTCTTTGCAGACTTAGTGATACTTGTGACTGATTTAGCAGTTTCTTTTTCTTTTTCATATTTAGTCACAAAGGTTGGGTCAAGTAGCTTCTCCATTGTTTTCACCTCTTCTACCATCCCTTCATAAGTCATGCTAAACACTACATCAGCATCATATCCATGGTTGATCAGGAACATGGCATGTATCATAAGATCATTAGTCTTAGCCTTCTCTATCATACTCCCCACAGATGGTTCAATAATAGCAGGACTGTCAATAGCAGAGGGTTTTTCAGTTTGTTCATCTTCAATCTCTCTTTCTTCCAATAATATCACTTCAAGAGTTTGTTGTAACTCTTTCTCTGCCTGTTCATGTTCATCTAAGAATTTAGCAATTGCTGCTAAACTCCTAGGATCATCTCTAACCCTCTTCTTTGGCTGTTCTTCCTCAACCATAGGAAGTTTTCCCTTTTCCTTTTCAGTTAAATACTTTCTCTTTCTATTGTATGTAATCACTCTGGGTCCTGATATGGATGCTACATCAGTTTTGGCCTATTGTTTTTCCTCAACAGCCTCTATTTCCGCAGTGATTTCCTATTTTTCAGCTTCTGTTCTGTTCTTTTCAACTGTTTCTTTTTCTTTGAACTCTTCACAAAGGTTTTTTATCAAATTTTGCTGTTCAATATTTAATGTAATAACAGGAACAAGTTGCATCCTGAGTTCTTCTTCTATTGGGACAGGTTGTGGTGGAATTACAACTATAGACTCCGAAGGGGATTTAGTGTTTTTGATGTAATCCTAGAATTCCTCATCTATAATGAATTCACTTGATGAGAATCTATCCATGTCAACTATAAGATCTTTCATCATAGCCTCATCTTCAGTAGATGGATCAGAATGTACTAACATATCCCAGCTATCATCATCCCTAACACCACTTGCTTCTTCCTGATGTGAAGGTACTGCCTTTTCTATTTCTTCAGCTTCATAGTCTGTTGCTTCTCTTCCAACTTCAGCTTTTAATTGAGCAATCAGTTCCAATTCAGCAATTCTTTTATTCAAAACATCATTTTGTTTGTTCAGATCAGCAATGATTGTTGTTTGCATCTCCAATAGGTGTTCTTGATCTTCCATAGCCAGAGTTTGAATAGCTATAGTGTCCACATGACCACTGATTTCTTCTCTAGCCATCTCTAATGAAGCTTTGAGCTTTTTGATCTCATCATCTTTTTCTTTCATATCAGCTTCATACTTGGCTTTTAATTCATTCAATTCTTTCTCCTTTTCATCAAGTTCCTGAATCCTATCATTGATGATTCCTGCCCTTCTATCCAGTGTCTTTTCCATTTTAGAAACTTTATGTATCTGATCAGATATCATCATGTCTTTCTCATCTAGTCTGTTTATCTCAGATTCAGCAAAACTTTCTGAGGGACCCTCCTTTGAGATCAATTGTCTCTCAGGTAGTGGTGCAAATTGTTGATAATCCTCCCCGTCACTAGATGATTCAGAAGAATCTGATGAACTGCTAGATTCACCAGATCCATCAGAGGCAGTAGCAGCTTCATGTGAGGAGCTGTTGGAGGATTCTTCATGAATATGAATGGGAGAAAATGGAGGTGACACAATTGGATCAACCCTAAAAGGGGAATGAATCTCAGCATCATGTATTAAAGGCTCAATGTGAAGATCACCACCTACATCAACATGTGGTGACATTGGCCTCAGTGTTTCTTCATTCAATTCTGCATGCTCATCAACAGTTTATTGATTTAGAGCAGCAGACTGTTCTTCAACTATTTCTTGTATTTTTTCTTAAACATCTTCTTGAATTTCTTCCACAACAATAGGAACATCATGTTGTTCATCTCTTTCTTGTACAAAAACAGCAGTCTCTTCTTGAATAGGTTCCTCAATAGGAACATTCTCTGGTGCTTGTTCCTTAATAACATGAACTTCTTTTTGAGCCTGTTCCTCAGCCACAGGAACATCTTCTTGTTGATTAATCAGTTGTTGCATCCATGGTAGTAGTGGAAAGAAAGCACCACTATAAAAGTTCCTTGGATCCCTTTTCTTGATATACTTGTAAGACTTGGCATTATAGTGAGGGACATCCAGAATAGGGAAAGCTTCATTGATGAAGCACTGGATAAATCTTGGATACATGAGAAACATGTGCCTTCTTCCCTTTTGAATGTTGGAAATGAGACCATTGAATACATAGGCTGACATGTTGAATGGTCTGTTTAAGCACAGTGCATATATAAAAGATGATGTTGTTAATGGAATGTCAATTCAACCAGTCTTTCTTTTGGATAGATAGTGTTGGACATAGTGCATCAGAAATCTCCATTGTAAGTCAACCAGTCCTTTGACTATTTGTTTTGCTTCAAACCCTCCTTCATATCCAATATTGGCAAAGAAAGTCATAATGTCATCATCATCAAACTCTATAGAGGAGTTGGCATCATCACCAAACTGTAGACACTGTCTCACAGTTTGTTCTGAAATAACCAAGGTGTGATCATCAGTTATTCTCCCTGAAATAACTTTTGTGCCATCAACCTCTAGTACTTCAGCATTCCCCCAGAATGATCTTATGTAGTTCTCATATATGACTGGTCTGACAGAGATAGCATGAGCTACTCTTGTAGCAACAATGAAGCTGATCATATCCCTTAGTCCTTCTGCTTCTGGGACATCAGGGTCGAGAAATCCACTGACATTGTGGAGTTTACTCCAAGTTAGATTTGCCATATGAAAGCTGCAAAAGATATGAATGAATTAGTGAACATTATGGAAAATATGTCTCAAATGAATATGAATTTAGTTTGATTTGTCAAATTTTGACTTTTTAGGTCAAAATAGTGATTATGAATGTTACTGTTACATTAGGTGGTTTGACCTAGTTTTGATTTTGAATGATAAACAGCTCAAACTTTGTCCTTTTCAGATGATTTGAAATGATGTTGATTGTGTTTCAAAGTTTTACATCTTAAACAGTTGATTAGCTTTCAACATTGTTGTGGGATTGTATCCTCTGTTTATCGATGTCTTAGTTGTTTTTAATGAACTCTGTCATTCATGTAAATCTATTGTTCTTGAGTGTATTTTAAGAATTTCTCAAAATTAGGGTTCCATGACTCAACATTTGTTCGACTGTCAAAGGTTTTCAGATTTTGATAATCACCTTGTAGTTGATAGTACTTCGATTCAACAGACACTTTTGGATGATTTGATGTTAGACGTGAACACAATGATTCTCGATTAGAGAAGATTTGAATTTTGAAGAAGAACAGTATATGAACACTCGTCGCACTATAAAAGTTCACTCAAAATTTGAAAAGTAATAAAAGACTCACATTAAATGAGTATGTATAATACATTTGGTTATTTTCACAAAACTTTACAAGTACAGAAAAGGTCACTATTGTAGCAAATGCGCATACAGAATTTCAATGGGCGCATTCACTGTAGCAAATGCTGATGAACAAATTAAGTTTGTCAGCATTTACTGTAACAAATGCGGAAGAATTAATTTTACCTATCCGCATTTACTGTAGCAAATGTGGGTGAACAAAGTTAACTTATCAGCATTTATTATAGCAAATGCGGGAGAACAAATGACTTGTCCGCATTTACTGTGACAAATGTTGATGAGTTAACTGTCCGCATTTACTGCAGCAAATGCGGAAGAACACTTTGTTGTTTGCATTAGTTTTACTTATACAAAAACAGTTACCCGCATTGGCTAAATGACAGGGTTACCTTCACCCGCATTAACCAATGCTCTTACCCGCATTAAATTTTGAACTTGTCAAAAATTAATGTAGTTGCAGTGGATGATTCTGACTGGTTTTGCACAGCTGTTTCTGATTTTATGAAGATAAGTCTGCATCATTGGTGCTTTATGAAGATTTAGCAGATTCTGAGATTGTCAATTCTTGCTTGGATTGACTTGTATCCTTGATGTGATACATGTTTCCCAGTTTGACTGATTTTTGGCCTTGTGCATCTTCTGAAGCAGTTTATGGTATAATTTCCATACAGACACTATCCATTTTGATTTTAAACAATGTTGCCTATTTTACATTTGCAAATTTCATGTTTTTGTAAATATTTCCTTTTAAAATTTTACTACTCCCCCTAAAGTTTATATCCATATGGGATAAAACTTTACATAAATTTATAAAATTTAAGGACAATATTTCAGAATTTTAATTGTTTTGCTTATCTGTAAATGTAGAAATTTTGTACTATTGTTTGAAATTTTGGGATCATATCAATCTTATCTTTCATAAGTGCAAGTTGTCATGAACTTATTATTTGTAGGTATGTTTATCCTCTTAAACTCATTCTTGGTCAATATTGTAATGCATGTGATTATTATCATGTTTTGATTGGTTTAAACATTTAACATGAACCTGACACTCACAAGCATAGAAAGATCAACTATCCTCATGTACTGTATGGTAGAAATTTTTCACAACTTTCAATACCTGGTCATTTAAATTATGAAATCTCATTCATTTTGGGTAAGAGGGATCCACATTAGGATTCTTTTACCTGATCCTTATTGTTACTTGATCCTCATTAGGATTATTTTTGCTCTTCACTTTGGAAGGTGATCCACTTTAGGATTCTTTTTGTTCATTCACTTAGAATGTAATATTTTTGTTTTATTTGTCACCCAGATTGGATGTGTTCCTTATTAGGACTCTTTTTGGATCATAACATCAGCACTATGTGCTTGTTTCCCCAGGTCTTTGCTCAGCAAAACAAAGGATAAACTGATGTGTGTGAGTGAGATTCAAAAAGTATCATGACCTGGTGTGTTTAGGTTGCTACACATACATACACTTAGATAGGTTAGATACTTACATGCTCTTAAGATGATGCATTCACAGTTGAATGTGATCTTTAGTTTATCACAGCATTTATCTTATGTTCCAAGTTGAGCCTACCCGCATATCAGGTGACTCATGTCAGTCTTTCAATATATTGAATTAAGCACAGTGAATGATATAATGACTGTAATTATATCATTTGCCAAAGAAGTACAAATCATGAACTTCAACAAAAATTGATTTCTTTTTGTAATTTTTTGAATTTTCTGATGTTTTTATAAATTTTGATATTTACTCAAGGTTAATCATGCTGATTGATTCGACTAAGAATTCAAACCGACTTGGGTTAAATGCTTTAGTAAAAAAATTAGCTAGCTGATTGTCTGTGTTAACCTGAATTAGCTTGATTAAACCTTTTTCAGCACAGTCTCTCAAAAAGTGATATCTAATTTCAATATGTTTTGTTTTTGAGTGCTGAACCCGGATTGTTTGTTATGAAGACTGCAGCAGTGTTGTCAATATGGATTGGTGTTTGCAAGAAATTATAACCATAATCAAGCATCTGGTTTTGAATCCAGAGAACTTGAGAACAGCAAGTTGATGCTGCAATGTATTCAGCTTCTGCTGTCGATACAGAAACATTGGTCTGTTTCTTGCACTGTCATGACACCAATCTGGGACCAAGAAATTAACAACCGCTAGATGTGGACTTTCTGTTGAAATTGCATCCCCCGTAGTCACTGTCCGTGTGTGCATAGATATTGAAGTCTCCTTCCTTAGGATACCATAATCCAAGAGCAGGTTTGCCCTTAAGATATCTAAATATCCTCTTGACTGCATTCACGTGAGATTCCTTGGGATCTGCCTGATATCTGGCACAAACACAAACACCAAACATAACGTCAGGTCTACTAGCTATTAAATACATGAGTAAACCAATCATGGATCGATAAAGAGTCTGATCCATAGATTTGCCATCTGTGTTTGGACCAATCTTCACTTTTGTATCAACAGGTGTTCTGATGGACTGACAGTCTGCAAAGTGAAACTTCTTCAACATGGATTCCACATATTTTGACTGGTTCATGAAGATTCCACTGGATGTTTGTTGTACTTGAAGACCTAGGAAGAATGTGAGTTCTCCCATAGCACTCATCTGAAATTTTGAATGCATAAGATCTTCAAAGTCTTTACAGAGTTGTTTGTTGGTGGAGCCAAAGATGATATCATCCACATAAATCTGGACAAGCAGCATCTCATTCCCTTTTCTCTTTCTAAACAAAGTCTGATCAATCTTTCCTCTTTCATAACCATGGTCAAGAAGAAAGGATGATAGAGTCTCATACTATTTCCGAAGGGCTTGATGTAAGCCATACAAAGCTTTATCAAGCTTGTATACCCTGTGAGGGAAATCAGGATCCTCAAAGCCTGGTGGTTGACTCACGTAGACTTCTTTAGAGATCTTACCATACAAAAATGCACACTTTACATCCATTTGATAAACTATGAATTTCATGGAAGCAGAGTACGCAAGAAAGAGTGGTATGGCTTCTAATCTGGCAACAGGAGCAAACATCTCGTCATAATCAATTCCTTCTTCTTGTGTATAGCCCTATGCTACCAACCTTGCTTTGTTTCTGATGACAATCCCTCTGTCATCAGTCTTGTTTCTGTATAACCATCTGGTGCCGATAGGGTATTGACCTTCAGGAAGATCCACCAGTTGCCATACTTCTTGTTTCTTGAATTGTAGCAATTCTTCCTATATTGCCTCAATCCAGCTATTGTCTTGAAGAGCCTCTTTAATGTTTTTGGGTACAGTTTGACATAGAAAACAAGAAAACAAATAGATGTTTGCAATACTTGACTTGCTTCGTGTCACCCGCTCATCTAAATCACCAGTAATGTTGGACACTGGATGATTCTTGCGTGTTCTGGTAATTGGAATCAAATAACCTGTAATGGACACGTCAAGATTGGAGACATTCAGATCATCTTGGTGAGAGGCATCTTGTTGTGGTGATGTGGGAGAATGATGAAAGGAATCAGAAGGTTCAGCATCTTCATCTTCAGCAGCACTTTGGATACTTTCATCATTTGAATTTTTGTGGTTTTCAACTGGTGCACAAGCTGGTTCAGGGTTTCTCACTTCAGTTGATGGTTCAGCTGAAGGAAAAGGCATTGAGCTATGATCAGCCTCAGTTGAAATACTTTGATGTTGTATAACTGGTCTCATAGGATCAGCTTGTAGTGGCACTTCCTCATTAGCTTGATCATCAGAAGAAGGTGGAATCATAGGAAAATCAGTTCTTCTATCCATTGAGCTAGAGGATCCTGCATTTGACAAGTTAAACTGATCAAAAGATCTTATAAATGAGTCAATATCAAACAACCAATCAGGACCGTTTGATGATTTGGTAAAAGAGTGCTCATTGAATTGAATGTTTGTTGATTCATCAATGATGTTTAATCTAGGATTAAACACCCTAAAAGCCTTTGACACAGAGGAATATCCCACAAAGAATCCCTCATCAGACTTAGGAGCAAACTTTCCTAAATGGTCTCTGGTGTTCAATATTGAAACCGGACATCCAAATGACTTCAAAAATCCAATAAATGGTTTTCTGTGAAAAAGAAGTTCATAAGGAGTTTTATTGTTTTCTTTAATAATCAGAGTTTGATTTTGCACAAAACATGAAGTGTTTACAGCTTCTGCCCAAAATGTAATGGGCAGTTTTGCATCTGCCAGCATAGTTCGCGCGGCTTCAATTAGAGTTCTATTCCTCCTTTCAGCCACTCCATTTTGTTGTGGAGTCCCAGCTACACTGAATTGATGAACAATGCCTTTGTGTGTGCAAAATGAACTAAGATCCTCATTTTTGAATTCTGTCCCGTTATCACTTCTGATTGATTTTACTTTTAAATCAAGTTGATTTTCTATTATTATGATAAAATCTTTTATTATTTGGGACGCCTCATTGTTATGAAGTAGAAAGAAGACCCATGTAAATCGTGAAAAGTCATCTATGATCAACAAACAATAGTGCTTCTTTCCAATACTCATGACATGAGTTGGACCGAAGAGATCCATATGAAGTAACTTCAAAGGAGAATTGTTTATGTTCACAAGCTTTGGCTTATGCGAGGATTTATGTTGTTTTTCTTTAAGATATGCAGTACAGTGATCAAGAAAATGAAATTCTTTTTGAGGTAGACCAATTACATGGTTTCCTTTGACCAATCTGTTCATGTTTTTAAAGTTTGTGTGTCCTAAACGTCTATGCCAAAGTTGTGACTCATCAAAAGATGCTTTAGACAAAAGACATGTCTTTTCAGACGGATGAGCAGAATTAAGGTTCAAGACATAGATGTTATTCTTGCTCAGTGTCTTCAAGACAACCCATTCTTCAGGAATGTGAAATCCTGGTTTCAGAATGTAGCAATGAGTGTCTGTGAAGTGAGTGGAATATTTCTTGTCATAGATCTGAGACACGCTGAGCAGATTGAAGTTCAGTTGCTCGCAGTAGTTCACTTTATCAAAGCTCAGCAGTCCATTTGTCACAGAACCTTCTCCTGTAATTCTACCACCTTGTGAATCTCTTCCAAATGCTACAGTAGTTCATTGAATATGCTTGAAGTCATGAAGGAGGGAACTGTCTCCAGTCATGTGTCAGGAGCATCCACTGTCCACGTACCATAAGCTATTGGACCTGTATGAATGACCCTATAAGCACAAAAAGAACTAGTTAGAACAAGGAACCCAAGCCATAATGGTCTTGGGTTGTCCTTTTGCATCAATCACTATTACCTCTTGATATTTTCCTCTTGTTTGAGTTTTAGAGGAGGATGATTTCAGCACTTTTCTATTACTTCTTTGAAGTTTGATTTCATTAATTTCATCTGATGTGTTAGAAGAGTATACAAATCTTTCCTTTTGATTTTTGTGTAAAGGTTGAACAGATTTTTGTTTGTCAGTAATCACTTTAATTTTATATTTTTGATGAGAATTCAATGATTTGTTCAGGTTTGTTGGACTTTTGTGTCTGACCTTGTCAGTTGGAACTGATGAAATGGGCTTGTTTTGTGAAATTTTCAATCCTTTTTTATTAAAGTAACAATCAATCGTATTGTGATTGGTCATATCATATAATGAACAATATTTGTTAAAATGATAGTTTTTAGTTGAGTGATTGTTCATGTCACAGATAGAGCAATACTCATATGTATTGTGATTGGTCATATCACAGAATTCACAATACATTTGATTGTCCTTTAATCTTGATGGAGAAGTCACATCAGTCTTTGGGGTGCCAACAGATTGTTTCACAATTCTGACTTGCTTTGTTTTTGTGGACTGATGCTGCTTCTTTCTGTATTGCCTTATTTCCCTATCGAATTGTTCTACATGTTCTTTGTTGAAAATATCAAACCCAATTCCTTGTCTGATATTTGATGAAGATGGTGAATCAAATCTCACTTTAGATTTTTGTACAAAAGTGGTTTTCCCTTTGGTGACTAAGGGAACTTTGGTTTTATCCTTGAATTTCAATGAAACCTTATCTGATTCGCTTGAATTTTTTGGAGATATGATCTCATACTCAGATCTGCTTTCAGCAGATGGTTTCACTGAGCATTCAGCAGTGTGATTCACTTTAAGATTTTGTGGAACAAATTTTATAAAAAGCAAAATTGATTTGACTGGGCTCTTTAGTTTCTTGATAACCACAGGTTTGTCTGAGCACTCTTTGATTTTGATAGGATGACCCAATCTGATTTTATCCTCATCAGTTTCAATGTAAACACCTTGTTTGTTTTGAGGATTTGTTTTTTGAGAAATCATTGCTTTGGTTTCAATAATTTTAGATTCTTTTGTATCTGATTAAGTGACTCAGGCATAACAGTGTAGCTATCATTATATGGAGGAGGACAAGTTTTGTATCCTATTCCAGTCATATCTTTAGCCCCTTTTTGAGACACAAGTAACTCTTGTTGCTTGACAGATGAGAGCTGATACTTTTCAAGTTTCACTTCAGTAGCTGATTGCTCAGCTTTTGATTTGGTCAACAATTCAGTTAACCTCTCATTTTCAGCCACAAGTGTGTACTTTTCACCATGGAGTGTTTCCATGTTAGATAACATAGATTTGATTTTTAACTTCATAAATTCTCATTTCTTGTTTTAACATCTCTGATTTCACCTTTTCTTCTCTTATTTTATTAGCCAATTTGTGATTGTGTTCCCTGTTCCCCTGTCTTCTAGAACACATTTTTTAGAACATAAATTAGATTTTACCTCAGATGGCATTAGAGTTGGTCCATCATTGATATGTGCCATAAGTGCATGATTCTGAAACTGTGCTTGGACTTCCTCAGCATACAAGCTCCAATCACAAACTCCATCTTGTCTGATGATAAGTGCATTGGAAGTTTGTTGATTATTTCCTTGAGATTGATGAGTCAGCAGAGGTTGTCTTTGCTGAATTGGCTGTTGCTATTCTACTACTGGTGTAGATGAGAGTTGCTTGATTGAAAGTTGGTATAGTGTTGAGATGAATGCTGGCCATGTGTGGGTCTTTGAAAGTTTGTGTTGCTTCTCCTGGGAGAATTACATTCCCGAGAGAAATGACCAGTCATTCCATAGTTAAAGCACTTAACCTTGGATTTGTCATAACCCAGCTTGGTACTCTTATCAAGACTTAGTTTCTTCCCTTTACAAAAGAACTTCTTTGCTCTCATGGCAATCATAGCCATCTGCCATTGTAAATCCATTTCTTCAACATCATCAGGATCCATCTCTTCCAGATCCTCTTGAATCAAGTGTGCTGATGTGAGTCTCCCCTCAAGATAGGCTTCAAAGCTAGCAACAAAGGCATTGTAAGTAGCCTTCTGTTCTTCAGATCTTTGATCATTAGGTATACTGCAGGGTGTTGCTGTGGGCTGAGCAGAAGATGAGGGTTTATGTTGTTGAGCAGCACAGAATCCAGTTGTCTTTGACTGGTCACCAGATGAAAGAAAGTCATCTTCTTCAATCACAAATGCATTCTTAACAGAATGAGTTTCTGATGGAAACTTGTAAGCCTCAATGACTTGTGGTCCACTAAGATTTCTACTCCTTTCATCCAGCTCCAGAGCCTCAATTTTAGCAATCATGATATCCAAGCTTGTACTCTCCAAATCAAGGGTATTCTTTAACATAATGACATTTTGTTTCCAGTGTTAGGATCAGAGATCTAAGTTTGATCAATTAGAGTTTAATCACAGCGGAATTAGAGCAAGAATTAAGCACATATAGCAAGAACACAATAAATATTCAATGGAACAGTACACGGTTATATAGAAATAGGGTTTTCTGCATTGGGATAATAACATTCATGCACACATGCTTCGGTATGGCGGCTGCTAGGTTTTCCTAAGCTGCACCGATTACAATTAGGTCAGCATTCCTTATATAAAGGAATGTGACGTCTGCTGATGTCACTTGATAGTGACGTCTAACAGAATTATTACAAACTACTGAACGTAAGCAAACTACTGAGAATGTTCACAACAACTGAGAACATCTCTAGTATTCTAAGTACACGAAGAAACATAAAACTACTGAAACTACAAGTACAGAAAAGGAAATACAACTACTGAAAGGAATCCATCAACTACTGAAGAGGTCTTCTTCAGCTGTTGTGACAATCATCTGAAACTTGGTCTTCAGTCTTTGTCTTCAGCTCTTTCACTTCAGACTTTGTCTTCAGCTCTTGTCTTCAGACTTTGTCTTCAGCTCTTTCACTTCAGACTTTGTCTTCAGCTGTTGCAGACTACTTCAGTTGTTGTAATGTCCGTGGGACTTAAAGGTTTTTCTGATCAGGCTCATTGGTTCTTTTGGTCCAACAAACTCCCCTTGAACCAATGCAGCCAAAACCTTTAAGCTTATTGAGGTCCCACTTATTCTTGGCAGAAATACTCTCTTGATCAGCTTTAGAGATATAGGATAAGCATAGGCCAGGGAACAGGTTTCGGTAGATGTGAATGTCAAAGGATGGAAGGGAACTCTGTCCTGGGGAACTGGACACAGAGCCGTTATCCCAACCATGAAACCTACTTCCCATTGATGAGTCTATAAGACTCTCTGACGTAGGCCTCAAGGAGAACAACTTGTTCCTCCTTAGTGAGTTCTTCTGCTTCTCCTTCGAAGAAGAACTCTGGGCCATAGTACTCTGATAAGTACTTTACGTCTTTCCATTTTTCAACTCAACAGTTGTTATCTCTCTGTAAGCAAATTCATCTGGGTGAGTCCCTTCTAATAACAACTGGAGTTCATTTTTCTTGATCTCTTCAAGCCTCTTGTATAACAACCCCTTCTTGACCATTTTGTTCTCCATTAGAGTTTGAGGGGTCATCTTTGACTTGTAGGCTCTCTTGAAGTCTTCAAGTATTTCCCAGGGTGAGACTACAATGGCCAACATAATAGCAGCATCTATGGTCTTTCTCACTTGGCCATTGTATCTACTTGGTATGGATTTCTTATGAATTCTAGAACTAACCCTGGGGTCTGGCCAAATCCTTACTCTCTCCTTTTGATATTGAAAGGTATACCTGAGAGCATACAGCCTTTGAGCATGTTTCTCATCGCTTGTATAGATGATGACTGAGGAAACTCTTTGTCAATCATCTTCAAAAGTTACTCATCGTGCTGTTTCTGCTGTTCTTCTTCTTCAATCTTAACTTTCACCATTTGCCTCTGAAAGTCTGATGTGATCATTTGTTGACTTCTGGGCTCAGGTAATTTCAGAACAGCAGAGATTGGCAGACTATCTTCTTCATCATCTTCTTCTTCATCTTCTACCATCCTCAACACCCTTCTCCTCCTTCTGGGTGCATCACTGGATCTGGTTTGAGGTGGTTTTTGGGGTAAGGGAGTTGGTTTTGAGGGTTGAGTTGATTTGGAGAGTTGTGGGGTTGGTTGTTTTTGAGAGGGAGTTTGGGAAGGCTGATCTAGCATTTTTATGGTGAGTTTGGCTTTGGAAAGCTTGGCCATATCAGTTCTCTTCCCAGCACCTGCTTCATCTAGTGCTTCAATAATTAACCCCTTGTTGAATGCTTCAGAAGTACAGATTCTGGTGGTTATTGCCAGAATACTGTCTCTGGTCCATGATTTAATCTCAATTAATGATCTTCCCAATATTTTGCAGTAAATCTGATCATTATTTCCAACCTCTCCCTTTCCATCACACTATAACTGGCCCATCTTTCTTGTATCTCTTCAATCTCCAGCTTTCTGATCTCAGTGTCTAATGTGGCTGTATCAAAGCCCTGTCTGAAGAGTTGATCTATTATTCTGTCCATTGATCTGCTGTGAGCTTCATCGGCTTCTTTAATCAGATCTTCCAATGATTTCTCTTCATCAGGCTTTTGAGTTTCAGCACTTTTCTTTCTTTTGTATGTGATCAGCTGTTTTTCCTTTTCTTTCTCTTGTTTCTCATTTTCCACACTCTTTCTTTTTCGTTCTTTCACTGCCTTAGACTCCCCCTTTTTGGGTGCATTGGGTTCAGGGGTTTGAATGGCAGAAAGCTTCCTTTGCACAGCATCATCAACAAGTGTTTGTAGATTTGAGGAAATCCTCTCATCAATGGCTTTATGCACAATCTCATTGATGATGGGAGTGATGAGAGGTAGGAATTTTGAAATGTAGCAACCATCTGCTCAGAGGGGTTCTGTCCCTGAGAGGTGGTGCCAAAAACAGTGGCTGGTGGCTCAGTTGAGTGTAGTGGCTGAGTGTTTGGTAAACCTTCAGATGAAGGTGCCATCTGTGGGTTTATTGGGGCAGATGGACTTTGATCCTGAGACATTTTGGCAAGCAGTTCTTTGAGTCTGCTCACCTCAGCCTCAAGGATTGTGTTATGGGCTAAAACATCAAAGAAAAAGCCCAGGTCATCATCAGTCTTTGCTGAATCATCTGACCTCCTGATTGAATCAGGATGTACATGCCCTGAGTGTAGATCAGTTGTAGCATGTGCCCCTTGTTCTTGGTTCTGGGGACTTCCTGCCTCAGGACTGAGTCCTTCATCGGCAGTTGCCTCTGGTGAGGTCTTAGAGATGTTACCAACTTCATCCTGTTCATTTGCTGAATCAGTAGAAGTGGCAGCCTCACCAGATGTTCTAACCTCCTCCTCTACACGGGGAGATTGAACATTATAACCCCTGTGCTGTGGGTTATCAGCAGCATTTTGGTCCTCTTCCTCAGCTGTTGAGGTTCTCCCCATTGTAATTGGTGTCTGGGGAGGAGGAGAGGAATGCAGCTGACTCAACACTTGTGCAACAATAAATGTTGGGCTTTGAGGGGCGGTTGCATTTGGAGATAGGTTTGAAGCAGATTGCACCCGGGGTGACTGGTGCTCTTCAATGGTAACCTTCTCAATTGAGATAGGTTCCAGCATTGTGGTATCCCCAATTATGGTTGCATCAGGATCCTGTTGAGAGGATGCCTGAGCGGCTAGGGCTGGTGGAGTCTTTGACACTACTGGGGGGTTAGAACCAGTAAGTGTTACCTGTATTGGTGTTACAGGGGCATCCTCAGGGGACTCATCTCCCTGAGTAGCCTTTTTGGGCTTTTTGGTTTTGGGTTTGGTGGGGACTTTGGATCTGGAAGTGGAGGCTGTGGGTTCCCGCTGCTTGGGTTTGAGCAGCCGGGCAGCCCCTTTCATTGTAGGGTCAGAGTTGTGCCTGGAGTATACTTCAGGCAATACAGCCGGAGCAGGGACTCCAAGGCCAACAAGGCCGTCTGATTTTAGCTGTGTTAAAATTATGGCCATGAGAAACCTGGGATATAATATCCATCTGTTTGCCACAGGTTTCAAGGCCAGATCCTTTAGTTCCATAAACACTATCTCAGAAAAATTTAAAGTTTGTCGTTCAAAGATAGAGTATAATACCTGTTGCCATCGGGAAGACATTTGATCCCATGAGGAGGTTTTGGTGCAAGGCAGACATTCACCATGTGGAATATAAGACGTTCAGCATCATGGAAGTGCTTCTTCAGAATGGTGGTAGCACTTAAGTCTCCTTCATACCCGTTGTTGATGAAAGACATATCGGTTGTGCCTTTCGGGTATTCTGTGACACAGGTGGCATCATGTAGATCTAGGGTTTGTCGAATGATGTCCGGAGTGATGACCACCTGTTTCTGGTTGACCAACGACTGGAGAGTGATTTGGCTATCATTCTCACTAGTTTGCACAGAGACGTTGGTCCAGAACTGGCTTAGGGAATCGGGGTAGATGGTAGGATTCAGAAGAAACGCGGTTGGTACTGGGAATCTACCATAAGATCGATGGCGTTATCAAATTTGTTCCAGAAGGCCGATTTCGAGAGGTAGGCAACACAGTTGTGTCTGGGTTTGAGTTTCATGGTCGCCATTGTTGAGAGAGTGAAGGACGGAAAACGGCTAATGAAACGTCTGAAAGTAGGTTTAGGTATTTATAGGGTAAAAAAAACTGATATAAAACGACTGAAAGTGTTGGTGCTGTCATCAGTTGTTTGAAAACAACTGAAGACCTGGTTTTAACTTTCAGAAGTTGTAATAACTGAAGACTTGGTATTAGTCATCAGTAGTTGTGAAACTACTGAAGACATGGTTTTGGCTTCAGGTGTTGTAACAACTGAAGACTTGGTGTTAGTCATCAGTAGTTGTGAAACTACTGAAGACATGGTTTTGGCTTCAGTTGTTTGAAGTGAAGCAGCAGTTTGTAGAAACAACTGAGAGAAAAATTTCTCATCAGCTGTTGTCGTCAATTCTTAGCTCATCAGCTGTTTCATTCTGACCTCAACACTTCATCAGACTTTGTCTGAGTTTCAGATGTTTCATAGGTCATCAGTACTTATCTGTTATTCTGACATCAGCAGTTGTAACTACAGCAGTAGTTGTAACCACATCAGTTCTTTTCAACAGATGAGTACTTCAGTACTTTTAAGTAATTTAGTCTTCAGTAGTTATGAAAACTACTGAGGATAAAAGAACTTCAGTACTTATTTGTGACAGTAGTATACGAATGCTCATCAGTACTTGTTGACTGAGATCATCAGTAGTTGTCACTTATTCTAGCTGCAGCATACCAAGCCTTAACACTAGGTTTTGGAAAGTTGAACTGTCCAAAGGCTTAGTAAATATGTCTGCAAGCTCATCAGCACTAGGAACAAACTTTGGATCAATCAGACCTTTTTCAAAACAATCCCTAATAAAATGGTGTCTGATCTCAATATGTTTGGTCCTAGAGTGCTGGACTGGATTCTTGACAATACAAAGAGCTGAAGCACTATCCATTAGTAATGGAGTCTTAGTCTCTGTAATGCCATAATCCAGTAATTGATTCTGAAGCCAGAGTACCTGAGATGTACAACTTGCAGCAGCAATGTACTCGGCTTCAGCAGTGGATGTAGCAACAGATGTTTGTTTCTTACTCTGCCAAGAAACCAAACAGTTGCCTAGGAATTGACATCCACCAGAAGTTGATTTTCTAGTTAATTTACACCCTGCATAGTCACTATCAGAAAAAGCAACTAATTTGCAAGAGTGCCCAGTGGAATACCAAAGACCTAGAGATTGAGTACCTTGCAGATATCTAAAGATCCTCTTGACTGCAATCAAATGAGACTCTTTAGGAGCAGCCTGAAATCTAGCACAAACACAAGTTGCAAACATAATATCTGGTCTAGAAGCTGTTAAGTACATCAAGGACCCAATCATACATCTGTAAAGTGTTTCATCAACAGCTTTACCTTTCTGATCTGCATCCAGTTGTGTGGTGCTGCACATGGGAGTAGAACAGGGCTTACAGTGTTGTAAATCAAACTTTGCCAAAAGACTTTTTGTGTATTTTGACTGATGAATGAAAGTTCCATCAGCCTTTTGTTTGATTTGCAAACCTAGAAAGAACTGTAATTCTCCCATGGCACTCATTTCGAATTTTTGTTGCATCAACTTTGTAAATGCATCACACAACTGTGGATCAGAGGAAGCAAAATAATATCATCAACATAAATTTGAACAAGGAGCTTATGCTGACCCACTTTCTTAATGAACAAAGTTTTATCTATGGAGCCTCTAGTGAAATTATTCTGAAGAAGAAAGTTTGACAGTGTTTCATACCAGGCTCTAGGAGCTTGTTTCAACCCATAAAGAGCCTTATCAAGTTTATACACCCAATCAGGATGTTTATTATCCTCAAAACCTGGTGGTTGACACACATAAACTTCTTCTTTTATTTTACCATATAAAAATGCACTTTTGACATCCATTTGAAAAACTTTAAGATTGTGGAATGCAGCATAGGCTAAGAACAATCTAATTGCCTCCAGTCTGGCTACAGGGGCAAAGGTTTCATCATAATCAATACCTTCTTCTTGTGAAAACCCTGGACAACCAGTCTGGCCTTGTTCTTGACAATTTGCCCATTTTCATCTGTTTTATTCCTAAACACCCGCACTTACCTGGGGGTAGAGGAACCAGTTCCCACACTTGCTGCTTTTGAACTGAAGAAGCTCAAGCTGCATGGCATCAACCCATCCATTGTCTCTTAATGCAATATGATAGTTCTTTGGCTCTTGCTGACTGATGAAAAGAGCATAGAAGCAGAAGTTGGACAATTGACTTCTAGTTGAGACACCAGCATTGATATCACCAATGATTTGAGACGTTGGGTGATTCTTCAGCTCTTGATACACTATGAGATCTGTGCAAGTGTTTGTAGCACGCTCAGCAGCAACAGATGTTGATCCAGATTCTTGAAACCAAGTGTTAGATGGCAGGTCAAATGAAGTAGAGGATTCAGAAATCTCATCAGCATTTGTTGTGGATGGTGCTACTGAAGCTACAGGAACATCAAGTTGAGTAGACTCAGGCAGTTGATCACTAAACTTGAATAGGTGAGTACTGGGATCATCATGAACATCAGTACCACCAGATGGATGACTAGCTGCAGAAGGTGATGAATTCACATGATCTGCAACAGCTGGAGGCTGATAAGGAACATATTGCAGTATGTCCAGATCAAACAACTCCACAGGGTTTTGTGGGATTTTGTCCTTAGGAGATTCATTGAACTTCACATGCAAGGTTTCTTCAACCATCTTTGTTCTACAGTTGAACACTCTGTAAGCCTTGCAAGTGGATGAGTACCCAACAAAATACCCTGCATCCACCTTAGAATCAAACTTTTGGAGTTGATCCTTTGTGTTGAGAATGTAACAAGGACACCCAAATGCTCTGAAGAATGAAATTAGAGGAGCCAAATGATGTAGAACTTCATAAGGAGTCTTCATCAACCTCTGATTCACTAGAGCTCTATTTTGCACATAGCATGCTGTGTTGACAGCTTCAGCCAAAAGGTCAGTGGCAAACCAGAGTCAGCCAACATGGACCTTGCAGCTTCAATTAGGGTCCTGTTCTTTCTCTCCACTACTCCATTTTGTTCTGGAGTCCTTGGAATGCTATACTGCCTCTTGATTCCTTTTGAAAGGTAGAAATCATCAAGTGTATGGTTTCTAAATTCAGTTCCATTATCACTTCTTATACACTTGACTGATAGGGAATACTGCTTCTCAACATACAACACAAAGTTAATAATTGTCTGAGCAGCCTCATCCTTTGAATGCAAGAAGAAGGTCCATACAAATCTGGAGTAATCATCCACAATTACCAGACAGTATTTCTTCTTTGCCATGCTCATTACTCTCACAGGACCAAAGAGATCCATGTGCAGTAATTGCAAGCAGGCAGTGGACTTTGGTTCTTCTATAGGAGGGAATGAGACTTTGTGTTGTTTTCCTTTTAAACAAGCAGTGCAGGTTTCATCACAGAGGAACTCCTTTATTGGTAGACCTCTTACTAAACTATTGTGGATCAGCTGATTCATGTTTTTGAGATTAACATGACCCAGCCTTCTATGCCACAGTTTAGATTCCTGAGGAGAGGCCTTGGAGAACAGGCAAGGATGACCTTTTAACGCAATCTTCTTTGACAATCCAAGGCATATACTCTTCCTATCCTGTTGGCCTTCAGGAGAGTATGTTCATCCAATACCTTGTCAATCAGCCTCAGAACTTTGGAAGACAGAATCCGGCAGTTCTGGCTTGTGAAAAGTGCAACATGCCCTTTATCACACATCTGACTGACACTCAGTAGATTATACTTGAGATTCTCCACATGGTTAACATCATCAAATCTGATTTCTCCATTTGACACAAATCCTTTCCCGATGATGTAACCCTTAGCATCATTTCCAATGAGACAAATCCCTTCTTTCCTTGAGAGTAGTCATTAAGAAGAGAACTGCTCCCAGTCATATGCATAGATCCTCCACTGTCTACATACCAGATGCTTCTTTGGCATGCTGAAGAACCCTGCATTTATCATAAGAAACTAGTTAGCTTTAGAGACCCAAACCTTTTTGGTTTTGGGTCTGTTTTCATCAACAGATTTAACCATAACTTGTTTCTCATGATTAACAGCTGATGAAAGGTGGAGATGGTGCTGAAATGGATTCTTAGATTTGGGCTTGGATTTCCTTTTCAGTGGTTTGATCACAGGTGCATCTAGTTGGTTAACTCTCCCCAACAAATGCTGAACCATCATAACAAGTTGTGTCTGATTTGTTGCTAAAGCCTTCAGCTCATTTGACACATCAGTACTTGTTTTTGATGAGTTCCTGTGACCCACCATTTCCTCCTTGAAATTCACAGACTTCGTCTGATGTTTATCATGAGAACACTATCAGCTGTTTTCTGATAAACCCCATCCTTCTTTTTGGATTTGGTGAGGCCTTGGGTTTATCAGTTTGAGATGACTGTGGTACAAACTTGGTTTCAAACTCATTTTTCATTTTATTTATCTCTTCTTTAATGAGCTTATCTCTGTTGAGTTTGGAACCCTTTTTGTACCAGCATTCATCAGATAGATGATTGAATTTACCACATATTTCACATGGCTTATTCTTCATCTTGGATTGATCAACTGCTGAAGTGGAAACTACTGAAGGTGTGATCTTCAGTACTTTCCTCCTTTCAGTACTTGTGTTAAGTACTGAAGGATCGGTAACAACTGAAGACTTGTTCTTCAGCTGTTCTCTATCCGTCCTGAAAGACTGTATGATAGATTCCTCAGTAGTTGTTACTCCTTTTATTTCGTCAGATTTGAAATGCTTTTCAGATGTTGTGACTTGCCCTTCAGTACTTGGAGTACTTTGAGGGACAACATCTGAATTTCTCAGCTTCATGTGTTTATCAGCATTTAAACCATCAGGCAATTGACTTGCTGAGATCTTAACACTGACTTCATCCTCTAATTTTGTATTATCATTTGAGGATGAATCACATGATGATGTGGTTTGGAAATTACTTTCACCTTCAGATTTTACTATTACTTTTGAAGTAAAATCAGTAGGTGGTGCAGTATGATTGTAACCTATTCCAAACTTCACATTTGAAGCTGTTTGCTTGCTGAGAAGCATTTCAAATCCCTTGCAGGATGTTACCCAGCGGTCACACTCAACTTGGGTAGCTGCAAGTGTCTCTTTGAGACTTCTGTGGTTCTCGAGTATGACCTCTACCTTAGCCTTTTCATCATTAAGTTGGCATTTAAGCTTGTAAATCTCATCATCTTTGTCATTAAGTGCAGACACATACTCATCTTTTCTTTTGGAAATAGTTTTCTCAAGCTCAAGATTTTGATTGATTAAAGCTACATTTGCCTCTCTAATAGAGACAAAGGCAGCTATGCATGATTCAGAACATAACTTGGCTTTAGCCTCAGAAGATATCTGGGTTACCTGTGAAGATGAAGCATCTGAGCAGGAACCCTCAGTAGACTCCAGGGCCATGAGAGCAAGATTCCCAAAAGGATGTTCACCACCATGTTGACCAGCACCAGCAGATAATTGCTCATTGAAACCAGAAAGATCATCTGGTAAGCTGCTCCAGTCAACAACTCCTGGTGTGAAGAAGCTGTGATGAGGTTGAGATTGTGATGGAGATGGTTGAGGCTCAGGTAGGGCTTGAGGTTGTTGTACTATAGGGACATGAACTGGATTTGGCTGTGGCATGTAATAGCAGGGATAAGGGTATGGCATTGGACCCTGAGGGACAAAGTATGCAGGAGATTGAGGTTGTGAGTGATGACCAGAACTAGCAGGATGTTGCCCTTTGTTTTGTGAACTATTGCTTGGAAAGGTCACAAAGGGTGCAGAGGAGTTAGATCCAGTTGATCTACACTCTCTTGCAAAGTGCCCAAGCCTGTGGCATTTGTGACACCTCAACTTACTCTTGTCAAAACCAACTTTGGTTTTGCCAGAGAGTCCTGGAAATTTCCTACCAGTTCTCTTGTAGAACTTTTGAGATCTGATATTGATCAGGGCCATTTGGCTCAAAATATCCATCTCTTCTAAATCATCATCAGCAATACCCTGCAAATCATCCATGATAAAGCATAAATTATCACTATTACACCCAGAATGACTGTCAACACCAACAATGCATGATCAGAACTGTTTGAAGAGAAATCTATATGCTCATCATAATGACTTTCTGATCCAGCATATTCTGACTCATGACCGACCAAGGCAGTGTTAGCTGGTACAAAGTCATCAGAGAGCTTTCCTGATGATGCCAGTTTCCTTTTCTTCTCTATCTCTCTTTCAAATGTAAGCAGTTTCCCATGGAGTTGGGTGAGAGATAGGCTATCCAGATTTGCACTGGAGCGTAGGACAATGGTGTATGTGTCCCATCTCTCAGGCAGTGATCTGAGGAATCTGTTGTTCATCTGGCTGTTAGTATACTCATGCTTGACCATTTTCAGCTCAGAGATCAAGCAGGAGAAACGCTCAAACTGTTGAGTCAGTGTCTCACCCTTCCTATGAGAGAATGTCTCATATTGTTGGGCGAGGATTTCTCTGTTGTTTGCTAAGACCTCATCAGTTCCTCCGAATTGTTCCTTCAAAGCATTCCAGAGGTCATGAGCAGTTTCATGATGCATAAGCCCAGAATAGATTTCATTCGGCAGTGCCATGGCCAGAATTCCATGGGCTTTAGCATCAATCTCAAACAGTTTACGATCTTCATCTGAGTATTGCTCCTTCTTCTTCGGAACCATTTGATTGGTCTCCGGATTGTTCACCATAGGCTTGTGTGGACCGTGAACCACAGATGTCCAACAACCTGAACTGTTAACAGACAGGTGATGGAGCATTCTTCGTTGCCATATGTTATACTCACTCCTAACCAGCATCGGAGGCTTGGTTGAGGAGCCAGTATTGTGAGGATCATTAGATGGAGTAGTCATTCTCAGATTCAAACCAAATCAATCAAGTTTGAAAAGATTTAGCACAAAAACACAACAAACTCAATAAGAACCAAGAAGAAACTCAATTAAATAACCAGAACAGCAGAAAATCAATCTTTATAACCAATTCTTGCACATATGCTAATTCGATCAAACTATAGATATCAAAATAGCAGTTTCAATGATCAATTGTTAAACCGATCAATGATTAACCTGCTCTGATACCATTTGTTAGGATCAGAGATCTAAGTTTGATCAATTAGAGTTTAATCACAGCGGAATTAGAGCAAGAATTAAGCAAATATAGCAAGAACACAATAAATATTCAATGGAACAGTACACGGTTATATAGAAATAGGGTTTTCTGCATTGGGATAATAACATTCATGCACACATGCTTCGGTATGGCGGCTGCTAGGTTTTCCTAAGCTGCACCGATTACAATTAGGTCAGCATTCCTTATATAAAGGAATGTGACGTCTGCTGATGTCACTTGATAGTGACGTCTAACAGAATTATTACAAACTACTGAACGTAAGCAAACTACTGAGAATGTTCACAACAACTGAGAACATCTCTAGTATTCTAAGTACACGAAGAAACATAAAACTACTGAAACTACAAGTACAGAAAAGGAAATACAACTACTGAAAGGAAACCATCACAACTACTGAAGAGGTCTTCTTCAGCTGTTGTGACAATCATCTGAAACTTGGTCTTCAGTCTTTGTCTTCAGCTCTTTCACTTCAGACTTTGTCTTCAGCTCTTGTCTTCAGACTTTGTCTTCAGCTCTTTCACTTAAGACTTTGTCTTCAGCTCTTTCACTTCAGACTTTGTCTTCAGCTCTTTCACTTCAGACTTTGTCTTCAGACCTTGTTATCAGCTGATGTCTTCAGCTGTTGCAGACTACTTCAGTTGTTGTAATGTCCGTGGGACTTAAAGGTTTTTCTGATCAGGCTCATTGGTTCTTTTGGTCCAACATCCAGCTTTCTGGTAAACTGTGCAGCATTTTCTTGTTCATTTCCTTTTCTTTGTAATTGACCCCAATGATTTCAAGATCATTTACAAGTTGAACAAATCTATGAAGTTGTCTTGAAATTGACTCTCCTTTGGTGTGATGAAAAGTTTCATATTGGTTTATCAGCTTATCCTTGTTAATTTCAATCACTTCACTACTTCCTTCACACATGATCTGTAGAGCATCCCAAACCCCCTTAGCATTTCCATAATTTTCTAATCTCTTCAGAACATCCATTTTCAGTGCTTGTGTAAGGATGGAATAAGCTCTAAGATCAATCTTGATTTTCTTATATTCTTCTTCATCAAGATTTAAACTAGGATCCTTAATGGGAATTCTTGCAGTTTTGTACTGAGCAACTTGATCAGCATTTAGAGACAGTGGAATGTAGGGACCTTTGCAAATAGATATCCAGTAGTCAGGATCTACACCTGTAATGTAGTTTCTGAAACGAATTTTCCACTGCTTAAACTCAGATTTGTGTTTAAGTAGAGGAGGTTTAGAAGCACGCCTAATTTCAAAAAGATTATGAGAATCCATGTTAGATAAACTGATTTTAACTTGGTTGAGTAAGGTTTTAAGTTGATTTTAAGTTCAAGCAGTGAGTTGTTCTCTGAATTTTCTGTTCACAGTCTTTACCAGATCTATTAAGTTCAGATCTGTTAGCACAAAGGAGTTCTAAGTTTTTGTTGTTTGTGTGAGGGAAGGTTCGACAACAACACATCTGTATTGTTACCACTTCTTGGTGTTCGATTTCAGTATGTATGTTTATCAAAAGTATCGATCTTGCTGATAAACAACTCAGTCTACAGTTCAATCGATTTTCACACACAATCTGAGATGATTTTGTGATGAATTCAAGAGCCGAGGCTTTGATACCAATTGACTGGGTTTGAGAATAATATTCTCGGTTGATGTGACTCAACCTAGGATCGAATATGTAGACTAAGTCAGTAATATAGTCGTGAAATTACTATATTACAGAACAGCTGAAACTGAAATGAATGTTTGAGTAAATGAAGCACATGAACACAGAAGTCAAAGATGTATAATATTGATGTTATCACTATTGAAGTCAAAAACCTTACAAAGTTAGGGTAAGAAACCCTATTTATAGGCATACACATTGCCTGTACAAAAGACTAAACTACCCCTGATCTATACATGAGAATCTAGTCTAAGTACAAAATAAACATAAACATTTATAAGTTGTTCATCCGCATTAGTTCATGCGGATGAACATGTCTTCATCAGCATTTGTGGTCTTGTAATCAGCATTAACTTAGTTCATCCGCATTAGTTTATGCGGGTGAACAAGTCTTGTCAGCATTTCTTCATCTGTTCATCCGCATAGACTAATGCGGGTGAATAAGTCTTGATCAGCATTTCCTTTTGTTCATCCGCATGGACTAATGCGGGTGAACAAGTCATCAGCATTTCTTCTGTCTTCATCCACATTTGTTAATGCGGGTGAACAAACACTGGTCAGCATTTGTTCACAACTCATCCGCATTAACAAATGCAGGTACTTCACACTTAGCTTTTTCTTGTCTTTTCTTGTATTTTGTTCTTCTGTAAATAGGTCTTCTGTTGTGATGTTTTCTAACCAGAAAAACCTCCAACCACCTCTTAAGTTGGCAAGTATGATCCTTTCAGGGTCTAACAGTAATGCAACTAAATATTCTTTTGTAACTCTAACAACGATATATTATTTGAAAAAGTAATCATTAATTCAAGAAATAGTTTTTGGTTAAATTATTCCTCTGCGATTGTTTTCTTATAATAATGTGATTTAAGGCGTTTTTAATAATGAATGATGCTATGAATGTCCAACTATGGGGTCTCCGGGAACGGGGCCTTACAAGTTGGTATCAGAGCCAAAGTTTAAGAGAATTGGGTAAATTGTTTTCAAAACCTAAACTTAAACTGAGAATGGGACTGAATGGAAGGATGCCAGCCCAAGTAGCAACGTGCCATCAGGAAGATTTTTCATAAAGTTACGTGCGTGTGCTATTTGAATTATGTGCTCTTAGTAGATTTGAATACTGATGTAGTCAGGACAGGAAATGCTTGGGGATGAAGAGTAAAGTAAGTGGCTAATCATAACTGGCCACTGTAATTAGGGACTTACTATACTTGACATAATCTGAGCTATTACCTTGAATGACCTTGTTAGTGTTTGAATCTTATAGGAGGTAGATCTTATGGCGGGTAGGAAATCTGGGAAGGCGACCCGAGGCGGTGCTCATGGCAGGCGTACTACTGGGCCACATGTCAACCGGAGCAAAGCTAAGGCTCCTGAGACGACTCATGAGGACACGAATATTCATAGCCACCAAGAGGGTGAAGGATCGGCCACCCTCAAGTCTATGGTAAAGGAAGCTATTGTTGACGAAGTCTACAACATCATGCAAAACATGTTACCTTCAGTGGTGACCGAGGTGTTGAGGGCTGTAAAGGATGGTGAAAAGACCAACGATGCGGGGGAGAAGGAGAAAGCTGATGAAGAGCCATCTAGTCCTTGGGTGGTAATTCATGATGACGATAGTGAAGAGGAGAGGGAGGCCGCTAAGGGGTGCACCTATGGGGCGTTTCAGAGGTGCAAACCCCCAACCTTTGACTGCAACGGCAATGCCACGTTTGCTCACCATTGGGATCGAGAGATGGAGGCAGTCCTGGACATCAGTGAGTGCTGGGAGGATCAAAAGGTAAAGTTTTCCTCCCATTCTTTCGTGGACTCGGCATTATGCTGGTGGGACAACATTGTCCAAGCCGAGGGGAAACGGTTTGTTGCAAGGATGAGGTGGTCGGATTTGAAGGAACTGGTACTGGAGGAGTATTGTCCACATCGGGAGTTGGAAAAAATTGAGAAGGAGTTCTTACATTTGGAGGCTGGAAACATGACTCATCAAGAGTATACCTCCAAGTTCAATGAGCTCGCAAGACTTGTGCCGAATCTAGCAACTCCAGAGTCAAAGAATATTAAGAGGTACATGCAGGGTTTGCCCGTGTATATCAGGAGGAACATGATAGCTGCTTGACTGAGCACTTTCAGGTCTGCAGTAGATTTGGTCAGAAGGTTGTATGATGAGAGGGATCTAGTGCCAATTTAGAGGAAGGTTGAGAGGAGTTGGAAAAAGAATGGTAATGGGAAAAGGTTCAGGGACAACAACTTTGGGGTTGGGGAGAAGAAGATGAAGGTTGATAATCATCGCCCAGAACAAAGGAAGGGGAATGATCAGAAAGAATATAGGAAGTGGGAAGAGTCACCTGGGTGAGTGTAGAGTGGGGACAAACCGGTGCTTTAAGTGTGGAGGTGAAGGGCACTATGCTAAGGATTGCCGAGTACCGAGATGTTACCAGTGCAGAGAGGTGGGTCATTCGGGCCGGGATTGCAAGAAGGGTGGAGCAGGAGGCTCAGGGACCCAGACTATGGGAGAAAAAGGGACATGTGAGAGCACCAAGACCAAGGAAAAGGCATTCAACATGACCCGGGAAGAAGCCAGAGTGGACCCGGAAGTAGTTTTAGGTATGTTCTTGGTAAACCAAGTGTATGCTTCTGTGCTCTTTGATTTGGGTGCTAGTAGAAGTTTTGTATCTGCTACCTTTTGTTGTGAAATGCCTGGTAAGAATAAGAAGATAGATGTGCCTTTTCATGTAGAGATAGCATTAGGAAAGTCTACCAAGGTGACTGATATGATAGACGATTGCCTCATAGAATCAGACGGTCACAAGTTCCCTGCTAGATTGTACGTGATGGCCCTAGGAGGTTTTGATGTGGTGTTAGGAATGGATTGGTTGGCGACCTACGAAGCGAATATTGTATGTCGAAAGAAGATGATTCGGTTGACTACGCCTGATGGTAGTGCGGTTACAGTTCATGGAGACAAGGAATACACCGCTCCGCGAGTGATATCGATGATCACGTCAGAGAAGTTTATGAAGCGAGGGTGCGGTGCTTACCTAGCTTATGTGAAGGATGTGGATGCCACTGTGACCCAGTTGTCTGACGTGCCGGTGGTATGCGATTTCCCCGATGTGTTTCCTGAAGACCTACCAGGGGTTCAACCCAACAGAGAGATCGAGCTTCGGATTGACTTGATACCGGGAGCACAATCCGTAGCCATGGCACCATACCGGTTGGCTCCATCAGAACTCAAGGAGCTGACGATGCAACTACAATACCTCTTAGATAAAGGCTTCATTCGGCCAAGTATCTCACCATGCGGTGCTCCGGTCCTATTCGTGAAAAAGAAGGATGGTAGTATGAGGATGTGTATCGACTACCGTGAGTTGAACAAGTTGACCATGAAGAACCGGTACCTATTACTGAGAATTGATGACTTGTTTGATCAGCTCCAGGGTGCTAGTTGGTTCTCCAGGATAGACCTGCGATCGGGGTATCATCAACTGAAAGTGAAGGAGCAGGATATCCCTAAGACAGCCTTTCGCACGCGTTATGGACACTACGAGTTTCTCGTGATGTCCTTCGGTTTAACCAACGTGCCAGCTGCCTTTATGAACCTTATGAATTGGGTATGCCGACCGATGCTAGCAGATCAGTGATTGTATTCATTGACAATATTCTGATCTATTCGAAGAGCGAAGATGAGCACGCTTGTCATATCAAGGAGGTACTAGAGACACTTAGAAACGAGAAGTTGTATGTAAAGTTCTCTAAGTGCGCGTTTTGGCTGCATGAGTTTCAATTTCTTGGCCACGTGGTTAACCCCAAAGGGATAATGGTGGATCCAGTAAAATTCGAAGTTGTAATGCAATGGGAACCCCCGAGGACGCCGTCTTAAATCCAGAGTTTCTTGGGTTTGGCAGGCTACTAGAGGAGATTTATTCAAGACTTCTCTAAGGTGGCAGCCCCATTAACTAAGCTGACTCGCAAGGATGTAAAGTTTGAATGGGGTTCTGAGCAGGAGAATGCGTTTTAGGAGTTGAAGATGAGGTTAACCCAAGCCCCCATCTTGACGTTGCCTGAAGGGAATGAAGACTTGGTGGTATACTCAGATGCTTCGTATAAGGGTTTAGGTTGTGTGCTGATGCAATGAGGAAAGGTTATAGCCTATGCGTCCCGACAATTGAAGATCCATGAGGCTAACTATCCTACTCATGATTTGGAGTTGGCGGTTGTGGTCTTCGCATTGAAGATTTGGAGGCACTACCTGTACGGGACGAAGTGCACCATTTTCACCGACCACAAAAGCTTGAAGTACTTCTTCGAGAAAAAGGATCTTAACATGAGAAAAAGAAGATGGTTAGAGTTGATCAAGGATTACGACTGCGAAATTCACTATCATCCAAGTAAGGCGAATGTGGTAGCCAATGCCCTCAGTCGAAAGGAGAGGCCAGGACTGATTCGGGTGAAGGCTTGCCAGCTGGTTGTGACGCCGGATGTTATGTGTCAAATCAGGGAATTCCAAGATGAGGCATTAAAGGATGATAGGATCAACTCTGAACGAATGAAGAGGCAGGCGACAGATTTAGGGGAGAACACCTTTGGCGTTAAAACCCATTACGAACGGATGTGGATTCCTTGTTATGGGGAGCTGAGGGGAAGGATCATGGATGAGGCTCACAAAACACGGTATTGCATCCATCCTGGTACTACAAAAATGTATCATGATCTGAAGAAGGATTATTGGTGGCCAGGGATGAAGCGTGACGTTGTGGAGTACGTGAGTAAGTGCCTGACCTGTTTACAAGTGAAGGCGGAACATCAGAAACCATATGGGAAGATCCAACCCTTGGATATATCCGAATGGAAGTAGGAACACATCACCATGGACTTCATCATAAAGTTGCCTCGCACTGCGAGAGGATGTGATACCATTTGGGTGATCGTAGACCGCCTGACGAAGAGTGCACACTTTTTGCCAATCAGAGAGACTTACTCGTCGGAAAGGTTGGCGGAGCTGTTCATCAAGGAGATCGTAACTCGTCATGGCATGCCGGTGTCTATTGTTTCTAATAGGGACACCCAGTTCACGTCCAAGTTCTGGAAGAAATTTCATGATGCGATGGGGACAAGGTTACACAATAGCACGACTTATCACCCTCAGATAGACGGTCAATCAGAACGGACCATTCAGACCTTAGAGGATATGCTCCAAGCATGTATTATTGACTTTGGTGGAAGTTGGGATGAATACCTACCGTTGGCAGAGTTCTCCTACAACAATAGTTATCATGCCAGTATAGGCATGCTACCATTCGAAATGATTTACGGGCGAAGATGCAGAACCCCGGTGTGTTGGGGTGACATCGGGCAGAAAGAGTTTGGAAGTATCGTGGTCATTGAAGCCTCGTCAGAAAAGTTGGAAAAGATCAAGGCCTTCATGAAGGCAGCAAGGGACCGGCAAAAGTCCTACGCTGATAAAAGAAGGAGGCCAATTGAATTCCAAGTGGGAGATAAGGTGATATTGAAGGTATCTCCTTGGAAAGGGATTATCAGGTTCCGCAAGTGAGGAAAGTTGAGCCCTAGGTATATTAGGCCATTCAAAATCATTGCCAGAGTTGGTGAAGTGGCATACAAGCTGGAACTTCCCGATGAACCGCATGGAATTCATCCTGCATTCCATGTATCTCACTTACGAAAGTTCTTGGCAGAAAGTGACGTTGTTGTTCCTCTTACAGACATTGAGGTTGATGAAAGTTGAATTATATGGAACAACCAGTGGCTATATTTGATCAGAAGGAGAAACGGTAAGGAATAAAGTGATTGGCCAAGTAAAAGTGCAATGGAAACATCGTAAGGGATCAGAAGCCACTTGGGAGTCAGAGGAAGAAATGAGACGGCTCTACCCAGGCCTCTTTAAGGAATGACAGTTTAAGGGTACGAAACCTATATAAGGGGGGTAGACTTGTAACACCCGAAAAATTCAAAGAAAAGAAAAGTAAAGAAGAAAAGATAAATATCCAAAAGGTTAAGGGGTGAAGGTGTACAAAAGGTAAACTTACCCATAATGGGTTTCAAAAAGGTGGTAAGGCCGCCCATGACCCTCTCTCTCATGCATAATTTGGCTGAAAGCTTGGAAAAGAAAACCCCATCTGGTTTTAGAGAGAGAAAGCTCAAGTTCTTTGAAAGGTGAGATTTCCAGAAGATTTCTTCTCGATTTTCCTGCTGGGTTCGGGCTTATGAACCTATTTTTATGTGTTTTCTTGTGTTGGTTGTTTGTTTTATGTGTTTAGGTGTTAGATATTCTTGTTAGCTCTCGGGTTGTGGTGTTTCACTTAAAAGCTGCTAAGAGGTGAGTTCTAGAACCCCACTTTTACATGTTTTCTATTTGTTTTGGGGCTGATATGCTGTTTTCCTAACTAACTATGAGTTTTACATGGTGTACGGTTGTGTTTGATATATGTTGGTTTTAAGTGATTTCTATGATATTATGATGATGTTTGTAATTTTTTAAGCTTGTAACATGTTAGATCTATGTTAAGTTCAGGCTAGAATGATGTTTGAGATTAGAAAACCTCATAAGTTGCATTGCAGGTACTGAACAAGTGTTCGCTGTGGATGATGGTCATCCGCTGTTGACATTGTGTGTCCGCTGTGGACACTTAGAAATGTAGGACGTCCGCTGTGGACACTTGAGGAGTTTTTAGTTGTCCACTGTAGATGTTGGTTATCCGCTGTGGACACTGTCCGCTGTGAACCCTTAGAAAAATTTGTACGTCCGCTGTGGACGTTGGTTATCCGCTGTGTACTTATTTCACCCTCTGTACACTTTTAGTTATCCACTGTGGATATTATTCATCCGCATTGGACTATGTTCATCAGCTGTGAACACTTAGTGTTTTACTCATCCGCTGTGGATCTTGGTTGTCCGCTGTAGACTTAAGTTGTCCGCTGTGGAATACTTAGTACTTAAGCCGTCGCTGTATAAGTTACTCATGCGCTGTGAATACTTAGGAGTTTTTCTGAATTTTGGAAATAGAGTTCAAGTGTTAAGAACTTATGTTTATGGGTGTTTATGCTTGTCCTATGTTTCTAATGTTTTATTTACTTCTTATGTGCTGCTTGCTATGAATAATTATTACTTTTCATGATATGTGGTTTTAAGGTAATAATATTATAAAATTATTATTCATAAATAAGTGGACACAAAGGAAAAAAGAAGGACAGTGAAACATAATAAATGTTATCCAGGTCCTAACAAAAGGTGAAAAAGCCTTGCAAGCTTCCAATGGAGGTTCACGACGATGTTGTCATTAGCTCAATGATGTGTGGCTGTTTCAGGCCAAGAAAGGCATCCGGGTCTAATCCTTGTGATTGACCAATAAACTAATGGGATACAGTTCATGAGCCAGGCTTCATGCCTAGCAGTGTGGATCAACTGTTGGACCAAAAGAACCAATGAGCCTGATCAGAAAAACCTTTAAGTCCCACGGACATTACAACAACTGAAGTAGTCTGCAACAGCTGAAGACATCAGCTGATAACAAGGTCTGAAGTGAAAGAGCTGAAGACAAAGTCTGAAGTGAAAGAGCTGAAGACAAAGTCTGAAGTGAAAGAGCTGAAGACAAAGTCTGAAGTGAAAGAGCTGAAGACAAAGTCTGAAGTGAAAAAGCTGAAGACAAAGTCTGAAGACAAAAGCTGAAGACAAAGACTGAAGACCAAGTTTCAGATGATTGTCACAACAGCTGAAGAAGACCTCTTCAGTAGTTGTGATGGTTTCCTTTCAGTAGTTGTAGTTTCCTTTCTGTACTTGTAGTTTCAGTAGTTTTATGTTTCTTCGTGTACTTAGAATAATCTGAGATGTTCTCAGTTGTTGTGAACATTCTCAGTAGTTTGCTTACTTTCAGTAGTTTGTAATAATTCTGTTAGATGTCACTATCAAGTGACATCAGCAGACGTCACATTCCTATATATAAGGAATGCTGACCTAATTGTAATCGGTGCAGCTTAGGAAAACCTAGCAGCCGCCACACCGAAGCATGTGTGCATGAATGTTATTATCCCTTTGCAGAAAACCCTATTCTATATAACCGTGTACTGTTCCATTGAATATTTATTGTGTTCTTGCTATATTTGCTTAATTCTTGCTCTAATTCCGCTGTGATTCAACTCTAATTGATCAAACTTAGATCACTGATCCTAACAAATGGTATCAGAGCAGGTTAATCATTGATCGGTTTAACAATTGATCATTGAAACTGCTATTTTGATATCTATAGTTTGATCGAATTAGCATATGTGCAAGAATTGGTTATAAAGATTGATTTTCTGCTGCTTCTGGTTATTTAATTTGAGTTTCTTCTTGGTTCTTATTGAGTTTGTTGTGTTTTTGTGCAAATCTTTTGAAACTTGATTGATTTGGTTTGAATCTGAGAATGACTACTCCATCTAATGATCCTCACAATACTGGCTCCTCAACCAAGCCTCCGATGCTGGTTAGGAGTGAGTATAACATATGGCAACGAAGAATGCTCCATCACCTGTCTGTTAACAGTTCAGGTTGTTGGACATCTGTGGTTCACGGTCCACACAAGCCTATGGTGAACAATCCGGAGACCAATCAAATGGTTCCGAAGAAGAAGGAGCAATACTCAGATGAAGATCGTAAACTGTTTGAGATTGATGCTAAAGCCCATGGAATTCTGGCCATGGCACTGCCGAATGAAATCTATTCTGGGCTTATGCATCATGAAACTGCTCATGACCTCTGGAATGCTTTGAAGGAACAATTCGGAGGAACTGATGAGGTCTTAGCAAACAACAGAGAAATCCTCGCCCAACAATATGAGACATTCTCTCATAGGAAGGGTGAGACACTGACTCAACAGTTTGAGCGTTTCTCCTGCTTGATCTCTGAGCTGAAAATGGTCAAGCATGAGTATACTAACAGCCAGATGAACAACAGATTCCTCAGATCACTGCCTGAGAGATGGGACACATACACCATTGTCCTACGCTCCAGTGCAAATCTGGATAGCCTATCTCTCACCCAACTCCATGGGAAACTGCTTACATTTGAAAGAGAGATAGAGCAGAAAAGGAAACTGGCATCATCAGGAAAGCTCTCTGATGACTTTGTACCAGGTAACACTGCCTTGGTCGGTCATGAGTCAGAATATGCTGGATCAGAAAGTCATTATGATGAGCATATAGATTTCTCTTCAAACAGTTCTGATCATGCATTTGTTGGTGTTGACAGTCATTCTGGGTGTAATAGTGATAATTTATGCTTTATCATGGATGATTTGCAAGGTATTGCTGATGATGATTTAGAAGAGATGGATATTTTGAGCCAAATGGCCCTGATCAATATCAGATCTCAAAAGTTCTACAAGAGAACTGGTAGGAAATTTCCAGGACTCTCTGGCAAAACCAAAGTTGGTTTTGACAAGAGTAAGTTGAGGTGTCACAAATGCCACAGGCTTGGGCACTTTGCAAGAGAGTGTAGATCAACTGGATCTAACTCCTCTGCACCCTTTGTGACCTTTCCAAGCAATAGTTCACAAAACAAAGGGCAACATCCTGCTAGTTCTGGTCATCACTCACAACCTCAATCTCCTGCATACTTTGTCCCTCAGGGTCCAATGCCATATCCTTATCCCTGCTATTACATGCCACAGCCAAATCCAGTTCATGTCCCTATAGCACAACAACCTCAAGCCCTACCTGAGCCTCAACCATCTCCATCACAATCTCAACCTCATCACAGCTTCTTCACACCAGGAGTTGTTGACTGGAGCAGCTTACCAGATGATCTTTCTGGTTTCAATGAGCAATTATCTGCTGGTGCTGGTCAACATGGTGGTGAACATCCTTTTGGGAATCTTGCTCTCATGGCCCTGGAGTCTACTGAGGGTTCCTGCTCAGATGCTTCATCTTCACAGGTAACCCAGATATCTTCTGAGGCTAAAGCCAAGTTATGTTCTGAATCATGCATAGCTGCCTTTGTCTCTATTAGAGAGGCAAATGTAGCTTTAATCAATCAAAATCTTGAGCTTGAGAAAACTATTTCCAAAAGAAAAGATGAGTATGTGTCTGCACTTAATGACAAAGATGATGAGATTTACAAGCTTAAATGCCAACTTAATGATGAAAAGGCTAAGGTAGAGGTCATACTCGAGAACCACAGAAGTCTCAAAGAGACACTTGCAGCTACCCAAGTTGAGTGTGACCGATGGGTAACATCCTGCAAGGGATTTGAAATGCTTCTCAGCAAGCAAACAGCTTCAAATGTGAAGTTTGGAATAGGTTACAATCATACTGCACCACCTACTGATTTTACTTCAAAATCAATAGTAAAATCTGAAGGTGAAAGTAATTTCCAAACCACATCATCATGTGATTCATCCTCAAATGATAATACAAAATTAGAGGATGAAGTCAGTGTTAAGATCTCAGCAAATCAATTGCCTGATGGTTTAAATGCTGATAAACACATGAAGCTGAGAAATTCAGATGTTGTTCCTCAAAGTACTCCAAGTACTGAAGGGCAAGTCACAACATCTGAAAAGCATTTCAAATCTGATGAAATAAAAGGATTAACAACTGCTGAGGAATCTATCATACGGTCTTTCAGGACGGATAGAGAACAGCTGAAGAACAAGTCTTCAGTTGTTACCGATCCTTCAGTACTTAACACAAGTACTGAAAGGAGGAAAGTACTGAAGATCACACCTTCAGTAGTTTCCACTTCAGCAGTTGATCAATCCAAGATGAAGAATAAGCCATGTGAAATATGTGGTAAATTCAATCATCTATCTGATGAATGCTGGTACAAAAAGGGTTCCAAACTCAACAGAGATAAGCTCATTAAAGAAGAGATAAATAAAATGAAAAATGAGTTTGAAACCAAGTTTGTACCACAGTCATCTCAAACTGATAAACCCAAGGCCTCACCAAAATCCAAAAAGAAGGATGGGGTTTATCAGAAAACAGCTGATAGTGTTCCTCATGATAAACATCAGACGAAGTCTGTGAATTTCAAGAAGGAGGAAATGGTGGGTCACAGGAACTCATCAAAAACAAGTACTGATGTGTCAAATGAGCTGAAGGCTTTAGCAACAAATCAGACACAACTTGTTATGATGGTTCAGCATTTGTTGGGGAGAGTTAACCAACTAGATGCACCTGTGATCAAACCACTGAAAAGGAAATCCAAGCCCAAATCTAAGAATTCCATTTCAGCACCATCTCCACCTTCATCAGCTGTTAATCATGAGAAACAAGTTATGGTTAAATCTGTTGATGAAAACAGACCCAAAACCAAAAAGGTTTGGGTCTCTAAAGCTAACTAGTTTCTTATGATAAATGCAGGGTTCTTCAGCATGCCAAAGAAGCATCTGGTATGTAGACAGTGGAGGATCTATGCATATGACTGGGAGCAGTTCTCTTCTTAATGACTACTCTCAAGGAAAGAAGGGATTTGTCTCATTTGGAAATGATGCTAAGGGTTACATCATCGGGAAAGGATTTGTGTCAAATGGAGAAATCAGATTTGATGATGTTAACCATGTGGAGAATCTCAAGTATAATCTACTGAGTGTCAGTCAGATGTGTGATAAAGGGCATGTTGCACTTTTCACAAGCCAGAACTGCCGGATTCTGTCTTCCAAAGTTCTGAGGCTGATTGACAAGGTATTGGATGAACATACTCTCCTGAAGGCCAACAGGATAGGAAGAGTATATGCCTTGGATTTGTCAAAGAAGATTGATTTAAAAGGTCATCCTTGCCTGTTCTCCAAGGCCTCTCCTCAGGAATCTAAACTGTGGCATAGAAGGCTGGGTCATGTTAATCTCAAAAACATGAATCAGCTGATCCACAAAGTTTAGTAAGAGGTCTACCAATAAAGGAGTTCCTCTGTGATGAAACCTGCACTGCTTGTTTAAAAGGAAAACAACACAAAGTCTCATTCCCTCCTATAGAAGAACCAAAGTCCACTGCCTGCTTGCAATTACTGCACATGGATCTCTTTGGTCCTGTGAGAGTAATGAGCATGGCAAAGAAGAAATACTGTCTGGTAATTGTGGATGATTACTCCAGATTTGTATGGACCTTCTTCTTGCATTCAAAGGATGAGGCTGCTCAGACAATTATTAACTTTGTGTTGTATGTTGAGAAGCAGTATTCCCTATCAGTCAAGTGTATAAGAAGTGATAATGGAACTGAATTTAGAAACCATACACTTGATGATTTCTACCTTTCAAAAGGAATCAAGAGGCAGTATAGCATCCCAAGGACTCCAGAACAAAATGGAGTAGTGGAGAGAAAGAACAGGACCCTAATTGAAGCTGCAAGGTCCATGTTGGCTGACTCTGGTTTGCCACTGACCTTTTGGGCTGAAGCTGTCAACACAGCATGCTATGTGCAAAATAGAGCTTTAGTGAATCAGAGGTTGATGAAGACTCCTTATGAAGTTCTACATCATTTGGCTCCTCTAATTTCATTCTTCAGAGCATTTGGGTGTCCTTGTTACATTCTCAACACAAAGGATCAACTCCAAAAGTTTGATTCTAAGGTGGATGCAGGGTATTTTGTTGGGTACTCATCCACTTGCAAGGCTTACAGAGTGTTCAACTGTAGACAAAGATGGTTGAAGAAACCTTGCATGTGAAGTTCAATGAATCTCCTAAGGACAAAATCCCACAAAACCCTGTGGAGTTGTTTGATCTGGACATACTGCAATATGTTCCTTATCAGCCTCCAGCTGTTGCAGATCATGTGAATTCATCACCTTCTGCAGCTAGTCATCCATCTGGTGGTACTGATGTTCATGATGATCCCAGTACTCACCTATTCAAGTTTAGTGATCAACTGCCTGAGTCTACTCAACTTGATGTTCCTGTAGCTTCAGTAGCACCATCCACAACAAATGCTGATGAGATTTCTGAATCCTCTACTTCATTTGACCTGCCATCTAACACTTGGTTTCAAGAATCTGGATCAACATCTGTTGCTGCTGAGCGTGCTACAAACACTTGCACAGATCTCATAGTGCATCAAGAGCTGAAGAATCACCCAACGTCTCAAATCATTGGTGATATCAATGCTGGTGTCTCAACTAGAAGTCAATTGTCCAACTTCTGCTTCTATGCTCTTTTCATCAGTCAGCAAGAGCCAAAGAACTATCATATTGCATTAAGAGACAATGGATGGGTTGATGCCATGCAGCTTGAGCTTCTTCAGTTCAAAAAGCAGCAAGTGTGGGAACTGGTTCCTCTACCCCCAGGTAAGTGTGCAATAGGCACTAAATGGGTGTTTAGGAATAAAACAGATGAAAATGGGCAAATTGTCAAGAACAAGGCCAGACTGGTTGTCCAGGGGTTTTCACAAGAAGAAGGTATTGATTATGATGAAACCTTTGCCCCTGTAGCCAGACTGGAGGCAATTAGATTGTTCTTAGCCTATGCTGCATTCCACAATCTTAAAGTTTTTCAAATGGATGTCAAAAGTGCATTTTTATATGGTAAAATAAAAGAAGAGGTTTATGTGTGTCAACCACCAGGTTTTGAGGATAATAAACATCCTGATTGGGTGTATAAACTTGATAAGGCTCTTTATGGGTTGAAACAAGCTCCTAGAGCCTGGTATGAAACACTGTCAAATTTTCTTCTTCAGAATAATTTCACTAGAGGCTCCATAGATAAAACTTTGTTCATTAAGAAAGTGGGTCAGCATAAGCTCCTTGTTCAAATTTATGTTGATGATATTATTTTTGCTTCCTCTGATCCACAGTTGTGTGATGCATTTACAAAGTTGATGCAACAAAAATTCGAAATGAGTGCCATGGGAGAATTACAGTTCTTTCTAGGTTTGCAAATCAAACAAAAGGCTGATGGAACTTTCATTCATCAGTCAAAATACACAAAAAGTCTTTTGGCAAAGTTTGATTTACAACACTGTAAGCCCTGTTCTACTCCCATGTGCAGCACCACACAACTGGATGCAGATCAGAAAGGTAAAGCTGTTGATGAAACACTTTACAGATGTATGATTGGGTCCTTGATGTACTTAACAGCTTCTAGACCAGATATTATGTTTGCAACTTGTGTTTGTGCTAGATTTCAGGCTGCTCCTAAAGAGTCTCATTTGATTGCAGTCAAGAGGATCTTTAGATATCTGCAAGGTACTCAATCTCTAGGTCTTTGGTATTCCACTGGGCACTCTTGCAAATTAGTTGCTTTTTCTGATAGTGACTATGCAGGGTGTAAATTAACTAGAAAATCAACTTCTGGTGGATGTCAATTCCTAGGCAACTGTTTGGTTTCTTGGCAGAGTAAGAAACAAACATCTGTTGCTACATCCACTGCTGAAGCCGAGTACATTGCTGCTGCAAGTTGTACATCTCAGGTACTCTGGCTTCAGAATCAATTACTGGATTATGGCATTACAGAGACTAAGACTCCATTACTAATGGATAGTGCTTCAGCTCTTTGTATTGTCAAGAATCCAGTCCAGCACTCTAGGACCAAACATATTGAGATCAGACACCATTTTATTAGGGATTGTTTTGAAAAAGGTCTGATTGATCCAAAGTTTGTTCCTAGTGCTGATGAGCTTGCAGACATATTTACTAAGCCTTTGGACAGTTCAACTTTCCAAAACCTAGTGTTAAGGCTTGGTATGCTGCAGCTAGAATAAGTGACAACTACTGATGATCTCAGTCAACAAGTACTGATGAGCATTCGTATACTACTGTCACAAATAAGTACTGCAGTTCTTTTATCCTCAGTAGTTTTCATAACTACTGAAGACTAAATTACTTAAAAGTACTGAAGTACTCATCTGTTGAAAAGAACTGATGTGGTTACAACTACTGCTGTAGTTACAACTGCTGATGTCAGAATAACAGATAAGTACTGATGACCTATGAAACATCTGAAACTCAGACAAAGTCTGATGAAGTGTTGAGGTCAGAATGAAACAGCTGATGAGCTAAGAATTGACGACAACAGCTGATGAGAAAATTTTCTCTTCAGTTGTTTCTACAACAACTGAAGCCAAAACCATGTCTTCAGTAGTTTCACAACTACTGATGACTAACACCAAGTCTTCAGTTGTTACAACACCTGAAGCCAAAACCATGTCTTCAGTAGTTTCACAACTACTGATGACTAATACCAAGTCTTCAGTTGTTACAACTTCTGAAAGTTAAAACCAGGTCTTCAGTTGTTTTCAAACAACTGATGACAGCACCAACACTTTCAGTCGTTTTATATCAGCCTTTTTCTTACCCTATAAATACCTAAACCTACTTTCAGACGTTTCATTAGCCGTTTTCCGTCCTTCACTCTCTCACCAATGGCGACCATGAAACTCAAACCCAGACACAACTGTGTTGCCTACCTCTCGAAATCGGCCTTCTGGAACAAATTTGATAACGCCATCGATCTTATGGTAGATTCCCAGTACCGAACCGCGTTTCTTCTGAATCCTACCATATACCCCGATTCCCTAAGCCAGTTCTGGACCAACGTCTCCGTGCAAACTAGTGAGAATGATAGCCAAATCACTCTCCAGTCGTTGGTCAACCAGAAACAGGTGGTCATCACTACGGACATCATTCGACAAACCCTAGATCTACATGATGCCACCTGTGTCACAGAATACCCGAAAGGCACAACCGATATGTCTTTCATCAACAACGGGTATGAAGGAGACTTAAGTGCTACCACCATTCTGAAGAAGCACTTCCATGATGCTGAACGTCTTATATTCCACATGGTGAATGTCTGCCTTGCACCAAAAACCTCCTCATGGGATCAAATGTCTTCCCGATGGCAACAGGTATTATACTCTATCTTTGAACGACAAACTTTAAATTTTTCTGAGATAGTGTTTATGGAACTAAAGGATCTGGCCTTGAAACCTGTGGCAAACAGATGGATATTATATCCCAGGTTTCTCATGGCCATAATTTTAACACAGCTAAAATCAGACGGCCTTGTTGGCCTTGGAGTCCCTGCTCCGGCTGTATTGCCTGAAGTATACTCCAGGCACAACTCTGACCCTACAATGAAAGGGGCTGCCCGGCTGCTCAAACCCAAGCAGCGGGAACCCACAGCCTCCACTTCCAGATCCAAAGTCCCCACCAAACCCAAAACCAAAAAGCCCAAAAAGGCTACTCAGGGAGATGAGTCCCCTGAGGATGCCCCTGTAACACCAATACAGGAAACACTTACTGGTTCTAACCCCCCAGTAGTGTCCAAGACTCCACCAACCCTAGCCGCTCAGGCATCCTCTCAACAGGATCCTGATGCAACCAAAATTGGGGATACCACAATGCTGGAACCTATCTCAATTGAGAAGGTTACCATTGAAGAGCACCAGTCACCCCGGGTGCAATCTGCTTCAACCCTATCTCCAAATGCAACCGCCCCTCAAAGCCCAACATTTATTGTTGCACAAGTGTTGAGTCAGCTGCATTCCTCTCCTCCTCCCAGACACCAATTACAATGGGGAGAACCTCAACAGCTGAGGAAGAGGACCAAAATGCTGCTGATAACCCACAGCACAGGGGTTATAATGTTCAATCTCCCCGTGTAGAGGAGGAGGTTAGAACATCTGGTGAGGCTGCCACTTCTACTGATTCAGCAAATGACAGGATGAAGTTGGTAACATCTCTAAGACCTCACCAGAGGCAACTGCCGATGAAGGACTCAGTCCTGAGGCAGGAAGTCCCCAGAACCAAGAACAAGGGGCACATGCTACAACTGATCTACACTCAGGGCATGTACATCCTGATTCAATCAGGAGGTCAGGTGATTCAGCAAAGACTGATGATGACCTGGGCTTTTTCTATGATGTCTTAGCCCATAACACAATCCTTGAGGCTGAGGTGAGCAGACTCAAAGAACTGCTTGCCAAAATGTCTCAGGATCAAAGTCCATCTGCCCCAATAAACCCACAGATGGCACCTTCATCTGAAGGTTTCCCAAACACTCCGCCACTTCACTCAACTGAGCCACCAGCCACTGTTGTTGGCACCACCTCTCAGGGACAGAACCCCTCTGAGCAGATGGTTGCTACATTTCAAAATTCCTTACCTCTCATCACTCCCATCATCAATGAGATTGTACATAAAGCCATTGATGAGAGGATCTCCTCGACTCTAAAAACACTTGTTGATGATGCTGTGCAAAAGAAGCTTTCTGCCATTCAAACCCCTGAACCCAATGCACCCAAAAAGGGGGAGTCTAAGGCAGTGAAAGAAAGAAAGAGAAAGAGAGTGGAAGAGGAGAAACAACAAGAAAAAGAACAGGAAAAACAGCTGATCACATACAAGAGAAAGAAAAGTGCTGAAACTCAAAAGCCTGATGAAGAGAAATCATTGGAAGATCTGATTAAAGAAGCTGATGAAGCTCACAGCAGATCAATGGACAAAATAATAGATCAACTCTTCAGACAGGGCTTTGATACAGCCACATTAGACACTGAGATCAGAAGGCTGGAGATTAATGAGATACAAGAAAGATGGGCCAGTTATAGTGTGATGGAAAGGGAGAGGTTGGAGATAATGATCCGGTTTATTGCAAAATACTTGGGAAGATCATTAATTGAGATTAAATCATGGACCAGAGACAGTATTCTGGCAATAACCACCAGAATCTGTGCTTCTGAAGAATTCAACAAGGGGTTGATTATAGAAGCCTTAGACGAAGCAGGTGCTGGGAAGAGAACTGATATGGCCAAGCTTTCCAAAGCCAAACTCACCATAAAAATGCTAGATCAGCCTTCCCAAACTCCCTCTCAAAAACAACCAACCCCACAACTCTCCAAATCAACTCAACCCTCAAAACCAACTCCCTTACCCCAAAAACCACCTCAAACCACATCCAGTGATGCACCCAGAAGGAGGAGAAGGGTGTTGAGGATGGTAGAAGAAGAAGAAGAAGATGATGAAGAAGATAGTCTGCCAATCTCTGCTGTTCTAAAATTACCTGAGCCCAGAAGTCAACAAATGATCACACCAGACTTTCAGAGGCAAATGGTGAAAGTTAAGATTGAAGAAGAAGAACAGCAGAAACAGCACGATGAGCAACTTTTGAAGATGATTGACAAAGAGTTTCCTCAGTCATCATCTATACAAGCCATGAAGAAACATGCTCAAAGGCTGTATGCTCTCAGGTATACCTTTCAATATCAAAAGGAGAGAGTAAGGATTTGGCCAGACCCCAGGGTTAGTTCTAGAATTCATAAGAAATCCATACCAAGTAGATACAATGGCCAAGTGAGAAAGACCATAGATGCTGCTATTATGTTGGCCATTGTAGTCTCACCCTGGGAAATACTTGAAGACTTCAAGAGAGCCTACAAGTCAAAGATGACCCCTCAAACTCTAATGGAGAACAAAATGGTCAAGAAGGGGTTGTTATACAAGAGGCTTGAAGAGATCAAGAAAAATGAACTCCAGTTGTTATTAGAAGGGACTCACCCAGATGAGTTTGCTTACAGAGAGATAACAACTGTTGAGTTGAAAAATGGAAAGACGATAAAGTACTTATCAGAGTACTATGGCCCAGAGTTCTTCTTCGAAGGAGAAGCAGAAGAACTCACTAAGGAGGAACAAGTTGTTCTCCTTGAGGCCTACGTCAGAGAGTCTTATAGACTCATCAATGGGAAGTAGGTTTCATGGTTGGGATAACGGCTCTGTGTCCAGTTCCCCAAGACAGAGTTCCCTTCCATCCTTTGACATTCACATCTACTGAAACCTGTTCCCTGGCCTGTGCTTATCCGATATCTCTAAAGCTGATCAAGAGAGTATTTCTGCCAAGAATAAGTGGGACCTCAATAAGCTTAAAGGTTTTGGCTGCATTGGTTCAGGGGGAGTTTGTTGGACCAAAAGAACCAATGAGCCTGATCAGAAAAACCTTTAAGTCCCACGGACATTACAACAACTGAAGTAGTCTGCAACAGCTGAAGACATCAGCTGATAACAAGGTCTGAAGTGAAAGAGCTGAAGACAAAGTCTGAAGTGAAAGAGCTGAAGACAAAGTCTGAAGTGAAAGAGCTGAAGACAAAGTCTGAAGTGAAAGAGCTGAAGACAAAGTCTGAAGTGAAAAAGCTGAAGACAAAGTCTGAAGACAAAAGCTGAAGACAAAGACTGAAGACCAAGTTTCAGATGATTGTCACAACAGCTGAAGAAGACCTCTTCAGTAGTTGTGATGGTTTCCTTTCAGTAGTTGTAGTTTCCTTTCTGTACTTGTAGTTTCAGTAGTTTTATGTTTCTTCGTGTACTTAGAATAATCTGAGATGTTCTCAGTTGTTGTGAACATTCTCAGTAGTTTGCTTACTTTCAGTAGTTTGTAATAATTCTGTTAGATGTCACTATCAAGTGACATCAGCAGACGTCACATTCCTATATATAAGGAATGCTGACCTAATTGTAATCGGGGCAGCTTAGGAAAACCTAGCAGCCGCCACACCGAAGCATGTGTGCATGAATGTTATTATCCCTTTGCAGAAAACCCTATATCTATATAACCGTGTACTGTTCCATTGAATATTTATTGTGTTCTTGCTATATTTGCTTAATTCTTGCTCTAATTCCGCTGTGATTCAACTCTAATTGATCAAACTTAGATCACTGATCCTAACATCAACTGTCGGGGGTTAGCTACCACTAATAAATGTGTACCGATAAGGGTTCGGCATCTGTTGCCAACCAATAATGTAGGCTCTTGCTTTGTGTGATCCTAGTTAATAAAAGTGAAAGATAATGAAAGAAAGATTGATAAAGAATCTCTTAAGGATGGCTTATGTATGATAATGAATGATCACCATGTGAAGTTTACCAAAGTATATTTTCTATATTATTAAACTAGGACTCACTCAGCAACGCTGACTTTTTATATGTATATCAGTTGGCAGGTATGGATGTTGCTGAGGATGGCACGGCCGAAGCTACTTGGTGAATGGAGACTGGCATCCATTTATACAATTGTGATATTTTTGTCTTGTAATACAACTAAATATTCTTTTGTAACTCTAACAACGATGTATTATTTGGCAAAAGTAATCATTAATGCAAGAAATAGGTTTTGGTTAAATTAATCCGTTGCGATTGTTTTCTTATAATAATGTGATTTAAGGCGTTTTTAATAATGAATGATGTTACGAATGTCCAACTGTGGGGTCTCCGGGAACAGGGCCTTACAAGTTGGTATCAGAGCCAAAGTTTAAGAGAATTGGGTAAATTGTTTTCAAAACCTAAACTTAAACTGAGAATGGGACAGAATGGAAGGATACCAGCCCAAGTAGCAACGTGCCATCAGGTAGATAAAAATAAAGTTAACTGGTATTACGTGCATGTGCTATTTGAATTATGTGCTCTTAGTAGATTTGAATACTGATGTAGTCAGGACAGGAAATGCTTGGGGGATGAAGAATAAAGTAAGTGGCTAATCACAACTGGCCACTGTAATTAGGGACTTACTATACTTGACATAATCTGAGCTATTACCTTGAATGACCTTGTTAGTGTTTGAATCTTATAGGAGGTAGATCTTATGGCGGTTAGGAAATCTGGGAAGGCGACCCGAGGCGGTGCTCGTGGTGGGCATACTACTGGGCCATGTGTCACCCGGAGCAAAGCTAAGGCTCCTGAGACGACTCATGAGGACACGGATATTCATAGCCACCAAGAGGGTGAAGGATCTGCCACCCTCAAGTCTACGGTAAAGGAAGCTATTGCTGACGAAGTCTACAACATCATGCAAAACGTGTTACCTTCAGTGGTGACCGAGGTGTTAAGGGCTGTAAAGGATGGTGAAAAGACCAAGGATGCGGGGGAGAAGGAGAAAGCTAATGAAGAGCCATCTAGTCCCAGGGTGGTAATTCATGATGACTATAGGGAAGAGGAGAGGGAGGCCGCTAAGGGGTGCACCTATAGGGCGTTTCAGAGGTGCAAACCCCCAACCTTTGACTGCAACGGCAATGCCACATTTGCTCACCATTGGGATCAAGAGATGGAGGCAGTCCTGGACATCAGTGAGTGTCGGGAGGATCAAAAAGTAAAGTTTGCCTCCCATTCTTTAGTGGACTCGGCATTATGCTGGTGGGACAACATTGTCCAAGTTGAGGGGAAACAGTTTGTTGCAAGGATGAGGTGGTTGGATTTGAAGGAACTGGTACTGGAGGAGTATTGTCCACATTAGGAGTTGGACAAAATTGAGAAGGAGTTCTTACATTTGGAGGCTGGAAACATGACTCATCAAGAGTATACCTCCAAGTTCAATCAGCTCACAAGACTTGTACAGGATCTAGCAACTCCAGAGTCCAAGAAGATTAAGAGGTACATGCAGGGTTTGCCCGTGGATATCAGGAGGAACATGATAGCTGCTAGACTGAGCACTTTCAGGTCTGCAGTTGATTTGGCTGGAAGGTTGTATGATGAGAGGGATTTGGTGCCAATTCAGAGGAAGGTTGAGAGGAGTTGGAAAAAGAATGGTAATGGGAAAAGGTTCAGGGACAACAACTTTGGGGTTGGGGAGAAGAAGATGAAGGTTGATAATCGTCGCCCAGAACAGAGGAAGGGGAATGATCGAAAAGAATGTAGGAAGTGTGGGAAGAGTCACCTGGGTGAGTGTAGAGTGGGGACAAACCGGTGTTTTAAGTGTGGAGGCGAAGGGCACTATGCTAAGTGAGGAGTTTTTAGTTGTCCGCTGTGGATGTTGGTTATCCGCTGTGGACACTGTCCGCTGTGAACCCTTAGAAAAATTTGTACGTCCGCTGTGGACGTTGGTTATCCGTTGTGTACTTATTTCATCCATTGTACACTTTTAGTTATCCGCTGTGGACGTTATTCATCCGCATTGGACTATGTTCATCCACTGTGAACACTTAGTGTTTTACTCATTCGCTGTGGATCTTGGCTCTCCGCTGTAGACTTAAGTTGTCCGCTGTGGATACTTAGTACTTTAAGCCGTCCGCTGTATAAGTTACGCATGCGCTGTGAATACTTAGGAGTTTTTCTGAAATTTTGGAAATAGAGTTCAAGTGTTAAGAACTTATGTTTAATGGGTGTTTATGCTTGTCCTACATTTCTAATGTTTTATTTACCTTCTTATGGGCTACATGCTATGAATAATTATTACTGTTTCATGATATGTGGTTTTAAGGTAATACTATTATAAAATTATTATTCATAATAAGTGGACACAAAGGAATAAAAGAAGGACAGTGAAACATAATAAATGTTATCCCAGGGTCCTAACAAAAGGTGAAAAGCCTTGCAAGCTTTTCCAATGGAGGTTCACGACGATGTTGTCATTAGCTCAACTGATGTGTGGCTGTTTCAGCCCAAGAAAGGCACATCCGGGGTCTAATCCTTGTGATTGACCAATAAACTAATGGGATACAAGTTCATGAGCAGGCTTCATGCCTAGCAGTGTGGATCAACTGTCGGGGGTTAGCTACCACTAATAAATGTGTACCGACAGGGGTTCGGCATCTGTTGCCAACCAATAATGTAGGCTCTTGCTTTGTGCGATCCTAGTTAATAAAAGTGAAAGATAATGAAAGAAAGATTGATAAAGAATCTCTTAAGGATGGCTTATTTATGATAATGAATGATCACCATGTGAAGTTTACCAATGTATATTTTCCATATTATTAAACTTGGACTCACTCAGCAACGCTGACTTTTTATATGTATATCAGTTGGCAGGTAAGGATGTTGCTGAGGATGGCACGGCCGAAGCTACTTGGTGAATGGAGACTGGCATCCATTTATACAATTATGATATTTTTTTCTTGTAATGCAACTAAATATTCTTTTGTAGCTCTAACAGCGATGTATTATTTGGCAAAAGTATTCATTAATGCAATAAATAGTTTTGGTTAAATTATTCCGTTGCGATTGTTTTCTTATAATAATGTGATTTAAGGTGTTTTTAATAATGAATGATGCTATAAATGTCCAACTGTGGGGTCTCCGGGAACGGGGCCTTACAACAGGATCATATTTCTTAGAAATCGATTATTACCATTCATCCAACGTTATTATAAATGGAACTGGTTATGTTGATTGTCAATATATTATGTCCAGATTAAACTTAGACTTCAAGTTTACTTAGACACATAAGCTGTGATATTTATCATGTTTTGATTAAATTGTATGTCTTCAGTGTGTCCCACAATCAAAAATTCTGTAGAACTTTATCCAACTTCAAGACACTTTTGAGATTTCAAGTCACCCCAACTTGACTTAAACCTTTCACTTCTGATCAGCCTTTTCAAAATGAATTTTCTAATATAATATCTATTATGAGCATAACTAGCCTGAGAAATATTTCTAAACACAGAATATTAACAAGTTTTAGGACTTATTAACAGTAGTCGGACTTATGTTTTTTCCCTCGCAAGACTTTTAGGACTTACATGCCAAGTCGGACTTACATGCCCCATCTTTTGATTTTGCCTCCTGTGACAGAACATATTCTCAAAAAGAAAAATATTTATCATATAGTATGTATGTCTATGACATATCTTTTATTAATATGTTCATTGGCATATTTATTCATATATAGCCTTTTGGCTTCTTTTTGCTCCTTTTATTTGTTTTTTTCTCTTTTGTATTTTGTTTTCATTTATATATCTATTTTTTGTATTTTGATTTTTACATATATATACAATATCTAAAAGAAACTGGATCAGAAAGTAACTGACTTGAGTATGACCAAACTATAACTCTCAGTCTGTTTTAGTATGGAATCAGAGTTACCACAAAACCTTGATGTGTTACCCACTTTAGTCACAGATAATTACTTTCAGTGCATCACATAACCTAGTGCTTTTCATTCTTGAATGTCTAGCCTATCAATATATCAAACATAATCCAAGTAAGTTTCTTGTAAGCCTTAGGATGTAACAAATCAAAATCAAGAAATGTACTATTATTTCCAGTAAACTCTTGAAAATTTAATTTTCTCAATTTTTGAAAACCAAAATCTTTTTGTACTTTTCTTCAAACTATTTACTCCCCCTAAGAACAAAATCATTTTAAGTATTTTCAAATTTTCTTCCCCTTAAATTATGATTATCTAAACAGAAAATAACAATTTTAACCAAAAATAAAGAAAAATATTTTGTAAAAGGTGTAAGAATAAGCGTTAACCAAAGTTAATTATGCCCAAAGATTTAATTAAAAAATCAAATCTGGAATGATCAAATGCCTTAGTAAACAAATTGGAAATGTTGTCATCTGTGGAAATTGATTCCAAATGGATAAGTTTGCGTTCAAAGCAGTCACGAGTGAAATGCATGCGGATGTCAATGTGTTTGTCTTTAAATGCTGAATTGGATTTTTCATAATATTTAAAACTACAATATTATCACAAAATATTTTAGTATCATAAATGTTTAGGCCATAATCAAGGAGCTATTGTTGAATCCAAACGATTTATGAACAACAACTTGATGCAGCCACATATTCAGCCACTATAGTTGAAGTGGAAACTGTCTGCTGTTTCATACACTACCATGAAATCAGCCTATTGCCAAGAAATTGACAACCGCCAGTAGTAGATTTCCTGTCCAAGTTACATCCTGCATAAGCACTGTCAGTATAAGCAAATAAATTGAAATCAAAATTTTTAGGATACCAAAGGTCGAGTGTTGGTTGAACCTTGAGATACTTAAAAATCCTCGTGACAGCTTTCATGTGAGATTCCTTTGGATTACTTTGATAACATGCACACTGACAAAAAGGAAACATGACGTCCGGTCTGCTTGCAGTGAGATACATCAGAGAGCCGATCATTGATCGATACATATTCTGATCAACATCTTCTCCCGTAAGATCTGTAGTCAAAGTAGGACGAGAAGACATAGGAGTAGGAGCTATCTTGGAGTCTTGGAATTTGTATTTGTCTAGGATACTGTGAATATACTTTTCTTGATGTATTAGTATTCCCTTATCATCTTGTTTAACTTAAATGCCGAAGAAGAACATCATTTCTCCAAGAGAACTCATCTTAAATTTCTTCTTCATGACTTCTTCAAATTCCTTGCACAAGTCATCATTGGTAGATCTGAAGATAATATCATCGACATAAACTTGAGCGAGAATAAGATCATCACCGATCTTCCGTATGAATAAAGTTTGATTAATTGCAACTCTTGTATAACCATTTGCAAGAAAATGTTTAGTGAGAGTGGCATACCAAGCTTGAGGTGCTTGGTGTAAACCATAAAGTACTTTGTCTAACTTGTAAACATAGTCAAGATGATCTGGATCTTCAAAACTTGGTGGTTGACAGACATAGGTTTCTTCTTTCATTTCACCATACAAGAAAGCAGTTTTGACATCCATCTGATATACTGTGAAGTTTTTTTATGAAGCATATGCCAGAAAATTCGTATAGCTTCTAGTCTTGCAACAGGAGCATATACTTCTTCATAATCAAGCCCTTCAATTTGATAGAATCCTTGAACAACAATTCTGGCCTTGTAGCAGACAATCACATCTTTTTCATCCGTCTTGTTCTTAAAAATCCATTTCGTACCGATTGGCAACTTACCCTTTGGTAATTCGCACAGATGCTAGACATTCAACTTCTTGAATTGCCTCAGTTCGTCTTGCATGTCCTCTACCCAACTGTTTTCTTTTAATGCCATTTCAACATTCTTTGACACAATTTGAGATAGAAAACATGAATACAAACATGTATTTATCATTCCTGATTGACTTCGAGTTCAGACACCTTGTGATAATGGACCAATAATTGCTTTAGTTGGATGGTCTCTATTAATTCTCAACTGTGGAATAGCATCTTTAGAGATAACTTCATCTAAGTAAGACATGTGTCCAACTGGTTCATCAGCAGTGCTCCCTCCTTCAGGTGATAAACAATATCTTCGTCTTGATCATTGTTGACAGAAAGATCTTCAAACGGTACTTGAATTGTATCAATTGGATCAACTTGAGTGGAAGAGGAACTCTGATCAGAAACTTGTGGAGCTTGTTCAACAACTGGATCATCATGAGGTAAATCCATTTCAGAAATAGAAGTTGGAATAGTTGTAACACTTGAAGAAGAAGGTATATTTGAAGATATTCCTTTTGCTTGAGTAGTCATAGATCCAATATCATCAGAAAAGATATCTGGAATTTAGGATGTCAAAGGTAGATTAGCAGTAGAAACATTAGATGGTCGATTAAATGTTTCAATAAAGAAGCATAATCATAAACCAATGAAGACGCAGAACCTGCATCTGTTTTGTTAGATTCGTGCCAATAAAATCAAATGACTCAATTATTTGTTTTGATCTTTTATTATAAACCTGATATGCTACTTTGTTGGCTGAATATCCAATAAAATAACATTCATCAGCCTTTTCATCAAATTTTGATTTAGACTCGGATTTGTTTAACAAAGTACAAAAACATCCAAATGTTTTGAAATATTTGACTTTGGGTTTATGTTTGAAAAAGATTTTACAGGACCGGGTAAGGGTGCCTAACACAATTAGTTTCATAATGAGGAGAGACTTGGAACACTTAACAGTTCAAATAGAGAACCGGGTTTGATTATGAGGATACTAAGAACACAAGTAAGTAATAAGACAAAACAAGCAACAATAACACATAAATATGGTTTTCAAGGAGTGTTGTATGTTGCTCTCAAGTTCTATTACAAGTGTTACAAATCATATCTAAATTACAAGAACCTGAGACTCTTTATACTGCATCCTACAACCATCAATACGGAATTGACTAATCTAGACAACAAGATCAATCTAAAGTCAAAAGGCAGATTGCCTTTTGACTAGTGACTATAACATGCCAAAGCTCACATCCTTTTCTATTACAAAAAGGTTTACAGGTACAAAAGTAAGAAGTTACAGACAAAGACCTTAATCTATAGTTTACAAAAGCATGGACTTTTCACCAACTCATACAAGTTGGTGAGTCTTCAGAGTTGCAGCAGAAAATGTGTCAGCTTTATGTAAAGTAGATCAGAGAAAGCATGTCTTTCTCTGTCTTCAGAAGAAATCAGTCTTCACAGCAAAATGGCTTTAGAAGACTTTGTCTCTGAAGCTTCAGAAGACTTCATCTTTGGCTTCGGAAAATTTGGACTTTGGCTTTGGAAGATTTTACACTTAGAGTATTTTTTGATGTAGTGTGTAAAACTTCCGAAGCACTTCTACCTTTGTACATCCAGTGCATGGATGCAGGAAGACCTTTGGTTGTTTTGTCTTCTTTGGTTGCATCAGCCTTATAATCTTCTGATATTACCTTACAAACTCCCCCTAGGCTGATGCTAACAAAACAGAGAAGTACTTCAGATGTTGATAGTCCTCATTAGGATCAAGACCAAGCCTCTCTTCATCATCTGGTCAGGATCCTTCAGACTTTCATAGTATCTTCTTTTGTCATAAAGATCATGTAGAGGAAGATCAAGCATGTCTTGCCACCCTTGATCTCTGATGACATACCATCTGTCCGAATTGGCAGCAAAACTCCAGGACAAGATGGGTCTTCCAATGGCAAGTGGCTCTACTTGAATAGGAGTTGGTTGAGCAGCCTCTTCATACACTTCCTCAGGATGCTCTGACTCATCCTGAGGTGTGGAGGTGGATGCCTTGGTTTTCTTCTTCTTTGAAACACTTTTCTTGGCCATCCTTTTCCTCCTCTTTGAAGTTTTCAACTGAGATGACTGGTCTTCAGCACCAGATTGTTCTATTGTGTCCCTATCAGTTGGGATCTATTCTCTCATAGGTTCAGATGGAGAGAAAGGAGAACCCTGATGCGGATCAGAAGATAAAGTTGGCTGAGATGCAGCTCTAGGATCAGGTTGTGTTGTCACAGGGGGTTCAACCTTCACCTCAACTTCAAGTTGAGCTGAACTAGGTGGAGAATGCAAATCTACAAGCTCTCCCCTTTTGATCTTCTGCTTGATCACTCTTATATGCTCATCCATGATGGATAGAGACATAGGACCAGGCCTCCTTCCGGAGAATCCGTACAGCTTTAAGAAGCTCATCATCCTTTGTCTATCTTTAGCCTTCTTTTGGCTTTTGTGGATGATGGCCCTTGACCTTGCAACTTCTTCCCTTAACTTTCTCTTAGCAGCTTTTCTTTCTTTTATGGATTGTTCCTCTAGCTGCTTGAGATATTCAAACTTTATGTACTCAAAGGATAAGGGAAGAAGTGCAGCTGCCTGATAGAGTCATGTGGAACTTCGGTAATTGATCATATTCATTCTTTCCGCTTCCCTATCTACCTAAGGTTATGCATCTACCACAGTCACTGTCTCAGGACTTTCTTGAACTGGGGAGAGGATAGAAGCATGCTTGTAGAGCCTTTTTAGTCTCCTTTCTTCTTTAATCTTGAGGAGCAATGTTGCATCCTCTACCTCCCTCCTCTCCTTTGATAGCTCAGTGTCAGCCAGCTCATTTAACTCTTCTAAGGGGAGAGATATGAGTTCATCAATATTATAGTTCCTGGTCCCCAAGTAGTTTAGCCTGGCTACCCTCAACTTATCATCTTGAGTGTTTGGCCTGGGGGCAGCTAGGATAGCAGCTTGCATGAAGCCTGAGGACCCTCTTAAACTCTCTCCCCTTAGCTTCCTCTTCCTCTCTCTCTTCTCCTCCTCTAACTCCTCAGATGTCATTTTTCTCTTCCCATTGTCACGCACAGGCCTTGGTGACTCAGGGTGGAGAGAGCTTTGGCCTTCATTGCTTGGTTCAACAGTCAAGCTCTAGCCAGAGAGAGGTTATGGAGCACCATCACCAGCTAGTGCTTCACTGAGGGTACTGGGTGAAGAAGGAGATCCTGTCTCAAGGTTCACAGTTTCAACCTTTAGGCCTTCAGTCAAGGTTTTCCCTTTGAAGCTAATCTTGGGGTCCACCTCAACATCCAGTTGACCAAAGATCTCACCTGCTATCCTCTGTCTATATAATCTTGATCTCATCTTGAACTCTTCTAGAACCCTTTCTTGTATCTAGTCTGCTAGTCATCCAGCTTGATTGTTTTGGCTTGGGTTGACAAGTGGAAGATCAACCAGATTTATGCACTCATAGAAACTCAGGTTTGAAAAGTTGAATTTTTCTTGTTGACCCTGAGTTCTAAAGAAGATGAGAGCTCTTCTTTCTGTGTCATACCTCCATCCCATGATTGGGTTCTCAAAGTGAGGAGATAGGGTAGACATGGCTCTGGGTATACTCTCCTCAAATAGACTTTGAATGAGAGAGTCTACATCCATGTAGACTTGAGGAGGTTATTGAGTATGGACTATTGCAAGAAAGGGTGGTGAATCCTCTATGTCCATACTCTGAGAGGAACTCCCAGGTTCTATGACTGTTTGGACTTTCTCCCCCTTTTTGATAGCATCACCTTCTTGCATAAGTGAGCTGGGGGTTGAGTCTTTCATATTCATTGGTTCTTGTGGACCTAGTTGAGTTTGTCTTGGTGGTCTCTCAGCTAGCTGGCCCTTGAGATCAGTGATCTCAAGTTGTTGGTCATTGACCCTTCTTTCTAAGACAATCACCTGAGATTCCAGATGACTTATATTTGAGACTAAATAGGTGCATGTTTGAGTCAGTTTTTGCACCTTTAGTTTCAGACTCCCCTCATCTTTATCAAAAGAATCACAGGGGGATGAGAGAATTGGACCAAGATCATCCTCCTCATCACCAGCATATTATTCTTGGCTGCTGGATTTCCCCTGCCTTATGACAGCTTCAAGAGAAGTGTCAAAAAGCTGGGTTGCTATGGTTGAGGTCTTAAAGATGTAATCACTTACTGAAGTGAGAGCCTCTTCCATATGGATCTCCTGAACAGGTTTAGGGAGATCCACCTCAATGATAGGTGAATGATGTGGGATAGACCTGGGTGAGACAGGAGTACTCATCTCTCCTTGAGTAGGTGTAGAGAAGAGAGACTCATGGTACTCGTTGAATGCCATGTCTTCATCATCATAGAAGTCAAGGCTGGGAATTGGTTGGTTTAGATCCAGTGGCTGGGGATAGTAACTGTCCCCAGAAGGTTGTTCACTAGAGTGTTGAGACTTTGAGTGAAGGGTTAAGGCTGTTTGGGGTATGAGCTCATCAGGCTGAGCATGAGGAACCTCAGCACTGATCATATGAGGGAAAGGAGTGGTTTGCTCCTCAGGGGAAGTGGGAGCTCGAGTGTCCACTTCCTCCTGTAAGGTTGGTGATATGGGGGCCTGCACAAGATGAATAGCATGTGCAGGGGTTTGTTTGGTTTCTCTTTGGAAGGTGATGGTTATTATGGGTTGTATGTGTGGTTGAGAGATAGAAGGTGTGGGTTCAACACTAGCTGGTGCTGCTAGGTTGCCACCTTGAGCAATGAGTTCAAACATTTTTGGGGCAAGGGCTGTTTCTACCCCAGAGAAGCCAACAGTTGGCATCCTCGTTATTTTGAAGATGCCAGGCTTCATTTGTCCCAATTTAAGAATATTACCTGTTCCTCTCAACTGTGAACCCAGTTCACAGTTGAGAATGTGGTGGACATATCTAGGGAACATATAATACTCTAGGGAGTCTAAGTTAGTAAGTAAATTGGTATATACAAATTGTGAATACCTGAACTTGACCCCTTGAACCATTCCATGGACTATGAAGGAGAGGTCTTTTGGAATCTGATCCTATCCTCCATGCTTGTTTGACAAGCTGTGTATGACAACATGGAGGAGGTACCTCCATTGGGATGAGACCTTCCCCTTCCTGAAGGTTTTGACTGAGAAGTCACCCTCATAGCCCATCTATGCAAAGGAATGGTTGACTGCAGCTTTGGGGAAGGACAAGTCACCTTCTACATCATCCAGCTGAAGATGTGTGTTTTTGGTGGTCGGAGTGATGAAGATTGTCCTCCCCTGCACTATGACAGACAGTGCCTTCTCCCCGTCCATGGTGACCTCTTCGCAGGTCCGCCAGAACTCCAATAAATGATCCTCATAGAGAGGAGGATCAATGGTGAGGGAGGTGAAGTAGTTGGTCAAAGAAAGGTAACGACAAACCTCTGAGAAACCTGGATCTTTCTCAAAGTCTAATAGAGCAACTTGATTATGTTGCTTGTGAAGATGCATGGAAAAATCATGTTGATTTATGCGGTCATGGTTGGCCATTTGAAGTAGCTTTTCGGTGAAGGAAGATAAGAACGAAGGCGGTTTGTGGGTGAAATTAGGTTAGAGAACAATATAGATGAAGAGGAGAGTGAGAAGTGGGGGAACTGTTGAGAATATATATGAAATGGATTTGAAACAAAGTTAATGCAAAAGGATAAACTTTGAAATCCAAAAGTACGTCCCACCTCTGAAAAAGTGCCTAAAAAGGTAGTTATTTTGGAAGTTGAAAATCTTCCGAAGGTAATTTAGCTTCGAAAGTTTTTAAGAAAAAGCTTCTGAAGTCAATTTGGCTTCGGAAGATATTCTTAAGAGTTGTGAAAATTTGGCTTCGGAAGAAAAATACTTAGAAATTTTTTTTCTTTCGACACATATTTGGTTTCAGAAGATATTAAGAATTGGGAGTTTTATTCTAAAGAGAATAAATCTTCCGAGACTTAATTGCTTTCGGAAGATATTTGTCATTCAAATACATGTAAGTACTTAGAAGCATATTTAAACTTCAGAAGATATTCTCAGAATTTATTCCGAAGTTAAATTTCTTATACGTAGTTAGTTGATTTGAAGACATAAATTTCTTCCGAAGTCAACTTGAAATTTTCCGAAGGAAAATATGTTTGAAAAATTTTTCAAAAATATAAGGAATATAAAAAAAAATTCTTCCAAAATAAACTGGGCTTATGAAGGTAATAAAATAGACAACTTAGGACACACAGGTTTTAGAAATAAAGTTGATTTAAGTTTTAAGAAAATCTACTCAAAGTTAATCATCCCAATAGCTGATACAAGATATTTGAATCTCTGTTCATCAAAAGCTTTAGTAAACAGATTAGCATATTGTTCATTTGTGTTAACTTTGACTAATTTGATTAATCCCTTCTTAAAATTATCTCTAATCAAATGATACCTGATGTTGATGTGTTTGGTCCTTGAGTGCTGCACAGGATTATCTGTAATGGAGATAGCACTGTTGTTGTCTATATGGATGGGAGTCTCTTTGAAGTTGAATCCATTGTCTAGCATCTGATTCTGAATCCAAAGCACTTGAGCACAGCAACTTACAGCAGCAATGTATTCAGCCGCAGCAGTTGATGCAGAGACATAGGATTGTTTCTTGCATTGCCATGAGACAATCCTTCCACCAAGGAATTAACATCCCCCAGATGTAGACTTTGCAGTCATGTTGCAAACACCATAGTCACTATCTGCATAAGCATACAGATTGAAGTCAGAACTCTTTGGATTCTAAAGGCCAAGCTTGGGAGCACTTTTGAGATATCTAATAATCCTCTTGACAGCCACCAGGTGTGACATCTTAGGGTTGGCTTGATATCTTACACAGATGCATGTGGCAAATATGATATCAGGCCTGCTGGCTATTAGGTACATAAAAGACCCAATCATAGCCCTGTAAAGATGTTCATTCACACACTACCCCTCAAGATCAGGTCCTAGGGAGTGGTTTCTAGCTATGGGTGTCTTAGCAACCTTACATTCAGTCATGTTGAATCTTGTAAGTATGTCTTGTACATACTTTGACTGACTTATGAAGATGCCATTGTCAACTTGCTTCACTTGAATTCCCAAAAAGAAATTTAGTTCCCCCATGGCACTCATTTCAAATCTGTTCTTCATCAGCCTCTCAAAGTCTTTGCAGAGCTTTAGTTAGTTGAACTAAAGATAATGTCATCCACATATACTTGAACCAGCATTAATTCATTCCCTGTTCCTTTGATGAAGAGAGTTCCATCTATAGTACCCCTCTTGTAACCATGTTGACAGAGATACTGAGATAGTATTTCATACCACTTCCTTGGAGCTTGGTGCAGCCCATAAAGAGCTTTATCAAGCTTGCAGACATAATCAGCATGATCTAGGTCTGCAAAGCCAGGTGGTTGTTTGACATACACCTCTTCATCAATCACCCCATACAGAAAAGCACACTTGACATCAAGTTGGTAAACCTTGAAATCCTTGGATGCAGTAAAAGCCAGGAAAATTCTTACAGCTTCAAGTCTTGCCATAGGAGGAAAAACATCTGTGTAATCAATTCCCTCTTCTTGTGTGTACCCTTGAACAACTAGTCTTGCCTTGTTTTTGATGACAAGTCCTCTATCATCCTTTTTGTTCCTAAAAACCCACTTGGTTCCTATAATAGTCTTCCCATGAGGAAGAGGACATAGGTTCCAAACCTTTTGTCTTTTGAATTGTAGCAGGTTCTCTTGCATTGCTTCAACCTAGATTTCATCTTTCAAACCCTCATCAACTTTCTTTGGCTCAACTTAGGACAAGAAGCAAGAATATAGACAAACATTTTTGTCATGGGTTTGTCATCTTGTTCTCACCCCTGTATCAACATTTCTAATAATGTTTGTGGTGGGGTGTGACTTGTGGATCCTAAGTTGAGGGATCACAGCAAGTTGATTTGAAAGATCTAGATTAGAGAAATTCAGATCTGGCAATAGAGTGTCACCCACCACATCAGCATACTTATCAAGTGAGACTTGATCCAATAAGTATATGACATCATTTATGTTCTCTTATATAAAGTGGTTATCAGCATCAAGAAATTCTTGATCACTATCACCACCTCCATTTCCTCCTACATTTGAAGCTCCTTCACCTGAGTTTTGAACCTCTAAGCTGGAATTTGAAGGCATCTCAGATGTATCAACTGAATTTGTCATGTTTGTGCTGATAGATCTTCATTTGCAGGGTTAGTCACCAATGGAGCTGAGGTAGTAATCTTTCTTGGTATTCTCAGCTCAAATCTTGGGTCAGGATCTCCTGTTGATATGTTATCTGTAGATCCTGAAACATTCTCACAAGACTTGCTAAAAAGTTGGTAACTAAGTCAAGATCAAATAGCCAATCTGAACCAGAACCTTTCATAATAGGAGTGTGCTCATTGAAGGTCACATTGGCTGACTCCTCAACTACTCTAGTTCTGAGATTGCATACTCTATAAGCCTTAGCTTGGGAAGAATATCCAATAAAGTGTCCATCATCTGACTTCTCATCAAATTTGGCTACTTGATCTTTGGTATTCAAGATGGTGCAAGGATATCCAAATGACCTGAGGAAACTAATAAATGGTCTCCTTTTATGCCACAGCTCATAAGGAGTCTTACTATGAGTCTTAACTACTAAAAATCTATTCTGCACATAGCAGGCTGTGTTAACTGCCTCTGTCCAGAAGGTGATGGGTAGTTTAGAGTCAGACAACATGGTTCTTGCAGCTTCAATAAGTGTCCTGTTTCTCCTCTCAGCAACACCATTTTGCTGATGAGTCCTGGGAGCACTATATCATCTTGTAATACCCTTTTCATCACAAAATATATCAAGGATTTGGTTCTTAAATTTTGTTCCTTGATCACATCTTATGGTCTTGACCTTGTGATCAGATTAATTCTCAATTTTTAGAATGAAGTTGTTCAAGCACTCAGGAGTCTCATCCTTAGTTCTAAGGAAAAAGACCCAAGTGAATCTTGTGAAATAATCTATGATCACTAAACAATATAAGGTCCTTCCTAAACTCATTACACTAGTGGGGCCAAAGAGATCATGTGTAATAAATGTAGGGGAGTAGTGATAGAGTTCTTTTCCTTTGGCTTGTGAGACACTTTGTGTTGCTTCCCTTTCAGGCATGCAACACAATGATCATCACTTGTAAACTCTTTCTTTGGCATTCCAGTTACCAAATTATTCCTAATTAGTTTATTCATTTTCTTAAAGTTTACATGGCACATTCTTTTATGCCATAGGAAAGACTCATCACTATTTGCTTTAGATAGAAAGCAAGAAACCTCTCCTAAGGGAGATGTTTTCTGCAAGTCCATCTTATACATGTTCCTATTCCTGGGGGCTCTGAGCAGGATATGCTCATGAGGAATGACCACCCCAGGCTTAAGAACAATGCACTCATGCTCAGTAAAGAGTATGTTGTGTCTATGATCACAAAATTAGGATACACTCAGTAGATTCTATCCAAGCTCCTTAACAAAATTTACCTTTTCAATGGTGAGCTTACCATTTATGACCATACCCCTTCCAGTGATGTAACCACCAGCATCTCCTCCAAAAGCAACTGGTCCTCCATCAATTTTCTCAAAATTGTGAAGCAAAGAACCATTGCCAGTCATGTGTCTTGAACAGCCACTATCAATGATCCACATATTTCCCTTGGTCTTTAGCTGTTCCTACACAAAAAGAAATGGTTAGTTACACTTGGAAACCCAAGCCTCATTGGTCTTGGGCCTTTCAAAGTGATCTGAAGACAATGTAACAGTAACAGATCCTATATTCAAGCTTTGAGGATCATTAGTTACTATTGATGAAGAACTCTCAATCACCAGGTCTTTCTTCATCTTCCACACCATCTTTGGAAGATTGGACTTGACCTTCAACACCTCAGAAGTTTCAATAACTTCTAAATTTTTGGATACTGGACCTTCAGAAGATCTTGCTTTCACTGCAGCATGCTTTAGTACTTCGAAAGCATTCCTTTCTTTCGAGACCAAAATTTCTTCCGAAGACAAGTTTTCACTTGTCTTCTTCTTCACTTTGGAGCTTCCAAAGGAAACAAATTTTCCTTTCGAAGCTTGCTTTTCCTTCTTCTTCCTAGAAGCTTTCTCTTTGACCATGTGGATAGTGCTTTTGGGATTGCAGATGCAATCCTTAGCCAGATAAGAAGTACTACCACACATGATACAGTCCATTTGCTTCCTTCTAGGAGTCTTTTTTTAGAGCAAGACTGAGTTTGATCACTTTCCTTCTCCATCTTCATCTTCACAGATGATTCAACAAGCTTCTTAGGGAGAGGCTTACTCTTAGAGCTAGATGGTTCAGGCTGTGTAGCAGTGGTACACAGCTGGTCAATCTTCTTCTTCTTACTGGAATGGTTTGGAACTAAACTAGAACTCTTGGTACTAGAGTTCATAGTTGAGTCTTTAACCTTTACCACTTCAACCCTATAGAGATGAACACTTGTTTCTGCTTAAAGTCAAAAGTAGCCTTGATCTCTTGAGCCTTCTTTGATCTTCTCTTAACTCTTCTGATCAAGTTCTTCCTTTTTGACTTGGTCATTCCAGACTCTTCCATCTCCTCAGGAGAATAGTGACCCTTCTTAGGATGATCTTCTTCACTCTTCTCAAAGTCATCCTTTACTATCTCCTCTTTATCCTCTTCAACAATAGGGTCTATAAGGGGAAGCTCATCTCCACAAGTTCCACACCTTGGAGATCTTACAGAAAATAGAGTGTGTGGAGGAGCTATCTCAGTAGATCCCAGTCCCTGCTTATTCTGATAATAAACTTTTCCATGTAGGGATGAGGATATTATGTTCTTGAAGGTCTTTTCTTCAAGAACACATTTTTCTGCCCTGGCATTGCTGATCACAAGCTCAGCCTGGCATTCAGTTAACTTTGTGATGAGATCTTTGATTTGAGTCCTGTAGTTAGTGTGCTCATGCTTAAGAGTTGAAATTGTTTTCTCTAGATCTTCTATCTTAAGTTTATAATCCTTTTCAGCTCTTTTTAAATCAGCTTTTAAGATATTTAAGGACTCAAGATTAGATTTCATCTCTAAGTTATAGGACCTGTATCTATTAACTTTAGCAATACATTCAGGTGTGCAAGATGTTCCAATACCTTGGCTTCATCATGATCTACCATCAATGCTTGGTTTGGAGATGCATCTTCCACCTGAAAGCTCAAGTCAAAGCCTCCTTCTTCAACAGCAATTGCGGCTTACTGTCTTGGCTTCTAATTCTGGTGAGCTACTTCTGTGTAGTTTCGCCTGGTTTGTGCTTGCCCACCATTTGACCTTGGTGCGTTGCACTCTCTGGCAAAGTGTCCCATTTGGTTACAGTTGTAACACTTCATTTTGCTTTTATCAAGCCCAAACTTTCCACTGGCTGCATTGTTAGGAAACTTCCTTCCAATCCTCTTGTAGAACTTGTTGGCCCTGTGAGTGAGAAGAGCCATCTGCTGGACTATTTTCATATACTCTAGATCATCTAGATGGATACAGTCCAGATCTTCAAGGGTGAAGATAAAGTTGCCTGAACTTTCATCAGAAGACACAAAAGCTTGTGAAGAGCTTATCTCCTGGAATGGGCTTCCAGGGATGTAGCCTTCCCTTGGTGTCTCCAGAAAGGTGATGAAAGGACCCTTTTGTGATTTGTCAGGGTAGCAGATGAGATGGTGATGTGGTTCTCTGCAATCCCTTTCAACCATATGAAAGGCTGAACTCTGTTGGTTGTTGGAGTTACCAGATGGATTTTGCATGTTCATCTCCATCTGGTACCCACTGAGGATACCATACAACTCTGTGAGAGTAAAGGTCTTGAGGTTCTCAGTCCTCTTGATGACCACACAATAGTGTGTCCATTGTCTGGGAAAAGAGGACATGAACTTCCTCACAATGTCCTTGTTCTCAAGAGTTACTCCAACATCCGCCAGAGTATCCACAATCTCAACATACCTGAAGTATTGTTGAGTCATGGTTTCACCTGTCTTAAAGGTGAAGTTCTCAAACTGTTGCTTCAAGAGGTCTTTCTTGTTTTCTTTTGCATCATCAGACCCCTCATACATCAGCTTCAGTGCATCCCAGAGTTGCTTGGCAGTCTTGCACTTATTGAAGCCTCTGTAGATAGAGTTTGGAAGAGCAGTTTGGAGGGAACTCATGGCTTTCTGATCAATATCAATCTTCTTCCAGTCTTCCTCAGAATAGTTAGCCACTTTTTTTGGTATCATACCACCCCCAGCAGCAGCTGAAGAGGTGGATGGTACATGAGGTCCATCGACAACAGACCCCTACATCCTGGAGTCTTGAGACTTGATAGAGCCTTCCATTTTTTGACACCAAGTATCAAAGTCTTCAGGAGTGATCAATGGGGACTTTGTCATTGTACCGGTTTCCATATCAGCCTTTGTGATAGCTGCCATTTGAGATGTTAAGTGAACTATGAAACTGAGAGGATTAAAGATGGTGAGATCTTACAATCAAGAGCCTAAAATGCTCTAATACCAATTGCAGGACCAGGTAAGGGTGCCTAACACAATCAGTTTCACAATGAGGAGAGACTTGGAACACTTAACAGTTCAAATAGGGAACCGGGTTTGATTATGAGGATACTAAGAACACAAGTAAGTAATGAGATAGAACAAGCAACAATAACACCGAAATATGGTTTTCAAGGAGTGTTGTATATTTCTCTCAAGTTGTATTATAAGTGTTACAAAGCATATCTAAATTACAAGAGCCTGAGACTTTTTATACTACATCCTACAACCATCAATACTTAGAAGGACAGTTGGAATTAACTAATCTAGACAACAAGATCAATCTAAAGTCAAAAGGCAGATTGCCTTTTGACTAGTGACTATGACATGCCAAAGCTCACATCCTTTTCTATTACAAAAAGGTTTATAGGTACAAAAGTAGGAAGTTACAGACAAAGACCTTAATCTATAGTTTACAAAAGCATGGACTTTTCACCAACTCATACAAGTTGGTGAGTCTTCAGAGTTGTAGCGGAAAGTGTGTCAGCTTTATGTAAAGTAGATCAGAGAAAGCATGTCTTTCTCTGTCTTCGGAAGAAATCAGTCTTCATAGCAAAATGGCTTCGGAAGACTTTGTCTCTGAAGCTTCATAAGACTTCTTCTTTGGCTTCGGAAGATTTGGACTTTGGCTTTGGAAGATTTTACACATAGAGTATTTTTTGATGTAGTGTGTAAAACTTCCGAAGCACTTCTACCTTTGTACATCCAGTGCATGGATGCAGGAAGACCTTTGGTTGTTTTGGCTTCTTTGGTTACATCAGCCTTATAATCTTCTGATATTACCTTACAGATTTCATAAGGAGACATATTTTCTTGTTTATTTACTAACACACAATTCCGAACATAACATGCAGTGTTAATAGCTTCAGTACAAAAGAATGACGGTAATTTGGCTACTAATAACATAGTTCTGGCTGCCTCAATTAAAGTTCTATTTCTTCTTTCTGTAACTCCATTTATTGTGGAGTTCCTGCAGAACTAATTTGTCTTGCTATCTCCTTTGAATCACAGAATTCATTCAATGTACAATTGTAAAATTCTTTTCCATTATCACTGCGTATGCACTTGATTGTTTTGGTCTGTCTGATTTTCCATGAGTGTCATGAATTTCATCAGCAAATGAGGAATCTCATCTTTGGTTGTAAAGAACAAAACCCATGTAAATCTAGAAAAATCATCAGTAATAACTAAACAATATGCACGACATCCCAAACTCAAAACACTAACAGGACCAAATAAATCCATGTGTAACAATTGAAGAATATAGTCAATTTTGGTATGAGCGATTGGTTTATGAGGAAGTTTGTGTTGTTTGCCTTTTGAACATGACAAACAATGTTTAGTTAATTGAAATTCTTTCAAAGGTAGTCCAACAACATGATTTACTCTAACTAGTTTGTTCATAGTTTTAACATTTACATGACCAAGACGACGACGCCATAACAAAGTATCGCTTTCCGAGGCCTTAGATAACAAACACGACGCAGTTACAAAAGATTGTGTACCATTCATGTCTAGTAAATACGTGTCATTGTCTCTTAGAGTTCTTAATAAAATCCATTCATCAGGAATTACAAAGCCATGTTTTAGAATAAGACATTCTTTATCAGTGAAATATGTTGAATACTTTTTGTCATAAATTTGAGAGACACTAAGCAAATTATGTTTTAGTTCCTCTACAAAATTGACATCTTCAAAACTTAACACACCATTTGTCACTATACCTTTCTTTGTAATTTTACCTCCTTTGTCTCCCGCAAAGATAACATATCCTCCATTGTATGGTAGTATGTTGTTTAACAGAAATATATTACCGGTCATGTTTCTTGAACAACCACTATCTACATGCCAAACACTGTTGATAGCTTGTCTTGGTTGTTCCTGCACAATTGAACAAATTTATTCATTTTTAGGAACCCAAGCCATGGTTGACTTGAGCTCTTCGTTTTCATCTAAATATGATACATTTTGCACTATCATATCTCTTTTGTCATCGAAAACACATTTATCAACAACAATAGACTTAGGGGATTTGTCTTTAACTTTCCATCTTTGAACTTGTTTGATTAGTGGTGTGGTAGAATTGTTATCATCAACTTGTACTGATTTTACTGTTGACTTTTTTTTGTTTAAATCAGTATTGTTTTTAGCAAAAGAATTTGACTTATTTAAGTTTCTTTTCAAATTTGCATTTACAAAGAAACATTTTCAGTTGTTTGAAATTGAATTATGAAATCTCTGTTTGCTTGTCAATTGATGTTGATGATGATAATTTCTAGCCTTATGATTTGGCTTTCCACACACATAACAACATATTTTATGATATGTATTTGACGCTTGTATGTTTTGCACGAGCTGTATTGGATAACTTCCATAGTTATCACAGAATCTGGCCTTAGTATATCCTTACCCTTTTGATTCTTAATAGTCTCTTTTTTTTTCTCATTATGAATTGTTCGAGATGATTCCGGAGGGAATGAGGTAATTTTCCTAGCTTTTAGATTCATTACTGATGCTGATGTAGCATGAATTGTAGCTTTATCCTTATGAATCATCTGTACTGGAGTAGGACCAGTGTCTTTCAATCCTGTTCTACAAACATCTTGTTTCACAGAGTTAGCAATAATAGAAGATTTATTTTTAAAGAAACTAGCATTGGTTTCTTTAAAAATATAATCCTCCTTATCAATGTTGCCTATAGAAACAAATCTGTTCTTGAAATCAGTTTTCAAGTCAGATATGGATGTTGTGACACGTTTACTTTCTTTATTCTTAAGGTTCATTTTTGATTCCTTTTTCTTTTCTTTAGTTGGCATTTTTGAACAGACATTTGAATCAATAAAAACTGCAGATCTTTCATTTATGACACATGATGAATTACAAGTATTTTTTTCATTACAAATCTTATTTTCCTTAAAGTCTAGTTCATCATCGCTCTCCCACTCTTCAACAACCCTTCTATCTTCACACTTTCTGCAAAAAAAAATGTCATGATTAATATTAATTTCAGTTTTTGTGAAAGAATCAACAGTCAGTGAAACATTGACTGAAGGTGTGAAGTCTGTATTTGGTGGAAAACCCAATCTATAGGTCTCTTCATCGGGAGTTGTAATTGATGAAGGCAAAGATGTATAATCATGATTAATTGGTAGTGCAATGTTAGCATAGCCAACTCCACTTTTTCCACCATTAATTTTCTGTGTCATCTGAGACTTGATTATACCTTCAACCATGTTCGATGAAAGCTCAATTTTTTTAACAACCAATTTAGCAGACATGAGTTCACTGTTGAGTTTGTGAATTTCTAAAGATAGTTCATCATTACGTGTTGTCAAATCTTTTATATTGCACTCTTTATCATGAAGATTTAGTTTTGATTGGTAAATAGATTTGTTTAAACTATCTATCTTTTCTTTAAAAATTTTCTCATCAGATTTATACTTACGAGCTTGATATTGAAGTTTTCAACTTCCAAGATCAAGCGTTCGTTGTGAACTCTATATCTGTTTACCTTTTCTATGCAATTATCAGAACAAAGATTAGAATGTACCTCTTCAACTTCCTCTTGTTTCTTTGTCTCTTCAGGCACAACTTATACCATGAAGGCCTTTAGCACCTTCTTCTCTTCTGCTTTGTTTGCTGGAGTGATCTCAATAGCATTTTTCTTGTTATCACATGTAGATGTTGGAGTGAACTCAATAGCATTAACAGATTCTTTAGTTTTCACTGGAGTGTTCTCAATAGTCTTTTCTTTCATCTCAACTTCCTTCTCATTGACCTTGGTTAAATAAGTTGGAGTCAACTCAACAGCTGTTTTCTTTACTTCTTCAGTATTCTCATTCACAATTTCAACCTTCTTCACTTCCACTTTCTCAAACACTCCTTCTAGCAACTCTTTAGACACAAACTCAGCCAACATATTCTCTTCAACTCGAACTTCAACACTCTGTATTTCTGCTAACAGGGCAGTAGAAAGCTTCATATCTAACACCTCCATCTGGTCGGACCAGTCGTACTCTCCTTCGGTTTGAGATACTAGTGCTTTGATTTTTAGATGTACTAGCCTTATCTCCTTTAGTTTCAACCTCCACCGTGACCATCTTCCTTCCATTATCAGCTTGAACAGACCTTCCCTTAGTGCATTCTCTAGCAAAATGACCAGGTCTGTCACAGTTGTAACATCTCAAATTTGATTTGTCAAACCCGATTTTGCTAGAGTTTTTTAGACCAAATACTTTTCTCCCGGTTCTTCTTGCAAAATTCTTAGCATGATACACATGGCTATCTGATATTTGATTTCATTCTCTTTTACATCATCTGGGTTGACTTGTTGCAGATCATCAACCATGATGTTTGGTGTATTAAGTCTTCCAGCAGAGAAAGCTTCATAGCTGTTCATGAATGAGGTAAAAATAGCAAGGTGTTCTTCTGCTATCTGAATCGTCTGCTTGTTTGGTTGGGTATTGACAACAAATGCTTATTATACCAGTTGAAATGATTGACTTTGAGGATAGGATGGGATAAATGGTTGAACTTGAGGCAAAGATTGATCCCTGATAGTTGAATGACCTGATGCTGATTGTTGTTGTTGCTGACATAACTGGGAGTAGCTGACATAGTAATTCGGATTACTAGCCATTTTGGCATACAAAGCAAATGCTTTAGCTCCCATTGTGTTGATATAACAGGCAGCCCTTTGTTTGTCATCCATGTCATAAGACTTGATGGTTGAGATTAGATCGCTCAGGGATAGTGTAAACAAATCTTTGGTTCTCTTGATGGTAGTGCAGTTGTTGTTCCAGCTATACGGTAGTGAGTTCAACAACTTCTTGTTCAGTGAAATGTTCTCTAGTGTAATTCCTGCACTCTTCATTTTGGTTATGAGTTTGATGAACCTAGACATCTGGGCTTCCAAAGTTTCACCAAGAATATGATTAAATATATTGAACTCTTGGTTAAGCATGTCTTTCCTGCTTTCCTGCATGTCTTTGTTTCCCATTATCTGCTCTTCCATAGCATCCCATAAATCTTTCGCCTTCCTGTAATCCTTGAATTTCTTGGCTATCTAAGTTGTAAGTGCCATAATGATGTCAGCATACGCTTTGTCATCAAGCTCTCTTTTTTTCATGTCTTCCTCATCCCATAAATGCTCAGGCTTTGGCACTAAGTCTCCCTTATCATTAGTGTAGATTGGAATGTATGGACCCTGTTGAATGGATCTCATCATCTTGGGTTCCGTGTAGATGACATGGTTCTCAAAGCGATAAACCCAATCTGGATAGTCTTCCTCGCTGAGAAGTCGGGGAGGCTTTGTGCTAGTTCCGATCTCATTGTCAAGATTGAGTGTAGCAGTAATGTGCTTCAGATTAGCCATCTTACACAACTTGAAATCAACTTCATTAAAATTCTTCAAACTTGAAGTTCTCGCGCGAATACTCAAGTTCTCGCGCGAATACTCAAGTTCTCGCGCGAATACTCAAGTTTTCGCCCGGAAAGTTCTGATACTAAATTTTGCAAAAACCTCAACTGCTCACGCGAAAGGAATCTTTTTGTAACAAACTTCTGCGAAAAATAATACTTTTCGCGTGAATACCAACTTTTCGCACAGAATCACCAACTTTTCGCTTGATCCATTTGTGCAATTTCGAAGATTTTCAGCTTCAAGTTTTCACCAAATTGATTAATGTTTGATTAATTAAACGTTCAATTAGTGATTTAGGTTCAAATAAGATCCTAGTTGTCTCTAATTGATTCAATCAAGCTTGATTAAGGTCAAAATCATCTTCAAATCTTTAAATGTCGAGATTATTAGTTTCACCATCATTAAAATGATCAAAGTTTGTAGAAATCAAGTAGATCTTCAAGAATAAGGTTCAAGAACACTCCAAAAGTCTCACTTCAATCTTCAAATCAATCGATCTAGAGCAACAAAGCTCTGATACGAATTGTAATGATCAATACAATATGTAGATCGATCTCGTAATGAAAACGCGAAATATTGACATTACGGTTAAGATTGAATCAATTGATGAACATGAACACAAGATGTAAATAACTTCGAGTAGTATTGCTCTCTGATTTGATTACAAATTACAGTAAGTACAAATCAGGAAATGAACAAAAAGCTTACTAATTACATTACAAAACTCCTATTTATACTAAACTAAGAGTTCTTGCGCGAGTCACCAGTTCTCGCGCGACTTGATATTACGCGGTAACTTTGAGTTCTCGCATGGCTTGATCTTTTTATCTTGATTTGATTTCCCGAGCCTCTAGGTTCAACCGCTACAAATTTCTCATTAATCATCAAGCAATATTCAAGCATGGCTACGATTGCGAGTTGCGAGGGTCGGAACTCAGACAATCAGATGATTACAAGTTTTGCAACGGTATTATTTGGTTTTAATTCTTTAAATCCTCAGTCCACACTGTGATTACAACTTGCAACTTGCTTTATTTCTGATTCAAAGTATAATCCTCACCAAAATTATGGAATTGTTGTGATTGTGTTGTCTCTATGAAGTGTAAAAGGATTTCTGATTGTGATATTGGGTGATTTGAGGTGACCAGGGCCAAGGGTGTAAGGTTTGTGAACGACCACGGACAGGGGGTGTAAGGGCTGCTAAGTGCTAAAGATCAACGATCAGGTTAGTGTTTGTGTTTTTGAATTCTGATTTTAGTGATTTACTGATTTATTTGATTGTTTTTGAATTGTTTTTTGTATTAAATTCGGATTTGGTTTCTAGGAATTGTTTACAATTTGGTTAGGATCTGAATTGTTTACAATTTGGTTAGGATCTGAATTGTTTCCGAATTGTTTTCTAGGAATTAGAAGTTAGAACTTAGTTGCTTAAAATAATATCAAACCAAATCTGTAAGTTTGAATGTGGTGCATCAAAAAGGGATAAAAAGGCTAAACGAGAAGCTTTAAATGGGTTACTAAAAGGATCAATGTTAAAATTCATAACCACCACACCATCTAACAATAATAAAAAACTTGATGAAAACCTTAATGAACCTATGAATAATGATAAAAACTTTAAAAATTTTGATGAAAACCGTAATGAAAACCTTGATAAACCTACAAATAATGATGAAAACTTTGAAAATCTTGATGAAAACGTTGATAAACCTATAAGTAATGATGAAAACTTTGAAAATTTAGTTGAACCTACAAATAGTGATAAACATACAAATAAGAATCAAACTAAAAACCCCTAAATTATGTTGATCCTAGTCAATAGAATAATATTAATAAGAATTTTAGAGATCTACTTATAGAAAAAGATCTACTTAAAATTTATAATAATAAATTTTCAAAAGATGAATTTTCAAGAATCTTTAGTAATTCTTTTTATATGCAAAATTACCTAAGGGAGAAAAATATGAAAAAAAATGGTTGATTTATTCTATAGAGCTTGATAGAGCATTTTGTTTTTGTTGTAAGTTATTTAATGTAAATCAATATACAAGTAAGCTAGCAAACGAAGGTATTAAAGATTGGAGAAAAATTTATTCTAAACTAAGAAAACGTGAAAGAAGTAATATACATATTATGAATATAAGAACATGGATGGATCTAGAGATAAGATTGGCAAAAAATAAGACAATTGATAAAAAAATTCAAGATCAAATAAATAAAGATAGGGAACATTGGAAAATTATACTATAAAGAATTATTGCCATTGTGAAGAAACTTGGTAAAAAATATGAATAATTTCGTGGGAGTAAAGGAAAACATTTTGAAGAAAACAATGATAACTTTTTAAGTGATATTGAGATGATTGCGGAATTTGATCTGGCAATGCAAAAACATATTCGACGTATGAAAAATAATGAAATTCATAATCATTACCTTGGACACAATATGCAAAATAAACTAATTAGCTTATTAGCAAATGAAATCAAAACAAAAATTATTAGTAAAGTTAAAGAAGCTAAATATTTTTCAATTATACATGATTGCACTCCAAATATAAGTCACAAAGAACAAATGTCCATTATCTTATGATGTTTAGATATGTCGTCAACCCTAATTCAAGTTAAAGAATACTTTCTAAAAATTTTAATAGTAAATGATACAACCGGTAAGGGTCTTTTTGATGTTATTATTGAAGAAATTAATAAGATAGAACTTGATTTAGATGACATTAGAGGACAAGGGTATGATAATGGATCAAATATGAAAGAAAAACACCAAGGAGTGTAAAGATGATCATTAGATATTAATCCTAGAGCTTTTTACACACCATGTGGTTGTTATAATATAAATTTAGTAATTAGTGATATGGCTAGGTCTTGTAGATATGCTAAGGATTTTTTTAGAATTACACAACGTATTTATTCACTGTTTTCATCGTCCACTAAAAGATGGGATATATTACAAAATCATATACCTAAGCTAACTCTAAAATCATTATCTCAAACACGTTGGGAAAGTCCAATAGAAAGTGTTAAAGCAATCCAATTTCAAGCTCCACAATTAAGAGAAGTTTTATTTGACTTATATGATGAGATTGATGATGCTAAACTTCACGGTGAGGTTAAAACCTTAATTATGAATGAGTTTGATAGTTTTGGATTTTTATTTGGAATGGTTATTTGGTATATATGACATATTTTATATGCTATTAACATTGTTAGTAAAACTTTACAAGCAAAAGACATTCGTATTGATGATGTTATAAATCAACTAGATGGACTTATTTGTTTTTTAAGAAGTAAAGAGATGAGGGATTTGAAAAGACTATGATTGTAGCTAAAGAATTGCTTTACAGATGAATGTAGAGCCTGTTTTTCATGATATACGACTTATTCATAGAAATAAAAAGTTTGATGAAATGTTGATAATGAAACTATAAAAACACAAATTGAAAGTTTTAAAACCGATTACTTCTTATATATAGTAGATCAAGCTAGTTTTCACTTAAAAGTAGATCTGATCAATTTAAAGATTTTGAAACTAAGTTTGGTTTTTTGTTTAGTATAAGAAAGTTAAAATTCGTCGATGAAAAAAGTTTAAAAAAGAAATGTATTTTTCTTGAAAATACTTTGAAACATAATGATAATATAGATATTGATGGTGTGGATCTATTTCAAGAATTAAAATGTTAAGAAAAATTATACATTTAACATTTGACACAATGATTGATATACTAAATTATATTAAAAATTTTAACTCTTTTCCAAATACATTTATTGTCTACCGAGTTATTTTTGTGAAACATAGCTTTTCCAAATTAAAACTTATAAAAAATTATTTACGAGATACTATGTCACAAGAAATATTAAACGGTTTAGCTCTTTTGTAGATTGAAAAAGATTTTTTAAAAGAATTTGATTACGAAGAATTCATTAAAGATTTGGTTTAAAAAAAAACTATAAAAATAAACTTAATCTAAATATATTTATACAAGCACTATAAATCACTTAATTTTTTTTTAATCCGCCAATTGTAAACTTATTAATTTATTATTGCTGGTCACAAGCCCGGATATAGGATGAGGGTTTATACCCATAAACTTTTTGAGGGCTCATATTTTTTGTTAGCTTTGTTCTCCAAAAACATTAAACCGACCTTGTTATATTATATTTATTTCTTTAGGTGATTAAGTTGGATAATAAAAAATATTGATTCCAAAAATTAAGGTTCTACAAAGGGTCCAGCAAAGGCCTTTTGCATGTTAATTAGGTTGGCAAGTCAGTCTCTAATTGAAAATAGTTTTTTTTTTTAAATTTAAATTTCAAGTGTTAAATATTTGTTAATAGAGTTGAAACCTGATTATCTAATACCAATTTGATCCATAAAAAAGTTGTAAATTCACAACTGTGCTTAAAAAAATTGAGGTGATCGGAGGCGATATGGTTTTTAAACTTGAAGCGAAAGGCTAGAGATAAAGATGCACCCAGGCCTATGTTTGCATGAAATGCTTTTTATACGTTGTTAATGCTTAAAAATTAAATTAGTTCAATTATTGGTCGAAAATATTCCACAAACAAAGTGTTTGTCAATGATGCAAAACATAAGATTGATAACTTAACTTAAACACGACTGATTAAACAAAATCTATTAAAATTTTGACAACAATAGTTTCTATCATATTAACTATATAACACAAAATCTATTAAAATTTTGACAAGAATAGTTTCTATCATATTAACTATATAACATTTACTGAAACTTAAATACAACAAATTAAATTAAATCTATTAAAATTTTGACAGGAATAGTTTCTATCGTACTAACTATATAACATTTACTGATAGTTAAAAAATAGTAAACAAAATCGGCAAGTCTTCATGTTAATACATCATACATTACATTTATACGAATGGATTAATTAAGTCACAAATTTGAATATCAAAAATGTATTTATTGTGGTAAATAAAAGGTGAGAGTGGGCGTGCAATTTGCATCATTTAGTATTTATAATTCTCAAGAATGAACAAGGTAAAATCATTCTCAGCAGTCAACAACCTCAACTCTATAAAACCAAAGAGCTTAGTATATATCATTAGGGAGTGAAGATCCCTAAAGCACTAGGTTGTTGAAGTCTCAAAGATAAAACAATCAAGAAAAGGCAAACTCGGTGGCTCAGGTTCCGGTGGTTTTCAGGCCACTTTGGCCTAATATAGGCATCCTTACCTGCCTCTATAAGAGGTTGATTTCATGATTTAAACCCATTACCTTAAGGTAGCATGACAGCAACCCTACCATCGCTCCAAGGTTCACCTCTTAAAGATGAAAAACATTGAGAAATCTTAAAAAGAAATTCCTGTGTACACAGTACCGCACCTACCCTCACTGGACAACACAACAAAGCGCCTCACAACAAGGCCTGTATTTTAGCAAATATCTGACAACTTCAAGTTTAAGTATCAAACTATGAAACCAAGAAAATATAGATGAAACAGTGAAGGGTAACTAATTCCACCACCAGAAATCACTAAGATATTAGAAGAAATTTAGAGTAAACAAGAAAAAATCTCATATAAATTCATATTCCTTCTCAAGAAACAAGGATTACATAGAGCGGAGAGGTAAACCATCAATGACAACATATAATCAAACCTTAAACTGTACATATAAGATGGTACCTTGAACATAACACTTTCATTCGGAAACCAAAAAGCAATGTCATACGACTTCAGATAAATCAATAAAAACATTTTCACGATACCTATCTTCAGCTTTCAGCTTGTGGCTCGGCGGAATTGAACACCTTAGCAATCCGTTCAGTGGGAACCAATGGTAGATATGAAGATACCTTGTATCCTTTCTCTGCTGTTTGCTGTACAGTCTGGTTGTACTTCTCAGAATAGTAAGCTGCTGCGGGTACAACCACCTTAGTCACCTTAAGGAAGAGTGGGAGCTGGTTAAGAGTGTGCCAAGCTGAAACAGCATAGTGCTCAGCAACGGGCTCTAGCTTGGTGTACGCTGTTTTTGCGAGCCCAGAGGCAGTTTCGACTACACCACCACTCTTGACCTCTGTAGACAGGTTTTTAGTTTTAGTTGATACCTGCTTCACAAAAGGAGGCACCTGGCTATCGAATTTGTTAACAGATTCATCAACCTGAAAAAATCTATTAGTCTTTATTTATGATTTCATATACAACTCCAAAAACACACCACACAAATATTCTAAAACACCTATGATGTCTATTTGCGTGTATGTATGTCTGTCCATGTTAGTCAAATAAGTGACAACAACCCTTGTTTAGGTAAAAATATCACAAGGCATATGTAGATACTATGTTATATTGATATCACCAAGACTAGGGTAATAAAACATAAAGAGGATTCTGTCTAACTAGGAAGACATACAAACCTTACGATCGACAAACTTGAGGACCTCAACAGGGATATCATGGAACTTATCATATGCAGGGCCAACGATAGTCTTTAGAGTACCCTCAATAGTCTCCACACCTGGTTTGAGGGGACCAGCGTTGTCCTTAGCATAACCGTAGACCTTTGACGCATAAACAACAACATGCAGCACTGCAAGTTGCACAAATTCCAGGTACTTCAACTTCTCTTCTTCAATCTCAGCCTTTTTATAACATATATAAGAATACGATACGAATTTAAAACCCAACTATACATATTAGTATTGTTATCAAGAACATGTTTCCATCACTCGAAACACATAATTTCAGGCATGACTATTATATACCAATTGTCTACATAAGATGTATTAATTTATGGAGCCCCGAATATCATAAATTACTTCTTCAATTGCAGGTCTGAATAAATTTGAATTGGTAATACAGAGCGTATTGTTGAACATAGTGAATTAGCAGCATCATATTCTCATGTGTTACATATCTGGGTAGTATTATGAAGGAATTGTATAGCAAATTACGAGGTTGAGAATGTGAACATTTAGTCTATAAATAGGTAGTGTTTTAAAAGAAGTTTCTACATTTCAGTAATACATGGTATCCTCTTTGTCTCTGTAAATGTTTTCATCAAGATTAACACCCATCTATCTTTTGCATAATTTTGAAGTCCACAATTTTCTATATCCTAGCAATTTTGTATAGGATCAACCTTAATAGAATTCAAATTTCTAACATATATAAACATCTTCAAGAAATCATGGTTCTCTAAAAACTCAAATCACATGATCACATATCTGTGTCTGTAGCTATGTCATCCCACCTGCTCAAAGAATTCTTGGCAAAATGAAGCTGGAAATACCTAATTTTTAGCAAGAATGAGTGGATCAATTTAAAAATATGAAATTATCATTTCAGTGAGGAATATATTTTAAATCAGTGGCTTGATCAGTTGATCACTAATCTACTATCAAAACATTTTGGGCGATTCAGAGATACAAATTCCCACCAGCAAAAGAACACTCGTCTTTGCAAGATTTCCAGGTGCTATTGGTTGATCAGATTATGAAAGGATCAAAAGAACCCAAACAATCACTTGCAAACGTTTCAACTACTAACAAAAAATATAATCATTTCACCTTCGCTTTGGCCCTAGGTTACAATCAAACATCGACAAATTCAATTTTATTACACAACAAATCAATCAAAACCACAAATTAAGCATACAATGAAATCAATTCTTCGAAAACACAAATACGAAATAACATCAAACACAATTACGTGTAAGAAAACACGAACCTCGGGTTGATTATTAACAAGAACATCGGTTTCGGCCATGATGAAGACGTACGATCGAAGAACAAAATGGTGTTTGGAAACAAATCTTTGAGTGAATCTGAAAGTATGCAACTGAGATGTGTCGATCAATTGATGGATCTGTATTAAGGAAACTTTTATTTCAGGCCATATTTGGGATTGCTTATTTTGTTAAAGAGTTATTCTTCTAACTTTTGAAAAATAGTTTTTAAAAAAAATATTTGAATTAACTTATAAACTAAAAAATCAATAAGTTGTTTTCTACAGAGTGTTTGGTTTAGCTTATTAATATAAAATAATTAAAAAAGACATTCTATAAAAGTCAACAAGCTGTTTTTTAAAAAATGTTTGGGATTGTTTATTTACTTGTTGTAAAAGTCAATACGTTGTTTTATATTATATAGTTTTTTTCATTCTTGCAAATTGAAAAAATATTATGAAATATATAAAATAAGATTCGTTTACATAGTTTATAAAAGATAATGTCATACTACATTCATCTTCATGAGATTGTTAAAATAACACAAAAAATGCACGATATTATGAAACTAATGTCATACTACATTCATCTCCACGAGTCCATTAAATCTTGCGCAATTATATCTCTTATTGCTGCCATATACGTAACATCATGATCCGAACGATTTGTAGTCGGAAGTTCTTCATTAATGTCATTTGTAGTACCACCTTCTCTGGGATTGTAAGATTTTTGTTGGGCGGTGTTAAATGCTTCATTAAAGCTACCAGCCTTTCTAATAAAATTATGGATCGCCATTGACGCTATCACAATACTCACTTGGTGCTTGTATGTATAGTTAACATGCATATCTCTTAATAACGCCCATCTAGCTTTCCACACGCCAAAAGTTCTTTCAATAATGTTTCGTAACGATGAGTGGTAATAGTTAAATGTCTCTTTTGGTCCCCGAGGAGCACGCATGGCACTACTTTGTCCACGTTGAAATTCCTGTATATGATAACCAATGGTTTGACCTTTGTACGGAGCAAGAAAACCTTTAGTATTTGGGTATCCGGCATCGACAACGTAATATTTATCTACAAATAAAACAAACAATAGTTAGGCTTTTCTAACATGTTAACAAATAAAAAATACATGTAGAACGAATCATTATACTAACCACCAGTTGGATGTGGAAATTGAAGTTCCGGCCTCCGTAAGGCTTCATTGAATATTCTCGTGTCATGTGCACTCCCCTCCCATCCGGCCCATACAAATGTAAAGCACATGTTAAGATCACAAACAGCCATTATATTTTGTGTTGCATATCCCTTTCGACCAATGTACTTTGGTTGGCCTATCAATCGAACTGATGCCCTCACGTGTGTCCCATCAATAGCGCCAATACAATCCTACAAATACAAATAGATGAAATAATTAATTCATTTGTTAAAATGCAACATTGGAAACACGAAACATTATATAATACCTTGAATATTGGATAATATCGAGGATTATTTAATATATACGCGGGTACATCACCATTCTGGTTTGCAGGTGGCCTGATAATGTCAGCACTCATTTTAAGGATGGCTGCCATAACTTTATGGAAATGTCGATGAATCGTTTCATCGGAATGATTAAAAGATTCTTGGACAAATCTATTCGTACACCCATGACCCAAAGTCATCAAGAAGATTCCAACCGACTCCTCAATAAACATATTACGGGTTTGTTTCAATCCATAATTAGTAACAAGATCTACGCATAATTGCTTGAAAACTGGTACGTCCATTCTAAATATTTCATAACATCGTCTAGGATGCCCATTTAATATTTCAGTTATAAACATGTGACCTGTTTTTGTTGACGTGTGGCATTGTCTTCTTCTATCATGCAAGTCACGTGCTATTATTATCCCTTTAACAGCTATTCCACATAACCTTTTGAATTCTATATCCTCACCGCCCAAAGTTTCTTCATCACTATCATACGAATCAGAGTCGTCACTATCCATCCTAGATAAATACAAAAGATGTAAAACAATTATATTAAATTTAAAAGTAGCACACACTAATGTCAAATAGTTGGAACACAATTTTTAAAAACAAAAATAACACATATTGTCAAATGATAACACATAATTTAAAACGACAAATCATTCTTCCATAAGTAACATAAGGAGCTCCATCTTTGCTTCATGAGTCGTTGGATACATAAACGCTTCACGATTTGGTTTTTTGATTAAAGCACGCAAGGCACGTGAATAATCTTTGGAACCTTCTTCAAAACCGGGAAAAGTGATAACAATGTCCATGCAAACTGCAATTGTTGGGGAGGCAACATTTGGTGGAAAAGTTTGTGTGCTTTTTGTTGACAAGGCATCTAATACAACATCTAGCTTGTCTTTAAAAGATGAAGTTTTGCACCTGGTTGAACGTTTGTTGCTAACATCCTTAGATTTTTTCCTTTTACTCGAACTACTTTCAACATAAGTAGGAAACAAAGGCTCATCATCACCTAAGCATATCTCATCGCTGTCTCCTTTTCCCTCTATATTTTCTTCACATCCAACACTGCTTAAATTGATATCTTTTTGAAATTGTAATGGATTCAAAGCTTGATCTCCTACGGCAACCGAATCCCGAAACAATAAGGCATAATGCGTCTCTAAGATGTCCAAATTTGCACCCCTGAATTTGGCAAAGTCTTTATTTTCCTACAAGATACAAAGATTAATTAATGGATTTCAAAATGTAAGCATAACTACAATTGATTAAAAGTAAGAGTAGAACTTACCTATATTTTCTCCTCCCACCACTCAGGCGATGCATCGATTAAGCTTCTCGTCCCACAAATCCCAGTTTCAAGCCTCACTAAGCGATCATAAAGCTTCCATTCTTTTTTCATGACCTCCCATTTGTTTTTAATTTGTTTTGTATCAAGGGTTTGCCAGTTTTTTCAAACATGGTTTTTTCTATATTATCCCACCCAAACTTATTAAAATGAGTACCGGGTGTATTCCCTCTTCTAAGTTCAAGCAAGCATGAATCAATGAACTCTTTGTACGTAAAATCATCCCACAAAAATTTTGATTTATTCCTTTTAGTTGATGTTTCACAATCCATTGAGGTAAGTGTTAAAAACCAGAAAACTTTACTTGTTTCTATCAACAATCATAAACTCAAGTTTAGAAAGCTTTAAATCACACCAAATGAGATCGATATATAACTTGTATCTAATGATAATTAAGAAATAACACACACTAGCAAAAGGGAATTAGACAGCAGATATATTTCTAACTTGTATCTCAAGTTTGAGTTAGCTTAGACATTCAATATTAAGTTATATATCTTCAAATAATTTGATTAAAAAAACATTTTCATAGCAAATATATATCTAAAATACTTGGTGCAAAATGCAACTAACACTTAACATAATTTTAAACATGCACTCAAATAGTAATGATCGAGAAAGTATTTCATAAATAATAAAATGCAAACGATTACATGAGCATGCCCTACAGATAGTGGTCTGGTCTATGATGTAATGAGCCATTTGATACATGTTTCCACACACATCAAAAAGATTGATATGCAAAGATAAAAAATGTAGTTGGGACTTGGGAGATTATCCCTTCTACATAATGAAATCATTAGAAACATGACCAGAACCAGATGTCATAATGCCACACACACAAGAATGCATAATCAACACATAATAAGAAATGACATATAGATAGATCAGAAATTTGGTACATCCAATTAGTGCTCAAAAGGACTTCATTTCTTAGTAATGCTGTAATGTATCCAACTATCCACTATTGCCCAAATCCAAAACATCTAGATACACGCATCTCACCATCACTAAACTACCGTATGAATATATGATGCAAAAGAAAGTTAGTTTTTGTATGAGACATATTATATTTGTTTTTACTTACATTGGTAGATTAATATGAAGGTACAGTAGCAGAAAGGCACTCCACTAAATTATCTTAATAGTTAACACTAATAATAAAATCATAGTTAGCAACACATTAGCAAAAATGGTGCCTCGAGCTCAAAACTAGCTAAAGACCAAGTCATGCGCGCAACAACATCAATGTTCTAACCAATCAAAGAAAGAGTAATCATACAATCAGTAAACAAGTTCCATATAAATACATTCAAATACAAATTCCACATAAATACATTCAAACACAAATTCCATATAAATCAACAAGTAATGATCGAGAAAGTCAAACCTGTAGCAACAAACGACGATGATTGATAAACTCGAATAGAAATCAGGTGTAGATCAACGATAACATCTTCTTTAATCTTTCTTCGCAACATCTTCCTGAAATATTACCGAATTTATTGATGAATTGTAGTCAATTGGTAGGTGAAGGATTAATGGGGAGGTGGGTGGAGTTTATGGCATCGCAGGTTGATTAGATGGTGGCGCAGGTGGGATGGCGTCGCAGAGGGAGGAGGATGGCCATTAAAGGCACAATGATAGATGAGCAGAGCAAGGGTTCAAGAATCACCATTAAAGGCGATAGATCGGAGCAGGGTTCGATTATGAGAGCGCACAGATGGGGTATCTATGAGTGGGGGGCAAAAGGGTAAAATCCTTCTTAAAAGTAAGTATCCTCTAACTTATTCCTTTTAACTTATAAACCTTTCTTAAAAGTTGTTTTTAAACTAACTTATTAATTACCTAAGCATAAAAATTAACTTATTAACTTTTAAAAAGTTAATAAGTTATAAGTTAGGTGATAAGTTAAATTGCCAAACATGGGCTCAGGCGTGTTAAGGCGACGTGTGGACTGCAATTTCAAATCGAGAGCATGTTACGGTTGGGACCATATACTTAACAACATTGCTCAAAGTAGTCCCTTTACTTTTTACAGGGTTCAACCTATATGCATGACTATAAAATCATGTTGTTATACTTTAATGGTAGGGCTGCAAAAGAACCGAACGAACACGAACAAAGCCTTATTCGTGTTTCTTAGTTAAAAAATATACTTGTTCATGAACTGTTCACGAACACTTACCGAACGAGATTCTTTTTTCGTATTCGTTTATTAAGAAAATGAACATGTTCATGAACTGTTCACGAACACTTACCGAACGAAAATTAACACAATAAAAAGCAAACGAATACAAACAACTGTTAATGAACATAACAAATACAAAGAAGCTCATGAATACAAATGAATACAAATGATTATAGATTTATTTTAGAATAAAATTTATATTTTTATTACAAACATTAAACAAAATCAATCAAAAATAAATAAGTACTTAACATAAATATAAAAAAACTTGATATAATAATCACAAAAATAACTGACATAAAAATTAAGAATATAAACGAACAAACTAACGAACATAAACAAATACATTATCGAACGTTCACGAACGGATATTAATGATCAATTGATGGATCTGTATTAAGGAAACTTTCATTTCAGGCATGTTAAGGCGACGTGTAGACTGCAATTTCAAATCGAGAGCATGTTACGGTTGGAACCATAACAATATTGCTCAAAGTAGTCCTTTTACTTTTTACAGGGTTCAACCTATATGCATGACTATAAAATCATGTTGTTATACTTTAATGGTAGGGCTGCAAAAGAACCGAATGAACACAAACAAAGCTTTATTCGTGTTTCTTAGTTAAAAAATATACTTGTTCATGAACTGTTCACGAACACTTACCGAACGAGATTCTTTTTTCGTATTCGTTTATTAAGAAAATGAACATGTTCATGAACTGTTCACGAACACTTACCGAACAAAAATTAACACAATAAAAAGCAAACGAATACAAACAACTGTTAATGAACATAACAAATACAAAAAAGCTCATGAACACAAACGAATACAAATGATTATAGATTTATTTTAGAATAAAATTTATATTTTTATTACAAACATTACACAAAATCAATCAAAAATAAATAAGTACTTAACATAAATATAAAAAAACTTGATATAATAGTCATAAAAATAACTGACACAAAAATTAAGAATATAAACGAACAAACTAATGAACATAAACGAATACATTATCGAACGTTCACGAACGGATATTAACGAACATAAACGAATACATTATAGAACGTTCACGAATGTAAATGAATGAACGCTGCTTATGTTCATGTTCGTTTGTTTAACTAAATGAACGAAATTTTCTTGTTCGTATTCGTTCATTTACTAAACGAACGAACATAAACGAACTTTTCGCTGAATGGTTTACGAACTGTTCGCTGAACGTTCAGTTCGTTTGCAGCCCTACTTAAGGGTATTTCTATATGAGATTAAGTAGGTGAGAAATGTTGAGTTCAGTGGTATCTTGGTTAGATTTATTTTATCAACACAATTTTTGATAATTATTAATCATATTAATAATATATAACACAGCGGAATAAAAATTATTAATCATATCAAAACAATTTTTGCAGCACAATTTTTGATAATTATTAATCATCGATCGAACCATATTAAGTAGTGTTCGATTCTCCTCTCGCTAACGCCATTAAGTTGGGGTGTGCCGGGTGGAGTGAACTGTGAAACAATTCCACGTTCCTTTAGACGATTAATAAACTCTTGGCTTAGATATTCTCCACCTCGATCCGATCGAAGTACTTTGATAGTCTTACTAAGTTGGTTTTCTACTTCGTTTTGAAACTCTTTGAACTTTTCAAAGGTTTCATGTCTATGCTTCATAAGGTAAACATATGCGTATCGACTATAATCGTCAATAAACGTAACGAAGTATCTTTCGTGATTTCTAGACATGGTTCTAAAAGGACCACATACATCAGAATGTATAAGTGCTAACAGATCCTTGGCCCGTTCACCAAGATGGGTGAAAGGATCCTTTGTGAGTTTGCTAGCTAAGCAAGATTAGCATTCATCAAAAGATTCATGTCCTGTGGATTCAAGAATCCCTTCAGACTGAAGCCTTTTCACGCAAGCCTTGCTTATGTGGCCAAGTTTACAATGACATAGAAACGTATCGCTAATTCCATATTTGATACGTTTAGTAAGATTATATATGTTATTGTTTGTTTGAATATCAATCTCATAAATACCACTTTGAGGTTTAGCCTCAAAATAAAAGACATCATTCAAGTAGGCAGAAATAAAAGAATCATTAAAAACGACTTGAATCCTTGTTCAAACAACAAACAAACTGAAATAGTGTTTCTGGTCAAACCAAGAGCAAACAAACAATTATCTAAAAGTAATTACAAGGCCAGATGGATAAGAAAGATAATATGTTCAAGTAGCAAGAACTGGTACTCTTTTCCCATCACCAACGATGAGTTCCATGTCGCTTTGTTTCAGTTTCTTTTACTTTTCAGGCTCCTGCAAGACATTAATGATATGGTAACCACATCCGGTATTAAATACCCATGTGTTGTTAGAAATAGTGAAAAGTACAATAACATAAATTAAAATACCTGAAGAAGAGCCTTCACCACTGGCCTTCTTCGCCTTCAGATTGGCTAGATAGTCAGGACAGTTACGTCTCCGGTACCCATCTTATTGCATTCAAAGCAGTGTCGTTTCTCAGGAGGAGGTGCTACTTTATTTTTAGCCAGCTGTTTGTTGTTGGTGGCAGGCTTGGCAGCAACAACTTTACCTTTACCCTTAATGTTATAAGCCTTCTTCTTGGGGCTTGGCTTCCTAACACCAATAGATCAGACCATCAACATTTGACTGCTTTACCTAGTATGTTTTGCTCAACAATTTTAAGCATACTGTGTAGTTCAGCTACGCTCTTAACCCATGCATTCATATTAAAGTTCATTACTAACTGGTCGTAAGAACTAGGCAGGGAGTTCAAGATGAAGTCTGCTACCATTTCATCCTGCATAGGATAACCAAGTTTGGTCATTTGGTCGATGTACCCTTTCATTTTAAGCACATGGGCACTAACAGGCAAGCCTTGTTGCATTTTGCAGGATATAAGCTGCTTTATGGTATCATAGCGCTCTTATCAGGCCTGTTTCTGAAACATGCCCTTAAGTTGCTCAATCATGTAAAATGCAACCATGTCCTCCATGTTCTTCTGGAGATCAAGGGACATGGTTGCTAGCATAAGGCAGGCTACCTCATCGGCATCCTCCTTAAAATTTTTCCAAGTTCTACGGGTAGCGGGCGTATTATTTTCAGGCTCGTTGGGAACAGCGCTATCTAAAACATAGAACTTTTTTGCCATCTTGAGAACAATTCTCAGATTCCGGTGTCATGCGAGAAAGTTGGTGTTATCAAATTTCTCTTTCTCAAGAATAGACTTGAGAATGAAGGAGTTGTTGGTTTCTGAAGACATATGTTTAAATAAACAAAAATAAATTAATTAGTCTTTTCAATGTATTATTTCTTTATTTTAGTTAGTGACCCATTTACAATAATTTTAAATAAGAAATGAGAATCTGGCTTGGTTAATTACTAAAGGTAGCTGGGGCACGAAACATTAGTAAGTGATTAGGCAGACTGACAACACTTATCAATTGTGAAAATTGCAAAACTCTCTGGTATGAGGCCGCAACGACAACATTTGTCAATGCATTGATACGTTTAACCTCATCTATGCCCACTTTTCTCTCTAGACAGTTGTGGCACGTAACAAGAGAGAAAAATAATAGTCATCCTAAAATAGGTACGCGTGGAAGGGGGGATGTGTCAACGAAACCCTTGCACCTTGGAAGAATAAACTACATATCAAGTGTGGTGCTGTGGCTCCACACACTGATTTTTCGCTTAATGTTCCAAGTGTTCCTTATATTAGGGTGGCATAGACTATTGGTTTTTATCTATGGGATCCAATTCTAGTGTTTACCGAATAGGGTCAAACACAACGTATAATTAAGTCATACGTGCGTTGTAAAAACCTGTTTTACAATATTTAGTTCGTGATAATAAATGACGAACCTTTTCATCTCTTGGGTCACCAGATTTTAATACCCTATTAAAACTAGGTTTATCGCGAGATGAACAACCGATTTTAAGTTGATAATTTTAAATTTTCAAATATTAAATTTTGAAATTTAAACTAATTTTAAATTTAAAACTTTATTTAGTTATCCTTTTAAAAAGATAATTAATTTTAATTTAAAATTATCAAGTTTTAAGTTTTGAAATTCAAACTAATTTTGAATTTGAAGACTTATCCGGTTATCCCTTTTAAAACAAACAATTTGTTTTAATATTTTAACAAGTTTTAAAAATAAATTTAAAACTTGTCATTTATTTTGATTGTGAAAAATATTTTAATTAGTTTGATATTATGTTGGATGTTATAATATTTATAAAATAAAACAACCATAATAGCAAAGTAATATGTAAATCTAATGGCTATTATTGTTTGATCTTGCTAGAGCCAAGTTGCAAGATCAAACCAGGTCACGGGGTCAAAACACAAAACAAGCACAAGGATGGACCTAAGTGCATCTAGTTGTTTTGATGGGCTCCCACTGACTCTTTGATTTGTCTTGTCTTTAGTTTTGGCTTCGGGTCTTCAAATATTATAATATTTACAAAAGAAATACAAAATAAAAGAAAACCCTAATCTATTATAACTTTGAGCCATCAAATGGGTCAAAACCATAAAACCAAAAAAAACTAACAAAACTAAATCACAACACAACCATTCAACCACAGGGTCCAGCCAGATTTACATATTAAAACACAATCAAAATAATACGGGCCATCCTTTGGTTAATAAATATTTAACCAAAATAAATAAGTTGTCCCAAATAATATAAATCAAAAACTTTAAATAATTTTAAAGTTTGTGATCTATAACTGGTTAACAGACCAGATCTGATTTGCATGTTGTAAGCGTGGCTTTGATACCACTGTTGAGTTTAGTGGTATTTTTGTTAGGTTTATTTTATCAAAACAATTCTTCATAATTATTAATCATATTAATAATATATAATGCAACGGAATAAAAATTAAATACCAGAGTGAACCCAACAGAATCTGGTTACATGCAAATACAGAACATTATAAAACTACTCGGTGATTAATCATATTAATAATATATAATATACTTGATTAATCATATTTTAAAATTACAATTCTTGATAATCATTAATTATATTAATAATATATAATATACCTTGATGGTTAATAATTAATTGTTTGACACACCGAGAGTTCAACGAATCAATTGCTAGAACTACGAACGATCATGGACTCGGTGACTCGGTCATGGCTACAAGAGACGCAACTAAAATCTTGTCCTTGTTCGTGAGACACAACAACGCAGCAGCAACAAGCGGTGTCGGTGGTGGGTTTTCGGTGTTGGTCGCCGGAAATGGCAGAAGAGGCGGCGGCTATGGGTTATTTTGTTGTGTACGGCCAACCAAAACAATGCAAAAGGAATTATATTTGCTTGTGTTTTTTTGCGGCTGTTAGTGGACCAACAATAATAATTCAATCTGCTTTCAGTTTTTGGGTTTGGTTAATATATGAAAGAGTTATTCCTTCAAAATCGGTAGTACCCCAACAAAACAACATTTTTAAAAGGTGACGGGATAAGCCTAATGATCCTTTTAAATTGTTGATTAATATTAATCTACCAGCGGGCCCTGGGCCTGGTCAAATTAATATTAGCCCACATTAACAATTATAAATTATTTCAACCCGATTAATAATTCGTAAATGCCAGTCAATCAACTTAAGTGGTCTTTAACGTTCGTTGCCCAAGGTGTAACTCTTACGAGTCATAGCTCGGTTGACAACGTGACGTAATCGAAATCGTACAAAATCCAACAAGAATATCCTAATTGCATGGTTGGTTTTTGTGGTACGTCCATATTATATGATAGGTTTAAACTTTTGAAAAAAATACATAATTGATCTCTAACTGTTTAACAAACTATAACACCTATAGTCCTTAACATTAACTTCTATTAAAAAATTTTATTAACCGAGTGTGAAAAGATTTTTCACCCCTGAAGTCAAAGACTAAATACCTAAAACTATGATAAATTTCATTTTCCGTCCTTTAGGTATATAGTAAAATTTAGGTTTCATCCTTAACGTAAGTAAATTACAATAAACACCCTTTACGTTTAAAAAACTTGCACGTTTGTTCTTTCCTCTAACGAACGTTATTTTGGCCGTTAAATCAGGTCATGTGCGTTGCATATGAGGAAAATTTAATCATTTTAACCCATATGAATATTCAAACAATAAAAACAAACCTAAAACCACTTAATCTACATCATCATCATCTTCACCATTCACCACCACCACCACCACCACCATCATCCACCACCAACCCCACATCATCATCATCATCATCCCACCATCCACCCCCATATTATGACTTGAAACTCAAAATAATTATACACATTCAAAAACCACCACCATCTCAACCTGCCCAAACCCGACCACCACCATCTTCACCCCCATCAAACAACAACGCACAACCACCCGACCACCACCATTGTCACCTCCATCAAACCTTATCCCGTTGCCACCCAACCACCACCATCGTTACCTCCATCAACCCCTAACCCTTACCACCACCATCATACCTCCATCAACTCCAACCTACAACCAGCCAACCACACATCATCATCACCTCCATCTTCATAAACCACCATCCCCTCTACCAGATCTAGATTTGTGAAATTAAAATATTCTTTAGATCTAGGTTCAGCCATGAGATAGAGAAGAAGAAGAAGAAGAAGAAGAAGAAGAAGAAGAAGAGAGAGAGAGAGAGAGAGAGAGAGAGAGAGAGAGAGAGAGAGATAAGTGAGAGAGACATCATAATGGTGAATGGTGATGGTGCCAGAGACATCGCAAGTAGTGGTCGTCGGAGGTGTGACTTTTAGGTGTAGAAATGGTTGAGAGAGAGAGAGAGAGAGAGAGAGAGAGAGAGAGAAAGAGAGTTGTGAGAATGAGTTTGAGGAGGACGAAATCTGCAAACTTTTTTAAATAGATCGTATGGTTACTGTAATTTCTTTAGTTAAAAATTAAATCTAAAATTTGTTATAAACCTAAAGGACGAAAATGTAATTTACTCTAAAACTATTGATATCTATCAGCACAAGTGACCACCACCACCGTTAACCAACCACCATCTCTATTGCCACCATCCATCATGCTATCACCCTCCTACATCACCACTCCCCCCAACACCTTAGTTAACCTGCTTCCTAACACCAAACCCTTACCACCGCCATCTCAATCGTTGACCACGCCACCGGTGGAGGCTAATCTCTTCAAAGGAGAAGTTCATCAGTTTCATATTTGACAGGCATTAACAGTGGTGATATGTTGTCGGTCGTGGTTGAAGGTGGTGATGATTGAATCTCCAATCAATACCATCACCTAACCACCATCATCTTCCTCTATCACACCCCAGATTCAGGGCACCCCGGGAGTGCGACCGATTGGTACACTTTATTATTCACTTTCTATTTGTATGTCTTGAAAGGCGTTTACGCAGCGGAAAAACATTTCACAATTCATTTCATGAAATAAAATAACTATGATGATTTATAAAAACAAACTTTTATATATTCGTTGGGGATTAAATACCCATAATTTTACATAACATTGTTCAAAGGAATGTTTACAAAATTTTCTATCTAGCGACAGATATACTAAACTTGCCACAAGGTCTATGCCTAGGAAACTTAGTGTAACACCCGAAATTTTGTCAAAATAAAAGAAAAGAAAAGCACTAAGAAAAGAAAATAAAAGTATCTTGCAAAAAGGGAAAAGGAGCCAAAGTATAGGGGGCCAAAGTGTAAAGAGTACACAACTTAAATATTTTAATATATTTGAGAGTATGGCCGCCCATATATCTTTTCCCCACTTCTGTGTTCGATTGAAAAGTGAAGAAGAAGAAGAAGAAGCTTCTCTCTCGGATATTCAAGGAAGAAAGGCTGAAAATTCGCACTTTGGTGAGTGTTCTTTGTATTTTTGGATCGGTTTGTGGGGTTTTCGACCTTAGAACCGATTTTCATGTGTTCATTGTGCTTGGTTGTTTGCTTGGTTGTGTTTTAGGTGTTTGAACTCTTGTGCACACAAGTTTAGAGGAGTTTTACTTATTGGTTGCAATAGGTGAATTCTAGACCCCGGTTTTCTATGTGTTTTTTTTAACTTTTTGGGGCTGAAAACGTATGTTAAAATGATCTATTACTATTACATGTATAACCTTATGTATATATGCTTGTACTCTCATGTTTTATGGTTATTTATGGGATATTATTGCTTAGAATGATAGGACTAAGCTTAGAACAGGTTCATATGCTGATTGGGTTTGAATATTATTCTGAAAAATGAACAACAGTTGGCCATGTGCCCAAACAGGGCCCATGCGCCTAGAAATTTGACTTAGAAAAGCCTAAGTGCTGACCATGCGCCCCAATAGTTCCCATGCACCTGGAATTTTTGTCGAATAGCCTAAGTACTAGTCATGCGCCTGAATAGTACCCCATGCGCCCAGAATTGGTTCTCAGGCACCTAATTGAAGTTCATGCGCCCAAATAGTCTCATGCGCCTAAGTTTCTCATGCGCCTAAGTGTTGGTGCGCCCGCATAGTTCTGATGCGCCTACATAGTGCTCATGCGCCTAGAACACTTAGAAAATTTTTGAAATTTTAGGAAATCAGAATTTTAGGGTTTGACCCTGGTTTGACTTGGTGTTTATATTTGTTTATTTTATGGCCTGTTCTTGTGTTCCATATTATGTATTATTATTATATGACTTTACGTGATGTGTTTATGCTCGTAACGTAAAGTATTATCATAATGAAAGTGAAAGATTAATGATAATGAAAAGTGGAACATAATGAATGAATGAAAGTCTTGCAAGAAAATGAAAGGAGGTTCACAGCCACGGGTTGTCAGCTTAACTGTGTTCGGGTTAGCTACCCCATGAGGATGCACGCAGGGTCAATCTTTTAGATTGACGGGACCTTTGTTGCTTGCCTCAGGTGACTGGGTCAGCTTCGTGCACAATGTTCGGGGTCTATTTATAGACCTCAGGCCTAACACCAGCATCGTGCATAATGTCAGGGTATTGCACATTGGTCTGGTAGAAAGTGAAAGATAATAATGAAACAAAGAAAGGAAAGATAATGATGATAATTATGAATATTATCTGAATGTACGTATGATGTGTGCTCGTATACGAAAGTAATGTATTTTATTTAAAAAGGGATATTTTCGTATATAAATCATACAAGGTATTTTTATACTTTTAAAACTAGGACTCACTCAGCAACGCTGACTTTTATGCATTTTCAGTTGGCAGGTAAATATTGCTGAGGATGGCACTCGGGGAAAGCTACTCGTCGGGGCAAGACTGGCATCCGTTCATGCTTAATGATTTTGTTGTATTGTAATGCAACTAATTGATTATTTTGTAACCCTAACTTACAACGATGTATTATTTTGCAACATTAATTATATGCATGAATGGTTTTTGTTAACTTAATTCCGCTACATTATTTTATGAAATGTGTATTGTTTAATATAATAATGCTATGATTGTCCAACTGTGAAGTCTCCGGGAGTGGGGCCTTACAAGTTGGTATCAGAGCTAAAGTTTAAGAAAAATGGGTAAATATTTTCAAAAAACCTAAACTTAAATTGAGAATGGGACCGAATGGAGGGATGCTAGCCCGAGTAGCTACGTGCCATCAGGTATATCTTTTCTTAAATGTTAACCGGTATTATATGCGTGTGATATTTGATTTATGTGATTTTAGTAGATTTGAATACTGATGTAGTCAGGATAGGAAATGTTCGGGGAATGAAGAGTAAAGTAAGTGGCTAATCAGAACTGGCCACGGTAATTAGGGATTTACTATACTTGACATAAACTAAGCTATTACCTTGAATGACCGTGTTAGTGTTTGAATCTTATAGTGTTATGGGATGGCTAGAGGAAGATCGTCTAAGTCTTCTAGAGGAGGAGTACGAGGTGGTCGTGGTGCTGGGCCACGTGCCACAAGGAACAAGACAAGGACTGCAGAGACAGCTCCTGCTGAGCCTGGGCTTCATCATCCGGAGGGTATGGATGAGAGTCTAAATTAAGAGCCTCAGTAAAGGAGACGGTTGTGGAGGAGGTGCATCAAGTCATGCAGATGATCTTACCGTCTGTAGTGACTGAAGTCATCCGTGCTGTAAGAGAGGATGAGAAGAAGGAGAAGGAGGAGGAGAGAAGGAAGACGACTGGGAGAAGGGAGAATAAGGGAGATCATAGTGAGAAGGAGGAACTGAACGCTAGGATGGCAGCCTCCAGTGATGAGGAGGTGGTGGTAGTGCGGGAGACTGTGAACGGGTGTAGCTATGGGGCATTCCAATGATGCAAACCCCCAACTTTCAATGGCAACGGTAATGCTGCCGCTGCTCACCGTTGGGTAAGAGAGATGGAGGCGGTGTTGGAGATTAGTGGGTGTAGGGAGGACCAGAAGGTGAAGTTTGCCACTCACTCGTTTGTAGACTCGGCTTTGTGTTGGTGGGACAATATTGTCCAAGCCGAGGGCAGCAGGGCCATCGGAAGGATGAGGTGGGGAGAGTTGAAGAAAATGGTGATTGAGGAATTCTATCCTCACCAAGAGCTAGACAAGATAGAAAAAGAGTTCCTACAGCTTGAGGCGAGAACCATGACCCACCAGCAATACACTACCAAGTTCAACGAAATGGCGAGGCTGGTGCCGGATCAGGTGATGCCGGTGTCGAGAAAGATAAAGAGGTATATTCAAGGGTTGCCAGTGGATATTCGTAGGCACCTGATTGTTTCCCGGCCGAGTACCTTTAGATCGACAGTAGATCTGGCAGGAAGACTCTATGATGAGAGGGAAGTGGCTGTGGTTGAGGTGAGCAAGATGGGTGGTGGTGACAAGAACTGGAAAGGGAAACGGTTTGAGCATGGTGGTTATACTCCAAACAACAAGAGGATGAGGATGGATGACCGAAGAGTGGGGTCATCAAGCTCGGGGATGAAAAAGTATGACAAATGTAGGAAGGAGCACACTGGTGAGTGCAAGTGGGGATCGAATGTATGCTTCAAGCGTGGGAAGCCTGGTCACATTGCGAAGGATTGTAGGGTGTTAAGGTGCTATAACTATGGTGAGGAGGGGCATGTGAGCAGGGATTGCAAGAATCTGAGGGCAGAGAGTTCTGGGGCGAAGAAACGGACGGAGGATGGAGGACAGAGGGCAAGTGCTATAGCCTTCACGATGACCCGGGAGGAGGCCAAAGTGGATCCCGATGTCGTGTCAGGTACGTTTCTAGTAAACCAAATTTGTGCCTCTGTATTATTTGATTCTGGTGCTAGTAGGAGTTTTATTTCTGCTGCTTTCTGTGCTAAGTTGCCAGTTAGTAGTAGATATATTAATGAGCCCTTTGATGTAGAAACTGCTATTGGCAAGTCTACCAGAATTTTTGATATGATAGAGGATTGTGACATAGAATTAGAAGGCCATAGGTTCTCTGCTAAACTATTTGTGATGCCCCTTGGTGGATTTGATGTAGTTCTAGGGATGGATTGGTTAGTAGCCTATGAGGCAAATATTATGTGTCGCAAAAAGATGATTCGATTAATTGTGCCCGATGGAAGTTCGATGACGGTCTACGGAGATCGAGTGACAATGGTTCCTAAGGTGATCTCGATGGCGGTGGCAGAGAAGTGCATGAAACGCGGATGTAGTGCCTACCTGGCTTATGTGAAAGATGTGGATGCGTCAGTACCACAATTGTCTGATGTACCAGTTGTGTGTGACTTTCCGGACGTGTTCCCAGAAGATTTACCAGGTGTTCCACCAGACCGCGAGATCAAGTTTCAGATTGATTTAATACCCGGTGCTTAACCCGTTGCCAAAGCACCGTATCGATTGGCTCCGACGGAGATGAAGGAACTGATGATTCAACTGTAGGAGTTGATGGATAAGGGGTTCATTCAACCAAGCATCTCTCCCTGGGGTGCTCCGGTCTTGTTTGTCAAGAAGAAGGACGGTAGTATGAGGATGTGTATCGACTACCGAGAGTTGAACAAGTTAACGGTGAAGAACCGATATCCCTTACCGAGAATAGATGACTTGTTTGACCAGCTCCAAGGTGCCAGTTGGTTCTTAAGTATAGATCTTCGATCTAGCTACCATCAATTGAAGGTGAAGGAGAAAGATATTCCTAAGATAGCTTTTCGCACGCGTTATGGACACTACGAGTTTCTCGTTATGTCTTTCGGTCTAACTAACGCACCAGCTACCTTTATGGATTTGATGAACCGAGTGTGTCGGCCAATGTTGGATAAATCAGTGATTGTGTTTATTGATAATATCCTGATTTATTCAAAGAGCGAAGAAGAACATTCCGGCCACATACGCAAAGTATTGAAGATGCTTAGGAGAGAGAAGCTGTCCGTCAAATTCTCTAAATGCGCTTTCTGGTCGCACGAAGTTCAATTTTTGGGTCACGTGGTGAATTCTAAAGGAATTATGGTAGACTCGGTGAAGGTTGAGGTAGTGATGCAATGGAAGTCTCCAAAGACGCCATCCGAGATTCGTAGTTTCTTGGGTTTGGCGGGCTACTACAAAAGATTTATTCAAAACTTTTCCAAGATAGCCTCACCTTTGACTAAGTTGACTAGCAAGGACGTGAAGTTTGTGTGGGGTCGGGAACTGGAGGATGCTTTTGAGGAGTTAAAGCCAAGACTAACTCAAGCTCCTGTTTTGACATTACCTGAAGGGAGTGAAGACTTAGTGGTGTATTCGGATGCTTCTTACACGGGACTGGGTTGCGTGTTGATGCAACATGGAAGGGTAATAGCCTACACGTCCCAACAGTTGAAAACTCACGAGGTAATTATCCCACCCATGATTTGGAGCTAGCGGCTGTGGTTTTCGTACTAAAGATTTGGAGGCACTACCTGTACGGGGCAAAGTGCACAATCTTCACTGACCACAAGAGCCTGAAATACTTCTTTGAATAGAAAGACCTTAACATAAGGCAGAGGAGGTGGCTGGAATTGATCAAAGACTATGATTGTGAGATCCTTTACCACCCTGGCAAATCCAATGTAGTGGCCGATGCTCTCAGTCGAAAGGAGAGACCTGAGCCGATCCGGGTGAAAGCTTATCAATTGGTGATGACCTCTGACGTGATGACACTGGTCAAAGAATTTCAGAATGAGGTGTTGAAAAAAGATTGCCTTAACTCTGAAAGGATGAGAGGTTTAGTTACAGAGTTGGGAGAAAATACCTGTGGGGTTAGAACCCGCTTCGGGCGGATGTGGATCCTTTGTTATGGAGACTTAAGGGGAGGATTATGGATGAAGCTCATAAGACTCGATACTCTATTCATCCCGGTGCTACCAAGATGTATCATGATATGAAGAAGGATTACTGGTGGCCGGGTATGAAGCGTGATGTGGTGGAGTTTGTGAGTAAGTGCCTTACTTGCTTGCAAGTGAAGGCAGAACACCAGAAGCCTTATGGGAAGATCCAAGCTCTGGATATACCTAAGTGAAAGTGGGAGCACATCACCATGGACTTCATAACAAAGTTACCCCTCACAGCAAGGGGGTATGATGCCATCTAGGTGATAGTTAATCGTTTGACAAAGAGTGCTCACTTCCTACCGATCCACGAGACGTATTCATCCAAGTGACTGGCGGTTCTGTTCATTAAAGAGATTGTAGCTCGTCGTCTATCGTGTCGGACCATGAAACCTGGTTCACATCGAAGTTTTGGAAAAGATTCCATGATGCGATGGGGACGAGGCTACACATTAATACGGCTTACCATCCTCAGACAGATGGTCAGTCTGAAAGGACTATTAAGACACTCGAGGATATGCTCCGAGCATGCGTGATCGACTTTGGAGGAAGTTGGGATGATCACTTGCCATTAGCGGAATTCTCATACAACAGCAATTATCACGCCAGCATTGGTATGCCACCATATGAGATGCTATACGGTAGAAGGTGTAGAACGCCCATGTGTTGGGGAGACATCGAGCTGAAGGAGTTAGGATGTCTTGAGGTGATCGAGGCTACGACGGAGAAGTTGGAGAAGATCAAAGCCTTTATGAAGGCGGAGAAAGACAGGCAAAAGTCGTATGCCGACAAAAGGCGTAGACCGATTGAGTTTAATGTGGGCGATAGAGTCATGTTGAAGGTCTCACCTTGGAAGGGGATCATCCGGTTTAGAAAGAGGGGTAAGCTGAGCCCGAGATACATAGGGCCTTTCCGAATTATTGCACAAGTAGGAGAGGTGGCCTATCGATTGGAACTACCCGATGAGTTAAGTGGAATTCATTCGACATTCCATGTATCTCATCTGAGAAAGTGCCTAACTGATGAAGATATGATTGTACCACTGGAGGACATCGAGGTGGATGAACGGCTTAATTATGTAGAGCAACTAGTGGCAATCATCGATCGAAAGGAGAAGAGATTAAGAAATAAAGTGGTTCCACTGGTGCGTGTGTAGTGGAAACACCGAAAGGGTTCGGAGTCTACGTGGGAGACTGAAGAACAAATGAGACAACATTACCCATAATTGTTCGAAGAGTGACAGGTTTTGGGGACGAAACCTCTTTAAGGGGGGTAGATTTGTAACACCAGAAATTTTGTCAAAATAAAAGAAAAGAAAAGCAATCAGAAAAGAAAATAAAAGTATCTTGCAAAAAGGGAAAAGATGCCAAAGTATAGGGGGCCAAAGTGTAAAGAGTACACAACTCAAATATTTTAATATATTTAAGAGTATGGGCACCCATATATCTTTTTCCCACTTCTGTGTTCGACTGAAAAGAGAAGAAGAAGAAAAAGCTGCTCTCTCGGATATTCAAGGAAGAAAGGTTGAAAATTCGTACTTTGGTGAGTGTTCTTTGTATTTTTGGTTCGGTTTGTGGGGTTTTTGACCTTAGAACCGATTTTCATGTGTTCATTGTGCTTGGTTGTTTGCTTGGTTGTGTTTTAGGTGTTTGAACTCTTGTGCACACAAGTTTGGAGGAGTTTTACTTGTTGGTTGCAATAGGTGAGTTCTAGACCCCGGTTTTGTATGTGTTTTTTTAACTTTTTGTGGCTGAAAATGCATGTTAAAATGATTTATTACTGTTACATGTATAACCGTATGTATATATGCTTGTGCTCTCATGTTTTATGGTTGTTTATGGGATATTATTGCTTAGAATGATAGGACTAAGCTTAGAACAGGTTCATATGCTGATTGGGTTTGAATATTATTCTGAAAAACAAACAACAGTTGGCCATGCGCCCAAACAGGGCCCATGAGCCTAGAAATTTGACTTAGAAAAGCCTAAGTGCTGACCATGCTCCCCAATAGTTCCCATGCGCCTGGAATTTTTGCCAAATAGCCTAAGTACTAGTCATGCGCCTGAACTGTACCCCATGCGCCCATAATTGGTTCTCAGGAGCCTAAGTGAAGTTCATGCGCCCAAATAGTCTCATGCGCCTAAGTTTCTCATGCGTCTAAGTGTTGGTGCGCCCGCATAGTGCTGATGCGCCTACATAGTGCCCATGCGCCTAGAACACTTAGAAAATTTCTGAAATTTTGAAAAATCAGAATTTTAGGGTTTGACCCTGGTTTGACTTGGTGTTTATATTTGTTTATTTTATGGCCTGTTCTTGTGTTCCAAAATATGTATTATTATTATATGACTTTACGTGGTGTGTTTACGCTCGTAACGTAAATTATTATCATAATGAAAGTGAATGATTAATGATAATGAAAAGTGGAACATAATGAATGAATGAAAGTCTTGCAAGCAAATGAAAGGAGGTTCACAGCCACGGGTTGTCAGCTCAACTGTGTGCGGGTTAGCTACCCCATGAGGATGCACACAAGGTCAATCTTTGAGATTGACGGGACCTTTGATGCTTGCCTCAGGTGACTGGGTCAGCTTCGTACACAATGTTCGGGGTCTATTTATAGACCTCAAACCCAGCACCAGCTTCGTGCATAATGTCGGGGTATTGCACATTGGTCTGGTAGAAAGTGAAAGATAATAATGAAAGAATGAAAGGAAAGATAATGATGATAATTATAAATATTATCTGAATGTATGTATGATGTGTGCTCGCATACGAAAGTAATGTATTTTATTTAAAAAGGGTTATTTTCGTATAAAAATCATACAAGGTATTTTTATACTTTTAAAACTAGGACTCACTCAGCAACGCTGACTTTTATGCATTTTCAGCTGGCAGGTAAATATTGCTGAGGATGGCACTCGGGGAAAGCTACTCGTCGGGGCAAGACTGGCATCTGTTCATGCTTAATGATTTTATTGTATTGTAATGCAACTAATTAATTATTTTGTAACCCTAACTTACAACGATGTATTATTTTGTAACATTAATTATATACATGAATGGTTTTTGTTAACTTAATTCCGCTACATTATTTTATGAAATGTGTATTGTTTAATATAATAATGCTATGATTGTCCAACTGTGAAGTCTCTGGGAGTGGGGCCTTACACTTAGTACTTCTTGCATTATTCTTGCTAATATGTTTATCACAGGGTTCCATGTCTAGGATTCATACTCCATCCAGCACTAACACCTGACTAACGTATTTAATCATGTTTACCTGAAACGTTTGAAAATAATATATCATCAAAAAGCTAGTGAATATATTTAATTTGACACAAATATATTTCAGCATGAATAACGATAAACAATTAATCATAAATTAATGGTAAAACACACATTTAGCAGTCTTTTTCAACTGGAAATCCCCCTCCATATATACTGGTATTGGTGCTCAGGTAGTCTTACTACAGGACTCTCCGGATCTGCACCGAGTCTGAACCAGCCCCAGTATGGGATTTCCACCCATCCCCATGATATAATTTGATCAAATATACATATACTTCTGGTTTAAATGTTTTAGCTGAATACCTCTATGCATTAACATGGTTAATGTACTAATGCGATTTTCACAAAGTAAAATCATTTGATTATTTGAAAGTATTAAACGTATTCATCTGGTAAGTTCAACAGAGGCTCTAAACTTGATAAGCTTTTGTTTTCTGAACCTCGAAGTAACTTAAGGATTGAGTTATGAGCCTGTATCACCTTGATAATATTATATAAGAACTTCTATACTTGTTGTCTAGAGGATCTACACCAGTTTTCTAATCTCTGGTTATGTTTGAGGTGTTTAAAAGGTAGTAGAGAGTTTTGTATATGAAAATAAGAAGACGATCAAAATGTTATGAAATGAAATGAAGCAGAAGGGATCTATTTATATATGAATATTTCTTACTCATTAAGTATTTGTTACTTACTAAGTTATAACCAAAACTTGACTATTAAGTCCAAAACTTAACCATTAAGTTTTATATTTTATCAAAATCTTAGCCATTAATTTATATCCTAATTTTTATCTAAACTTAGGCATTAAGGTTGATGCAATACCTAATTGTTAAGTTTTATTTGTAGCTTAACGATTAAGTTGTATTTGAAGCTTAGATATTAAGTTTTTATCTAAAACTTAGTCATGAAGTATCGCTTGAAACATAATCATGATTATTTTATTGACAAAAATAATATGAAAATTTCGTAGGTAGTACATCCTCCTTTACGTCGATCATCACCATCGAGCGCCATCACCGTCGGTAAAGCTATACGTCGCCAACACCATCGGTCAACCATCACCATCACTTGTATTGTCAAAAGACCACCCTCACCCCCTTCATTTCCATCCAAATCGACCTGAGAAACTCAATTTTGTTGGACATCGATTCAACCACTACCATCACCACCCATCACAACCACCATCTTCGTTAACGTAGTTCCGACGACCACCTAGGTGTGCCGAATATAGTGACGGTGACCACCTAACACTTACCCTAAAGATGAATATGGGCTTGGTGACGGGAAAAGACAAAGAGGATTTATGATTAAAAAGGTGGTCGCGAACTCGCCAGAGTTGGTGATGGAGGAAACACTCGTCGAAGATATTACAAGTTTGATGAGAAAGAGAAAATGGGATGGCCGATGGAGTACCTTAGGTGGGGTGGGTGTTTTTATATGGGCCCCATAATTTTATTTTCAGAATAACCTTTTTATTTGATTTTATTTTTAAATACAATGGCATTTTTAAAAATACAACCAAAGAAGTTAACGGTCATCCGCATCAGGGACCATAGGTATTACAGTTTGTTAAAGAGTTGGGCAAATTATGTAATTTCTCAAAAGTTGCAACCAATCTTAGAATATGAGCATATCATAGGGACCAACCGTTTAATTGACTCCGTGTATATTAAATGCATAAAAGTAGAGTTAATTGCATGGTTGCTCCTTGTGCTATGTCTATGTTGTAGTATTGGTCCCAACTTTTGATAAATTACATCGTTAGTCCAAACTATTTGCTAAATCATAACACTCGTGCTTCTTGGAGTGGATGGCTATTAGTTTTTCTAGTTAAGTTGATATGAAATGACCAAAATGACCCTATATTAAGATAATAATCATAATATCACCTTTTTTAGTACACACACACGCGCGCGCGCACACACACACACCAATTAAGCCACCACCACCAGCCATCCCACCACGACCGATAACCCTAATCGTTTAACAACCAACATAGGAGGAATACCAGCTCCACTTGTCACTACTAGTTCCACCAACCCATCAACATCAGCACCACTATCACAACTCGACCACAACCACTATCATAACTCGACCACCACCATCGCTAGCATCAACAATAATTTCCCCATTGTCTCCTAGTGTATTCCTGGAAAAAGAAACAGTAGGGTTTTAAATCTTGAGTTTGAGAAAGAGAGAAAAAAACTCCACTACTGTGACATTTGACCCAATTTATATTGTAAACCAGAACCTATTTGGATTAGTCATGTAATAACCATCATCATTTAATCATGTTTGTTGGATTATTATGTTTAACACATTAATTATGTAATTTGTTGAATTAATAATAATTTTATAATTTATAAAAATAATTTTTTTATGAATTTATAAAGTTTCATCACTAAATTAGATATTTAAATGATTTAATTAAAAAATAACTAACATAAAATTTTTGTAAAGATTTATAAAAACTATGTTGATTATTTATCAAATTAGGGTTTTGATTTAAAAAATAACTTTAGGGTTAATTTTGTAAATGTTTAATACTTAAATTAAAAGCTTTTTGATATAAAACAATAATAATTTAAATTTCGGAGACCAACGTGTAATTTTTATAAAACCCAACCCCCCTCCCGTATTCCCCGCACTAGAACTTTGGCCACCTCCGGCCGAGTTCCGACTACGGCAAAACACCACGATTTCGCAAACCATATTCGAACTCAGGAATGTTTAAAATCGAACACTAAACCATTATTATACACTTAATCAAACTCAAAATTCGATCAAATGATTTATTCAATTGACCATAAACGCAATTGTAATCATTGCGACCATAACATTTCATTCAATTGAATCGGTAACCGCATGATGTTTATTAATTTAAATAAAAAATACTCAAATCAAATTCATAATTCCTTAGGATCAAAACAGTTGAAATTAGCACTATATAATCGGGGCTAAACATTAACCCTTTAAACTCTCTACAAACTCAATTACTCTCGAAAGAGACACACAATCGACATTCAACTCTAAGTTCATATCAAACCTGCAACTATATTGTTCAACACCTTATGGACATCTGACTTGCAATACATTGACGGGATTTGATCTTTATCATTCTTGGAAGCTCTACAATACTAATTGAATCATATATTATAACCAATCTCTCAATTTAATTTTATCTTTGTCGCATTATTCTTTTTTCCCTATTAACATCAATCAAACATTAAAAAAGGTAATTGAATACATCAATAGACTAGTTATCATATGTAGATTCAAAGCCCTATGTTTACTATCATTATCGAATTCGTTACTTTGTTCAATTTGCATGATTTGAAATCTAGGGTTTATAGAACTTGGAGGAATTGTTCAATTACATAATTTGATTATTGAATAGGGAGTTTAAATTAGTATTTGGGTTTTGGCCCATGGTTGAAACACTTCACACATATGCAGCATACCCTAGTTTGAACCCGAGCACCCCCATTACAATTTTTTATTAGTTTTTTAACATTCAGATAAATTTAGAAAATAATATTATATTAATTTATTATTTTAAAAGTTATTCTAATAATTTATATTGCAATAGAAATTTATAATTAATATCTGAAAATTACAGAATTTTTAAATACACATTTAAATCCTTTTAAAAATAACCAAATTGTAAAAAAATACATAAAAAGTTATAAAATTGTAAAAAAAAAATACATAATAAGGATTATAAATTAATTTATAAGTCCTAATATTTTTAAAAATTTTGTAAAACAAAAAAATAATTATTTAAATTGTTTAGGACCAAATTTACAAATAAATTCATTTAAATAATTAATTATTTAATTAATATTTTTTTATAAAAATGACACACTTTATTATTTAAGCCTTATATATTAGCCCTTATAAAATTACTCATTTTCAGTCATATTATTAAAATAAAATTCAATCATTTATATTGCATTTATTTATTATTCATTATTAGCATTTTAATCTTATTATTTATCCAGTTTGTTATATTCAATTATTACATCAAGTTATACATTAAAACTAACTATATTATTTTAAATAATTATTAACTCAAATCTCAAATCCCTATGTGAAACCCTAGTTCTCAAACCCACCTTAGATTTTTACAAAGTTTTTTATTTTAACTTAGGACACTGTTCCTTTGGTTCAATTGTGAGGAGATCTTCGGTGTATAATCAAGCATGCTTTTATTTCTTCACTTGCATTTTATCAAGTGCGTATTCATAGCCCATTTTATATTTTTTAACTTTGGGGAAAATCCTATGAAACTATTTAACCAATTGTTTGTTCATTTATTTATTTCATTTACGATTCATTTAATTCATATGGTGTTATTACTTGTAAATTTGTGTACATAGTTTGATAAACATTTAATCTAGCAAAATCACTAATTCACTTAAACCACGAGAACAATGACAGATATATTGGCTTGACAAACCCACCCCATCAGATTATTCGAGCATAACTGAAACCAGATTCATACATGTGTCTTATTCATTAAGACTTTATTTGCGGATCGAGTCAGGTTTGATTGTGTATTATTTGTCGTATATCGTTACACTTTTGCTAAGTCTTGACATGTTATGGAAATTGAATTATTACAATCATTTAATCAATATATCTATGTATGCAAATCTGTATTTACTCACTTACTAATTCATTAGCCGACTATATTAATTTTCACATGATTTTATGAAATGCTGCTTAGTTGGACTTCTTGAATACTTACAATTAGGATTTTAGACCCGGCTAATAATAAAGACAACTTTTATGTTTTTGAATTTTATATGGTTATAATCAATTATTTGGCTATTTGAAATTATGAAATTTGCATTTAATACTATTTTAACACTTTAAATGCATGTGCTATGAACAATCGATTCACCTTTGTCCGCCTCGAGGTTTTCGGCTTTGGTCATGGTGTGACAGATTGGTATTAGAGCCAGGTTATAGGGAATTAGGTTATTAGAATTGAATGAACTAGACCATAACTAAGTACCTCACACATGAGTCCTATCATGTCCCTCTATGCTTAGTCATGATTATTTATTTACATATGTGATATGTGTTATTTGATTATCCATTTACACTTAATTATGATTAGTGAACTCACAAATCTCAACTCAAATTCAAAGGTGTTGTGCCTAAATCAAGTGGATTTTTTAAACTTGAAATTTTGAATTTTATTCATGGTTTCAAATCCTATCAAAGTCTGAGTCCTATAACTGAACATGTGTAATGTTGGAAGAGTGGGTGCCTGTGTCTTGGGGTGTTTTATCTAAAAAATGTATTCATATAAATCCAAATCAACTATTGGATTTGTTACCTTACTTGGAACCCTTGGGGTGAGTGTCCAATTATAGGTTAGCATGTATTCACTAAGGTTGTGGTGGACTTAATATTTTGATAAGTCAATGTATTCATTTGATTGGTGAATAAACGTATACACTTGGATAATATCTTTGTGATTTTGAACTTATTACTAATATTTATGTTCTTGTTTTATAAAAATCACCATCCAATTCTCATAAGATTTCCTGATATTCTTTCAAAATGTCTACCCACCAAAACTGTTCTCGTTCTAGCAACCCAGGCCGAAAGATTGTAGCCATTGTTTCTCAAGAAGTAGCTGCAATAATTCTGACATTCTTTCAAAATGTCTACCTCCCAATACTGCTCCAAATAATGGCGCTCCTAATCCACCGCTAACCTACACTTTCAAATAGTTTAGCTCTTGCAACCCCACTAAATTTAGTGGGATTATGGGAGCCACTGGTCTTCTATAATGGTTTGAGAGAATACTTTCCTTAACAATGAACGTGTAGAAAACCTAAAGGTTTGTTATGTTATTAATGTTCTTTAAAAGAGAGTACTTACTTGGTGGAACGAAGCATACCCATAGGATTGATGCTGCAATCTTTGACATGGGATGAGGTCATAGAGCTTATGACTAAGGAATTCTGTTCGAGAAATAATATCAAGAAGTTGGAAGCATAATTTTGGAATTGGCCCAAGATAGTGGTGACCTTGCCTACATTAATCGATTTCACAAGCTCAACTTGCTTGTTCCTCACTTGGTCACTCCTTTCACTCAAACTATCAAAAAGTACATAGGTGGTCTTCCATGCAGATTCAAGATACTGTTTGGGGGAGAAATCCTACTACTTTTGAGCACACTATTCGTTTTGCTTCCTAGTTAATCGAAAACCACGTGAAAGCTAGATCTTTGATAAGAAAGGGTAGTAAGAAGACTGCAGAGAAAATAGTAAGAAGGATAAGCTCGAATCTTCCACCAAGAAAAAGAAAAGGAAGGTGGAGGATCAAAATTTTGCTATGGTTACCCTTGATGTCTTGGTTAATTAAGTTGTTCCTACGTTGTAACAGACTTTCATTAATCAAACTCCAACAAAGAAGCCTTACACCGGAACCTTCCCATAGTACAACACCTAAAAATGCCATCATCCTACTAATTTTCGGTGTAGTCAGTGCACAAACTATGGTCGTTTTGGCCTTACTTCAAACATATGCAGGAATACTAATAAGGCTTCGGTTAATGTAACAATTACTCAACATCCTCATGCTATTACTCAGGGTCATGCATGTTATCATTGTAGTTACCCAAATCATTTCCCAACCAATATCCTTAGCTTGCTAATCCTGTTCCAACTACTTAATGGAGTGCTTTCAACATCAATTCCCATCAAACTCAAGACAACAATGATGTGGTGAATGGTACATTTCTAATCAATATGCTTCAGTTTCATTCGATGGCGTTGCTGATAAGAGTTTTCTGCCTTTACTTGCTAGTGCCCGAAAAAAATTATGGAAAGCTTTTATAGTAGAAATAGCCGATGGAAAACCTGTTATAATTGATTATGTTATTCTAAACTATACTCTTAGTCTTAGTGAGCTTAATTTTCCAATCGATCTTACACCGATGCAACTTGTCAGTTTTGATGTCATAGTAGGTATGGAGTGGTTGCCTAAGAACCATGCCGAAGTCATTTGTTTTCTGGAAGTTCATTGTGGTTCCTTTTCCTTCTGGTAGTGTCTCAAACATCTATGGGTAAAAGCCTTCCAAAGGGCTTAAACTCATGTCGTACAATTCAAAATGCTAACTATTTGCGGGAAAGTTAAACAACACAAGAGTCCGCAACAAACCCTAACAAGGACTTGAACAGGATTGTCAAACCAATGGATCCGCTACCATACTACCGTTGCCTTAAAATAAGTTAATGGTTGTGTATGATAAAACGAGAAGGTTTACGATGAATGAATAAGCAACTTGTGTTCTATGTTTAAAGTTTTTAAGTAAAATAAGTTTGTAATGATTTAAATTGTAAAAATGAGTTTGAGTACAATATGATACATGTTTTCCCCACGAAGTTGTAAAATTGGCTATGAGTCTCACCTTAAAATGTTTAAGTATCGACTTGAACCTATCAATAGAATGTGGTATGTCCTATTGATTAAGATTTAATTAGTTTATGATACTATGAAAGGATTATATCAACCTTCTGATATGCAAGAATTAAAAACATAACAAAAAGATCAATAACAAAAGTTTTGTGAAAAACCCTGTAATTTCAGATTCGGGTACTGTTTTTCTAAGATACTTTCCAATATGAAAGACAATTCATTAGAGGCTAAATATTTCCAGATCTTTAACTTAATATGTTAATTAAATCATATCCAAAATTTATGTTTTAATGATACTAATAACTCTCTCAAAACCATGACACAAAACAATATGTCCACGGTTGTTTCAGGGTTCAAATAGTTGAATTATTCATTGAAATTAGTGTGGTTAGAAAGCTAACTCAATGAAAATAATTTTCATAAAAGAATGTGTCGTTTGAGTCTATTTTAAATAAGTTATGGCCATTTAAAGTTGACTTGACTTTCTGGGTAGAATCTGAAATTTGCATACATGTTAACTAAATAAGGCTTCGTTCATGGTTTTGATATAACGGTTTTTGGCTGATAAATTGGCATAAAATTATTAAGAATTAAGTTATATATAATCATATTATACTATGATATTGATTTAAGGATAAAGAATAAGAACAAGTATGAAAACTTTTAACACGATCAATCCTTTTCATAAATCATGATCTTGTGTGTTAAGATAAGTTTGATCATCTTTGTGGCTACATATAGGTGTATGGGAAACAAGGGATCATTTTATATTGATGAAAAAGAATAATTAGTAGAAGAATTATAGTGTAAGTATGTATTAGAAATAAAAATCAAGAACAAACGAGAAAATTATATAACACAATCAAACCCTTTTGTAAATCGTGATCTTTTGTGTTAAGAACCAAATTAATGATCATCTTTGTTACTATACTAAGGTGTTTAGGTAACAAAAAAAAGTGAAATTGGGTGAAAAAGAAGAAAAACAAGATGAAGTAAGAGAATGTGACGACATAGTGTAATAAAACTAAAAAAGTCAAAACTCACATTTGAATAAAACTCTTGAACACCTTGGTGCTCTTGATGCTATAAGATTTAAAGAGGGAGAGTTGGGGTTCTTTTTTTAATTTTGGCACAATGAAATTGGTAGAAGAAGGCCTTGTATTTATAATTGAGCAATAGGGAGTTTAATTATTGTATGAAGCAGAGAGAAAGTTTTATAAAATCTCTATATGTAATAAAAAAATGGTTTGGCCATGTGACAATTTTAAGCATTGTGTTATCATATGACACCTTTATAGCATACGATGTCATGTGTAAGTTTATTAGCTATATGATTTTAAAAAAAATCTTACGGATCCTATTTTAATAGTATTTAATGTGTAATTAAAAATTATTCTAAAATTAGAATTTAAAATATATAGATTGAAATGGATATATAAAAACTACAAATTTTGTATTTAATTTGCAATTCAATCTTAGATTTAATCTAAATATAACTAACAAAATTAGTCAAATTTAAAATTTAAAAATAATAATTTGAATATTAAAACGGAGCATATGTAGTTCATAAATTTTAAATTCCAATAATAACAATCAATCCGATATTTTGGAGTTATAATATCAATTTTGAAAATAATCTATATTTTAGCAATATCGTATTATTTTTTCCTGCATTATGTACCATTATATAATTATTATATTATACATATACAACAACTTTTTTAGTAGGATTGACAGGGTTTAGGACGTGAAGTCGTGGGTGGCTTCACATGCCATATTGTGCATGATTAAACTAGATGTGTGATTTGCTAGTTGTAATGTAATTATATTTATGTTGAGAATGATGATTGGTAAAGATTTGCATATGTATTGTATGATAATCTATGTAGGTATGGTGATCTAATAAAACTTAAGATAATATGGTATAAGTGAATAAATTGTATGATAATCATGGGTAATGAGTTGCTATACTTGATCAAACAAGATTTCAATTAACATGTCACCAACGTGTCAAATGAGTCAACTAGGTCAAATGTATCTTTGTTTTCCAAAACCGTTGGGTCGATGTGTTTATTGTGCACATAGCGTTGTTAAACTTTTTGGGTTACACGTACTTATGTACTCACATGTTCTAGTAACCTTTGACGGGTTGTCTTTCCACTCACCGTTAGCCTCTCTATTATTGTTCGTTTACGCATTAAGTGAGTTCAATGCCCCACTTTTATTTACTCTATTTTTGGGGGGAGAAAGCATACTTGTATTTTAAAATGTTTTACTATTATAACATATGTTTAGTATAACATAGTGTGTTATACCATTGAATGCTCTTACTCTTTAGGATCATTAATTAAGAAAATTAGCGGGAAATATTGGGTAGTACTATTAGGTCTGAAAGCCCCACCCGTACGACTGAAGGTCAAGCGGGTGCAATATTGTCCTAAACGACTAACAGCGTCGTGACTTGGTTGGTCGTGGCGGAAGGCAAACAAACGAACATTGTCAGCTTCGATCACGGAATCACTATGGTTATTACTTATGAAATTAGACTAGCTATATATTTTAATACACTTGTTTATATTTTACAAATACTATTGTTTATGATGACTTACAAACTCTTGAACTTACCAACCGTTATGTTGACACCTTTAGTATGCTTTTCTCAGGTCATTACTAGCAGCTGCTCTTAGGAGCACTCACGAGTCAAGCATGCTTTGAACAATCATTGTTTTACACTTGATTTATTACATATTTACATACATTGGTTTGGGCGCGTGTTTTGCGCATTTTATATTTTAATACTTTTGGTTTAAAATGTTTACTAAATGCTTCCGCAAATGTTTTAAGGTTTAAACTTTGATTTGTTGTAAATGTTGCATAGAGAGTCGTTCTGAGTAACTAATGACTTGAATCCTGATCTGTTCACACGCCTCGCGGTAAAACTCCGCACGTGGATTTTGAGGGTGTGAAAAATGTAAAGAAACTTATTGCACCGGTCATTCATCATGTTATGAGCACGAGTAAACTCATCGATGTCCCATAAAAGTTTTCATGATATTAAACACAAATACTCGAAGTCATTATTAGTTTGTTAAGTCTTTTCTATTCACTTGATCCTGGATGAAACTAAAGCCAAGGGTTGTACGAACCATGAATTGACGCTATGTCTTGACATGAGCTTGGTGCCATTATCTAGATAAATATAATTAGCAATCATCAGGAACAAATATTAATTTTACTAAAAATTAAAATATACTAGTCTTTTGTAATCTGGTATCTTAAACTAGAAAGAAAATAATACATGTAGGTTTACCTTGTGTTTGAAACAGAGATAGAAAGCTTATGATTGTCTGAAGAAGAGAAAGTAAGCAGATCAATGATGAGTTTGTTTTTTTGGAATCAATGGTAAGGTTAGAGGGGAGGGTGATTCTTGTAATTTGAATAATGGTTTTCACGGTTTCTTAGGCCTCTAAAATGTAAAAGATCATTTACATTAGACCAAAACGGTCATTTAGCATTCAAATCAACACCAACCTTTCATAAGCCTTTGTCGGATGCAACTGCTTTTACAGGTAAATGATAGTTTAACTTGGGTCAAACTATCATTTAGAATACAACAAAAAATGGTATATGAACCCTGGTGTATGAAATACATGACCCTTTAATAAATATAACAAAAAGAATACACATACTAGCCAAGACCGAGAAACTTTGTATATACCACATAAACAACACCAAAATACCACATAAAAATATAAAAAGACATGTAAACTTAAGTCTCTCCATTGTGTCCCATCCAAGGCTTCAGGTAAAATAACTTTTGACCCATAAGAAGACTAATGACTTAATATTCTATCAATCTTGTAACATAAGCATATTTGTAGGAAAACACCAAATCGTTGTGAGCTTTCCATAAAGACCGACATGATAAAAACATCAAACATTTTCTTTTGACCATGTCTGCTTGTATATGTTTGTGAGTTTCCAAGAGATCCCCAACTAAGAATGCATAAACCTAAGTGATTTTTCGTCTTTGTAGCACATCCTGTATGATTTTGTTATGAAGCCACCATCTGAATCAACCATCCATTGTCAATTATCAGTTGCATTGAAGAAGCGAAATTGATGAAGCATTAAACTGTAGTGATGGAGTTTTAAACTTCATTAACTAATCTTGGCAACAACATACTCGCTTGTGACTAGGCGAAGGCCAAAGTATTAACGAATCAGGCCCATCCGACCCAACTAAACACCATAAGCTAGTAGTGGGCTTTTGTGCCTCCTATGTGCCTGGACCGTAGGGTACTCCACCACCATACTAGGCTGTGTTAGAATGCTCCTCCTTATCCATACCATACCCAACTAACTAGGTTGGCCATTTGATGGAAGCTTTCTTTTTCATCCTACCAACCTAGTCGGACTCTACAGTGCTCAGTGAAATCCTATGGAGCCTAATGGCCTTAACAATGCATTTTAAGCTCTCTCTATGCAACTTTGTGTTAATTATTAGTGGTATATGGACACGGGCACCTCTTATCACCTCAAGTCAACCCATGTATGGTTTTAATCCCCTCAGTAACTTTTTTTTAAATCTATTTTCATATGAAATGATCAATTAATGACGATTACAAGATCTAACAACATCACCTTACCCTCCTTGTCCAAATCCTTCATCTTACAAAACTTTTATAAGATGTCACATACTTAAAAACCTAATTATTCATGACAATTTACAATTGATAACTCGGTTTCTTGTGAATTTGATCCTTTTGGCCTTTTTAAGAAGGATTACATTACTCGAAAGATTACGAGCAGACTTTACAACACTAGCCATCTCAATCCATTAACCAACACCTCAAAAGATTCTTCTTCTTCATTTATTGCTACATCTCCATTCACTTTTTGGCATGGTTTTCTTGGTCATCTGAGTGGTCATGTTATAGATTTCCTATGTTCTATAATAGTTTTTTTTTTTGTAATCACATTAGTATTTTTATTGCAACTCTTTTTGGGTTATCCAAATATAAGCGTTTACCATTCTATACTTCTACTTTTACTACGATTCTATCCTCTGATGTTATGCATTATGTATATGGACTCCCCCATTCTTAGTAATAGCGAGCATAAATATTACATGTTATTAGTTAATGATTTCACATAATACACATAGATTTTTCCACTAAAATACAAATCTGAGACATTTTCCAAATACTAAATTTACTTAGACCTGTAAATGAACTGAACGTTTATGAACTGTTCGACGTTAAGTTTATTTATATTCGTTCATTTAATTAAATGAATGAACACAGACAAAAAAAATTTGTTCGTTTAGTTAAACGAACGAACATGAACACATATTTTGTTAGTTCATTTACGTTCGTGAACATTCGTTTATGTTTGTTCATATATGTTTGTTTATTTACATTCGTTTATATTTGTTTGTTACGTTCGTTTGTAATGTTCTTTTATGTCCATTTGCTTACACTTGTTTGCTTATGTATTATTACAAAATTTCGTGTACATATTTTTTTTATAGTTTTCTGGATGAGTGTAGGGGTAGAACCTAGAGGCTCGGGAAATCAAATCAAGATAAGAAGATCAAGCCTTGCGAGAAGTTAAGTTGCCGCGCTACAACCGGTTCTCGCGCGACAACATCAAGTCGCGCGAGAACTAGTGACTCGCACGAGAACTCTTAGTTTTGTATGAATAGGAGTTTTGCAATGTAATTAAAAAGATTTTATTCATTTCCTGATTTTGCACTTACTGTAATTTGTAATCAAATCAGGGAGCAATACTACTCGAAGTTATTTAAATCTTGTGTTCATGTTCTTCAATTGATTCAATCTTAACCGTAATGTCAATATTCCGCGTTTTCATTACGAGATCGATCTACATATTGTACTGATCCTTACAATTGGTATCAGAGCCTTGTTGCTCTAGATCGATTGATTTGAAGTTTGACGTGATACTTTTGGAGTGTTCTTGAACCTTATTCTTGAAGATCTACTTGATTGCTGCAAACTTTGATCATTTTTAAAGATGGTGAAACTAATGATCTCCGCATTTGAAGATTTGAAGATGTTTTTGACCTTAATCAAGCTGGATTGAATCAATTAGAGACAACTAGGATCTTAATTTGTAAGGCCCCATTCCCGGAGACCTCACAGTTGGTCAATCATAGCATTATACATATAAAGCATTATAAATTTCATAAGATTAAGCAGCGGATTAAGTTAACAAAAACGATTCATTTCATTAATAATTACCGTTGCTAAGCAATACATCATTGTTTCTTAAGTTACAAAAGACCTTTTAATTGCATTACAAAACAACAATATCATTAAGATTGAATAGATGCCAGTCTTGCCCCGACGAGTAGCTTTCCCACGTGCCATCCTTAGCAATAATTACCTGCCAACTGAAAATGCATAAAAGTCAGCATTGCTGAGTGAGTTCTAGTTTTAAAAAATTAAAATACCTTGTGTATATATATATATATATATATATATATATATATATATATATATATATATATATATATATATATATATATATATATATATATATATATATATATATATATATATATATATATATATATATATATGAAAATATCTTTTCTTTGAATTACTTTCTTTTCATAAAATTCATTACTATCGTATGTGTTCACACATACGTACAACAAGATAATATTCATTATTATCTTTCATCATTCTTCACTTCATTTTGTTATTATCTTTCATTTTCTACAAGACCAATGTGCAATACCCTAAACATTGTGCATGAAGAGGGTACTGGGTCAGAGTCTATAAATAGACCCCTAACATTGTGCACGAAGCCTGACCCAGTACCAGGGCATGCCACAAGAGTCCCGTCAATCTCAAAGATTGACCCAGTGTGCATTCTTCGGGTTAGCTAAACCGCACACAGTTGAGCTAACGACAACATGGTTGTACACCTCTATTCAATTGCTTGCAAGACTTTCATTCATTTTTTATGTTCCACTTTTCATTATCATTAATCTTTCACTATTTATGTTAACACTTTACGTATACGAGCATAAACACACCACGTAAAGCCACGTAATGAATACATAATATGGAACATAAGAACAGGCCATAAACAAGCATAATATGAATAAACATAACCACCAAAACATCCCAGGGTTAAGTCTTAAAATTTCTAATTCCCAAAATTTCAGAAAATTTCTAAGTGTTCAAGGCGAATTAGCATTATGTAGGCGCATGAGCACTATGCGGGCGCACCAACACTTAGTCACATGAGAAACTTAGGCGCATGAAGACTATTTGGGCGCATGAACTACACTTAGTCATTCGGTCAGTAGGCGCATGAGGTACTGTTTGGGCGCATGAACTACACTTAGTCATTCGGTCAGTAGGCGCATGAGGTACTGTTTGGGCGCATGGGAACTATTGGGGCGCATGAGCTTCACTTAAGTTTTCTAAGTTAATATTTCAGGCGCATGAGCAATATTTTGGCGCATGACCAATAGTTATGCATTTTTCAGACTTATTTTCGAACCCAATTTGTATTCTAACCTATTCTTAACATATATCTATCATTCTAAGCATCAACAACACATATACAACCACAAAACACAAGCATACATACACAATACATACGGATACATATATAACAGTTGTACAACATTTTTAAACATGCATTTTCAGCCCCAAGAAGTTTAAAACACATAAAAACCGGGGTCTAGAACTCACCTATGCAGCTAACAAGTAAAACTCCTCCAAACTTGAGTGCACAAGAGTTCAAACTCCTAAAAACACACCAAAATAAACAACCAAACACATAGAACACATAAATATTGGTTTTAAGGACGAAAACCAAACAAAACCGAACCAAGAACACATAAAACACTCACCAATATACGAATTTCAGCCTCTTCTTCTTGAATAACACATAAATATTGTTCCTGTCACTCTTCAAACAACTGTGGGTAATGCTGTCTCATTTCTTCCTCAGTCTCCCACGTAGACTCAGAACCCTTTCGGTGTTTCCACTGCACACGCACAAGTGGAACCACTTTATTCCGCAGTCTCTTCTCCTTCGGGTTGATGATTGCCACTGGTTGCTCTACATAATTAAGCCGTTCATCCACCTCGATGTCCTCCAGTGGTACAATCATATATTCATCAGCTAGGCACTTTCTCAGATGAGATACATGGAATGTCGGATGAATTCCACTTAACTCATCGGGTAGTTTCAATCGATAGGCCACCTCTCATACTCGTGCAATAATTCGAAAAGGCCCTATGTATCTCAGGCTCAGCTTACCCCTCTTTCTAAACCGAATGATCCCCTTCCAAGGTGAGACCTTCAACATGACTCTATCGCCCACGTTAAACTCAATCGGTCTACGCCTTTTGTCGGCAAACGACTTTTGTCTATCCTTTGCCGCTTTCATAAAGGCTTTGATCTTCTCCAATTTCTCAGTCGTAGCCTCAATCACTTCAATACTGCCCAGCTCTTTCTGCCCGATGTCTCCCTAACACACGGGCGTTCTACACCTTCTACCATATAGCATCTCATATGGTTGCATGCCAATGCTGGCATGATAACTGTTGTTGTATGAGAATTCCGCTAATGATAGGTTATCATCCCAACTTCCTCCAAAGTCAATCATACATGCTCGGAGCATATCCTCAAATGTCTGAATCATCCTTTCAGACTGACCATCTGTCTGGGGATGGTAACCGTGCTAATGTGTAGCCTCGTCCCCATTGCATCATGGAATCTCTTCTAGAATTTTGATGTGAACCGGGTGTCACGGTTCGACATGATAGACACCGGCACACCATGACGAGCTACAATCTCTTTAATGAATATATCCGCCAGACTCTTGAATGAATATGTCTCGCAGATCGGCAAGAAGTGGCCACTCTTTGTTAATCGATCAACTATCACCCATATGGCATCGTACCCCCTTACCGTACGGGGTAACTTCGTGATGAAATCCATGGTGATATGCTCCCACTTCCACTCGGGTATATCCAGAGGTTGGATCTTCCCATAAGGCTTCTGATGTTCTGCCTTCACTTGCAAGCAAGTAAGGCACTTACTCACATACTCCACTACATCGCGCTTCATACCTAGCCACCAGTAATCCTTCTTCATATCTTGATACATCTTAGTAGCATCGGGATGAATGGAGTATCGAGTCTTATGAGCTTCATCCATAATTCATCACCGTAGGTCCCCATAACGAGGGATCCACATCCGCCCGAAGCAGGTTCTAACTCCGTGAGTGTTTTCACCCAACTCCACGACTAGACCTCTCATCCTTTCAGAGTTAAGGCGATCTTCTTTCAACATCTCATTTTGAAATTCTTTGACTTGGGTTATCACATCAGAGGTCATCACCAGTTGATAAGCTTTCACCCGGATCGGCTCAGGTCTCTCCTTTCGACTGAGGGCATCGGCCACTACATTGGCTTTGCCCGGGTGGTAATGGATCTCACAATCATAATCTTTGATCAATTCCAGCCAACTCCTCTGCCTCATGTTGAGGTCCTTCTACTCAAAGAAATACTTTAGGCTTTTGTGGTCCGTGAAGATTGTGCACTTCGTCCCGTACAAGTAATGTCTCCAAATCTTCAACGCAAAAACCACAGCTGCTAGCTCCAAGTCATGAGTGGGATAATTGGCTTCATGGATTTTTAGCTGTCTGGACGCGTAGGCTACTACCCTTCCACGTTGCATCAACACGCACCACTAAATCTTCACTCCCTTTGGGTAATGTCAAGACAGGAGCTTGAGTTAATCTTGCCTTTAACTCCTTAAAAGCATCTTCCTGTTCTCGACCCCACACAAACTTCACATCTTTGCGAGTCAATTTAGTCAAAGGTGAGGCTATTTTGGAAAAGTCTTGGATAAATCTTCTGTAGTAGCCCGCCAAACCCATGAAACTGCAAATCTCGAATGGCGTCTTTGGAGACTTCCATTGCATCACTGCCTCAACCTTCGTCTGGTCCACCATAATTCCTTCAGAATTCACCACGTGACCTAAAAATTGGACTTCACACAACCAAAAAGCACACTTAAAAAATTTAGCATACAACTTCTCTCTTCTAAGTGTGTCCAATACTTCGTGTATATGGCCGGCATGTTCTTCCTCATGTTTCGAATAAATCAGGATATCATCAATAAACACAATCACTGATTTATCTAACACACTCGGTTCATAAAATCCATAAAGGCAGCTGGCGCATTAGTTACACCGAAAGACATAACGAGAAACTCGTAGTGTCCATAACGCATGTGAAAAGCTGTCTTAGGAATATCTTGCCCTTCACCTTCAATTGATGGTAGCCAGATCGAAGATCTATCCTTGAGAACCAACTGGCACCTTGGAGCTGATCGAACAAGTCATCAATTCTCGTTAGGGGATATCGGTTCGTCACCGTTAGCTTGTTTAACTCTCGGTAGTCTATACACATCCTCATACTACCGTCCTTCTTCTTTACAAACAAGACTGGAGCACCCCAGGGAGAGATGCTTGGTTGGATGAATCCCTTATCGATCAAATCCTACAGTTGAACTATCAGTTCCTTCATCTTAGTCGGAGCTAATCGGTACGGTGCCTTGGCAACGGGTTGAGCACCGGGTATCAAATCAATCTGAAACTCGATCTCACGGTCCGGTGGCACACCTGGTAAATCTTCTGGGAACACATTCGGAAAGTCACACACAGCTGGTACATCTGATAATTGTGATACTGACGCATCCACATCCTTCATGTAAGCCAGGTAGGCACTACATCCGCGTTTCATGCACTTCTCTACCACCACCATCGAGATCACCTTAGCCGTTTTCACTCGATCACCGAACTTCCATCGGACGCAATTAATCGAATAATCTTCTTGTGACGCACAATGTTTGCATCATAGGCTGCTAACCAATCCATCCCTAGAACTACGTCAAATCCGCCTAGGGGCATCACAAATAGTTTAGCAGAGAACCTATGGCCTTCTAGTTCTATGTCTCAATCTTCTATCATATCAAAAATTCTAGTAGACTTACCAATAGCAGTTTCAACTTCGAAGGGCTCATCAATACTCCTACTACTAACAAGCAACTTAGCACAGAAAGCAGCAGAAATGAAACTCCTACTAGCACCTGAATCGAATAATACAGAGGCACAAGTTTGGTTTACTATAAACATACCTGACACGACGTTGGGGTCCACTCTGGCCTCCTCCCTGGTCATCGTGAATGCTCTACGCTTGCCCTCTGTCCTCCATCCTCGGTCCCCATCTTTGCCCCAGAACTCTCGGCCCTCGGCCTCTTGCAATCCCACTTAAATGGCCCTCTTCACCACAGTTATAGCACTTCATCACCCCACAATCCTTCGCCATGTGACCGAGCCTCCCACACTTGAGGCAGACTCTCGATCCCCATTTACAGTCTCCAGTGTGCTCCTTCCCACATTTTCACACTTCTTTATTCCCATGCTTTATGACCCCGCCCTTCGATCATCCATTCTCATCCTCTTATTGTTTGGAGTGAAACCACCACGTCCAAACCATTTCCCTTTCTAGTTCTTATCACCACCACCCATCTTGCTCACCTCAACCACAACCACTTCCCTCTCATCATAGTCTTCCCGCTAGATCCACTGCCGACCTAAAGGTACTCGGTCGGGCAACAATTAGGTGTCTGTGGATATCCACTGGCAATCCTTGGATATACCTCTTGATCTTCTGTGTGTTGGCGTCACCTGATCCGGCACCAGTCTCGCCATTTCGTTGAACTTGGTGGTGTATTGCTGGTGGGTCATGGTTCCCGCCTCAAGCTGTAGGAACTCTCTTTCTATCTTGTCGAGCTCTTGGTGAGGACAGAACTCCTTGATCACCATTTTCTTCAACTCTCCCGACCTCATCCTCCCGATGGCCCTGCTGCCCTCGGCTTGGACAATATTGTCCCACCAACACAGAGCCGATTCAACGAATGAGTGAGTGGCAAACTTCACCTTCTAGTCCTCCCTGCACTCAATAATCTCTAACACCGCCTCCATCTCTCTTACCCAGCGGTGAGCAGCGGCAGCATTACCGTTGCCATTGAAAGTTGGGGGTTTGCATCGTTGGAATGCCCCGTAGCTGCACCCCTTCGTGGTTTCCCGCACTTCCACCTCTTCCTCATCACTGGAGGCCGCCATCCTAGGGTTCAGTTCCTCCTCTTCATCATGACCCCTCTCATTCCCCTTTCTCCCAGCCGTAGTCCTTCTCTCCTCCTCCTTCTCCTTTCTCTAATCTTCCCTCATAGCCTGGATGACTTCAGTCACTACAGATGGTAGAATCGTCTGCATGACCTGATGCACCTCTTCAACCACTGCCTCCTTCACCGAGGCCCTTAGATTAGCTCTCTCATCACCACCCTCCGGATGATGAAGCCCAGGCTCAGCAGGAGTCGTCTCTGCAGTCCTTGTCTTATGCCTTGTGGCACGTGGCCTAGCACCATGACCACCTCGTACTCCTCCTCGGGAAGCTTTCGATGATCTATCACCAGCCATCCTCTAACTCTATAAGATTCAAACACTAACACGGTCATTCAAGGTAATAGCTCAGTTTATGTTAAGTATAGTAAGTCTCTAATTATAGTGGCCAGTTGTGATTAACCACTTACTTTACTCTTCATTCCCTTAGCATTTCCTATCCTGACTACATCAGTATTCAAATCTACTAAAAGCACATAAATCAGATAGCACACGCATATAATACCGGTTAATATTTAAGAAAAGATATACCTGATGGCACTTAGCTACTCGGGCTGGCATTCCTCCATTCGGTTCCATTCTCAATTTAAGTTTAGGTTTTTGAAAATATTTACCATTTCTTTTAAACTTTGGCTCTGATACCAACTTGTAAGGCCCCGTTCCCGGAGACCTCACAGTTGGTCAATCATAGCATTATACATATAAAGCATTATACATTTCATAAGATTAAGCAGCGGATTAAGTTAACGAAAACCATTCATTTCATTAATAATTACTTTTGCTAAGCAATACATCATAGTTTCTTAAGTTACAAAAGACCTTTTAATTACATTACAAAACAACAATATCATTAAGATTGAATAGATGCCAGTCCTGCCCCGACGAGTAGCTTTCCCCGCGTGCCATCCTCAGCAATAATTACATGCCAACTGAAAATGTGATGAAATCAACTTTTACAACAACATATTGAACATGAACATATTAGAACAATATTCAACATGAATAATTTGTTTCCCCCAAGGACCTTTTCAATATCTCTCAATAATCAACAAACAAGAACCATGGTGCGGAAACCCATAATTCAAGTGTATGAAATTAGTGTGTGTGTCTGTGTTTGTGTGTTTTTGAATGCTCAAATATGATAATAACTGATTGTTTGATTGATTGTTTGAAAGCTTACAAAGGATTAGGGTAGAATGCTATTTATAGCCTATACACAAAGCTATATACTATTACTGAACTACCCTTATATAAACGAATATTACATAAATAATCCTAAGTGTCTAAGCTATCCGCTGTGGAATTAAGTCATCCGCTGTGGAGGTTTCTCATCCGCTGTGGAGAATACTATTCATCCACTTTGTATACTTGGTTGTTCATCCGCTATGGATGAACATCCGCTGTGGAATGTTCATCCGCTGTGGATGTTGTCCGCTGTGGAATGCTCATCCGCTGTGGATTGAACATCCGCTGTGGACAGTTGTGAGTTTTTCTTGTATGTTGTCCGCTGTATGTTCTTCATCCGCTGTGGGATTCTTTCATCCGCTGCACACACTTAGATGAATTTTCTTCATTCGCTGCTGATGATCTTCATCCGCTGTGGAGACTCTTCATCCGCTGCAAACACTTGGTCAAAATTTCTTTTATCTACAAATCTAAAAAAGAAATTTAAACAAATGTTAGTGATTGTTATGAATGTTAATAATGTTAATGTGTTATAAATGATTGTTTTGTATGTTAAAACACATTTTGTTTGATATATGCTTTGGCAAGCATCATACTTTTTCATGCATTAATTCTTAATGCAATTGTTGAGTCCAACAATACTCCCCCTAAGTATGATGTTGCCATAGTTTTCTGTTTGTTTGATAAATGTTCTGTTTAATAATGTGTGTGTGTGTTTATTATGAAAGATTGTTGTTTGTTGTTTGTCTTGAATGTTTGCATGTTTAATAATGATTGATTGATTTCTAGTGTTATTAAAATAACACAAGCATGAATGTTTGTATGTATCTATGTGTTTACAAAAACACATATGTGAATGTTTGTATGATAATATCGATGTATGATTGTAAGATAAGAGATAAGGAAATATGTTTGTTTGTTTGTTTCCCAGTTGTCTGTTTAGAAACCTCATGAATGAGATGTTCCTGCTTCTTCAATTTGTTTCTGAGCCTCTTCCATAGCCTTGAGTGTATCTTCAATGTCTTGTTCTATGGCTTGGCCAGCTTTAGCTTCCTTAACTTGATCTTTTATAGCAGATATCTTGAATGCATTCTTGCAGTTGACTATATGTTCAACAAAATAGTCAACTGCGCTCATTTGATCATCATACTTTCTTTCTATAGTTAAATGAACCATCTGCTCTATGGTTGATTGATCGAGGCTTTGAATGTCAATGTTACTCACCAAGGTGGTGACAACATGTTTTCCTTTAAGAATTTCCAGGTTGTTATGTTCAGAAATCCTCATTCCTGTTATTCCTTCAATATGAGTAAGGGGCTGTTGTTTTGTCTCTAATCTGTGTTTTAAGGCTGCTTTCACATATACTATTCCAAGAATTCTTAGCATGTGAATGAAATAGTAGCAGTCACCCTTACACATCACATCTTGAATATCTAGAAATGATTTGGTCTTTAAAAATGAGACATAAGATGGTGAAGAAGTTTAATCTCAACTGGATCAAATAATCTTATGTCCTCAACTTCTTTTCCTTCCAATTTTCTCTCCAACACCACTTCAAAATGGTTTTCATCATAATACCATCGGGTGATAGGATGAGTGTACTGATTTCCTTCTATCTTCTTCATTATCAACTTAAGATCAGAAGGTCTAAGAGGATATCCTACTCTTTCAAGTAGTTCAGTGTCAACTTATTCTGTTTGATCTGGTTCAGGCTGTTTCCCCTTTTTGGCTACCCTCTGCTCTCTCCTCAATTTCTCTATATGCAGTTTATCCTCTTTGTCTGCTTTGGCCTTCAATTCATGATGCCTTCTGTTCATGTATGATCTCAGAATATGAAAGAAGTCTGCTCCCCTTGGATTGTTTGTATGATTTACCATTCTCAATTGGAGAAGGTCCAGTGTGTCTTCATATGAGAGGGAGCCTAATTGGGATATGTATGATAAGTACTGGACAAGTCCAGATACTCTTTTAATGAGCACAGCATCCCAGACTTCATCATATTTCCAAGCCACAATCTTTGTTTCATTTGCCCCGGCTGTCAGAGAGATTTTGTCATATAATTTAACAAAGTTAGTCTTCTCACTGATCATCTCTCTGACCTCATTTCCTTCAGGCCATAGCCTGTGGGGCATGAACTCTCTAGGTTCTTCAATTGGATGCAGGTGATATGTTGAGTGAGAAGCAGCTGGGTGTGGTTTGAAAACTTATGGCTTCAGGGCATTTGATAGCGTATTCTTGTAGATTTCCTTGGCCATATCTTTCATTTGTGATAAAGATCTTCCAGCATAAGATTTGTAAGGAATCCTTGTGTGACTTAACCAACTCTTGACTTGTTGGTAAGTCATCTTGTCAATTTGAGGATCCTTAGGCAGATTCTTTTGTAATTCTTGTTGATCTTTGATTTCTTTATATCTCTTGTAGGTCTGCTCATTTTCATTCTTCAAAACTTCTTGAAAGTCCTTGAGCAGATCCTTTACTTCAGTTATGTTCATGGTCATGAATGCATCAGGTGGGAAACCTCTTGAGATTAACTCAATTCCCATAAGAGTTTCAGGATCATCTGAGAATAGATCCTGAATGTTTTGAATTTGATCTTCTTCATTATCTTCTTCTCTTTCCTCATCAGAGTCTGATATGATTATAATTGGTTGTTGATCAGAAGTCTGTGCTATCTCACCTTCTTCGAGTTGTGTTTGCTCAGCATACTCAGGTTCTTCTTGTTTTACCTTAAGTAGCTTGTAAGGAGGTGATTTTGGTGATTCAGGCTCTACTGCTTGTTCTTTGCCCTTTGATGAAGAACCTAAATAGGTTCTTTTACTTTTCCTCTCATATGTCGTTAATTGAGGAGATGATGATGATGCTTCTGCTGTAACTTGTTTAGGTTGCATAGAGGCTGATTCAGCAAATTGTCTGATTAGTTCCATTTGCTTTGCAGTGAAAGGACTGTAAGGAACTATGCTTGTTTCTTCTGTGACTGGATTAGGAGTATGGAAATGTTGTTTCAAGATGGGAGAATAATGAATGTTCTTATGTGGATCAGCCTCACTAAAAAGCTGATCCATTGTGTATGTTTCTTCGGGAATGATCAATGCTAGTTCAGCTTGTTTTGATTGGGTTTGTTGTGGTTCTTCTCCTTCAGACTCACACAAATCTTCAACAATATCATCTGAAAGTTCTTTTTCATTCAGTTGAGAGTCTGTATGCTTAATCTCTCTGTTTAGCCTCTTTATTTCTTCAGCTTGGGCTTCAAGTATCTTTTTCAGTTTATCAATTTCATTTTCACTTGATATTGATTGGTTAGCCCAGTAGTCAACTTCAGCATTAGCTATTAGAAGCTCATTATCCTTGACTTTCAGATCTTTTTGAGTTTATCAATTCTTGTTGATCTTTGATTTCTTTATATCTCTTGTAGGTCTGCTCATTTTCATTCTTCAAAACTTCTTGAAAGTCCTTGAGCAGATCCTTTACTTCAGTTACGTTCATGGTCATGAATGCATCATATGGGAAACCTCTTGAGATTAACTCAATTCCCATAAGAGTTTCAGGATCATCTGAGAATAGATCCTGAATGTTTTGAATTTGATCTTCTTCATTATCTTCTTCTCTTTCCTCATCAGAGTCTGATATGATTATAATTGGTTGTTAATCAAAAGTCTGTGCTATCTCACCTTCTTCGAGTTATGTTTGCTCAGCATACTCAGGTTCTTCTTGTTTTACCTTAAGTAGCTTGTAAGGAGGTGATTTTGGTGATTCAGGCTCTACTGCTTGTTCTTTTCCCTTTGATGAAGAACCTAAATAGGTTCTTTTCCTTTTCCTCTCATATGTCGTTAATTGAGGAGATGATGATGATGCTTCTGCTGTAACTTGTTTAGGTTGCATAGAGGCTGATTCAGCAAATTGTCTGATTAGTTCCATTTGCTTTGCAGTGAAAGGACTATAAGGAACTATGCTTGTTTCTTCTGTGACTGGATTAGGAGTATGGAAATGTTGTTTCAGGATGGGAGAATAATGAATGTTCTTATGTGGATCAGCCTCACTAAAAAGCTGATCCATTGTGTATGTTTCTTCTGGAATGATCAATGCTAGTTCAGCTTGTTCTGATTGGGTTTGTTGTGGTTCTTCTCCTTCAGACTCACTCAAATCTTCAACAATATCATTTGAAAGTTCTTTTTCATTCAGTTGAGAGTTTGTATGCTTAATCTCTCTGTTTAGCCTCTTTATTTCTTCAGCTTGGGCTTCAATTATCTTTTTCAGTTTATCAATTTCATTTTCACTTGATATTGATTGGTTAGCCCAGTAGTCAACTTCAGCATTAGCTATTAGAAGCTCATTATCCTTGACTTTCAGATCTTTTTGAGTTTGTTCAAGTTGTTGTTCTACAAACTTAACAATCAGCTTTTGAGTATTTTCATAAGCTTTAAGTTTTTCAATCTCTATATCTTTCTCTTTTAGTTTGCCTTTTAATTTTTTTGTTCTTGTGTTTGATCTTTCGATGAGTTTATTATACTCAGTGAATAGAAAGACTTTTGATTGCTCTATGTCTTCTTCTGTTAATGTTTCACTGCTTGGTTCACCTATTTCAGCAGATATGAATGTTTGAGTAGTTTCTAGCTCATGTAAAGAAGTACCAACCTATTCATGTTCTTCTGGAAGTTGCTCAAGAGCTGTATCTATATCTCATAACAGAGATGATAGTGTTTGTTGATCAGAGAGGTTTGGACTGTGTGATAGTATAGGGCTAGGTGGATGTTGTGGGCTAAGTGGTTGTTCTGGTTGGATTGGTTGTGGAATGATTGGGTCATGTTATATGATTAGGGCATGGATGATTGGTGCTGGCTGTATGATAGGGGCTTGGTGAATTGCATGTTGGAATAGCATGAAAGGCTCATCTTCACCTGGTATCCTTTTAAACTCATTAGAAACAGGGAGATCATGATCAATCATATGAGGAGGCACATGTACCTCATCTCCTTGATAGAGGCTTAATTTGATCCTGGTAAATACATGTTCATTGAAGAGTACAAGCTAAAATATGGCTCCTTCTTTTGGAATGGTTGGTAGCAGATCATCAATAATCATCTGCAGGAATCTTGGAAACATTAAGAACTTGTTCCTCACCTCTGTGATGTTGTAAACCAACCCATTTAGGATCTGAGCACCAAAATTGAATGGTCTCCTTGCAATAATGCTAGCAATAGCACATGAAGCTCTTAGAGATGTAGCATCCCATCCTGTATGATTTCTTAATCTATTTCTTTTTTCAATAGTGCCTGTGTCTCCAATCAGTCTAAATACATGTAGCACATAGTTCTCATCAAATTCTACAGGGCCTTCTGCATCAATATCTCCCAATTGCAGAACCATCCTTATAACTTCCTCAGTGATAATGATTTCTTGGTTATGCACAGTAGATATTACTACTTGCTGATCATCAACCTCTCCCAGGTGTGTATTGGTCCAGAACTGGACTATATGATCTTCATAGATGTCTGGTCTAGCAGTCATTACATGGACCAGTCTAGTTTGTCTAATGGCCTGGATCATGTCTCTATAATTCTCTGACTTGGGAGAGTCAGGATCTAGGAATGCACAGATGTTGTGATCCCTCACAAACACCAAGTTTGCCATATCTGCATAAAAGAAGACAAATGTTAGTGATTCTTTATGATATATGTATAATTGCTTGAAATGATGAAATGTTGATTAAGTGTTCATTTGTATGATTTTATATTGATAACTTATGTACACTTAGAACTTGTTGTTTGATTAAAAATGAATGATTTGGGTGTTTTGAATGAAAATCACAGATTGACTTTTACAAGTCAACTGTTGCATGATTTTGATTGTTTAAAAATTGTTTGTTGTACTCTTTTATGATTCAAAACTGATTTCTGATTAGATTTGATGATATATCATGATTAACAAGTTCATGAACATGCATAAATTGCTTAATATATCTGTTTGATTTTTGAATTTCAGATTGACCTTTAGAAGTCAAAATAACATTCAATGCACATTCAATACATATGCAATCAATGTTAGTATGAGTTGTTTCTGCCAAAATAACTGTTTGTTATGTGGTTATTAGAAACTTTTGAATATGTTTACCAAGTTATAACATAGTATAAGCATTTTTGAACATTTTCAAAGATCAAACAGTGTTTTTTGTTCAATTTTGGCATGAACACCCTGTCTGTTCATGTTCATCATGAACACTTAATCAAGTTTCACCAAATAAACAGCCTAAGTACATTCGACTAAGCCCTAAACACATCATTTCAATGTTTAATTTGGTTATTAACATCAAATTACTTATTGTTGATTAACGGTTCTTAGTTCGACTGAGTTGAACAATGTATGAGTCTGAAATTGATTAAATGGAGTCAAAATGGAAGATTTAAAGTTTCGAACATATGATTATACCTTTTGAATCAACAAAACGATGATAAATCGGTATTTGTTAGTGTTTGGATTTAATCAAGTAACAAGAGTTTACGAAGGGTTTTGTTGAACAAGGTTTGAAATTTGAATATTTTTCTTTCTCTCTCTTTACTGGTGAAAAAGTAAAAATGTGCAAGTGTTGTTTAAATATTCAGCGGACAATGAAATATCCGCTGTGGATACAGTGGATATGCGCAAACTATCCGCTGTATGAACAGTGGTCATGCGTTGTGCAAAAATGACTTAAAATAAATTTAGGTCATCCGTTGTATGAACAGTGCACACAGTGGATGAACAATTTGTTCATGCGCTGTGCACATAACTTGTATGCTACTTGACACTGTTTTCACAGCGGATGAACAATTTGTTCATACGCTGTATACCCTTTGTCCATTGTACTGATTGTTCACAGCGGATGAACATTTGTTCATGCGCTGTAGATCCTTGGATCATATGTTTGATATGTTCACAGTGGATGAACAACTATCATGCGCTGTGGAACACCTGAATGTTTGAATGAATATACACAGTGGATGAACCTTATTCATGCGCTGTGGACACTGAATGGATTGAATGCTTTGTTCACAGCGGATGAACAATATTCATGCGCTGTGGAACACTTGGTAATTTATAAATGAATATTCATAGCGGATGAACCTTGTTCATGCGCTGTGGATACGTTACTGTTATTGAGAGGATGTTCACAGCGGATGAACAGTGTTCATGCGCTGTGGACACTTGTAATGTTTTGTGTGGTACTGTTGCCACAGCGGATGTTATATTTGTTCATTTGTTGTGTGAACAGTTGACAAAAATTTAAAAATATAAAAAATTTTGTATGTTTTGAAGTCATTTCTTCCGAAGCAAATATTTTGCTTCTGAAGGAAATTTTGTTTTCTTTTAAAAACAAATTTGTTTGTTTTTCTTCCAAAAGAAGATTTTGAATGTTAAATTTTGTTTAAACACTAATATTTGTTTAAAAATTTGTATTAAATTGTATGTTAAAATATTTGAATTTTAACATATTCAATATATGGATGTTTTGATATCACTCATAAGCAATATTGTGCAATAAAATAAGCAAATGTATGTGTGTCAACCTGCTGTTTGTTAGTGTTGGCTTGACTTGGCTTTGTTTATCTTTCAAAATTTGAAAATATCAAAATTTGAAATGTATGATAATGCACAATTCTGCTGCCTTTGATAATTTCATGTTCAATTTCTCCCCCTAAATTTTTGCATAGTTATAAAAATCTTTTACAAAATGACAAAAATTTGTATGTATTTGAGTGGAAATTATCAAAGTCCAATTGATTGCTTGCTTGATAAAAGTTAGAAAGATAATGCCTTATCTAACTAATAAATAAATGATTTTCATGTTTGAACATGAATCTTTTGTACATACCATGAGATCAACTAGTCTACATTTCTCACTGAGTTGTTTGTATGGTTTTAAGAATAGACATAGACAAGTACAATGTTGATTGCAGATATTGTGATCCACATAAACTCATGTATGGTATTAATGATTGATTTAAAATAGTGAGTGATTATCATGTTTTGAATTGATTGACATGAGATGTATGTACCCTACATCTGATTGTATGATTGGTACAACCCTCCTCAAGATATGCTAGAAAGCACTTTCAATACTTAAAACCTAGCTACTTAGGAGTATAAATGCTCAATTTGATCCATGATGGTTGATCCGCATTGGGATTCTTTTTCACTTCACTTTGGAAGGTGATCCTCTTTGGGATTCTTTTGATTCATTCACAAGGAATGTAGTCATAAAGACTTTATTGGTTATGCATCCAAGATGGATGTGTTCCTCTTTGGGAATCTTTTTGGATCATGATTTAGGTCATTCAGGTCTGTGCTTAGCACAACAAAGAATGCCTAGGTGTACTCCAGGTCTATGATTATCATAACAAGTGAGACACTTGTATGATTGAGCAATTTATAAACTGTTTCACTTGGTGTATTGTAGTTACTTTGAAAGCAACCTATATTGGATAGATCAATACTCACCATAAACCAAGATGTGTTGTTAACCACACAGTCATGAGAATTTAGTTCTTCACTGTTGTATCTGATTTTATGTGTCCCATGCTGAGCCTATCCACATATCAAACAAAGAATTTGTCAGTCTTTATTAGTGGAAAAAGACTCAAGTGAAGAATTATGATAGTGTACTATCATTTCTCATGAAATGTATGTGTGATTCAATATTATCAAAATGAATGATTTGCATGATATCTTGATTTTGAAAAAGGGATAGCTGATGGTAATCATGGACTTTGACAAAATCAAGTATGTTTGATTTGAATGTTTTGAAAATATTAATTTATTGTTTCATAGTTGATCATACCAAGAGACTGAACCAAAAATTCAAATCGTGTTGAATCAAATGGTTTTGTAAAAAGGTCAGCCAATTGGTTGTGTGTGTGGACCTTGATCAACTTGATCAGACCCTTCCCTGAGCAATCTCTCAGAAAGTGATATCTGATCTCTATGTGTTTGGTTTTTGAATGTTGAATAGGATTGTCTGTTATAAACATGGCTGCAGAATTGTCAATGTGTATAGGTGTTTTAAGAAAATTAAAGCCATAATCAAGCATTTGGTATTGAATCCATAACACTTGAGAACAACATGTAGAAGCAGCTATATATTATGCTTCGGCTGTGGACACAGAGACATTTGTTTGTTTTTTGCATTGCCAAGAGATCAATCTTGATCCAAGAAACTGGCAGCCTCCACTGGTTGATTTTCTGTTGTTATTGCATCCCCCAAAATCACTATCTGTGTATGTATATAATGAGAAGTCTCCATCTTTAGGATACCACAAACCAAGAGTTGGTTTGCCCTTCAAGTATCAGAAGATTCTTTTTACAGCATTTATGTGTGATTCCTTGGGATCTGCTTGATATCTTGCACACATGCATACTGCATACATGATATCTGGTCTGCTTGATATTAGGTACATCAGAGAACCTATCATAGATCTGTAAAGTTTCTGGTCAACTGATGTTCCTTCTGGATCTGGTCCAAACTTCAATCCAGTTGCAAATGGTGTCTTGCTTGAATTGCAATCAGTCATGTTATACTTCTTGAGGATCTGATGCACATATTTGCTTTGATTGATGAAAATTCCATCTATTGATTGTTTGACTTGTAGACCTAGGAAGAATGTGAGTTCTCCTATTGAGCTCATCTGGAATTTTGATTGCATAAGAGTTTCAAACTCTTTGCAAAGTTGTGTGTTTGTGGAGCCAAATATAATGTCATCCACATAGACTTGCACTACTAACAAGTCTTGTTCTTTTCTTTTTAAGAATAATGTCTGATTAATTTTACCTCTGGTGTAACCATTCTGTAGTAGAAACTTTGATAGAGTTTCATACCACTTTTTTGGTGCTTGGTGAAGACCATACAGAGCTTTGTCTAACTTGTATACTCTGTGAGGGAAATCTGGATCTTCAAACCCTAGAGGTTCAGCAACATACACCTCTTCATCTATCTTACCATAAAGAAATGCACATTTGACATCCATTTGGTAGACAGTGAACTTCTGTGATGAGGCATAAGCAAGGAATACTCGAATGGCTTCCAATCTAGCTACAAGAGCAAAGACATCATCATAATCAATGCCTTCCTCTTGAGTATAGCCTTGAGCTATAAGCCTTGCTTTGTTTCTTATGACAATCCCTCTGTCATCTGCTTTGTTTCTGAATAGCCACCTTGTGCCAATTGCATATTGACCTTCAGGCAGATCTACCAGCTTCCAAACTTCTTGCTTCTTGAATTGCTGTAGTTCCTCTTGCATGGCTTCTATCCAACTGTTGTCCTTTAAGGCTTCAGCGATGTTTTGGGTACAGTTAAGGATAAGAAACAGGAATACAAACAAATGTTTGCTGTATCAGATTGACTATGAATCAATCTGGTGTTGAGATCACCTATGATGTTTTTGATGGGATGATCTTTGTGAATTCTTGTTGTGGTGATCTGATCAACATGGATTGTTGAATCAAGATTGGTGATTGTTTGATCATGTGATGAGGGATGAGCAAGAGTATTAGGTGATGTGTGATTGTCTGATTGAGGAGGTTCAGTGAATGTTTGAGGGGAATCATGAAAGAAATCTTGGATTTCATCTTCATGATGTGTGTCGGGTAGAGAATGGTAGTAATCATCATCTTTAGGTTGTTTTGTTTTGTTGGTATCTTGTGATTGAGTGGGTATAGGAGATGAAGATACTGGAGTGTCTGATTGTTGGACCAAAAGAACCAATGAGCCTGATCAGAAAAACCTTTAAGTCCCACAGACATTACAACAACTGAAGTAGTCTGCAACAGCTGAAGACATCAACTGATAACAAGGTCTGAAGACAAAGTCTGAAGTGAAAAAGCTAAAGACAAAGTCTGAAGCTAAAGAACTGAAGACAAAGTCTGAAGACAAAAGCTGAAGACAAAGACTGAAGACCAAGTTTCAGATGTTGTCACAACAGCTGAAGAAGACCTCTTCAGTAGTTGTGATGGTTTCCTTTCAGTAGTTATATTTTCCTTTCAGTTCTTTTGTAATCAGTAGTTTTATGTTTCTTGTAATCAGTACTTGTAGTTTCAGTAGTTTTAGTTTCATCTTGTACTTAGCATACTCTGAGATGTTCTCAGTTGTTGTGAACATTCTCAGTAGTTTGCTTACTTTCAGTTGTTTGTAATAATTCTGTTAAATGTCACTATCAAGTGACATCAGCAGACGTCACATTCCTTTATATAAGGAATGTTGACCTAATTGTAACCTGCGCAGCTTAGCGGCCGATATACCGAAGCATTTGTGCATGAATGATATTATCCCTTTTGCAGAAAACCCTCTTTCTCTATAACCGTGTACTGTTCCATTGAATATCTATTGTGTTCTTGCTATATTTGTCTAATTCTTGTTCTAATTCCGCTGCGATTCAACTCTAATTGATCAAACTTAGATCACTGATCCTGTCAAATGGTATCAGAGCAGGTTAATCATTGATCGGTTTAACAATTGATCATTGAAACTGCTATTTCGATATCTAAAGTTTGATCGAATTAGCATATTTGCAAGAATTGGTTATAGAGATTGATCTTCTGCTGCTTCTGGTTATTCAATTTGAGTTTCTTCTTGGTTCATACTGAGTTTGTTGTGTTTTTGTGCTAAATCTGTTGAAACTTGATTGAATTGGTTTGAATCTGAGAATGACTACTCCATCTAATGACCCTCACAATACTGGCTCCTCAACCAAGCCTCCGATGCTGGTTAGGAGTGAGTATAACATATGGCAACGAAGAATGCTCCATCACCTGTCTGTTAACAGTTCAGGTTGTTGGACATCTGTGGTTCACGGTCCACACAAGCCTATGGTGAACAATCCGGAGACCAACCAAATGGTTCCGAAGAAGAAGGAGCAATACTCAGATGAAGATCGTAAACTGTTTGAGATTGATGCTAAAGCCCATGGAATTCTGGCCATGGCACTGCCTAATGAAATCTATTCTGGGCTTATGCATCATGAAACTGCTCATGACCTCTGGAATGCTTTGAAGGAACAATTCGGAGGAACTGATGAGGTCTTAGCAAACAACAGAGAAATCCTCGCCCAACAATATGAGACATTCTCTCATAGGAAGGGTGAGACACTGACTCAACAGTTTGAGCGTTTCTCCTGCTTGATCTCTGAGCTGAAAATGGTCAAGCATGAGTATACTAACAGCCAGATGAACAACAGATTCCTCAGATCACTGCCTGAGAGATGGGACACATACACCATTGTCCTACGCTCCAGTGCAAATCTGGATAGCCTATCTCTCACCCAACTCCATGGGAAACTGCTTACATTTGAAAGAGAGATAGAGCAGAAAAGGAAACTGGCATCATCAGGAAAGCTCACTGATGACTTTGTACCAGGGAACACTGCCTTGGTCGGTCATGAGTCAGAATATGCTGGATCAGAAAGCCATTATGATGAGCATATAGATTTCTCTTCAAACAGTTCTGATCATGCATTTGTTGGTGTTGACAGTCATTCTGGGTGTAATAGTGATAATTTATGCTTTATCATGGATGATTTGATGGGTATTGCTGATGATGATTTAGAAGAGATGGATATTTTGAGCCAAATGGCCTTGATCAATATCAGATCTCAAAAGTTCTACAAGAGAACTGGTAGGAAATTTCCAGGACTCTCTGGCAAAACCAAAGTTGGTTTTGACAAGAGTAAGTTGAGGTGTCACAAATGCCACAGGCTTGGGCACTTTGCAAGAGAGTGTAGATCAACTGGATCTAACTCCTCTGCACCCTTTGTGACCTTTCCAAGCAATAGTTCACAAAACAAAGGGCAACATCCTGCTAGTTCTGGTCATCACTCACAACCTCAATCTCCTGCATATTTTGTCCCTCAGGGTCCAATGCCATATCCATATCCCTGCTATTACATGCCACAGCCAAATCCAGTTCAAGTTCCTATAGCACAACAACCTCAAGCCCTACCTGAGCCTCAACCATCTCCATCACAATCTCAACCTCATCACAGCTTCTTCACACCAGGAGTTGTTGACTGGAGCAGCTTACCAGATGATCTTTCTGGTTTCAATGAGCAATTATTTGCTGGTGCTGGTCAACATGGTGGTGAACATCCTTTTGGGAATCTTGCTCTCATGGCCCTGGAGTCTACTGAGGGTTCCTGCTCCAATGCATCATCTTCACAGGTAACCCAGGTATCTTCTGAGGCTAAAGCCAAGTTATGTTCTGAATCATGCATAGCTGCCTTTGTCTCTATTAGAGAGGCAAATGTAGCTTTAATCAATCAAAATCTTGAGCTTGAGAAAACTATTTCCAAAAGAAAAGCTGAGTATGAGTCTGCTCTTAATGACAAAGATGATGAGATTTACAAGCTTAAATGCCAACTTAATGATGAAAAGGCTAAGGTAGAGGTCATACTTGAGAACCACAGAAGTCTCAAAGAGACACTTGCAGCTACCCAAGTTGAGTGTGACCGCTGGGTAACATCCTGCAAGGGATTTGAAATGCTTCTCAGCAAGCAAACAGCTTCAAATGTGAAGTTTGGAATAGGTTACAATCATACTGCACCACCTACTGATTTTACTTCAAAATCAATAGTAAAATCTGAAGGTGAAAGTAATTTCCAAACCACATCATCATGTGATTCATCCTCAAATGATAATACAAAATTAGAGGATGAAGTCAGTGTTAAGATCTCAGCAAATCAATTGCCTGATGGTTTAAATGCTGATAAACACATGAAGCTGAGCAATTCAGATGTTGTCCCTCAAAGTACTCCAAGTACTGAAGGGCAAGTCACAACATCTGAAAAGCATTTCAAATCTGCTGAAATAAAAGGATTAACAACTGCTGAGGAATCTATCATACGGTCTTTCAGGACGGATAGAGAACAGCTGAAGAACAAGTCTTCAGTTGTTACCGATCCTTCAGTACTTAACACAAGTACTGAAAGGAGGAAAGTACTGAAGATCACACCTTCAGTAGTTTCCACTTCAGCAGTTGATCAATCCAAGATGAAGAATAAGCCATGTGAAATATGTGGTAAATTCAATCATCTATCTGATGAATGCTGGTACAAAAAGGGTTCCAAACTCAACAGAGATAAGCTCATTAAAGAAGAGATTAATAAAATGAAAAATGAGTTTGAGACCAAGTTTGTACCACAGTCATCTCAAACTGATAAACCCAAGGCCTCACCAAAATCCAAAAAGAAGGATGGGGTTTATCAGAAAACAGCTGATAGTGTTCCTCATGATAAACATCAGACTAAGTCTGTGAATTTCAAGAAGGAGGAAATGGTGGGTCACAGGAACTCATCAAAAACAAGTACTGATGTGTCAAATGAGCTGAAGGCTTTAGCAACAAATCAGACACAACTTGTTATGATGGTTCAGCATTTGTTGGGGAGAGTTAACCAACTAGATGCACCTGTGATCAAACCACTGAAAAGGAAATCCAAGCCCAAATCTAAGAAATCCATTTCAGCACCATCTCCACCTTCATCAGCTGTTAATCATGAGAAACAAGTTATGGTTAAATCTGTTGATGAAAACAGACCCAAAACCAAAAAGGTTTGGGTCTCTAAAGCTAACTAGTTTCTTATGATAAATGCAGGGTTCTTCAGCATGCCAAAGAAGCATCTGGTATGTAGACAGTGGAGGATCTATGCATATGACTGGGAGCAGTTCTCTTCTTAATGACTACTCTCAAGGAAAGAAGGGATTTGTCTCATTTGGAAATGATGCTAAGGGTTACATCATCGGGAAAGGATTTGTGTCAAATGGAGAAATCAGATTTGATGATGTTAACCATGTGGAGAATCTCAAGTATAATCTACTGAGTGTCAGTCAGATGTGTGATAAAGGGCATGTTGCACTTTTCACAAGCCAGAACTGCCGGATTCTGTCTTCCAAAGTTCTGAGGCTGATTGACAAGGTATTGGATGAACATACTCTCCTGAAGGCCAACAGGATAGGAAGAGTATATGCCTTGGATTTGTCAAAGAAGATTGATTTAAAAGGTCATCCTTGCCTGTTCTCCAAGGCCTCTCCTCAGGAATCTAAACTGTGGCATAGAAGGCTGGGTCATGTTAATCTCAAAAACATGAATCAGCTGATCCACAATAGTTTAGTGAGAGGTCTACCAATAAAGGAGTTCCACTGTGATGAAACCTGCACTGCTTGTTTAAAAGGAAAACAACACAAAGTTTCATTCCCTCCTATAGAAGAACCAAAGTCCACTGCCTGCTTGCAATTACTGCACATGGATCTCTTTGGTCCTGTGAGAGTAATGAGCATGGCAAAGAAGAAATACTGTCTGGTAATTGTGGATGATTACTCCAGATTTGTATGGACCTTCTTCTTGCATTCAAAGGATGAGGCTGCTCAGACAATTATTAACTTTGTGTTGTATGTTGAGAAGCAGTATTCCCTATCAGTCAAGTGTATAAGAAGTGATAATGGAACTGAATTTAGAAACCATACACTTGATGATTTCTACCTTTCAAAAGGAATCAAGAGGCAGTATAGCATCCCAAGGACTCCAGAAAAAATGGAGTAGTGGAGAGAAAGAACAGGACCCTAATTGAAGCTGCAAGGTCCATGTTGGCTGACTCTGGTTTGCCACTGACCTTTTGGGCTGAAGCTGTCAACACAGCATGCTATGTGCAAAATAGAGCTTTAGTGAATCAGAGGTTGATGAAGACTCCTTATGAAGTTCTACATCATTTGGCTCCTCTAATTTCATTCTTCAGAGCATTTGGGTGTCCTTGTTACATTCTCAACACAAAGGATCAACTCCAAAAGTTTGATTCTAAGGTGGATGCAGGGTATTTTGTTGGGTATTCATCCACTTGCAAGGCTTACAGAGTGTTCAACTGCAGAACAAAGATGGTTGAAGAAACCTTGCATGTGAAGTTCAATGAATCTCCTAAGGACAAAATCCCACAAAACCCTGTGGAGTTGTTTGATCTGGACATACTGCAATATGTTCCTTATCAGCCTCCAGCTGTTGCAGATCATGTGAATTCATCACCTTCTGCAGCTAGTCATCCATCTGGTGGTACTGATGTTGATGATGATCCCAGTACTCACCTATTCAAGTTTAGTGATCAACTGCCTGAGTCTACTAAACTTGATGTTCCTGTAGCTTCAGTAGCACCATCCACAACAAATGCTGATGAGATTTCTGAATCCTCTACTTCATTTGACTTGCCATCTAATACTTGGTTTCAAGAATCTGGATCAACATCTGTTGCTGCTGAGCGTGCTACAAACACTTGCACAGATCTCATAGTGTACCAAGAGCTGAAGAATCACCCAATGTCTCAAATCATTGGTGATATCAATGCTGGTGTCTCAACTAGAAGTCAAGTGTCCAACTTCTGCTTCTATGCTCTCTTCATCAGTCAGCAAGAGCCAAAGAACTATCATATTGCATTAAGAGACAATGGATGGGTTGATGCCATGCAGCTTGAGCTTCTTCAGTTCAAAAAGCAGCAAGTGTGGGAACTGGTTCCTCTACCCCCAGGTAAGTGTGCAATAGGCACTAAATGGGTGTTTAGGAATAAAACAGATGAAAATGGGCAAATTGTCAAGAACAAGGCCAGACTGGTTGTCCAGGGGTTTTCACAAGAAGAAGGTATTGATTATGATGAAACCTTTGCCCCTGTAGCCAGACTGGAGGCAATTAGATTGTTCTTAGCCTATGCTGCATTCCACAATCTTAAAGTTTTTCAAATGGATGTCAAAAGTGCATTTTTATATGGTAAAATAAAAGAAGAGGTTTATGTGTGTCAACCACCAGGTTTTGAGGATAATAAACATCCTGATTGGGTGTATAAACTTGATAAGGCTCTTTATGGGTTGAAACAAGCTCCTAGAGCCTGGTATGAAACACTGTCAAATTTTCTTCTTCAGAATAATTTCACTAGAGGCTCCATAGATAAAACTTTGTTCATTAAGAAAGTGGGTCAGCATAAGCTCCTTGTTCAAATTTATGTTGATGATATTATTTTTGCATCCTCTGATCCACAGTTGTGTGATGCATTTACAAAGTTGATGCAACAAAAATTCGAAATGAGTGCCATGGGAGAATTACAGTTCTTTCTAGGTTTGCAAATCAAACAAAAGGCTGATGGAACTTTCATTCATCAGTCAAAATACACAAAGAGTCTTTTGGAAAAGTTTGATTTACAAAACTGTAAGCCCTGTTCTACTCCCATGTGCAGCACCACACAACTGGATGCAGATCAGAAAGGTAAAGCTGTTGATGAAACACTTTACAGATGTATGATTGGGTCCTTGATGTACTTAACAGCTTCTAGACCAGATATTATGTTTGCAACTTGTGTTTGTGCTAGATTTCAGGCTGCTCCTAAAGAGTCTCATTTGATTGCAGTCAAGAGGATCTTTAGATATCTGCAAGGTACTCAATCTCTAGGTCTTTGGTATTCCACTGGGCACTCTTGCAAATTAGTTGCTTTTTCTGATAGTGACTATGCAGGGTGTAAATTAACTAGAAAATCAACTTCTGGTGGATGTCAATTCCTAGGCAACTGTTTGGTTTCTTGGCAGAGTAAGAAACAAACATCTGTTGCTACATCCACTGCTGAAGCCGAGTACATTGCTGCTGCAAGTTGTACATCTCAGGTACTCTGGCTTCAGAATCAATTATTGGATTATGGCATTACAGAGACTAAGACTCCATTACTAATGGATAGTGCTTCAGCTCTTTGTATTGTCAAGAATCCAGTCCAGCACTCTAGGACCAAACATATTGAGATCAGACACCATTTTATTAGGGATTGTTTTGAAAAAGGTCTGATTGATCCAAAGTTTGTTCCTAGTGCTGATGAGCTTGCAGACATATTTACTAAGCCTTTGGACAGTTCAACTTTCCAAAACCTAGTGTTAAGGCTTGGTATGCTGCAGCTAGAATAAGTGACAACTACTGATGATCTCAGTCAACAAGTACTGATGAGCATTCGTATACTATTGTCACAAATAAGTACTGATAAGTTCTTTTATCCTCAGTAGTTTTCATAACTACTGAAGACTAAATTACTTAAAAGTACTGAAGTACTCTATCTGTTGAAAAGAACTGATGTGGTTACAACTACTGATGTAGTTACAACTACTGATGTCAGTATAACAGATAAGTACTGATGACCAATGAAACGTCTGAAAATCAGACAAAAAGTCTGATAAGTGTTGAGGTCAGAATGAAACAGCTGATGAGCTAAGAATTGACGACAACAGCTGATGAGAAACTTTTCTCTTCAGTTGTTTCTACAACTGCTGTTTCACTTCATACAACTGAAGCCAAAACCATGTCTTCAGTAGTTTTACAACTACTGATGACTAACACCAAATCTTCAGTTGTTTACAACACCTGAAGCCAAAACCATGTCTTCAGTAGTTTCACAACTACTGATGACTAATACCAAGTCTTCAGTTGTTAAACTTCTGAAAGTTAAAACCAGGTCTTCAGTTGTTTTCAAACAACTGATGACAGCACCAACACTTTCAGTCGTTTTATATCAGCCTTTTCTTACCCTATAAATACCTAAACCTACTTTCAAACGTTTCATTAGCCGTTTTATGTCCTTCACTCTCTCAACAATGGCGACCATGAAACTCAAACCCAGACACAACTGTGTTGCCTACCTCTCGAAATCGGCCTTTTGGAACAAATTTGATAATGCCATCGATCTTATGGTAGATTCCCAGTACCGAACCGCTTTTCTTCTGAATCCTACCATATACCCCGATTCCCTAAGCCAATTCTGGACCAACGTCTCTGTGCAAACTGGTGAGAATGATAGCCAAATCACTCTCCAGTCGTTGGTTAACCAGAAACAGGTGGTCATCACTCCAGACATCATTCGACAAACCCTAAATCTACATGATGCCACCTGTGTCACAGAATACCCGAAAGGCACAACTGATATGTCTTTCATCAATAACGGGTATGAAGGAGACTTAAGTGCTACCACCATTCTGAAGAAGCACTTCCATGATGCTGAACGTCTTATATTCCACATGGTGAATGTCTGCCTTGCATCAAAAACCTCCTCATGGGATCAGATGTCCTCCCGATGGCAACAGGTATTATACTCTATCTTTGAACGACAAAATCTAAATTTTTCTGAGATAGTTTTCATGGAACTAAAGGATCTGGCTTTGAAACCTGTGGCAAACAGATGGATATTATATCCCAGGTTTCTCATGGCCATAATTTTAAATCAGCTAAAATCAGACGGCCTTGTTGGCCTTGGAGTCCCTGCTCCGGCTGTATTGCCTGAAGTATACTCCAGGCACAACTCTGACCCTACACTGAAAGGGGCTGCCCGGCTGCTAAAACCCAAGCAGCGGGAACCCACAGCCTCCACTTCCAGATCCAAAGTCCCCACCAAACCCAACACCAAAAAGCCCAAAAAGGCTACTCAGGGAGATGAGTCCCCTGAGGATGCCCCTGTACCACCAATACAGGAAACACTTACTGGTTCTAACCCCCCAGTAGTGTCAAAGACTCCACCAGCCCTAGCCGCTCAGGCATCCTCTCAACAGGATCCTGATGCAACCATAATTGGGGATACCACAATGCTGGAACCTATCTCAATTGAGAAGGTTACCATTGAAGAGCACCAGTCACCCCGGGTGCAATCTGCTTCAAACCTATCTCCAAATGCAACCGCCCCTCAAAGCCCAACCATTATAGTTGCACAAGTGCTGAGTCAGCTGCATTCCTCTCCTCCTCCCCAGAAACCAATTACAATGGGGAGAACCTCAACAGCTGAGGAAGAGGACCAAAATGCTGCTGATAACCCACAGCACAGGGGTTATAATGTTCAATCTCCCGTGTAGAGGAGGAGGTTAGAACATCTGGTGAGGCTGCCACTTCTACTGATTCAGCAAATGAACAGGATGCAGTTGGTAACATCTCTAAGACCTCACCAGAGGCAACTGCCGATGAAGGACTCAGTCCTGAGGCAGGAAGTCCCCAGAACCAAGAACAAGGGGCACATGCTACAACTGATCTACACTCAGGGCATGTACATCCTGATTCAATCAGGAGGTCAGGTGATTCAGCAAAGACTGATGATGACCTGGGCTTTTTCTTCGATGTCTTAGCCCATAACACAATCCTTGAGGCTGAGGTGAGCAGACTCAAAGAACTGCTTGCCAAAATGTCTCAGGATCAAAGTCCATCTGCCCCAATAAACCCACAGATGGCACCTTCATCTGAAGGTTCACCAAACACTCAGCCACTACACTCAACTGAGCCACCAGCCACTGCTTTTGGCACCACCTCTCAGGGACAGAACCCCTCTGAGCAGATGGTTGCTACCTTTCAACATTCCTTACCTCTCATCACTCCCATCATCAATGAGATTGTGCATAAAGCCATTGATGAGAGGATCTCCTCAAATCTACAAACACTTGTTGATGATGCTGTGCAAAAGAAGCTTTCTGCCATTCAAACCCCTGAACCCAATGCACCCAAAAAGGGGGAGTCTAAGGCAGTGAAAGAAAGAAAGAGAAAGAGAGTGGAAGATGAGAAACAACAAGAGAAAGAAAAGGAGTTAGAAAAGGAAAAACAGCTGATCACATACAAGAGAAAGAAAAGTGCTGAAACTCAAAAGCCTGATGAAGAGAAATCATTGGAAGATCTGGTTAAAGAAGCTGATGAAGCTCACAGCAGATCAATGGAAGAATAATAGACCAACTCTTCAGACAGGGCTTTGATACAGCTACATTAGACACTGAGATCAGAAGGCTGGAGATTAAAGAGATACAAGAGAGATGGGCCAGTTACAGTGTGATGGAAAGGGAGAGGTTGGAGATAATGATCAGGTTTATTGCAAAATACTTGGGAAGATCATTAATTGAGATTAAATCATGGACCAGAGACAGTATTCTGGCAATAACCACCAGAATCTGTGCTTCTGAAGCATTCAATAAGGGGTTGATTATCGAAGCCTTAGATGAAGCAGGTGCTGGGAAGAGAACTGATATGGCCAAGCTTTCCAAAGCCAAACTTACCACAAAAATGCTAGATCAGCCTTCCCAAACTCCCACTCAAAAACAACCAACCCCACAACTCTCCAAACCAATCCCTAAACCTAAACTTAAACCAACTCAACCCTCAAAACCAACTCCCTTACCCCAAAAACCACCTCAAACCACATCCAATGATGCACCCAGAAGGAGGAGAAGGGTGTTGAGGATGGAAGAAGAAGAAGAAGAAGATGATGAAGAAGACAGTCTGCCAATCTCTGCTGTTCTAAAAATACCTGAGCCCAGAAGTCAACAAATGATCACACCAGACTTTCAGAGGCAAATGGTGAAAGTTAAGATTGAAGAAGAAGAACAGCAGAAACAGCACGATGAGCAACTTTTGAAGATGGTTGACAAAGAGTTTCCTCAGTCATCATCTATACAAGCCATGAAGAAACACGCTCAAAGGCTGTATGCTCTCAGGCATACCTTTCAATATCAAAAGGAGAGAGTAAGGATTTGGCCAGACCCCAGGGTTAGTTCTAGAATTCATAAGAAATCCATACCAAGTAGATACAATGGCCAAGTGAGAAAGACCATAGATGCTGTTATTATGTTGGCCATTGTAGTCTCACCCTGGGAGATACTTGAAGACTTCAAGAGAGCCTACAAGTCAAAGATGACCCCTCAAACTCTAATGGAGAACAAAATGGTCAAGAAGGGGTTGTTATACAAGAGGCTTGAAGAGATCAAGAAAAATGAACTCCAGTTGTTATTAGAAGGGACTCACCCAGATGAATTTGCTTACAGAGAGATAACAACTGTTGAGTTGAAAAATGGAAAGACAGTAAAGTACCTATCAGAGTACTATGGCCCAGAGTTCTTCTTCGAAGGAGAAGCAGAAGAACTCACTAAGGAGGAACAAGTTGTTCTCCTTGAGGCCTACGTCAGAGAGTCTTATAGACTCATCAATGGGAAGTAGGTTTCATGGTTGGGATAACAGCTCTGTGTCCAGTTCCCCAAGACAGAGTTCCCTTCCATCCTTTGACATTCACATCTACTGAAACCTGTTCCCTGGCCTGTGCTTATCTGATATCTCTGAAGCTGATCAAGAGAGTATTTCTGCCAAGAATAAGTGGGACCTCAATAAGCTTAAAGGTTTTGGCTGCATTGGTTCAGGGGGAGTTTGTTGGACCAAAAGAACCAATGAGCCTGATCAAAAAACCTTTAAGTCCCACAGACATTACAACAACTGAAGTAGTCTGCAACAGCTGAAGACATCAACTGATAACAAGGTCTGAAGACAAAGTCTGAAGTGAAAAAGCTGAAGACAAAGTCTGAAGCTAAAGAACTGAAGACAAAGTCTGAAGACAAAAGCTGAAGACAAAGACTGAAGACCAAGTTTCAGATGTTGTCACAACAGCTGAAGAAGACCTCTTCAGTAGTTGTGATGGTTTCCTTTCAGTAGTTATTTTCCTTTCAGTTCTTTTGTAATCAGTAGTTTTATGTTTCTTGTAATCAGTACTTGTAGTTTCAGTAGTTTTAGTTTCATCTTGTACTTAGCATACTCTGAGATGTTCTCAGTTGTTGTGAACATTCTCAGTAGTTTGCTTACTTTCAGTTGTTTGTAATAATTCTGTTAAATGTCACTATCAAGTGACATCAGCAGACGTCACATTCCTTTATATAAGGAATGTTGACCTAGTTGTAACCTGCGCAGCTTAGCGGCCGATATACCGAAGCATTTGTGCATGAATGATATTATCCCTTTTGTAGAAAACCCTCTTTCTCTATAACCGTGTACTGTTCCATTGAATATCTATTGTGTTCTTGCTATATTTGTCTAATTCTTGTTCTAATTCCGCTGCGATTCTACTCTAATTGATCAAACTTAGATCACTGATCCTGTCACTGATGATGTTTCTCTTGAGATGTTTGGTTGATCAGGAGGTATTGACACAGTTGTGCTTGATTGTGTGTTAATGATTCTCCATGGAGGATCAGCAGTCAATGGAACATCAATGGTTGATGGATGAACCATTGGATACTCTTTGTTCTCCTTTGAACCTGAAACATCAAAATATGCTGTGTCAAATGATTTGGTTAATGCATCAATATCAAACAGCCAGTTAGATCCAATGACTTTCTTAGTGAAAGAATATTCATTGAAAACAACATCTGTTATTTCTTCCACTATATTTAGCCTTGGATTGAATACTCTGTAAGCTTTTGAGCTTCCAGAATATCTAACAAAGAATCCATCATCTGCTTTTGGAGCAAATTTGGATAATTGTTCTCTGGTGTTTAATATTGAAACAAAACATCAAAAGGCCTTAAAAAAATCCTATATATGGTTTTTTTTAAACACTAATTCATAAGGCGTTTTGGAGTGTTCTTTGATGATTAATAATTTGTTTTGTATGAGGCATGCTGTGTTTATGGCTTCAGCCCAAAAGGATATGGGCAATAGAGAGTCAGCTAGCATGGTTCTAGCTACTTCTATTAATGTTCTATTCCTTCGTTCAGCTACTCCGTTCTGCTGAGGAGTTCTTGCTATGCTGAATTGATGACTTATTCCTTTTACTGCATAAAAAGAAGAAATGTAGTCATTCTTAAATTCAGTGCCATTATCACTTCTTAAAGATTTGACTTTAAGATCAGTTGATTCTCAATCTTTGTGATAAAGGATGTAATGATTTGTACTGTTTCTGTCTTGTGTAGTAGAAAGAAAACCCATGTGAATCTGGAGTAATCATCTACTATGACAAAACAGTATTGCTTCTTTCCTATGCTTAGGATGTTTGTTGGGCCAAAAAGGTCCATATGAAACAATTTGAGTGGTGTGTTGTTAGAGTTAATCAATTTTGATATATGAGAAACTCTATGTTGTTTGCCTTTCAGACATGCTGTGCAATGGTCTGAACAGAAAAATTCCTTTTTTGGCAGACCTATGACTAGATCATTTTTAACAAGTTTGTTCATTCTGTTAAAATTAGATTGACCTAATCGTCTATGCCACAATTATGATACATCTTCTGTGGCTTTTGATAATAAACAAGTTTTAGGGGTTGATGCTAAAACATTGTTCATATCAACAATGTATGTGTTGTTTAGACGAGGAGTTTTCAAAAGGATATGATCTTCTGGAATCTGAAACCCGTCTTAAGGATGTAGCAGCTGTTGGAGTCAAATAGGGTGACATATCCCTTGTCACAGATTTGGGATACACTCAGAAGATTGAACTGAAGATTAGAGCAGTAGTTGATGTTCTCAAAGCTAATCAACCCATTTGTTACTATTCCTTCGCCAGTTATCTTCCCACCTGTTTTATCTCCTCCAAAAGCTACATTGCCGCCATGTTTGTTCTTAAAATCCCGAAGGAGGGAACAGTTGCCTGTCATATGACGGGAGCATCCACTGTCAACATACCAGATGTTGTCAGTCCTTCTAAGATGTCCCTAAAAAACAAAAGAAATCAGTTAGTTGGAGCAACCCAAGCCAAGATGGTCTTGGGTTTTTCGTCTTTTCCAACAATGCAAATTTCTTCCAAGACAGCATTTTCTGAAGGTTTTGGAGCTCTAGACACACTAGATTTCCTTTGGTTTGATTTAGCTCTATTTGGAGAAGTGCTTTGTGCTCTTCTCTTTTTTGAGCTAGTGTCAGTGGTTTGTCTGTTCTGAGACTTATGTCTCCTTGATGTGTGTTGAAAATTCTCATAAAAGGTTTTATCATTATCTAAAACAATTTTCTGATGAGGAGTATGTTTAGGAACTCCTATTTTGCTCTTATTTTGAGCAACAGGTTGTTTTTCAGTAGTTTTCTCAACCTTAGCTTGTTTGTTTTGTTTCTTGTTTTTCTTGTTGAAAAAATAATTTGCCGTGCTATGATTGTTTCTTTCACAAATGGAGCAATAATTGTGAAAATGACATGTTTCTGTACTGTGATTATTCATCTTATAGTACTTGCAGTACTTGCCATATCTGCATTTTTCAGTTGAATGTGTGAATTGATCACACTATTCACAGTATGGCAATTCTATTTTTGTTTGTTTGTTGAAAACTTTTGATTTCAAATTAGATTTTGATGGAATTTCAAAAGTTACTGACTATTGTTTTGGCTGAATTGTGGCTTTGCCTTTCCCTTTATTTACCTGTTTGGGAGGGGCAATGGAAGTTACAGCTTTCCTTCCACCTGAACAGATATCAAATCCTTGAATCTGTTTAGATTGTTTGTTTGATGTATCAGCCACACTTGAAACCTTTTGAGTTTTAGTAATTAGCTGATCAAACTCATCATCTAATAAATCATCCTCATCATCAACTGTTGGTTGATTATCAAATTCATTATTTTCTCCTTGATAAAAGTCAGTTGATTTGATTGATGATGGTGTTGAACTTTTAACAAACTTTATCAAGGGTGATTTTGATTTTAAAAGTGATTTTGATGATGATGATGATGATTGTTTAGAGTCATCTGTCTTTTCTTGAGAATCATGAGATTCATCCTGTTTGTTGGTCATGGAGTCAGGTAAAGGAATATAATTATCATTATAAGGTGGACTTACCTTATTATATCCTAAACCTGAAGGGTCCTTAAAAGCCCTTTGTTGAGCAAGAAGTTCTTCGAACTTCTTATTGCTCACCTGAAACTTTTGAAGTTTCCCTTCAGTTTCAGCTTGTAATGATTTTGACTCAGTTAATAAGATAGAGAGCTATTCGACCTGAGCTGTGAATGTTAATTTTTCAAAAAGTAGTTTGTCTATGTCTGATTGTAATGAAAGTATTTTTGTAGCATACTGCTTTTGTTCTGATTTTAGACTTTCATTAAGAATGTTTGTTTCAATTACTTTATTTGATAGCTTGTCAGCATGCTCTCTATACCTGTTTACCTCATCAATACATGCTTGACTGCAGAGGTTTTCTTTTACCTCTTTCGGGATGTCTGTTAATTTGTCTTCAATATCAGCCATGAGGGCATGATCTGAAGGTGATGGTATTTCAGCCTCATAAAGGCTCCAGTCACATTCTCCATCCTTTTTGATTATCATTGTAGAAGATGTTGGACGTTGAGTTGGACTGAATTATGTGATCTGAGGTTGAGTTGGTGCATTTGAAATACTGATTGGTGGAGGCACTTGTCTGTTTGAATTAATTCCACTTGAGTGTTGTGCCTGATGAGCATTTCTATCAACTCTGGGCTGTTGACATTCTCTGGAGAAGTGCCCATAAAGTTGACAGTTGTAGCACCTAACTTTGGTTTTATCAAAACTAATTCTTGTTTTCTTGTCCATGGTTAAACCTCTATTTCTTTGTAGAAACCTTTTGGACCTGTATGCTATCATGGCCATTGACCATTGAAGATCCATCTCTTCTACCATATCTGGTGGAAGTTCATCCAAATCCTGTTGGATGATCTGAGATGAAGTCAGACTTGCTCCCAAGAAAGCTTCAAAGCTTGTTGAAAAGGTTGCATAAGCTACCTTTTGCTCTTCACTTTGTAGAATAATAGTAAGAGCATCCATAGGTTTTTCAAGCCTGTGTATGTTTGATGTTTGAGGTTTTGACTGTTTGTTTGAGGTGGAGTTATGAGGGTGATGCTTGCTTTGAGGTGTGACTTCATGTGAAGCATGAACTCCAGTCTTCTTAGACTTGTGTTTGTTGTTGGATGATTCTGGTGCTGAGAAGAATGATGTATCATGAGAATCAAGAAATTCTTCTTCATCATCTTCTCCAGTGCTTGTGAGGAAAGCACTGTCTATGTGTTATGGTTCTTTGAACTTGTAGGCCTCGACATGTCTGATTTGGTTGTTGTTCCTGGATTTTTCATCCATTTCCAGTGCTTCAACCTTGGCTACAAGTGAGTCAAGGGATAGTCCCTCCAAGTCCAATGTTGCTTTCATGAGAGACACTGACTGAGTCCAACTTTCAGGCAATGTATGCAATATTTTCTTGTTGATTTCAACAGTGTCATATTCAAGTCCATATACTATCATTTCATTGACCAATTGGACATATCTGTGTAGCTGTTGAGGAATTGATTCTCCATGGATGTGGTGGAAGGTTTCATATTGAGTTCTTAATTTTTCCTTTTTGATCTCTCTTATTTCCTCACTTCCTTCACACATGGTGTGAAGAACCTTCCACAGCTCATGGGTTGTTTTGAAATTTTTGACCCGTGTCAAAATTTCAAAAGGCAAAGTCATAGCTAGAATACTGTATGCCTTCATGTCTGTTTTGACCCGCTTGAGGTCATCACCAGCTACACTTTTTAGACTAACTGGTTTCTGTATGTTATAGTCAGGTCCTAAAGTCACTGAATGTAAGGACCTTCAGTGATTGATGTCCATAGATCTGGATCTTGATATGTAATCCAATTCCTGAACATGATTTTCCATTGCTTGAAATCTGATTTGTTCTTCAACTTTGGGGGTTTTAGTCCACTGTTTGAACTCATCATATCTTCAGCCATGTTTGTTTGATTTGATTTTAACTTAATAATAATTTTAAGTTAAAATTTGTTTGATTAAAATTTTAGTCCGATGCTAAAATTTAATTAATCTTAATTGTCTCTAGGATTTGTTTGTTAATTTGATAAACTAATTTGTTTTAATTGTTTATCAAATAAAGGAATTAATTAATTAATTAATTAATGTCCTATGAAATGTTGCTTTCTAGGTCATGGTGACAAGAAAGATTGTGGATGATGGGAATATTTGTCTAGGGTTTTTGAGGTAAAGATTTTCAAACTATTCAACCCGGTGGTTAAACAATGAACAAAATATGTTTCTAGTGAGATTGTCACTAGTTTGTGATGATAATGAACAATCTGACCAATTCAGAATGTTCAAATACTGATTTGTTTCAAAGAAAAATCAATGAAACAGTTTTAAAAACAAAACCCTTAAAATCTGATTAGGGTTTTAAAGTTTGAATGATGTAAAAAGTTAAAAACCTTTTGTTTAAAGGATGTTTAACAATGTATGAACAATACCCGTGTATTGTTTGTTGCAAAAACCACTGAAAACTTGTGTGGTAGTGTGATGTTCAAGCAAAATTAACAACACTTCTTCAAAATGCACAAAATGATTCAGTAATCATGATGTTTGCATTTAATGAATGTTTATGAGAAGAAGATGATGAGTTTGATGCTTGAATGCGTGTTTTTGAAGCTAATGAACCACTGAAATCAATGTTGTAGAATGAGAGGATCGAAATCAATGAATGATTGAGCCAAGGCTCTGATACCACCTGATGAAATCAACTTTTACAACAACAAATTGAACATGAACATATTAGAACAATATTCAACATGAATAAGTTGATTCCCCCAAGGACCTTTTCAATATCTATCAATAATCAACAAATAAGAACCATGGTGCGGAAACCCATGATTCAAGTGTATGAAATCAGTGTGCATAAAAGTCAGCGTTGCTGAGTGAGTTCTAGTTTTAAAACATTAATATACCTTGTGTATATATATATAAATATCTTTTCTTTGAATTACTTCCTTTTCATAAAATTCATTACTTTCCTACGTGTTCAGACGTCATACGTACAACAAGATAATATTCATTATTATCTTTCATCATTCTTCACTTTATTTTGTTATTATCTTTCACTTTCTACCAGACCAATGTGCAATACCCTAAACATTGTGCACGAAGCGGGTACTGGGTCAGAGTCTATAAATAGACCCCTAACATTGTGCACGAAGCCTGACCCAGTACCAGGGCATGCCACAAGGGTCCCGTCAATCTCAAAGATTGACCCAGTGTGCATCCTTCGGGTTAGCTAAACCGTACATAGTTGAGCTAACGACAACATGGTCGTACACCTCTATTCAATTGCTTGCAAGACTTTAATTCATTCGTTATGTTCCACTTTTCATTATCATTAATCTTTCACTATTTACGATAATACTTTACGTATACGAGCATAAACACACCACGTAAAGCCACGTAATGAATACATAATATGGAAGATAAGAACAGGCCATAAACAAGCATAATATGAATAAACATAACCACCAAAACATCCTAGGGTTAAGTCTTAAAATTTCTAATTCCCAAAATTTCAAAAAATTTCTAAGTGTTCTAGGCGCATGAGCACTATGTAGGCGCATGAGCACTATGTGGGCTTACCAACACTTAGGCACATGAGAAACTTAGGTGCATGAAGACTATTTGGGCGCATGAACTACACTTAGTCATTCGGTCTGTAGGCGCATGAGGTACTGTTTGGGCGCTGAACTACACTTAGTCATTCGGTCAGTAGGCCCATGAGGTACTGTTTGGGCGCATGGGAACTATTGGGGCGCATGAGCTTCACTTAAGTTTTCTAAGTCAATATTTCAGGAGCATGAACGCTATTTGGGCACATGACCAACAGTTATGCATTTTTCAGACTTATTTTCAAACCCAATCTGCATTCTAACCTGTTCTTAACATATATCTATCATTCTATGCATAAACAACACATATACTGTTGGACCAAAAGAACCAATGAGCCTAATCAGAAAAACCTTTAAGTCCCACGGACATTACAACAACTGAAGTAGTCTGCAACAGCTGAAGACATCAGCTGATAACAAGGTCTGAAGACAAAGTCTGAAGTGAAAGAGCTGAAGACAAAGTCTGAAGTGAAAGAGCTGAATACAAAGTCTGAAGTGAAAGAGCTGAAGACAAAGTTTGAAGTGAAAGAGCTGAAGACAAAGTCTGAAGACAAGAGCTGAAGACAAAGTCTGAAGACAAGAGCTGAAGACAAAGTCTGAAGTGAAAGAGCTGAAGACAAAGACTGAAGACCAAGTTTCAGATGATTGTCACAACAGCTGAAGAAGACCTCTTCAGTAGTTGTGATGGTTTCCTTTCAGTAGTTGTATTTCCTTTTCTGTACTTGTAGTTTCAGTAGTTTTATGTTTCTTCGTGTAATTAGAATACTAGAGATGTTCTCAGTTGTTGTGAACATTCTTAGTAGTTTGCTTACGTTCAGTAGTTTGTAATAATTCTGTTAGACGTCACTATCAAGTGACATCAGCAGACGTCACATTCCTTTATATAAGGAATGCTGACCTAATTGTAATCGGTGCAGCTTAGGAAAACCTAGCAGCCGCCATACCGAAGCATGTGTGCATGAATGTTATTATCCCAATGCAGAAAACCCTATTTCTATATAACCGTGTACTGTTCCATTGAATATTTATTGTGTTCTTGCTATATTTGCTTAATTCTTGCTTTAATTCCGCTGTGATTAAACTCTAATTGATCAAACTTAGATCACTGATCCTAACAAATGGTATCAGAGCAGGTTAATCATTGATCGGTTTAACAATTGATCATTGAAACTGCTATTTTGATATCTATAGTTTGATCGAATTAGCATATGTGCAAGAATTGGTTATAAAGATTGATTTTCTGCTGCTTCTGGTTATTTAATTTGAGTTTCTTCTTGGTTCTTATTGAGTTTGTTGTGTTTTTGTGCTAAATCTTTTGAAACTTGATTGATTTGGTTTGAATCTGAGAATGACTACTCCATCTAATGATCCTCACAATACTGGCTCCTCAACCAAGCCTCCGATGCTGGTTAGGAGTGAGTATAACATATGGCAACGAAGAATGCTCCATCACCTGTCTGTTAACAGTTCAGGTTGTTGGACATCTGTGGTTCACGGTCCACACAAGCCTATGGTGAACAATCCGGAGACCAATCAAATGGTTCCGAAGAAGAAGGAGCAATACTCAGATGAAGATCGTAAACTGTTTGAGATTGATGCTAAAGCCCATGGAATTCTGGCCATGGCACTGCCGAATGAAATCTATTCTGGGCTTATGCATCATGAAACTGCTCATGACCTCTGGAATGCTTTGAAGGAACAATTCGGAGGAACTGATGAGGTCTTAGCAAACAACAGAGAAATCCTCGCCCAACAATATGAGACATTCTCTCATAGGAAGGGTGAGACACTGACTCAACAGTTTGAGCGTTTCTCCTGCTTGATCTCTGAGCTGAAAATGGTCAAGCATGAGTATACTAACAGCCAGATAAACAACAGATTCCTCAGATCACTGCCTGAGAGATGGGACACATACACCATTGTCCTACGCTCCAGTGCAAATCTGGATAGCCTATCTCTCACCCAACTCCATGGGAAACTGCTTACATTTGAAAGAGAGATAGAGCAGAAAAGGAAACTGGCATCATCAGGAAAGCTCTCTGATGACTTTGTACCAGGTAACACTGCCTTGGTCGGTCATGAGTCAGAATATGCTGGATCAGAAAGTCATTATGATGAGCATATAGATTTCTCTTCAAACAGTTCTGATCATGCATTTGTTGGTGTTGACAGTCATTCTGGGTGTAATAGTGATAATTTATGCTTTATCATGGATGATTTGCAAGGTATTGCTGATGATGATTTAGAAGAGATGGATATTTTGAGCCAAATGGCCCTGATCAATATCAGATCTCAAAAGTTCTACAAGAGAACTGGTAGGAAATTTCCAGGACTCTCTGGCAAAACCAAAGTTGGTTTTGACAAGAGTAAGTTGAGGTGTCACAAATGCCACAGGCTTGGGCACTTTGCAAGAGAGTGTAGATCAACTGGATCTAACTCCTCTGCACCCTTTGTGACCTTTCCAAGCAATAGCTCACAAAATAAAGGGCAACATCCTGCTAGTTCTGGTCATCACTCACAACCTCAATCTCCTGCATACTTTGTCCCTCAGGGTCCAATGCCATATCCTTATCCCTGCTATTACATGCCACAGCCAAATCCTGTTCATGTCCCTATAGCACAACAACCTCAAGCCCTACCTGAGCCTCAACCATCTCCATCACAATCTCAACCTCATCACAGCTTCTTCACACCAGGAGTTGTTGACTGGAGCAGCTTACCAGATGATCTTTCTGGTTTCAATGAGCAATTATCTGCTGGTGCTGGTCAACATGGTGGTGAACATCCTTTTGGGAATCTTGCTCTCATGGCCCTGGAGTCTACTGAGGGTTCCTGCTCCGATGCTTCATCTTCACAGGTAACCCAGGTATCTTCTGAGGCTAAAGCCAAGTTATGTTCTGAATCATGCATAGCTGCCTTTGTCTCTATTAGAGAGGCAAATGTAGCTTTAATCAATCAAAATCTTGAGCTTGAGAAAACTATTTCCAAAAGAAAAGATGAGTATGTGTCTGCACTTAATGACAAAGATGATGAGATTTACAAGCTTAAATGCCAACTTAATGATGAAAAGGCTAAGGTAGAGGTCATACTCGAAACCACAGAAGTCTCAAAGAGACACTTGCAGCTACCCAAGTTGAGTGTGACCGCTGGGTAACATCCTGCAAGGGATTTGAAATGCTTCTCAGCAAGCAAACAGCTTCAAATGTGAAGTTTGGAATAGGTTACAATCATACTGCACCACCTACTGATTTTACTTCAAAAGTAATAGTAAAATCTGAAGGTGAAAGTAATTTCCAAACCACATCATCATGTGATTCATCCTCAAATGATAATACAAAATTAGAGGATGAAGTCAGTGTTAAGATCTCAGCAAGTCAATTGCCTGATGGTTTAAATGCTGATAAACACATGAAGCTGAGAAATTCAGATGTTGTCCCTCAAAGTACTCCAAGTACTGAAGGGCAAGTCACAACATCTGAAAAGCATTTCAAATCTGACGAAATAAAAGGAGTAACAACTGCTGAGGAATCTATCATACAGTCTTTCAGGACGGATAGAGAACAGCTGAAGAACAAGTCTTCAGTTGTTACCGATCCTTCAGTACTTAACACAAGTACTGAAAGGAGGAAAGTACTGAAGATCACACCTTCAGTAGTTTCCACTTCAGCAGTTGATCAATCCAAGATGAAGAATAAGCCATGTGAAATATGTGGTAAATTCAATCATCTATCTGATGAATGCTGGTACAAAAAGGGTTCCAAACTCAACAGAGATAAGCTCATTAAAGAAGAGATAAATAAAATGAAAAATGAGTTTGAAACCAAGTTTGTACCACAGTCATCTCAAACTGATAAACCCAAGGCCTCACCAAAATCCAAAAAGAAGGATGGGTTTATCAGAAAACAGCTGATCGTGCTTCTCATGATAAACATCAGACGAAGTCTGTGAATTTCAAGGAGGAAATGGTGGGTCACAGGAACTCATCAAAAACAAGTACTGATGTGTCAAATGAGCTGAAGGCTTTAGCAACAAATCAGACACAACTTGTTATGATGGTTCAGCATTTGTTGGGGAGAGTTAACCAACTAGATACACCTGTGATCAAACCACTGAAAAGGAAATCCAAGCCCAAATCTAAGAATTCCATTTCAGCACCATCTCCACCTTTGATGATGTTAACCATGTGGAGAATCTCAAGTATAATCTACTGAGTGTCAGTCAGATGTGTGATAAAGGGCATGTTGCACTTTTCACAAGCCAGAACTGCCGGATTCTGTCTTCCAAAGTTCTGAGGCTGATTGACAAGGTATTGGATGAACATACTCTCCTGAAGGCCAACAGGATAGGAAGAGTATATGCCTTGGATCTGTCAAAAAAGATTGCGTTAAAAGGTCATCCTTGCCTGTTCTCCAAGGCCTCTCCTCAGGAATCTAAACTGTGGCATAGAAGGCTGGGTCATGTTAATCTCAAAAACATGAATCAGCTAATCCACAATAGTTTAGTAAGAGGTCTACCAATAAAGGAGTTCCTCTGTGATGAAACCTGCACTGCTTGTTTAAAAGGAAAACAACACAAAGTCTCATTCCCTCCTATAGAAGAACCAAAGTCCACTGCCTGCTTGCAATTACTGCACATGGATCTCTTTGGTCCTGTGAGAGTAATGAGCATGGCAAAGAAGAAATACTGTCTGGTAATTGTGGATGATTACTCCAGATTTGTATGGACCTTCTTCTTGCATTCAAAGGATGAGGCTGCTCAGACAATTATTAACTTTGTGTTGTATGTTGAGAAGCAGTATTCCCTATCAGTCAAGTGTATAAGAAGTGATAATGGAACTGAATTTAGAAACCATACACTTGATGATTTCTACCTTTCAAAAGGAATCAAGAGGCAGTATAGCATTCCAAGGACTCCAGAACAAAATGGAGTAGTGGAGAGAAAGAACAGGACCCTAATTGAAGCTGCAAGGTCCATGTTGGCTGACTCTGGTTTGCCACTGACCTTTTGGGCTGAAGCTGTCAACACAGCATGCTATGTGCAAAATAGAGCTCTAGTGAATCAGAGGTTGATGAAGACTCCTTATGAAGTTCTACATCATTTGGCTCCTCTAATTTCATTCTTCAGAGCATTTGGGTGTCCTTGTTACATTCTCAACACAAAGGATCAACTCCAAAAGTTTGATTCTAAGGTGGATGCAGGTATTTTGTTGGGTACTCATCCACTTGCAAGGCTTACAGAGTGTTCAACTGTAGAACAAAGATGGTTGAAGAAACCTTGCATGTGAAGTTCAATGAATCTCCTAAGGACAAAATCCCACAAAACCCTGTGGAGTTGTTTGATCTGGACATACTGCAATATGTTCCTTATCAGCCTCCAGCTGTTGCAGATCATGTGAATTCATCACCTTCTGCAGCTAGTCATCCATCTGGTGGTACTGATGTTCATGATGATCCCAGTACTCACCTATTCAAGTTTAGTGATCAACTGCCTGAGTCTACTCAACTTGATGTTCCTGTAGCTTCAGTAGCACCATCCACAACAAATGCTGATGAGATTTCTGAATCCTCTACTTCATTTGACCTGCCATCTAACACTTGGTTTCAAGAATCTGGATCAACATCTGTTGCTGCTGAGCGTGCTACAAACACTTGCACAGATCTCATAGTGTATCCAGAGCTGAAGAATCACCCAACGTCTCAAATCATTGGTGATATCAATGCTGGTGTCTCAACTAGAAGTCAATTGTCCAACTTCTGCTTCTATGCTCTTTCATCAGTCAGCAAGAGCCAAAGAACTATCATATTGCATTAAGAGACAATGGATGGGTTGATGCCATGCAGCTTGAGCTTCTTCAGTTCAAAAAGCAGCAAGTGTGGGAACTGGTTCCTCTACCCCCAGGTAAGTGTGCAATAGGCACTAAATGGGTGTTTAGGAATAAAACAGATGAAAATGGGCAAATTGTCAAGAACAAGGCCAGACTGGTTGTCCAGGGGTTTTCACAAGAAGAAGGTATTGATTATGATGAAACCTTTGCCCCTGTAGCCAGACTGGAGGCAATTAGATTGTTCTTAGCCTATGCTGCATTTCACAATCTTAAAGTTTTTCAAATGGATGTCAAAAGTGCATTTTTATATGGTAAAATAAAAGAAGAGGTTTATGTGTGTCAACCACCAGGTTTTGAGGATAATAAACATCCTGATTGGGTGTATAAACTTGATAAGGCTCTTTATGGGTTGAAACAAGCTCCTAGAGCCTGGTATGAAACACTGTCAAACTTTCTTCTTCAGAATAATTTCACTAGAGGCTCCATAGATAAAACTTTGTTCATTAAGAAAGTGGGTCAGCATAAGCTCCTTGTTCAAATTTATGTTGATGATATTATTTTTGCTTCCTCTGATCCACAGTTGTGTGATGCATTTACAAAGTTGATGCAACAAAAATTCGAAATGAGTGCCATGGGAGAATTACAGTTCTTTCTAGGTTTGCAAATCAAACAAAAGGCTGATGGAACTTTCATTCATCAGTCAAAATACACAAAAAGTCTTTTGGCAAAGTTTGATTTACAACACTGTAAGCCCTGTTCTACTCCCATGTGCAGCACCACACAACTGGATGCAGATCAGAAAGGTAAAGCTGTTGATGAAACACTTTACAGATGTATGATTGGGTCCTTGATGTACTTAACAGCTTCTAGACCAGATATTATGTTTGCAACTTGTGTTTGTGCTAGATTTCAGGCTGCTCCTAAAGAGTCTCATTTGATTGCAGTCAAGAGGATCTTTAGATATCTGCAAGGTACTCAATCTCTAGGTCTTTGGTATTCCACTGGGCACTCTTGCAAATTAGTTGCTTTTTCTGATAGTGACTATGCAGGGTGTAAATTAACTAGAAAATCAACTTCTGGTGGATGTCAATTCCTAGGCAACTGTTTGGTTTCTTGGCAGAGTAAGAAACAAACATCTGTTGCTACATCCACTGCTGAAGCCGAGTACATTGCTGCTGCAAGTTGTACATCTCAGGTACTCTGGCTTCAGAATCAATTACTGGATTATGGCATTACAGAGACTAAGACTCCATTACTAATGGATAGTGCTTCAGCTCTTTGTATTGTCAAGAATCCAGTCCAGCACTCTAGGACCAAACATATTGAGATCAGACACCATTTTATTAGGGATTGTTTTGAAAAAGGTCTGATTGATCCAAAGTTTGTTCCTAGTGCTGATGAGCTTGCAGACATATTTACTAAGCCTTTGGACAGTTCAACTTCCAAAACCTAGTGTTAAGGCTTGGTATGCTGCAGCTAGAATAAGTGACAACTACTGATGATCTCAGTCAACAAGTACTGATGAGCATTCGTATACTACTGTCACAAATAAGTACTGAAGTTCTTTTATCCTCAGTAGTTTTCATAACTACTGAAGACTAAATTACTTAAAAGTACTGAAGTACTCATCTGTTGAAAAGAACTGATGTGGTTACAACTACTGCTGTAGTTACAACTGCTGATGTCAGAATAACAGATAAGTACTGATGACCTATGAAACATCTGAAACTCAGACAAAGTCTGATGAAGTGTTGAGGTCAGAATGAAACAGCTGATGAGCTAAGAATTGACGACAACAGCTGATGAGAAATTTTTCTCTTCAGTTGTTTCTACAACTGCTGCTTCACTTCAAACAACTGAAGCCAAAACCATGTCTTCAGTAGTTTCACAACTACTGATGACTAACACCAAGTCTTCAGTTGTTACAACACCTGAAGCCAAAACCATGTCTTCAGTAGTTTCACAACTACTGATGACTAATACCAAGTCTTCAGTTGTTACAACTTCTGAAAGTTAAAACCAGGTCTTCAGTTTTTTAAACAACTGATGACAGCACAACACTTTCAGTCGTTTTATATCAGCTTTTTCTTACCCTATAAATACCTAAACCTAATTTCAGACGTTTCATTAGCCGTTTTCCGTCCTTCACTCTCTCAACAATGGCGACCATGAAACTCAAACCCAGACACAACTGTGTTGCCTACCTCTCGAAATCGGCCTTCTGGAACAAATTTGATAACGCCATCGATCTTATGGTAGATTCCCAGTACCGAACCGCGTTTCTTCTGAATCCTACCATCTACCCCGATTCCCTAAGCCAGTTCTGGACCAACGTCTCTGTGCAAACTAGTGAGAATGATAGCCAAATCACTCTCCAGTCGTTGGTCAACCAGAAACAGGTGGTCATCACTCCGGACATCATTCGACAAACCCTAGATCTACATGATGCCACCTGTGTCACAGAATACCCGAAAGGCACAACCGATATGTCTTTCATCAACAACGGGTATGAAGGAGACTTAAGTGCTACCACCATTCTGAAGAAGCACTTCCATGATGCTGAACGTCTTATATTCCACATGGTGAATGTCTGCCTTGCACCAAAAACCTCCTCATGGGATCAAATGTCTTCCCGATGGCAACAGGTATTATACTCTATCTTTGAACGACAAACTTTAAATTTTTCTGAGATAGTGTTTTTGGAACTAAAGGATCTGGCCTTGAAACCTGTGGCAAACAGATGGATATTATATCCCAGGTTTCTCATGGCCATAATTTTAACACAGCTAAAATCAGACGGCCTTGTTGGCCTTGGAGTCCCTGCTCCGGCTGTATTGCCTGAAGTATACTCCAGGCACAACTCTGACCCTACAATGAAAGGGGCTGCCCGGCTGCTCAAACCCAAGCAGCGGGAACCCACAGCCTCCACTTCCAGATCCAAAGTCCCCACCAAACCCAAAACCAAAAAGCCCAAAAAGGCTACTCAGGGAGATGAGTCCCCTGAGGATGCCCCTGTAACACCAATACAGGTAACACTTACTGGTTCTAACCCCCCAGTAGTGTCAAAGACTCCACCAGCCCTAGCCGCTCAGGCATCCTCTCAACAGGATCCTGATGCAACCATAATTGGGGATACCACAATGCTGGAACCTATCTCAATTGAGAAGGTTACCATTGAAGAGCACCAGCCACCCCGGGTGCAATCTGCTTCAAACCTATCTCCAAATGCAACCGCCCCTCAAAGCCCAACATTTATTGTTGCACAAGTGTTGAGTCAGCTGCATTCCTCTCCTCCTCCCCAGACACCAATTACAATGGGGAGAACCTCAACAGCTGAGGAAGAGGACCAAAATGCTGCTGATAACCCACAGCACAGGGGTTATAATGTTCAATCTCCCCGTGTAGAGGAGGAGGTTAGAACATCTGGTGAGGCTGCCACTTCTACTGATTCGCAAATGAACAGGATGAAGTTGGTAACATCTCTAAGACCTCACCAGAGGCAACTGCCGATGAAGGACTCAGTCCTGAGGCAGGAAGTCCCCAGAACCAAGAACAAGGGGCACATGCTACAACTGATCTACACTCAGGGCATGTACATCCTGATTCAATCAGGAGGTCAGATGATTCAGCAAAGACTGATGATGACCTGGGCTTTTTCTTTGATGTTTTAGCCCATAACACAATCCTTGAGGCTGAGGTGAGCAGACTCAAAGAACTGCTTGCCAAAATGTCTCAGGATCAAAGTCCATCTGCCCCAATAAACCCACAGATGGCACCTTCATCTGAAGGTTTACCAAACACTCAGCCACTACACTCAACTGAGCCACCAGCCACTATTTTTGGCACCACCTCTCAGGGACAGAACCCCTCTGAGCAGATGGTTGCTACCTTTCAAAATTCCTTATCTCTCATCACTCCCATCATCAATGAGATTGTGCAAAAAGCAATTGATGAGAGGATTTTCTCAAATCTACAAACACTTGTTGATGATGCTGTGCAAAGGAAGCTTTCCGCCATTCACACCCCTGAACCCAATGCACCCAAAAAGGGGGAGTCTAAGGCAGTGAAAGAACGAAAAAGAAAGAGTGTGGAAAATGAGAAACAAGAGAAAGAAAAGGAAAAACAGCTGATCACATACAAAAGAAAGAAAAGTGCTGAAACTCAAAAGCCTGATGAAGAGAAATCATTGGAAGATCTGATTAAAGAAGCTGATGAAGCTCACAGCAGATCAATGGACAGAATAATAGATCAACTCTTCAGACAGGGCTTTGATACAGCCACATTAGACACTGAGATCAGAAAGCTGGAGATTGAAGAGATACAAGAAAGATGGGCCAGTTATAGTGTGATGGAAAGGGAGAGGTTGGAAATAATGATCAGGTTTACTGCAAAATACTTGGGAAGATCATTAATTGAGATTAAATCATGGACCAGAGACAGTATTCTGGTAATAACCACCAGAATCTGTACTTCTGAAGCATTCAATAAGGGGTTAATTATCGAAGCACTAGATGAAGCAGGTGCTGGGAAGAGAACTGATATGGCCAAGCTTTCCAAAGCCAAACTCACCATAAAAATGCTAGATCAGCCTTCCCAAACTCCCTCTCAAAAACAACCAACCCCACAACTCTCCAAATCAACTCAACCCTCAAAACCAACTCCCTTACCCCAAAAACCACCTCAAACCACATCCAGTGATGCACCCAGAAGGAGGAGAAGGGTGTTGAGGATGGTAGAAGAAGAAGAAGAAGATGATGAAGAAGATAGTCTGCCAATCTCTGCTGTTCTAAAATTACCTGAGCCCAGAAGTCAACAAATGATTACACCAGACTTTCAGAGGCAAATGGTGAAAGTTAAGATTGAAGAAGAAGAACAGAAGAAACAGCACGATGAGCAACTTTTGAAGATGATTGACAAAGAGTTTCCTCAGTCATCATCTATACAAGCCATGAAGAAACACGCTCAAAGGCTGTATGCTCTCAGGTACACCTTTCAATATCAAAAGGAGAGAGTAAGGATTTGGCCAGACCCCAGGGTTAGTTCTAGAATTCATAAGAAATCCATACCAAGTAGATACAATGGCCAAGTGAGAAAGACCATAGATGCTACTATTATGTTGGCCATTGTAGTCTCACCCTGGGAAATACTTGAAGACTTCAAGAGAGCCTACAAGTCAAAGATGACCCCTCAAACTCTAATGGATAACAAAATGGTCAAGAAGGGGTTGTTATACAAGAGGCTTGAAGAGATCAAGAAAAATGAACTCCAGTTGTTATTAGAAGGGACTCACCCAGATGAATTTGCTTACAGAGAGATAACAACTGTTGAGTTGAAAAATGGAAAGACGATAAAGTACTTATCAGAGTACTATGGCCCAGAGTTCTTCTTCGAAGGAGAAGCAGAAGAACTCACTAAGGAGGAACAAGTTGTTCTCCTTGAGGCCTACGTCAGAGAGTCTTATAGACTCATTAATGGGAAGTAGGTTTCATGGTTGGGATAACGGCTCTGTGTCCAGTTCCCCAAGACAGAGTTCCCTTCCATCCTTTGACATTCACATCTACTGAAACCTGTTCCCTGGCTTATGCTTATCCTATATCTCTTAAGCTGATCAAGAGAGTATTTCTGCCAAGAATAAGTGGGACCTTAATAAGCTTAAAGGTTTTGGCTGCATTGGTTCAGGGGGAGTTTGTTGGACCAAAAGAACCAATGAGCCTGATCAGAAAAACCTTTAAGTCCCACAGACATTACAACAACTGAAGTAGTCTGCAACAGCTGAAGACATCAGCTGATAACAAGGTCTGAAGACAAAGTCTAAAGTGAAAGAGCTGAAGACAAAGTCTGAAGTGAAAGAGCTGAATACAAAGTCTGAAGTGAAAGAGCTGAAGACAAAGTCTGAAGTGAAAGAGCTGAAGACAAAGTCTGAAGACAAGAGCTGAAGACAAAGTCTGAAGACAAGAGCTGAAGACAAAGTTTGAAGTGAAAGAGCTGAAGACAAAGACTGAAGACCAAGTTTCAGATGATTGTCACAACAGCTGAAGAAGACCTCTTCAGTAGTTGTGATGGTTTCCTTTCAGTAGTTGTATTTCCTTTTCTGTACTTGTAGTTTCAGTAGTTTTATGTTTCTTCGTGTACTTAGAATACTAGAGATGTTCTCAGTTGTTGTGAACATTCTCAGTAGTTTGCTTACGTTCAGTAGTTTGTAATAATTCTGTTAGACGTCACTATCAAGTGACATCAGCAGACGTCACATTCCTTTATATAAGGAATGCTGACCTAATTGTAATCGGTGCAGCTTAGGAAAACCTAGCAGCCGCCATACCAAAGCATGTGTGCATGAATGTTATTATCCCAATGCAGAAAACCCTATTTCTATATAACCGTGTACTGTTCCATTGAATATTTATTGTGTTCTTGCTATATTTGCTTAATTCTTGCTCTAATTCCGCTGTGATTAAACTCTAATTGATCAAACTTAGATCACTGATCCTAACATATACAACCACAAAACACAAGCATACATACACAATACATACGGATACATATATAACAGTTGTACAACATTTTTAAATATGCATTTTCAGCCCCAAGAAGTTTAAAACACATAAAAACCAGGGTCTAGAACTCACCTATGCAGCTAACAAGTAAAACTCCTCCAAACTTGAGTGCACAAGAGTTCAAACACCTAAAAACACACCAAAATAAACAACCAAACACATAGAACACATAAAAATCGGTTTTAAGATCGAAAACCCAACAAAACTGAACCAAGAACACATAAAACACTCACCAATATGCGAATTTCAGCCTCTTCTTCTTGAATAACCTAGAGAAAATCTTTTCTCTTTCTTCTTCTTATTCCCGGTCGAAAAGCAGAAAGCAGATGTGAATGCATGGGCGGCCATACTCTTTTATATAATAAAATATTGAGTTTTGTACTCTTTTACACTTTGGCCCCCTCCACTTTGGCTCCTTTTCCTTTCTTTCAAGATACTTTTTATTTTTCTTCTTATTGCTTTCTTCTCTTTAACTTGACAAAAATTTTGGGTATTACATAATTGAACCTAAATCACTAATTGAATGTTTAATTTATCAAACTTTAATCAATTTGGTAAAAAAATGAAGCTGAGAATCTTCGAAATTGCAGAAATGGATCAAGCGAAAAGTTGGTGATTCTGTACGAAAAGTTGGCATTCGCGCGAAAAGTATCAGTTTTTGCAGAAGTTTGTTACAAAAAGATTCCTTTCGCGCGAGAAGTTGTGGTTTTCGCAAAATTTAGTTTCAAAACTTTCCGCATGAAAAGTTTGTTAGATTTCGCTTGAGAACTAGAGTATTCGCGCGAAAACTTTAAGTTTGAAGAATTTTGAAGAAGTTGATTTCAAGTTGTGAAAGATGGCTAATCTGAAGCACATTATTGCTACACTCAATCTCGACAATGAGATCGGAACTAGCACAAAGCCTCCTTGACTTCTTAGCGAGGAAGACTATCAAGATTGGGTCTATCGCTTTAAGAACCATGTCATCTACACAGAACCTAGGATGATGAGATCCATTAAACAGGGTCCATACATTCCAATTTACACTAATGACAAGGGAGACTTAGTGCCGAAGCCTGAGCATCTATGGGATGAGGAAGACATGAAAAAGAGAGAGCTTGATGACAAAGCGTATGCTGCCATCACTATGGCGCTTACAACTAAGATAGCCCGGAAATTCAAGGACTACAGGAAGTCAAAAGATTTAAGGGATGCTTTGGAAGAGCAGATAATGGGAAACAAAGACATGTGGGAAAGCAGGAAAGACATGCTTAACCAAGAGTTCAATATGTTCAATCATATTCTTGGTGAAACTTTGGAAGCCTAGATGTCTAGGTTCATCAAGCTCATAACCAAAATGAAGAGTGCAGGAAATTACACTAGAGAACGTTTCAATGAACAAGAAGTTGTTGAACTCACTACCGTATAGCTGGAATAACAACTGCACTACCATCAAGAGAACCAAAGATTTGTTTATCCTATCCCTGAGCGGTCTAATCTCGACAATCAAGTCCTATGACATGGGTGACAAAAAAGGGCTGCCAACTATATCAACACAATGGAAGCTGAAGCATCTGCTTTGTATGCCAAAATGGCTAGTAATCCGAATTACTATGTCAGCTACTCCAGTTGTGTCAACAACAAAAACAATCAGCATCAGGTCATTCAACTATCAAGGATCAATCTTTCCCTCAAGTTCAACCATTTATCCCATCCTATCATCAAAGTCAATCATCTCAACCTGTACAACAAGCATTTGTTGTCAATTCCCAACCAAACAAGCAGATAATTCAGATAGCAGAAGAACAACTTGCTCTTTTTACCACATTCATGAACAACTATGAAGCTTTCTCTGCTGGAAGACTTAATACACCCAACATCATGGTTGATGATCCACAATAAGTCAACCCAGATGATGTAGAAGAGAATGACATCAAATATCAGATGGCCATGGTGGTATATCATGCTAAGAATTTTGCAAGAAGAACTGGGAGAAAAGTTTTTGGTCTAAACAACTCTAGCAAAATTGGATTTGACAAATCAAACTTGAGATGTTACAACTGTGACAAACCTAGTCATTTTGCTAGAGAATGCATTAAGGGAAGGTCTGTTCAAGCTGATAATGGAAAGAAGATGGTCATGATGGAGGTTGAAACTAATAGAGACAAGGCTAGTACATCTAATACCAAAGCATTGGTATCTCAGACCGAAGGAGAGTATGACTAGTCTGACCAGGTGTTAGATATGAAGCTTTCTACTGCCCTGTTAGCAGAAATACAGAGTGATGAAGATCGAGTTGAAGAGAATGTGTCGGCTGAGTTTGTGTCTGAAGAGTTGCTAGAAGGAGTGTTTGAGAAAGTAGAAGTGAAGAAGGTTGAAATTGTGAATGAGAATGCTGTAGAAGTAAAGAAAACTGCTGTTGAGTTGACTCCAGCTTATTCAACCAAGATCAATGAGAAGGAAGTTGAGATGAAATCTGTTAATACTATTGAGTTCACTCCAGCATCTGCATGTGATGATAAGAAAAATGCTATTGAGATCACTCCAGCAAACAAAGCAGAAGAGAAGACGGTGCTAAAGGCCTTCATGGTACAAGTGGTGCCTGAAGAGATAAAGAAACATGAGGAAATTGAAGAGGTACATTCTAATCTTTGTTCTGATAATTGCATAAAAAAGGTAAACAGATATAGAGTTTGTAGCGAACGCTTGATCTTGGAAGTTGAAAAACTTCAATATCAAGCTCGTAAATATAAATCTGATGAGAAATTAATTAAAGAAAAGATAGATGGTTTAAATAAATCAATTGATCAATCAAAACTAAATCTTCATGATAAAGAGTGTAATATAATGATTTGACTACAAGTAATGATGAACTATAATTAACAAACGCAACAGTGAACTCTTATCTGCCAAATTAGTTGTTGAAAAATTTGAGCTTTCATCAAACATTGTTGTAGGTATAATCAAGTCTAAGATGACACAAAAAATTAATGGTGGTGTAAGTGGAGTTGGTTATGCTAACATCGCACCACCAATAATAGTGATTATACATCTTTGCCTTCATCAATTACAACTCCTAATGAAGAAACTTATGGATTAGGTTTTCAACCAAACACATACTTCACACCTTCAGTCAATGTTTCACTGACTGTTGACCCTGCCATAAAAACTGAAATTAATATTAATCATGATAATTTTTTTACAGAAAGTGTGAAGATAGAAGGGTTGGTTGAAGAGTGGGAGAGCGGTGATGAAATAAACTTTAAGGAAAATAAGATTTGTAATGAATAACAATCTTATAATTCATCATCTGTCATAAATGAAAGATCTGCAGTTTTTGTTGATTCAAATATCTGTTAAAAAATGTCAAATAAAAAAAAGAAAAGGGAATCAAAAATGAACTTTAAGAATAAAGAAAGTAAACGTGTGACAACATCCATATCTGACTTGAAAACTGATTTCAAGAACAGATTTGTTTCTATAAGCAACATTGATAAGGAGGATCATATTTTTAAAGAAACTAATGCTAGTTTCTTTAAAAATAAATCTTCTATTATTGCTAACTCTTTGAAGCAAGATGTGTATAGAACAAGTTTAAAAGACACTGGTCCTACTCCAGTACAGACGATTCATAAGGATAAAGTCACAAATCATGCTACATCAGCATCAGTAGTGAATCTACAAGCTAGGACCAATACCTCAATTCCTCCGTAATCATCTCGAACAATTCATAACGAGAAAAAAGAAAGAGAGGATGTTAAAGAATCAAAAGGCCAAGGACATACTAAGGCCAGATTCTGTGATAACTATGGAAGTTATCCAAAATAGTTCGTGCAAAACATACAAGCGTCTAATTCATATCATAAAATATGTTATTATGTGTGTGTAAAGCCAAATCACAAGGCTAGAAATTGTCATCATCAATATCAATTGACATTCAAACAGAGATTTCATAACTCAATTTCCAACAACAAAAAATATGTCTTTCTAAATGCAAATTTTAAAAGAAACTTAAATAAGTCAAATTCTTTTGCTAAAAACAATACTAATTTAAATAAAGAAAAGTCAATGGTAAAATCAGTACAAGTTGATGATAATAATTCGATCACACCACCGATCAAACAAGTTCAAAGATGGAAAGTTAAAGATAAATCCCCTGAGCCTATTGTTGTTGATAAATGTGTTTTCAACGACAAAAGAGATATGATATTGCAAAATGTATCATATTTAGATGAAAACAAAGAGCTCAAGTCAACCATGGCTTGGGTTCCTAAAAATGAATAATTTTTTTCAAATGTGCAGGAACAACCAAGACAAGCTATCAACAGTGTTTGGCATGTAGATAGTGGTTGTTCATGACACATGACCGGTAATATATCTTTGTTAAACAACATACAACCTTACAACGGAGGATATGTTATCTTTGCAGGAGATAAAGGTGGTAAGATTACAAAGAAAGATACAGTAACAAATGGTGTATTAAGTTTTGAAGATGTCAATTTTGTAGAGGAACTAAAACATAATTTGCTTAGTGTCTCTCAAATTTGTGACAAAAAGTATTAAACACATTTCACTGATAAAGAATGTCTTATTCTAAAACTTGGCTTTGTAATTCCTGATGAATGAATTTTATTAAGAACTCCGAGAAACAAAGACACGTATTTACTAGACATGAATGGTACACATTCTTTTGTAACTGCGTCGTGTTTGTTATCTGAAGCCTCGGAAAGTGATACTTTGTTATGGCATCGTCATCTTGGTCATGTAAATGTTAAAACTATGAACAAACTAGTTAGAGAAAATCATGTTGTTGGTATACCTTTGAAAGAATTTCAACTAACTAAACATTGTCTGTCATGTTTAAAAGTTAAACAACTTAAACTTCCTCAAAAACCAATTGCTAATACAAAAATTGACTCTATTCTTGAATTATTACACATGGATTTATTTGGTCTTGTTAGTGTTTTGAGTTTGGGACGTCATGCTTATTGTTTAGTTATTACTGATGATTTTTCTAGATTTACATGGGTTTTCTTCTTAGCAACCAAAGATGAGACACCTCATTTGCTGATAAAATTCATGACACTCGTGGAAAATCAGACGGACAAAACAATCAAATGCATACGCAGTGATAATGGAACAGACTTTCACAATCGTACAGTGAATGAATTCTGTGATTCAAAGGGGATAGCAAGACAATTCAGTTCTGTAGGAACTCCACAACAAAATGGAGTTGCAGAAAGAAGAAACAAAACTTTAATTGAAGTAGCCAAAATTATGTTATTAGCAGCCAAGTTAATGTCATTCTTTTGGGCTGAAGTTGTTAACATTACGTGTTATGTTCAAAATCGTGTGTTAATTAACAAACAAAAAAATATGACTCCTTATGAAATCTTTTTCAAACATAAACCCAAAGTCAAATATTTCAAAACATTTGGATGTAGTTATACTTTGTTAAACACATCCGAGTCTAAATCAAAATTTGATGAAAAAGCTGATTAATGTTATTTTTGGATTTTCAGCCAACAAAGTAGCATATCGGGTTGATAATAAAAGATCAAAAAAAATAATTAAGTCATTTGATATTGATTTGCATGAATCTAACAAAACAGATGCAGGTTCTGCACCTTTATGGGTTTATGATTATGCTTCTTTATTTGAAACATTTAATCAACCATCTAATGTTTTTATTGCTAATCTACCTTTGACATCCTTAATTCCAGATATCTTTGCTGATGATATTGGATCTATGACTCCTCAAGCAAAAGGAATATCTTCAAATATACCTTCTTCTTTAAGTGTTGCAGCTATTCCAACTTCTGTTTCTGAAGTAGATTTACCTCGTGATGATCCAGTTGTTGAACAAGCTCCACAAGTTTCAGATCAGAGTTCCTCTTCTACTCAAGTTGATCCAATTGATACAATTCAAGTACCATCTGAAGATCTTTCTGTCAACAATGATATTCAAGACGAAGGTATTGTTTATCAACCTAAAGGAGGGAGCACTGCTGATGAACCAGTTGGACACATGTCTAACTTAGATGAAGTTATCTCTGAAGATGCTATTCCATAGTTTAAAATTCATAGAGAGCATCCAGCAGATGCAATCATTGGTCCATTATCATAAGGTGTCCAAACTCAAAGGCAGTCAGGAATGATAAATACATGTTTGTATTCATGTTTTCTATCACAAGTTGTGCCGAATAATGTTGAGATGGCATTAAAAGGAAACAATTGGGTAGAGGCCATGCAGGACATACTGATGGAATTCAAGAAGCTGAATGTATGGCATCTGTGTGAATTACCAAAAGGTAAATTGCCAATCGATACGAAATGGATTTTTAAGAACAAGACGGATGAAAAGGATCTGATTGTCCCCAACAAGGCCAAACTCGTTGTTCAAGGATTCTATTAAATTGAAGGGCTTGATTATGAAGAAGTATACGCTCCTTTTGCAAGACTAGAAGCTATATGAATTTTTCTGGCATATACTTCATACAAGAACTTCACAGTATATCAAATGGATGTCAAAATTGCATTCTTGTATGGTGAAATGAAAGAAGAAACCTATGCCTGTCAACCACCAGGTTTTAAAGATCCAGATCATCCTGACTATGTTTACAAATTTGACAAAGCACTTTATGGCTTACCTAGTAACCTCGAGCTTGGTATGCCACTCTCACTGAACATTTGCTTGCAAATGGTTATACAAGAGGTGCCATTGATCAAACTTTATTCATACAAAAAACTGGTGATGATCTTATTCTCTTTCAAGTTTATGTCGATGACATTATCTTCGGATCTAACAACAATGATTTGTGCAAGGAGTTTGAAGCAGTCATGAAAAAGAAATTTGAGATTAGTTCTCTTGGAGAAATGATGTTTTTCTTGGGCATTCAAGTTAAACAAGATGATAAGGGAATACTAATACATCAAGAAAAGTATATTCATAGTATCCTAGACAAATACAAATTCCAGGACTCCAAGACAACTCCTACTCCTATGTCTAATCGTCCAACTTTGACTCCAGATCTCAAGGGAGAAGATGTTGATCAGCATTTGTATCGATCAATGATCGGATCTCTGATGTATCTCACTGCAAGTAGACCGGACATCATGTTTCCTGTTTGTCTGTGTGTACATTATCAAAGTAATCCAAAGGAATCTCACATGAAAGCTGTAAGAGAGGATTTTTAAGTATCTCAAGGGTCAACCAACACTTGGCCTTTGGTATCCTAGAAATTCTGATTTCAATTTATTTGCTTATACTGACAGTGATTATGCAGGATGTAACTTGGACATGAAATCTACCACTGGCGGTTGTCAATTTCTTGGCAATAGGTTGATTTCATGGCAGTGCAAGAAACAGCAGACAATATCCACATCCACTGCACAGGCTGAATATATGGCTGCATCAAGCTGTTGTTCATAAATCATTTGGATTCAACAAAAACTCCTTGATTATGGCCTAAACATTTATGATACTGAAATATTTTATGATAATACTGTAGTTTTAAACATTGTAAAAAATCCAATTTGGCATTCAAAGACAAAACACACTGATATCAGCATGCATTTCATTCGTGACTGCTTTGAACGCAAACTTATCCATTTGAAATCAATTTTCACAGATGACAACATTGTCGATTTGTTTGTTAAGGCATTTGATCATTCCAGATTTGACTTTTTAGTTAAATCTTTGGGCATGATTAACTTTGGTTAACGCTTATTCTTACACTCTTTGCAAAATATTTTTCTTTATTTTTGGTTAAAATTGTTATTTTCTGTTTAGAAAATCACAATTTTAGGGGTTGAAAATTTGAAAATACTTAAAAAGATTTTGTTCTTAGGGGGAGTAAATTGTTTGAAGAAAAGTACAAAAAGATTTTGATTTACAAAAAATTAAGAAAATTAAATTTTGAAGAGTTTACAGGAAACGATAGTACGTTTCTTGATTTGGAATAAAAGAGAAAAACAAGCAAAATGAGCAAAAAGAAGCCAAATGGCCATACAGGAATAAAAGATGCCAGTGAGCATATTAATAAAAGATATGTCATAGACATACATACTATATGATAAATATTTTTTTTTGAGAATATGTTCTAACACAAGAAGAAAAATCAAAAGATGGGGCATGTAAGTTGTGACAACCCTGATTTTGGGCCCAAATTTTTTTTTTAACCTTAGTGGGCCACACAATGATTAACCGGAGCCCATGTGATGGGCCTAACATTATCAAACCTTTGGATATACACACACACCTTAATGGGCTAGGCCCATCAAACTTTGGATTGGCCAATGGGCCAAATGATGGATTTGTTCGTGAGCTACCAACACTAGTGGGCCTTGGGCCGAAAGCCCTAGTAATAGTTGTGGCAAAAAGTTAATAAACAAGAGTTACAATAATAATAATAATAATAATAATAATAATAATAATAATAATAATAATAATAATAATAATAATAATAATAATAATAATAATAATAATAAAGTCTTAAGTCATCCGTATTTGTTGACTCGTTCATTCGCATTTGTTTCTACTTCATCCTCATTTGGTATACTTCATCCGCATTTGATCCCTTCATCCGCATTTGTTTTTCTCTTAGGCGCATGAGCACTGTAAAGGCGCATAAGCACTATACAGGTGCATTAACAATGTGCGGCCACTTTTCCTTTGGAAAAACTAAGGAACACTAGGCCCATGAGCACTGTACAGGCGCATGGGCACTGTACTGGCGCATTAACACTGTGCGGCCACTTTTCCTTCTGAAAAACTAACGAACACTAGGCGCATGAGCAGCGGGCGCATGGGCACTGTACAGGCGCATTAGCACTGTGCAGCCTAAAATTTCTATCTTCCGAAGTCCTTTACACTTAGAAACATTCTAAAAATCTTGAAAACCTTCTAGAAGGTGGTTTGACCGGTCTAATCACCACCCAAATTGAAGTATCCTAAATCTTTCTTTAACCAAGATTTCTCTTATCAAGAAAGTGGGCCCCAAACACACTTCGGCCGATTCACATCTCAACCTCCACTTTCTCCCTATAAATAGAGAGTTCATCCTCTCTATTTCTCCTCTTTACACACTCTCGGCAGAATCACTTCTTCGAACTCCATAAGGTAAATTTCTTCTTTCTTTTATTTTACAACTTATAAGTATTTACTTTCTTTCTTCTTTTGCACCTCTAATCCATCTGCGAATATGGATTGGATCTTCATTCCTAGCAGCCTCTTTTGTTCGTCTGCAGCCTCCTGTTTACCCCGTTTCGCAGCTTCGTTGAGGTAAACATCACCACCCGAAAACTATCGATAATTTGTTATATTCCTTTACTAGTGACACAATCAATTCTGTGTCACTTGTATTGTCTTATATATGTAAAATACCATAAATTCCAGTGAACAAAAGAATGTACATTTTACAAAAGAACGATTTTTTATAAAATTAATATATATAAAAACTCGAAAATTCTTAAAAATATGTAAAACATGATTAATATAAATTTCTGGAATTATAAGTTCATATAGGTTATATTTATGATATAGAAACTGTTAAAATAGGTAAAATCAGATTAAAACACATATAAACACAAAACCAAGACTTAACGAACACTTAACGGAACTAACCGGCTAATATAACGGAATTACCAACCACACATACAATCTGATTTATAAAACTACAGTAGGTACATAATGTTAAATAATGATTAGAAATAAAATTTAGTGACATGTAGAGTTAGTTTGCCTATTAAACAAAAATATAAAAGTTACGTATGTTAAATAAATGAAAATTTGTAAAAATATATTCTTAGACTAAGAAACCTGAAATTTCAGATTCAAACACTTATCATAAGTATATTAGAATGATATAAAGCTAAGTTGGACCGAAAAGTTGAACCGAATCTAAGAACCCGTTAAAAACCGAACCCGAGCGTTAGAATACCAAAACCGATATAAAACAACCTAAAACCTAAAAATATAGTAGCTATGGGCCTTAAAGTGATAAAATCAGATTACAAACCAAATATTATCAATTATAGGATTTCCTAAGAATTAAAACAAAAATAATGTTAAAATACAAAACCGAGCATCACACTAGCAAAACAATAAGATAATTAAGTTCCAAAACCTTGAGAAGTATAAAAACCACTTAGTTACAGTAGCTTACCTCACTCAAAACTATAAAACACATAATAAACAACTCAAGTGATAAATTCCAAAATATAAGGGTTAAAACCTTCAATTTAACAAAGTTGAAGGACCAAACATGGCAACGACCAAAACCTTACTGTTTTGGAAATAAAACACTAAAATAATAAACTTAATAATCTGAATTTTTTCTATAATAACTCAAACATGACCTACTCACAAACCTAAGACCTCAAATTACAAGAATTTACCAAATTACACATGTGTAATGAAAACCACCTAGTCGCATAAGGCAACCTGAACTAGAAAGTCTAGGCTTACCTAACTGATTGAAATGGAACTAACAACTATAAATATGAACTTAGGAACCTTGCCGGCCGGTAGCTCAAACCCACGAACACTCTCGTGACAACTAAGTTAAGGTGAGTCTCATGACCCCCTTTTTACTTGATAAACTTATAGGGTGAAATACATACTCTTGGTTATAACTTTGTAATGATGCAACACTACCTGCTCTTGTCCCCAAATTTGAGCACAATCATTAACTCTTGCGAGAGCCGCTTGGTTTGTAGATAGTACTATTTGGGGAATCCCCCGCACACAATGGGCCCTGTGGATAGGGAAACCCCCATTGAGATGGAAAATCATTGTATCACAAATTATTACAGAAATATATGTGCATAGCATGGCACATCTGAGCCCATAACAATAAGGGATATGGGTTAGGGGATGTTCTAGCACTCGGGAGGGTCACCCGGGTCCAGGTTTGATTGTGATACTTTTCTTTAGTGCATCATGAACTTTGTAAACTTATTTGATATGTGGAGACTTGTGTCATAAACTCATGATCTCACCAGTATTATGTTGATGTATTTTTGGGTGTGTATTTCAGGAAAAGACTGATTGGCATGAGTAAGCTGGCTAGGAGGTTGACTAGAATTGGACATTTGGAGATAGCCACCGCCTCCTAGTTTTAGATGATTTTTTGTCGAGACAATATATATGATGATGTTTAGAACACTTTAACAAATGTTAGACCTTATTTACCTTGGGGATAACTGTATGACTTTTAAATGAATTGAATCTAGTATTACATGTACCTTTACCCTTCCGCTGCATTGTGTTGATATTTGGATAGTCACGGCCGGGGAAACACCGTGCCCAGCGGGTTGTGACAAGTCTGGTATCAGAGCCAATGGTTACAGCGAATTAGGATCTTGCCTATAAGATACCTAGGGTTTAACCACACGTTAGGAAATTTAGGAACCTAGGAATAAACGCCTTTAAGCTTTGATATGAGGGTAGTTCCTAGCATCTGCATTCATTCATTTAAATTTTGAGTAAATCTTGCTGTAATTCATGATTTTGATATATAAAAAATATATATGTATTATTCACTTTATATTTTACTTGGCTTGCTCCTTAGATGGCAGGAAACCAGAACTGACGGAAGACCATTTATATCAGTGATTCACCTGATGTCCCACCCCTGCACTATTACCAAACCACTATCCCACCACCCACGTATGTACCTGATATGGGTGCCGAACCCTCGAGACGCCCCCTGTCGCATGAGATTGGTGAGTATGCCCCTCTTGGGCAACAGTATGAGGACCCCAGTTGGTACCCAAGGGCCCTTTATGAGCACATGATGCCCGATCCTAGCCAGGATTGGGAGATGGAGGAGTCTGAACCATCAGAGGATACGTCTGCATCGTCGGCGACTGTCCGGGTTAGTTCCCTACGACCTGACAAACACGAATGTCTATCCGACACGTCCCCACATTCCAGGAGGAATAGGGTAACTTGGTTACAGGACTGACCGGGGCACCACCACAACCGGTTGTCCCAGCATTGCCGCCAGCACCAGCTTCACAGCATCCGAATGGATCCTACGAGTGTGACACGATGGCATGTCATAGCTTCCATTTAGCTCCATCGAGGTACTACGCGGACCCTTACGATGAATCGGCACACTACTCCAATGCCTCTCACCAGATGTTCGCTGATCCACCCCAGTACTTCTCAGGACCACTGGTTGGAGACTCCACTATGGATGAGGTGTGGCAACGACATCAGCACTATGATACCTTGAAGGAGGAGAGGGACGAGGCAGTGTCCCTACTGGCCAAGATGAGAAAGAAGCTGTACCGAGCCGCCCACAAGTGCGTGCTCAATCCATGGACCCGTAGCCACCGCTGCCGCCATTGACATGTTTCTGATTTATTTATTTCTGCACTATTGGAGGATTTATTTAAACGTATGTATTCTTTAGGGTATGAGTGAATGTTCACTTATACCACACTCGATTGTAATTTGAACTTAATTTTGTGATTTTAACAATATGGCTATGGTCAAAAACTAATCATGGTTATTTGTTATGATATGATCCCTTTTATTTGTATTATGTGATAATGCTATTGCTTGTGATGCTATAATTACTATTGATCATAAAGCCCTTGAAATTGAAACACAAATATAATGTTTACTTTAGCTATGCCGAGGGGAAGAGGACGAGGTCGTACTCCGAATGCTAGGGTTGGTGTCACTACACGATCAGGAACACGTACTAACCAACTTGATGAAAACACAGCTGACAACACCAATAACACACACCACACCAATGATGGCCTCAACACCAACCACAACACTGACCAAGAAGCTAGGTTGCAACAACTGATAGCCGAAGCTATTGTTAACAGTCTACCCACCATAACCGCTCATGTCAACGCTGAGCGAAGCCGAGAAGTTACCAGCGAGAGGGAGGAAAACAAGGATAGGAACAATAATGAAGAGGAACGGGAAGAAGCCCGCGTTCGAACCGGTTGCACCTACAAGGCATTCATGGCCTGTAAACCGAGAGACTACTACGGGAACGAAGGCGCAACTGGAACAATCAGGTGGTTGGAAGAAATGGAAGCCGTCCTAGATATAAGCGATTGCGCTGAGGAAAACAAAGTGAGATTCGGCACCCACTCCCTAAGAAATGGAGCATTAAATTGGTGGAACGCGTTACTACAAACCCGATGAAGAAACACGATCAACCGCATGAGATGGGAGGAATTCAAGAGTTTAATAGTGGAGCGATACTGCCCGATCAACGAAATTGAGAAAATTGAAGCTGAATTCTTAGGGTTGGAGATGAAAGGCACGACGCACATGGAATACACCAACCGGTTTAACGAGCTGTCATTGCTTGTATCCTATTTGGGAACCCCTGAATCAAAGAAGATTGGCAGGTATGTATGGGGTTTGACCCCAAAGATTAGGGGAATGGTGAAGGCAGGCAAGCCAAGAACATTTCAGGAGATGGTGGAGATATCAGTGACGTTGAACGATGAGGTGGTAAGATGCGAGGGTACTAAGGGAGCAGATATGGTAGGAACAAAGTGAAAGTGGGAGAATTTCCGCTCCATGTGCGGGAGTTCAAGTGAAAGGAATACAACAACCCGACCCCAGGATGGAAAGAAACCTTACCTAGGAAGACAACCCTTTTATGGGAAATATGGACTTCATCACCTAGGGATGTGTAAGGTGAGAGTGGCAGTTAAACCACAGGTCAAGGAGGGCAAGACCGTCGTGTGTTACAAGTCGTGTGTTACAAGTGCAACAAACTGGGTCACTTTGCAAGGGAATGCAAATCTGAAGCCACAGGACCTGTGAGATGTCACGAGTGGGGCAAAACCAGGCATACCCACCTTGACTGCCCCAAGCTTAAAGCCAAGAAACCAGTGGTAGGATGCCCTAAGGGGAGAGCATTCATGATGAATGCAGAAGTCGCTAGGGAGGAGCCCCGAAGTTGTCACTGGTATGTTTCTAGTAAATAATCATTATGCATATGTACTATTTGACAACGGGGCCAATAGAAGCTTTGATTCCACAAGTTTTAGACCAATATACCATAGAACTGGCTAACGAAACGTTAGTTAGAGCCGATGAAACAATCGTAGGGTGCACGATAGAACTAGATGAGCAAGAATTCCCCATAGACTTAATACCTATAGAACTAGGAGGATTCGACATAGTAGTGGGAATGGATTGGCTGGCAAAGAATAAGGCCGAAATCATATGTGACAAGAAGCTAGTAAAAATTCCCCTACCTAAAGGAGAGATTCTCGTGATATATGGTGAGAGACCAAGACGAGACATGAATGTCATTTTGTGCATAAAGGCCAATAAGTTCCTGAGGAAAGGATGCATAGCATACCTAGCCTACGTAATGACCACTGAAGAGGAAAAATGGCTCGAGGACGTCCCTATAGTGTCAGAATTCAAGGAGGTATTTCTCGATGAATTACCGGGTCTCCCTCTACACAGGCAGGTTGAGTTTCGCATCGACCTGATACTAGGAGCCGCACCGGTAGCTAAATCACCTTATAGATTAGCCCTGTTGGAGATCCAGGAGTTGATGGCACAACTGCAAGAACTTATGGATAAAGGGTTTATCATGCCAAGCTTCTCTCCATGGGGAGCTCCAGTCTTATTTGTCAAAAAGAAGGATGGAACCCTAAGGATGCGTGTAAGATCATCTGAAGATTATGAGGCTGATGTAACCAACAAGCCAGAACAACCAAGTCTTCCATGCACGTACTAAGGAACAAAGATGAACTAGCTTTGGAAGTCTTACCCTCTCAAATGTGTCTAAGTATAAGATCTTTCGAAGCTAACAATTCAGAAGGAGTTATTTCGGAAGTTTCACACTCAAACAGAAAAATATTCTAAGTCTGAAATCTTCCGAAGCCAATGACTAGCATCTTCTGAAGCCAAAGATGAAATCTTCCAAAGCTTCAGAGACAAAGTCTTCCGAAGCTGTGAAGACTGATTTCTTCAGAGGACAGAGAAAATATGCTTTCTCTGAATCAACTTTTGATAAAGCTGACACACTTTTCGTTGCCTGCTTTGGTGGTTCACCTACTTTACACAAGTTGGTGAAACTTCCATGCTATATCAAAAAGTAGGAATGTTCTTTGTCTGTAACTTACCTTACTTGTTCATGTAGACTTTTTGAATTAGGAAAAGTCAGTGAGCTATGGCATGTCATAGTCACTAGTCAAAAGACAATCTGCCTTTTGACTTTAGATTGATCTTGTTGTCTAGATTAGTCAAATCCCAACTGTCTTTACATGTAAGTGACGGTTGTAGGTTGTAGTATAAAAGTGTCTCAGGTCCTTGTAATTTATGTATGCTTTGTAACACTTGTAAAAGAACTTGAGATCAATATACAACATCCTTGAAAACCAATCTTGTGTTCTTGTGTTGTTCTTAGTTCTGTCTCTTTAATTTACTTGTATTCTTAGTATCATCTGTTTTTTAGTTACCAGTTCCCTATTTGAATTGTTAAGTGATCTAAGATCTCTCCTCAGTGTGAAACTAAGTGTTAAGTACCCTTACCCGGTCCTGCATTTGGTATCAGAGCATTCCAGGCTCTTGATTATAAGATCTCACCATCTTTAATCCTCTTAGCTACACACATCATTTAACTCTTCAAATGGCAGCTATCTCTAAGGCTGATATGGAAACTTGAACTATGACAAAGTCCCCACTGATCACTCCTGAGGATTTTGACACTTGGTGCCAAAGAATGGAAGGCTTCATCAAGTCTCAAGATTCCAGGATGTGGGAGTCTGTTGTCAATGGACCTCATGTACCATGAACCTCTTCAGCTACTGCTGGTGATGGCATGATACTAAAGGAAAGGGCTGACTTTTCTGATGAAGACTGGAAAAGGATTGACATTGATTAGAAAGCCATGACAGCTCTCCAAACAGCTCTTCCAAACTCCATCTACAAAGGTTTCAAGAAGTGCAAGACCGCTAAACAGCTATGGGATGCACTGAAACTTATGTATGAGGGTTCCAATGAAGCCAAGGAGAACAAGAAGGACCTCCTGAAGCAGCAGTTTGAAAACTTCACCTTCAAGACAGGTGAAACCATGACTCAATAATACTTCAGGTATGTTGAGATTATGGATACTCTGGTTGATGTTGGAGTAACTATTGAGAATAGGGATATTGTTAGGAATTTCATGTCCTCTCTTCCCAGACAATGGACACACTACTGTGTGGTCATTAAGAGGACTGAAAACCTCAAGACCCTTACTCTCACTGAGTTGTATGGGATACTCAATGGATACCAGATGGAGATGAACATGCAAAATTCATCTGGTAACTCCAATACTCACCAGAGTTCAGCCTTTCATGTGGGTGAATAGGATAGCAGACAACCACAACATTATCTTATCTGCTACCCTGAAACTTCATAAAAGGGTCCTTTCATCACCTTCCCAGAGACACCCAGAGAGAGCTACATCCAAGGAAGTCCCTTCCAAGAGACAAGTTCCTGTCAAGCCTTTGTCTCTACTGATGAAAGTTTTGAAAACTTTCTCTTCACTCTTGAAGACCTGGACTGTATCCATCCAGATGATCTGGAATATATGGAGATAGTTCAGCAGATGGCTCTTTTCACTCACAGAGCCCAGAAGTTTTATAAGAGGATTAGCAGAAGGTTTCCTAGCAATGCAACCAGTGGCAAGTTGGGCTAGACAAAGGCAAAGTAAAGTGTTACAACTATAACCAGATGGGACACTTTGCCAGAGAATGCAAGGCACCTAAGTCAAATGGTGGCCAAGCATCATCCAGGACAAACTACACTAAAGGAGGGCACCAGAATGATAAGCCAAGACAGCAAGCTGCAGTTGTTGTTGAAGAAGGAGGCTTTGACTAGAGCTTCCAATCTGAAGATGCTTCTCCAAATCAAGCAGTCATGGCTGACCATGATGAAGCCAAGGTATTAGAACATCTTTGCTCTCCTGAATGTATTGCTAAAGTTAACAGATACAGGTCCTACAACTTAGAAATGAGATTTGATATTGAGTCTTTAAACATTTTAAAAGCTGATTTTAAGAGAGCTGAAAATGAATATAAGCTTAAAATAGAAGATCTAGAGAAAACAATTTCAACTCTTAAACATGAGCAAACAAACTATAAGACTCAAATAAAAGATCTTGTTACTAAGTTGACAAATGCTAGGCTGAGCTTGTGATCAGCAAAGCCAGGGCAGAAAAATGTGTTCTTTAAGAAGAGACCTTCAAGAACATAATATCCTCATCTCTGCATGCAAAAGTTTGTTATCAGAATAAGCAGGGACTGGGATCTTGTGAGATAGCTCCTCTAGACACCCTACTATCAGTAAGATCTCCAAGGTATGGAACTGGTCAAGATGAGTTGCCCTCTATAGACCCCAGTGATGAAGACGATGAAGAGGTGATGGTGAGGAATGACTCTAAAATGAGTGAAGAAAGTCAATCCAAAAAGGGTCACCATGCTCCTGAGGAGAGTAAGAAGGCTGGTATGACAAAGACAAAGAGGAAGAACTTGATCAGAAGAGCAAAGAGAAGATCAAAGAAGGCTCAAGAGATCAAGGCCACTTTTGACTCCAAGCAGAAACAATTGTTCATCTCTGCAGGGTTTGAAGTGGTAAAGGCTGAGGAATCAACTACAAACTCTAGTACCAGGAGTTTTAGTACACTTCCAACTCATTCCAGGAAAGAGAAGGCTGAATTGCTATGTACCACTGCTACACAGTCCGAACCATCCTCCTCCAAGAGCAATTCTCTCCCTAAGAAAATTGCTGCATCATCTGTGAAGAAGAAGCTGGAGAAAGAAAGTGTTCAAGTTCAGTCTTGCTCTCAGAAGAAGACTCCCAGAACGAAGCAAATGGACTGCATCATGTATGGTAGTACTTCTCATCTGGCTAAGGATTGCATCTACAATCCTAAAAGTACTATCCACATGGTCAAAGAAATGGTTTCTGGGAAGAAGAAGGAAAAGAAAGCTTTAGAAGGAAAATTTGTTTCCTTCGAAAGCTCCAAAATGAAGAAGAAGGCAAGTGAAAAATTGCTTTCGGAAGAAAATTTGGTCTCGGAAGAAAGGAATGCTTCCGAAGTACTGAAGCTCGCTGCAGTGAAAGCAAGATCTTTCGAAGGTCCTGTCTCCAAATCTTCCGAAGCTGCAAAAGCTTCCGAAGCTTTGAAGGCCAAGCCAAATTTTCCAAAGGTGGTGTGGAAAATGAAGGAATACCGTGTGACTGAAGATTCTTCATCAGCAACAGCAAATGATCCTCAAAGCCTGAACATAGGATCCCTTACTGTTTCATTGCCTTTAACTCATTTTAACAAGCCCAAGACCAATGAGGCTTGGGTTTCCAAATGTAACTAAATCATCTCTTTTTGTGCAGGGACAACCAAAGGCAAACAGAAATGTGTGGATCATTGATAGTGGTTGCTCCAGGCACATGACAGGCAATGAGTCCTTACTTCAAAACTTTGAAAGATTTGATGGAGGACCAGTTGCTTTTGGAGGAGATGCAGGAGGTTACATTATTAGCAGGGGCAAGGTTACAAATGGTAAGCTCAGCATTGAGAAGGTAAATTTTGTCAAGGAGCTTGGATACAATCTTCTGAGTGTGTCCCAATTTTATGACCAAAAACATCACATGCTCTTTACTGAGCATGAGTGCATTGTTCTCAAGCCCGGGGTTGACATTCCTCAAGAGCATATTCTACTCAGAGCCACTAGGAGAGGGAACGTGTACAAGATGGACTTGCAGGAAATATCTCCCTCTGGAGAAGTTTCTTGCTTTCTGTCTAAAGCAAATAGTGATAAGTCTTTCCTTTGGCATAAAAGAATGTGCCATGTAAACTTTAAAAACATGAATAAACTAATTAAGAATGATTTGGTAACTAGAATGCCAAAGAAAGAGTTTACAAGTGAAGACCACTGTGTTGCATGCCTGAAGGGGAAGCAACACAAAGTGTCACACAAGCCAAAGGAAATGAACTCTATCACTACTCCCCTACACTTGTTACATATGGATCAGTTTGGCCCCACAGTGTAATGAGTCTAGGAATGACCTCTTACTGTTTAGTGATCACAGATGATTTCACAAGATTCACTTGGGTGTTTTTCCTTAGAACTAATGATGAAACCCCTAAAATCTTAAAGTATTTCAAGACAATACAGTGCTCCCAGGACTCCTCAGCAAAATGGTGTTGCTGAGAGGAGAAACAAGACACTTATTAAAGCTGCAAGAATCATGTTGTCTGACTCTAAACTGCCCATCACCTTCTGGGCAGAGGCTATCAACACAGCCTGCTATGTGCAGAATAGAGTTTTAGTGGTTAAAACACATGGTAAGACTCCTTATGAACTGTGGCACAAAAGGAGACCATTCATAGGTTTTCTCAAAACATTTGGATGTCGTTGCACCATCTTGAATACCAAAGATCAAATAGCCAAGTTTGCTGAGAAATCAAATGATGGACACTTTGTTGGGTACTGTTATCAAGTTAAGGCTTATAGAGTATATAATCTCAGAACTAGAATCATTGAGAAGTCAGCCAATGTGACTTTCAATGAACACACACCCTGTGTGAAAGGTTCTGGTCCGGATTGGCTATTTGATCTTGATTTAGTTACCAACTGTTTTAACAAGTCTTGTGAGAATGTTTTAGAATCTACAGAAAACATATCAACAGAAGATCCTGATCCAAGATTTGAGCTGAGAAGACCAACCAAGAAGACCACTTCAGCTCCAGTGGTGACTAACCCTGTAATTGAGGCTCCTATCAGCACAAGCATGACAAATACTACTGATTCAACTGAATTGCCTTCAAATTCCAGCTCAGAGGCTTAGAATTCCAAAGAAGGAACTTCAAATGCAGAAGGAACTGGAGGTGGTGACAGTGATCAAGAATTTCTTGATGCTGATAAGCACTCCATTTAAGACAACATGAAAAATGTCACACACTCATTGGATTAAGTTTCTCTTGATAAGTGTGCTGATGTGGTGGGAGAAACCACATTGCTAGATCAGAATTTCTCTAATTTAGATCTGTCCAACCAACTTGCTGTGATCCCTTAACTTCGGATCCACAAGTCACATCCTACCACAAACATCATTAGAAATATTGACTCAGGGGTAAGAACAAGAGGACAAACTCATGACAACCATGTTTGTCTACATTCTTGTTTCTTATCCCAGATAGAGCCGAAGAAAGTTGATTAGGCTTTGAAGGATGGAAGCTGGATTGAAGCTATGCAAGATGAGTTGTTTCAAATCAGAAGACAGAAGGTGTGGAACTTATCATCAAGAAGGATGATAGAGGGATTATTATCAAGAATAAGGCTAGACTGGTTGTCCAAGGATACACTCAAGAAGAAGGGATTGATTATACTGATGTCTTTGCTCCGGTAGAAAGACTTGAAGCTGTAAGGATATTCCTGGCTTATGCTGCATCCAAGGATTTCAAGGTCTACCAGCTTGATGTAAAGTGTGCCTTTCTCTATGGGGTGATTGATGAAGAAGTTTATATTAAACAACCACCTGGCTTTGCAGACCCAGATCATCCTGATTATGTCTACAAGCTTGATAAAGCCCTTTATGGACTACATCAAGCTCCAAGAAAGTGGTATGAGACACTATCAACATACCTCTGTCAACATGGATACAAAAGAGGTACTATTGATGGGACTCTCTTCATCAAAGAAACAGGAAATGACATATTACTAGTTCAGATATATATAGATGACATCATCTTTGGTTCAACTAATCCAAAGCTCTATAAAGACTTTGAGATTGCATCTTTATCAGTCAGTCAAAGTATGTACAGGAAATACTTACAAGATTCAAGATGACTGACTATAAGGTTGCAAAGACACCCATAGCCAGAAACCACTCCCTTGGTCCTGATCTTGAGGGGGAGTATGTTGATGAACATCTCTACAGGGCTATGATTGGGTCACTTATGTATCTTAATGCTAGCAGGACTGATATTATGTTTGCCACATGCATATATGCAAGATATCAAGCCAACCCCAAGATGTCACACCTAATCACTATCAAAAGGATTCTTAGATATCTCAAAGGTGCTCCAAATCTAGGCCTTTGGTATCCAAAGAATTCAAACTTTAATCTGTATGCTTATACAAATAGTGATTATGGTGGCTACAACATGACTGAAAAGTCCACATCTGGGGGTTGTCAGGTCCTGGGTGGAAGGATAGTCTCTTGGCAATGCAAGAAGCAATCCTGTGTGTCTGCATCAACTGCTGAAGCTGAATACATTGCTGCTGCCAGCTGCTATGCTTAAGTGCTTTGGATTCAGAAGCAGATGGTAGACTATGGGTTCAGTTTCAAAGTGACTCCCATCCACATGGACAACAACAGTGCCATCTCTATTACAGAGAATCCTATGCAGCACTCAAGGACCAAACACATCAACATCGGGTATCATCTGATTAGGGATAATTTTGAAAATGGGTTGATAAAACTAATCAAAGTTAACACAAATGAACAATATGCTGATTTGCACATAAAAGCTTTTGATGAACAAAGATTTAGGTATCTTGTATCAGCTATTGGGATGATTAACTTTGAATAGATTTTTCTTAATAACTTAATCAATTTTATTTCCTAAAACTGTGTGTCCTAGGTTGTCTATTAGATCACTTCATAAGCCCAGTTCTCTTTGGAAGAAAATCGAACTTTTAAAATGATATCTCTTAGAATGATGAAAATTTACCTTCGGAAGAAGCAAAAGTTGCATTCGGAAGAAAATTTATGTCTTTAAATCGTTTAAACAGCTTATCTGAGATTTACCTTCGGAAGAAATCCTTGAAGTATCTTCCGAAGCTTAAATTTTGGTATAAGTACTTAAATGCATTTTAGGAACAAATTTCCTCTGAAAGCAATTTAGTCTCGGAAGACTCATTTATTTCTTCCAAAGCCAAACTTTTCAAAACTCTTTGAAATATCTTCCGAAGCAAAATTGCCTTCAGAAGCTTTGATTGCAAAGCTTCCGAAACCAAAATTGCCTTCTGAAGCTTTTACCACTTCCAAGAAAACTAACTTTTTGGTCGCCTTTTTCCGAAGTAGGACCCTTGCGGATTTCAAAGTTTATCTTTTTGTCATAACTTTGTCTCAAATCCAGAGTATATATTTCCAAACGGTTCTATTTCATCTCTCTACTCTCGTTGTTCCTTAACCTAAAATTACCCCCAAATTTCATCTTCTTCTTCCTTCCTTCACTACAAAGCTTCTTCAAATGGCCAATCTTGATCGTCGTAATGACCCGGATTTCACCATGCACCTACACAGGCAACATAATCAAGTTGCCCTGTTAAACTCAGACGTTTGTAGGTATCTTTCTTTGTCTCACTACTTCACCTCCCTTACAATCGATCCTCCTCTCTATGAGGATCAGTTATTTGAGTTCTGGCGGACCTCTCAAGAGGTCACCATGGACGGGGAGAAGGCACTGTCTGCCATAGTGCAGGGGAGGATGGTTTTCATCACTCTATCCATTATAAATACCCACTTGCAGCTGGATGATGAAGCAGGTGAGCTGTCCTTTCCAAATGCTATTGTTAACCAATCCTTTGAGCAAAAAGGATATGAAGGTGACTTCTTAATCAAGACCTTTAGGAAGGGGAAGGTCTCATTCCAATGGAAATACCTCCTCCATGTCATCATCCATAGCTTATCCAACAAACATGGAGGATAGGACCAGATTCCAGAAGACCTCTCCTTCATTATCCATGGGATGGTTCAAGGGGTCAAATTCAGGTACTCTTAGTTTGTATTTACAAATTTACTAGCGAATTTGGATTCCTTAGAATATTACATGTTCCCCCGGTATGTTCAACACATTCTCAACTGTGAATTGAGACCACAGTTGAGGGGAACAGGTGATGTTCTTAAACTTGCACACATGAGGCCTGGCATTTTCAAGATATTGAAAAAGCCAACTGTTGGGTTCTCAAGGGTAGAAACAGCCCTTGTCCAGAAAATTTTTGAGCTCATTGCTCAGGGTGACATCCTAGCAACCCCATCTAGTGATGAACCAAAACCCTCCACCTCTCAACCACCATCAAGGCCAACAATTACCCTCACCTACACTAGAAAATCCAAACGAACCCCTGCACTTGCTATTGAGCATGTGCATGTCGCCATATCACAACCCACACAGGAGGAAGTGGACACTCGAGCTCCCAATTCTTCTGAGGAGCAAACCACTCCCATTCTTCAAAAGATCAGTGCTGAGGTTCCTCATGCTCAGCCTGATGAGCTCATAACTCCACAAACAGCCTTAAGCCATCACTCTGAGTCTCAATACTCTAGTGATCAACCTTCAGGGGGAAGCTACCATCACCAGCCTCTTGATCTTAACCAACCCATTCCCAGCTTTGACTTCTATTATGATGAAGATTTGGGTTTCAGTGAGTACCATGACTCTCCCCTCTCTACCCACACTCAAGGGGAGATGAGTACTCCTGCTTCACCCATGTCTAGCCCACATCAGACACCCCAAACTGAGGTGGATCTTCTTGTGATTGTCCAGAAGACCCATGTGGAAGAGGCTATCACTATTGCCAGTGATTACATCTTTAAGACCTCAACCACAGCAACCCAGCCTCTTGACATTGTCATGGGGTAAGGGAAATCCAGCAGCCAAGAACCCTATGCTGGTAGTGAGGGAGTGGACCTCGGTTCACCTCCATCATCCCCCAATGATTCTTCAACTGAAGATGAGGGGAGTCTGAAACTCAGTGTGCACCAACTTGAAGACATTTGCACCCAACTGGTTTCAAAGATAGCTCACCTTAAATCACAGGTGACTATCTTGCAAAGGAGGGTCCATGACCAGCATCTTGAGATCACCGATCTCAAGGGCCAGTTAGCTGAGAGACCCATATGACAAACTCATCCAGGTCCACAAGAACCTGTGGATGTTATGAATCACTTCCCCAGCTCACCTATGCATGAGGGTGATGCTACCAAAAAGGGGGAGGAAGTTCTGACAGCCACAGAACCTGGGAGTTCTTCCTCAAGTATGGACATACAGGACTCACCATCCTATCTTGCAGTTGTCCATGCTCAGCAACCTCCTCAAGACAGAAATCTCGACTTGCAAATTCACCATCTGTTTAAGGAAGGGATACCAAGAGCAATGTCTGCCCCTTCTGAGAACCTAATCATGGGTTGGGGGTATGACAGTGATAGGAAAGCTCTTGTACTCTCTAGAGCTCAGGGTCAACTAGAAATCTTAAATATTTCAAACCTAAGTTTCTATGAGGGTATAAATCTGGTAGATCTGGCACTTGTCAACCCAAGCAATAACAGACAAGCTGTCAGACTAGCCAATCAAATTCAAGAATGGGTGCTGGCAGAATTCAAAAGGAGAACAGCATCATATAGACAGAGGCTAGCAGTTAAAGCCTTTGTTCAGTTGGATGTTGAGGTAGAACCTAAGATTATCTACGAAGGGAAAGCCTTGATTGAAGGCCCAGAGGCTGAGACTATTAACCTTGAGACAAGATCTCCTCCAACACCCCATACCCTTAGTGAGGCACTAGCTGGTGATGGTGCTTCACAACCTCTCTCTGGCCAGAGCTTGACTACTGAATCAAGCAATGAATGCCAAAGCTCTCCTCAGGCTGAGTCATCAAGATCTGAAATTGACAAAAGCAAAAGGAAGATGACTCCTGAAGAGATTGAAGAAGAAAAGAGAGAGAGGAAGAGGAAGCTGAGGGAAGAGAGTTCAAGTGGTTCCCCAGGATTCATGCAAGCTATAATTTTGGCTGCCCCTATACCAAACACTCAAGAAGATAAATTAAGGGCAGCAGGCTCAACTATCTAGGGACCAGGAACTTTAACATAGATGAACTCATCTCTCTCCCCTTAGAGGAGTTAAATGAACTGGCCGACATTGAAATGTCAAAGGATAGGAAGGAATCAGAGGATGCAGCCTTGACCCTCAAACACAAGGAAGAAATGAGGAAAAAAGGCTTTACAAAAACATTCCTATCCTCTCCCCAGTTCAAGAAAGTCTTGAGTCAGAGACTGTGGCTGTTGAACAACCTCAGGTAGTTGATGAAGAAGAAAGATTAAAAATGATCAACTACCTGAGTGCCACAGGTCTCTATCAGGCACCTGCACTCCTTCCCTTGCCTTATGATTATATATTATTTGAATACAATAAGCAGCTGGAAGAGCAAGCCAAGAAAGAAAGGCCAGCTGCTAGGAAGAGGCAAAGGGAAGAAGCTGCAAAATCAAGAGCCATCATCCAGAAAAGTCAAAAAAAGTCTGCAAATAGGCAGAGGATGATGAGCTTCTTGAAGCTGTATGGGTTTTCCGGAAGGAGGCTTGGTCCCATGTCTCTATCCATAATGGATGAGCACATAAGGGTGATCAAGCAGAAGATAAAAAGGGGAGAGCTTGTGGATATTCATTCATCATCAAGTCAAGCTCAACCTGAAGTTAAGGTAAAGGTTGAACCTACAGAGACAACACCACCTGCACCTGAAGCTGCACAACAGCCAACTTCATCTTCTAACCCACACCAGGGTTCTCCTCCCTCTTCTTCTGAAACTAGGAGAGAGGAGATCCCAACTGAGAGGGATTCCACTGAACAACTTGGAACTGAAGACCAACCCTTTCAGTTAAACTCATCATGGAGGAAAAAAAGGATGGCCAAAAGAAGATCATCTTCAAAGAAGAAATGAAGAAAGGCATCCTCCTCCCATCCTCAGGATGAGTCAGAACATCCTAAGGAAGTGCATGAAGAGGCCTCTCAACCAACTCCTATCATAGTAGAGCCTCTTTCTGTTGGAAGACAAATTCTATCCTGGACATTTGCTGAAGATCCAGACATATGGTATGTCACTAGAGATCAGGGAGAACAACATGTCTACTTCATAAGTGACATGCTTGAACTCCCTCTGTATGATCTCTATGACATGAGAAGGTACTTCATGAGTCTGAAGAATCCAGATCTGCTGATGAAGAAAGGAATTTTGAAGATCCTCATATGGACTATCCAAGTCTGAAGAACCTCTCTGTTTTGGTAGCATCAGCCTAGGGGGAGTTTGTAGAAACCTCTGAAGTTAAGAGGCTGATGCAACCAAAGGATACCAAAACAACCAAGTCTTCCAACATGCACTTTGGAACAAAGAAGAACCAGCTTCGAAAGTTTTACACACTCAAGAAAAATGTTGTGTAAAATCTTCCGAAGCCAAAGTTCAGAAGAAACTGCTGCGAAAGCTTTACACTTAACTTAGAAAAATAATCTAAGTGTAAAGTCTTCCGAAGCCAAAGACTCAACTCTTTAGAAGGTAAAAGATGAAGTCTTCCGAAGCTCTCAAGATAAAGTCTTCCAAAGCTGTTTAAAGACAAGACTGATTTTCTTCTGAAGAGAGAGAAAAGATACCTTTTCCATCAACTTTATCAGAAAGCAACTTACTATCCGCTGCATGCTCTGGTGGTTCACCAACTATCATCATTTGGTGAAACTTCCATGCTTTATGATAAAGTAGATAAGGTCTTTGTCTGCAAGTTTTTGTTTTTCTTCCTTTTTGGCTTTTTGTAATAGGAAAGTCAGTGAGCTATGGCATGTCATAGTCACTAGTCAAAAGGCAATCTGCCTTTTGACTTTAGGTTGATCTTGTTGTCTAGATTAGTCACTTCCAACTGTCTTTTTGCATATTGACGGTTGTAGGATATAGTATAAGTAGTCTCCGGTTCTTGTATTCAAAATATACTCATACAACACTTGTAATAGAACTAGAGAAGCAATATACAACTTCCTTGAAAATTTATCTTGTGTTCTTGTTCTTGTTTTTACTTGTGCTTGTCTTGTATCTTCAGTAATAGTTCATCGTTCCCTATTTGAATTGTTAAGTGATCTTAAGATCCTCCTAAGTGTGTTAACTAAGTGAAAGCATAAGTACCCTTTAACGGTCCTGCAAGCCGTGATTCGGAAAGGCCCTATATACCTCGGGCTCAGCTTACCTTGTTTTCTAAACCAGATGATCCCCTTCCAAGGTGAGACCATCAACATGACTCTATCATGCACCTTAAATTCAATCGGTCTACGCCTCTTGTCGGCATACGACTTCTGTCTATCTTTTGTCGCCTTCATAAAGGCATTGATCCTTTCCAACTTTTCAGTTGTAGCCTCGATCACTTCCCAACTCCTTCTGCCCTATGTCTCCCTAATATACAGGCGTCTTACACTTCCTACCGTATAGCATCTCATATGGTGGCATACCAATGCTTGCATGATAACTGTTGTTGTATGAAAATTTAGCTAACGGTAAGTGTTCGTCCCAACTTCCTCCAAAATCAATAACACATGCTCGGAGCATATCCTCAAGTGTCTGTATGATTCTCTCTGACAGACCATCTGTCTGAGGATGATAAGATGTACTGATGTGTAGTCTCATACCCATCACATCATGGAATCTCTTCCAAAACTTAGATGTAAACAGAGTGTCACGGTCAGACACTATAGACACCGGTACACCATGACGAGTCACAATCAATCTCTTTGATGAATAGATCCACCAACCTCTTAGATGAATACATCTCGCAGATCGGTAGAAAGTGAGCACTCTTCGTCAAAAGGTCAACTATCACCCATATGGCATCGTACCCCCTTGCTGTACGTGGTAACTTCATAATGAAGTCCACGATGATGTGCTCCCATTTCCACTCGGGTATATCCAAAGGTTGGATCTTCCCGTATGGCTTCTGATGCTCCGCCTTCACTTGCAAGCAAGTAAGGCACTTGCTCACATACTCCGTTACATCGCGCTTCATACCCCGCCACCAGTAATCCTTCTTCATATCATGATACATCTTTGTAGCACCGGGATGAATTGAGTATCGAGTCTTATGAGCTTCATTCATGATTTGCCCTCGTAGATCTCCATAACGAGGGATCCACATCCACCGAAGTGGGTTCTAACTCCGAGAGTGTTCTCACCAACTCCGAGACTAGACCTTTCATTCTTTCGGAGTTGACTCGATCTTCCTTCAGTGCCTCATCTTGAAATTCCTTGACTTGTGTCATCACATCATAGGTCATAACCAACTGGTAAGCTTTCACCCGGATTGGCTCGGGTCTCTCCTTTCGGCTGAGGGCATCCACCACCACGTTGGCCTTGCCTAGATGGTAGTGCATCTCGCAATCATAATCTTTGATCAACTCTAACCATCTCCTTTGCCTCATATTGAGATCCTTTTACTCAAAGAAGTACTTCAAGCTCTTATGGTTAGTGAAGATAGTGCACTTCATCCCATACAAGTAGTGCCTCTAAATCTTCAATGCAAACACCACAACCGCCAACTCCAGATCATGAGTAGGGTAATTAGCCTCATGGGTTTTCAACTGTCGGGACGCATAGGCTATTACCCTCCCTCTCTGCATCAGCACGCAACCCAACCCCAAAAAGAAGCATCAGAGTAGACAACTAAGTCTTTGCTCTCTTCGGGCAATGTCAAGATTGGAGCTTGAGTCAATCTCGTCTTTAGCTCTTCAAAAGCATTCTCCTGTTCTCGACCCCATAGAAACTTCACCTCCTTACGGGTCAACTTGGTCAATGGTGAGGCTATCTTAGAAAAGTCTTGGTTGAATCTTCTGTAATAGCCCGCCAAACCCAAAAAACTACGGATCTCTGATGGCGTCTTTGGAGTCTTCCATTGCATTACCGCCTCCACCTTTGTCGGGTCCACCATAATCCCTTCAGAATTAACCACATGACCTAAAAACTGAACTTCCCACAACCAAAAAGCACACTTGGAGAACTTAGCATACAACTTCTCTCTTCTAAGCATCTCCAATACCTTACAAATGTGACCTGTATGCTCTTCTTTGCTTCTCGAATAAATCAGGATATCATCAATAAACATAATCACTGATTTATCCAACATCGGCCGACACACCCAATTCATCAAGTCCATGAAAGCGGCTAGCGCGTTGGTTAAACTGAAAGACATGATGAGGAATTCTTAATGTTCGTATCGCGTCTGAAATGTGGTCTTTAGGATATCAGGCTCCTTAAATTTTAGCTGATGATAACCAGATCGGAGAACTATTCTTGAAAACCAACTGGCACCTTGGAGCTGATCAAACAGGTCATCAATCCTTGGTAGGGTATACCGGTTCTTCATCGTCAACTAATTCAACTCACGATAGTCAATGCACATCCTCATGCTACTGTCTTTTTTCATTAGAAACAAGACCAGAGCACCCCAGGGAGAGATACTCGGTCGGATAAACCCCTTATCCAGCAACTCATGTAACTGGACCATCAGCTTCTTCATCTCTGAGGGAGATAGTCGATACGGTGTCTTGGCAACAGGTTGGGCACCGGTTATCAAATCGATCTAGAACTCGATCTCGTGGTCCGGTGGCACACCTGGTAAATATTCTAGGAACACGTTCGGGAAGTCACACACAACCGGTACATCAGACAATCGTCATACTGACGTGTCCACATCCTTCACATAAGCTAGGTAGGCACTACATCCATGCCTCATACACTTCTCAGCCACAACCATTGAAATCACCTTCGGAACCGCACTAACATCACCATAAATCATCACCGAACTCCCATCTGACGCAATCAGCCGAATCATCTTCTTGCGACACACAATATTTGCCTCGTAGGCTACTATCCAATCCATCCCTATAACCACATCGAATCCACCTAGGGGCATCACAAATAATTTAGCAGAGAACCTATGGCCTTCCAACTCTATGTCACAATTCTCTATTAGATCAGAAATCCTAGTAGACTTACCAATGGCAGTTTCTACGTCGCAGGGCTCATCAATTTTTCTACTCCTAACAAGCAACTTAGCATAGAAGGCGGCATAAATAAAACTCTTACTAGCACCAGAATCAAATAGTACAGAGGCACAAGTTTGGTTTACTAGGAATGTACCTGAAACAACATCGGGGTCCACCCTAGCCTCCTCCCGGGTCATAGTAGATGCTCTGGCTTTTGCATTTGGCCCCTCCTTCTCAACCCCCTTCTTCACCCTGGAGCTCTCAGCCCTTGGCCTCTTGCAATCCCTGCTCAGATGGCCCCTTTCACCATAGTTATAACACCTCATCACCCCACACTCCTTTCCTGTATGGCCAGGCTTTCCACATTTGAAGTAGATGTTTGATCCCCACTTACACTCCCCCGTATGGTCTCTTCAACACTTACCACACTTCTTCATCCCCGTACCTGCCGACACCACCCTCCGGTCATCCATCCTTGCCTTCTTGTTGCTCGGGGTAAAACCACCACGACCAAATCGTTTCCCGTTCCAGTTCCTGTCACCACCACCCTTTTTGTTCACCACCACCCTTTTTGTTCACCTCCACCACTGCCACTTTTTCTCTCTCATTATATAACCTCCCTGCTAGATCAACCACCGACCTAAACATGCTCGGTTGGGCAGAGATCGTGTGCCTACGGATATCCACCGGCAGACCCTGTATGTACTTCTTGATCTTTCTCGACACCGGCGTCACCTGGTCTGGAACCAGCCTTGCCATCTCGTTGAACTTAGTCGTATACTGCTGGTGTGTCATAGTTCCAACCTCCAGCCGTAGGAACTCTCTCTCAATCTTATCAAGATCCCTGTGAGGACAAAACTTCTTGATCACCATCTTCTTTAACTCGCTCCACCTCATTCTCCCAATCGCCCTGCTACCCTCGGCCTGGACAATATTGTCCCACCAGCACAAGGCCAAGTCCACGAATGAGTAGGTAGTAAACTTCACCTTTTGATCCTCCCTACATTCGCTGATGTCCAACACAACCTCCATTTCTCTCACCCATCGGTGAGCAGCAGCAGCATTCCCGTTACCATCAAAAGTCAGGGGCTTGCATCTTTGAAATGCCCCATAACTATATCCCTTGGCAGTTTCCTACCCCACTTCCTCTTCCTCTTCATCACTAGAGACAACCATCTCAGTTTCTAGTTGCTCCCCTTCACCTGAACCTCTTTCTCCGCCCACTCTCCCAACGGTTTTCTTCATCTCCTCTTTCTCCTTCTTTTCATCCTCCCTCACAGCCTTAGCCTTGTTTCTTGTGACACGTGGTCCAGCACCACGACCACCCTATACACCTCCTCGAGAAGCCTTCGAAGATCTACCACCCGCCATCCTCTAAACACTATAATATTCAAACACCAACACGGTTATTCAAGGTAATAGCTCAGATTATGTCAAGTATAGTAAGTCCCTAATTACAGTGGCCAGTTGTGATTAGCCACTTACTTTACTCTTCATCCCCCAATCATTTCCTATCCTGACTACATTAGTATCCAAATCTACTAAGAGCGCATAAATCAGATAGCACGCGCACATAATGCCGGTTAACTTTAAGAAAATAAATTACCTGATGGCACGTAGCTACTTGGGTTGGCATCCTTCTATTAGTCTCATTCTCAGTTTAAGTTTAGGTTTTGAAAATATTTACCCATTTCTCTTAAACTTTGGCTCTGATACCAACTTCTAAGGCCCCATTCCCGGAAACCCCACAGTTGATCATTCACAACATCATTTATATAAAAACACATTAAGATTTATTAAGTAATAAAAAAACCATCATTATTATTGTTTAAATACATTTGCAAAGTAATACATCGTTGTTTAAAAGATTAAAAAAGATCACTTAGTTGTATTACAAAACAACATCATTATTATTGCATGAGATGGATGCCAGTCCTTGCCCGCCAAGTAGCTTCACCCCCTGCCATCCTCAGCAACAACATTACCAGCCAACTGATAATGCATATAAAAAGTCAGCGTTGCTGAGTGAGTTCTAGTTTTATATAATAAAATAATTTACTTTGAATGAAAACCTTTCCTTTACTTTCATTCATGATCACACAACATACGTACATCTTGATAATAATCTGCTATTATCCTTTAACATCATACTTAATCGTTCGTTTCATACTTTATTATCTTTCACTTCTATCTAGATCCTGCCATGCCCCATCTTCGGTGCACAAAGCAACTAAAGTCTTGGAGGCAAGTGGCAAGGACCCCGTTTCGCACGTTTCTATCAGCCATAAAGACTGACCGTTAGGTGTGCACTCGGCAGACTGTCAAGGTGGCAACCCATAAAGAGTTGTGAACCCCTTTTTACATGCTTGCAAGACTTTCATTCATTTATTATGTTCCACTTTGTTAAAGTTGTCTTTCACTTTTGTTATATAATACTTTACACTCATAAGTATAACACACCATGTAAAGTCACATCTTACATAACATGGAACAACATCATACAATGCATACATATAAACAAGCATAAGCCACCATAAAACATCATTTCTTGGAACATAAATTCTGCTTTCCAAAATCTCAAAAAATTTATGTCCTTAAAGAAATGCGGATGAGCAAACAAATGCGAATGAGCAAACAAATGCGAATGAGCAAACAAACGCGGATGAGCAAACAAATGCGGATGAACAGATAAATGCGGATGTACACCTCAGAAAATATTCCAAGTGTCCCAAGGAAATGCGCATGAATACTGTAGCAAATGCACATGCACAAAGCATATGAAAGTTTTCAGAAAATATTCCACGTATCCAAGGAAGTTCGCATGAACCAAATGCGGATGACAGAAGCAAATGTGCCTGAACACTGTAGCAAATGCGCATGAACAAAAGAAATGCAAATGATCACTGTAGCAAATGCGCCTGAACAAAACACTTATGCAGATATTCAAATCTAAATGCTGATGAACTAAACCAACCTGCATTTGCAAGTTATACTATATTCAGTTCCAAGTCCTCATTCTTATACATTCTTATCCTAGATCTAGCATGCTAAACACTTAGAACAAGCATACAACCACACAAATCGTTCAAGCATTCAAAAACACACACCCACACGTAAAAACAGGTGCAAAACACAGATCAGTTCATATCTTTGGTTGTAAAGCCGTAGGTAATATGCATTTTAGCCCCAAACAAGTTTAAAAAAAGAAACCGGGGATCTAGAACTCACCTTAATAGCTTACGAGTAGGACTTCTTCAGATGCGTGAGCAACCTGGAGTTCAAACACCTAAACACATAAAAACACACAACCAAACACATAGAAACACACAAGAATCAGTCCAGCAGCTCGAACACATATGAAACCGAATAGGAAACGCAAGAAAACCTTACCTACAAGCAGATCTTCCTCCTTCTCTCTCTAGAAATCGATTTGCAGCTCCTCTCTCTCTCTAACAGCCAAGAAATGTCTGTAAAGGGAGAAGTGTGGGCTGCCATACTTCTTTTAAATCTCATAATGGGGCAAGTTTGCCACCTGTATAGCTTTAGCCCCTTGACTTGGGACATTTCACCCTTTCTTCTTTTATTCTTCTTTTCTTTTAAATTTCCGGGTGTTACATATCTTTTGCAAAAATTAAAGGTGTTAGAATAATTGTAAACACTTAGTTAAACAAAATTATTTTCATAACAAATCAAATGGCTTAAAGAATAATTAAATTGTTGAAAAATTTGAAAAATAAAAGGTTGATAATTTAAAAAAAAAGGAAAATTGAACTTGTCGCATGTGAAAAGTTCATCTAATGCGAGAAGTTCAAAATAAATGCGAACAGTTTGACAGATGCAAAAAGTCTCAGTATGCGAGAACTCCGACTTCTCGCGCGAGAAGTCAAAGTACTTTAAATACTATAGTTATGCGAAAAGTAACACTTGTCGCACGAAAACTTCAGAAATTTCTCTCTTAAAATTCTAAGTGTAGAAACTTGTTAAACATTGATTATAGTGTTCATCTTCTTCACATTGGGTTTTATTAGTGATTTACAAGGTATATAGATGATTTTGTTTAGATCTAAATGTGTTTGATACTTGACCGAAAGTTCGTATGACGAATACATGATAAATTAGACAAAACTATTCGCATGAAGTTAAACTTGTCGCGCGAGAAGTTTATTTATAGTCAAAGTCAGTTTCAATAGAAGCTGATGTTTTCGCACGAGAAGTTTCATTTGTCAAAAAAATTTTCTAAGTGTAAATTTCTATTTTTATTTTGAATTTTTGTTTCATGTTTGAAATATTTTTGTTCTTATTAAGTTTGTTTTATGTTTCAGATGGCACGTCCATTGGTTTTTAATAAAAAACCATAATGCTGTGGCGTATCTGGGAGATATACCAGATGACAAAGCCTTGTTTAGATCACTTATTGATGGGTTGAAGTCGTCTCGGATTCATTATGCCATTTCGGCTAATACCACTATTTTCACTTATGTTATCGATCAGTTTTGGGAGACAGCAGTTAATGAGATTGATCAGGATGGTGAGCAATGTATTTCTGCTACTGTGAAAGGGAAGAGTGTTGTTGTCATAGCTGAAGTGATCAATAGTGTGTTATTACGTGAAGATCAACCCAACTCACCTGTGAAGATAGATGATGACGTTGTACGAGACTGCCTTAAGAGAATGGGATATGATCATAGATATCCATCTCTTGAGAAGAAGTATCTTCCACCATTTTGGAAGTACTTTTTTCATGTAGTTATCCATTGCCTTAGCAATCTAAAGGCTGACATGGATAGTCTAAGTGTTGTTTTCGGATCCCTGCTGATATCACTTGTTGATGAACTCCCTTTCAGCATATCCAAGGGTATCTTTGCTAAGTTATAGAAGAATGTGATAGCAACTATTGGGAAGAAGTTTATGATGTACCCACAACTCATTCAGCTTATAGTGAATGCTGCTCATCCAGAGTTAGCAATATCCAACTCATCTACCTATGTTATCATGGTGATGAAGAAGGATATTTTCACTTATCTTATGGGGGCAAGATGAAATGCTTAGGATGGAGTTACTTTAGCAAAACTAGGAAGGTTTGTTGAGGGTTTTCAGCCAAAAGCTCAAGAGACTGAAGAAGTGGCCACACAAGCTAAACAAGCTGGCCCTTCTAATACTGTGCCTGAAGATGTCACTGAGAGTTCACAGCCAAGGGGAACTGATATAGATGCTCAGATAGATTCTTGGTTCAGTTCTGGGAGTGAGACTGATAGTGATCAGATTGGGAACATACCTTATGTGTTGCAAGAACATCCCAGAGTGCTTGAAACTCCTGCCAAACGCACTGCTGAGGAATGTGATGCAGTTTTTGTTCCAGAAGAGATAGTTGTTAGTCGAGGTAGGAGGAAGATGGCTAGAAGGGCTGGTGATAGTCCTCATGGTAGGGGTAGAGGACGTGGCGTGTTGAGAAAACGTCAAACCCCCATGACCATTGAGCCAAGTGAAGAAGATTTACCTATTTCTGAGACTTCAGTCAAAATCAGTGAGGCTACACCAACTGAGACACCATCTGATGTCACCAGTTCTACTGCTGACGTGTTGAGCATGCCTCCAAGAGATCAAATTATTGAGGAGACTATTTGTATGGAAGACTTCATCAACACTCCTCCTGAGCATAGATAGGGTGCTAGTGCTTCAACTAGTTCACCCACACGTATCACACTTGTGGAACATGTACGTAATTTGGAGAGAGAGATGTTAGAGAAGACTCAGATGATAGATGATTTACAGAGGCAGTTGTCTGAAAAGGATGAGAGGATCAAGGGTCTTGAACATTAGCAAACATTCATTTTCAGCTATGTTCAGATCTTGGAGCAGAATCTGAGAGATCTCACTTCTCGTGTGTCTTTTCCGTTTACACAACAAACCACAAAAGTTGGAGAAAGTAGTGGACAGTAACCTGCTGGTCCTGAACCTGCTGAAGATCCGATTACTACTACAGAGCATCCTGTTTATCCTGTTGCTCAAGAAGAGACAACAGAGTCTGCTGATGTTGGTCAAGAGTCACCTACCATTGATATTCATATGACTACTGATGATCAACCTGTAGTTTACACTAGAGAGGTGTTTCTAGAGCCTGAGCATATGATGCCTATTCCTAACCTAGTAGATGACGAAGATTATGGGTTACACTTGATTGATTATGATTCAAGTGATGATGGTGATGATGATGATGATGAGGATGATGATGATGATGATGATGATGATGGTGATGGTGATAATGATGATGGTGATGATAATGGAAATGATGATGATGATGATCAGGGAGGAGATATAGGTGCAGCTACAGGTACTGCTGGATCATCGGGTACTGAAAATGTCTCCGAACTAAGTCCCGATGATACAGTTGAGTACACACCATTAGACCCTACTACAGATGCAGCCTATGAAAGAGAATTCTATACATTCTAGCAAAGATCATTGCCAAGGAGAAAGAAGAAGAATTTGGGAATTTTGATGACTTAGAAAAATGAATAGTGTATACAGACATATTTGGAAATAGTCTTAAAGACTTATTTTCAGACACTTTGATTAAAGAGAGAGAGATCTAGGAGAGACGAGCAATCAACAAATGACTGACAAGACAGCTGATGTTACTGGTGAAAGTGTTGTGCGTCAGGTCGGGAACTTAACTGTAGCATCTCCTCCTCCACCAGCTTATATTAACACGTTGAGGCATTCCAAACATTTTACAAGGTACGGGAACTCAGAACCTATTATCAGCTGGGCGTATGATGAAGAAAAGAAGATGTATATAGTAAAGAGAAAGGGTGGAGCTATAGAGAATTTCCAAGATGAACACGACTTTCATACTCTACGAGCATCAGATTTATATGCCATGGGTCGTGTTCCATTTATTAACCCTAGCAACTATAGCAAAGCAAATTGGATCAGAAATATGATTTGGAAGTAGAGTAAAACCAACTTCAATGACTTCAAAATTGCTAAATCTAAAGTCATTAAAGATGAGACCCGGATTGATCCAAACACTAACAACCCTATGAAGATAAGGGTTTATAGACATTCGAGATATGCTAAGAAGATCCCTATTCACACTCCCATGCCAATTAATAGCTTGTCAAAGCTTAAAGGGTGGAGTTGTGAAAAGGAGACGGGTCATGCATTGATAAAGTGTAAAGAAAGAGAATACCGTGTCATCGACCCTATGGATTTGCTCAAATTTGGAAAGGAAGATTTGATGAAGTTGTAGGCTTGTCCAATTGCAGCTGATGAATTTATACATTTCATAGTAGCACAGTTCGGTTGGATGATCATGAAGGCCCTGAAGAACAAGATGTATGCTTATGGAGGCAGCTATCAGGTTGATGATGTGGACTTCTAAAAGCATTGATTTACCGAGTTTAGGGGGAGACTGTAAGGGTTGAACCTAGAGGATCAGGAAATCAAATCAAGATAAGAAGATCAAGCCTTGTAAGAAGTTAAGTTGTCGCATGACAACTGGTTCTCGCGCGACAACATGACGTCACGCGAGAACTAGTGACTCCCGCGAGAACTCTTAGTTTTGTATAAATAGGAATTTTGTAATGTAATTTGTAATCAAATCAGAGAGCAATACTACTTGAAGTTATTTACATCTTGTGTTCATGTTCTTTAATTGATTTAATCTTAACCGTAATGTCAATATTCCGTGTTTTCATTACGAGATCGATCTACATATTGTACTGATCCTTACAATGAGTCACTATGGATGACTTCTTGATGAATCATTACAGATTTCTGATAAAATCATATTTTCTTTATCAATCGTTTATATTTTAACCATCAATTTACATATGTATTTTTGATGAATTATGATATGGTAGTCTTCTTTCTTTGTGTCTTCTTTGTTTGTGTTCATTTACATTTGTCATTTATGTTCACTTAGTTTTGTTCGTTTGTGTTCATGAACTTTTCGTTTAGCTTTTTAACGAACGAACATGAACGAACACTAACATTTTAATTTTCTTAATGAATGAACATAAACACAAAATATGTCAGATAATGTGTTCGTGTACATGTTCGGTTAAGTTAAAAGAACGAACATGAACATACCGATGTTCGTGTTTGTTCGTTACATTTACAGGTCTAATTTTACTCATTTCTCAAAGCCCATTTTAATTACAATATCAAATCCTTTCAATGTGACACCGGTGGGGAATTTGACAATCACCGGTTCAACACTTTTCATCCACCAATGACCTTCAACTTATAGTACCCCACCTTCACCTATCCCGACATTGCTAATGCAGACATGCAAGAATGTTTCTTCATCCACACCCCTTGCGAACCACACTTTCAGTATCTTAATCATATTTTATGGTATAGCTTTCTCTAACAACTTCCTTACAACTCCTTAATGCTCAACTAAGATAATCACCTACTCAGATGATGCTGGCCAGCAGTGTCTGAATTCAAGACATTCTACCTTTGGTTACCATGTTTGTGTGGGAAATAATTTGGAATCCTGGTATTCTAAGTGTCAAACAACAGTCTCGGTTACAGTAACAACGCATAATATCATGGCATCTCTAATATCATAGCTGAGCTTTCATGACTAACAAACTTGTTACCTAAATTACATCTCCAATACATGAAACCTGTAAGGAATACACTTAAAGCCTGATGCAACCAAAGAACAAGCAAAGAGCTCTCAGCATGCACATGTGATGTTCTAGGAAAGTACTTCAGAAGATTTGATATAACTAGTGATTATGCTAAGTATCAAATCTTCCAAAGCCAAAAGACCAATTCTTCCGAAGCCAAAGATGAAGAATTTCGAAGCTTCAAAGACAAAGTCTTCCGAAGCCAAAGACTGATTTCTTTAGAAGACAGAGAAGACATGCTTTCTCTAACTTACTTTTGACAAAAGCTAAACCATCTTTCCGCTGCTATTTCTTAAGACTCACCAACCAGCATAGTTTGGTGAAAAGTCCATACTTTTGTCAACTATAGATTAAGGTGTTGAGTCTGTAACTTTCCAACTATGTCCTTTTGTCCTTTTTGTATTAGATAAGTATGTGAGCTATGACATGTTATAGTCATTATTCAAAAGGCAATCTGCCTTTTGACTCTACATTGATCTTGTTGTCTAGATTAGTGTTTCCTGCTGGCCTTCAAAGTATGGGCACCTGTAGGATGTAGTATAAAGTATCTCAAGTATTTATGTTTAGAATTAAGCTTTGTAACACTTGTAAGAACTTGAGAGCAATATACAACATAATTGAAAACCATATACTATCTTGTTCTTGTTATTGTTATTTACTTGTGTTCTTTGTTTCATCCTAACCGGTTCCCTATTTAATCTGCTAAGTGTTCTAAGTCTCTCCACCTTGTAAAACTATTGCATTGATCACCCTTCAACGATACTGCAATTGGTATAAGAGCATTTCAAGCTCTTGATTGTAAGATCTTACCATCTTAAATGTCTTCAATTTAACAAAATACTTACCAACTCAAATGGCAGCTATCTCTAAGGCTTATTTTAACACCTGGAAAATTCAGCAAAAAAAAAGAGAGAAAGAGAGAGAAGAAAAGGAAAGGAAGAAAAAGAGTATCACTTAAAAACAATGGGTTAAAAGTATGCAAGGGGCAAACTTACCCATAATGGGATTCAAAAAGGAGTGCAGCAGCCTATACTTCCCTTTTCTCACCCACACTTCAGCTGCAAAAAGGAAAAAAGAAGTTCTTAACCGGTTCTAGAGAGAGAAAGAAGAAGATATTCAAGAAGGTGAGGTTTCCTAGTGTTTTCTTCTTGGTTTTTAGTGGGATTGAACTTCTGGACCAATCTTTATGTGTTTTCTATATGTTTGGCAGCTTGTTTTTGTGTGTTTTAGTGCTAGAACTCCAGGTAGCTCTCGGGTTTGAAGATTTTTCACTCGAAAGCTGTTAGAGGTGAGTTCTAGATCCCTTCTTTTACATGTTTCTACTTGTTTGGGGCTGGTATGCATTTTAAACTATTGTTTTGTGCATAAACTATGTTTTAGCATGTATGGTACGACTGAAATTCATGTATGTGCATTTGTGTGACTGCTGTGATGATTCGGTTGATGTTTAGTATGTTTTAAGTGTGTAACATGTTAGATCTGTGCTAAGTATAAGTTAGAATGATGTTTGGGGACTGGAAAATACGCATGATGCATTGCAGGTGATAATTATAGTGTCCGCTGTGGATACTTAGGATTTTCATGGTGTAAGGATCAATACAATACGTATATCGATCTCGTAATGAAAACGCGAAATATTGACATTACAGTTAAGATTGAATCAATTGATGAACATGAACACAAGATGTAAATAACTTCGAGTAGTATTGCTCTCTGATTTGATTACAAATTACAGTAAGTACAAAATCAGGAAATGAAAAAAAAAGCTTACTAATTACATTAGAAAACTCCAATTTATACTAAACTAAGAGTTCTCGCGCAAGTCACTAGTTCTCACGCGACTTGATGTTGTCACGCGAGAAGCAGTTTTTCGTGTGGTAACTTGACTTCTTGCATGGCTTGATCTTCTTATCTTGATTTGATTTCTCGAGCCTCTAGGTTCAACCCCTACAATCTCCCCCTGGGCTTGGTAAATCAATGCTTTTAGAAGTCCACATCATCAACCTGATAGTTGCCTCCATAAGCATACATCTTGTTATTCAATGCCTTCGTGATCATCCAACTGAACTGTGCTGCTATGAAATGAACAGATTCATCAGCTGCAATTGGGTAAGCCTGCTGCTTCATCAAATCATCTTTTCCAAATTTGAGCAGATCCACAAGGTCAATGACATGGTATCCCTTATCTTCACACTTTATCAACGCATGACCTGTCTCCTTTTCACAACTCCACCCCTTAAGATTTGATAAGTTGTTAATTGGCACGTGAGTGTGAATAGGGATCTTCTTCGCATATCTCGGATGCCTATAAACTCTTATCTTCATAGGCTTGTTAGTGTTTGGATCAATCCGGGTCTCATCCTAAATGACTTTAGATTTAGCAGTTTTAAAGTCTTTGAAGTTAGTTTTGCTTTGCTTCCAAATCGTATTTCTGATCTAATTCGTCTTGCTGTAGTTACTAGGGTTAATGAACGGAACACGACCCATGGAATATAAATCTGATGCTCGTAGACTATAAAGTCATGTTCGTCTTGGAAATACTCAATAGCTCCACCCTTTCTCTTCACTACTTACATCTTCTTCTCTGTATCGTAAGCCTAGCTGATAATAGGTTCTGAGTTCCCATATCTTGTGAAAGGTTTGGAATGCCTCAGCATATGAATGAAAGCTTGTCAAGAAGGAGCAGCAATGGTGAAGTTCCCAACCTGAAGCACAACACTTTGACCAGTAACATTATCTGTCTCGTCAGTTGTTTGTTGATTGCTGGTCTCTCCTACGATTTCTCCCTCTTTAATCAATGTATCTAAAAACAAGTCTTTAAGACTGTTTCCAAATATGTCAGTGTACTCTATGCCTTCTTCTAAATTATCAAAAATCCCAAACTCTTCTTCTTTCTCCTCAACAATGATCTTTTGCTGGAATGTATAAAATTCTCTTTCATAGGCAGCTTCTGTAGCAGGGTCTAATGGTGTGTACTCAACTGTATCATCGGGACTTGGTCCAAAGACATTTTCAATACCCATTGATCTAGCAGTACCTGTAGCTGCACCCATATCTCCTCCTTGATCATCATCATCATCATTATTTCCATCATCATCACCTTTATAATTATCACCATCATCACCATCATCATCCTCATCATCATCATCCTCATCCTCATCACCATCATCACTTGAATCATAATCTATCAAGTCTAAACCATCATCATCATCATGTACTGGGTTAGGAATGGGCATCATATGCTCAGGCTCCACAAATTCCTCTCCAGTATAAACTATAGGTTGATCCTCAGTAGTCATATGAATATCAGTGATTGGTGACTCTCGATCAACATCAGCAGTCTCTGTTGTCCCTTCTTGAACAACATGATCAATAGGATGCTCTATAGCAGGAATAGGATCTTTAGTAGGTTCAGGACCAGCAGGTTGCTGTCCACTACTTTCTCCAACTTCTGTGGTCTGTTGTGTAAACTGAAAAGACACACGAGAAATGAGATCTCTCAGATTCTGCTCTAGGATCTGAACATAGCTGAAAATGAACATTTGCTGATGTTCAAGACCCCTGATCCTTTCAACTTTCTCACATAACTGCCTTTGTAAATCATCTATCATCTGAGTCTTCTCCAACATCTCTCCCCCTAAATTACGTACCCTTTCATCAAGTGTGATACGTGTAGGTGAACTATTTGAAGCACTAGCACCCTGTCTATGTTCTGGAGGAGTGTTGATGAAGTCTTCCATATAAATGGTTTGCTCAATCACTTATTCTCTAGGAGGTATGCTTAACACGTCAGTAGTAGCAGTAGGCATACCAGATGAAGTTTCAGTAGGTGTAGCCTCACTGACTGTGACTGGAGTCTCAAAAACAGGTATCTCTTCCTCAATTGGCTCAGTGGTCACGGGGGTCCGGCGTTTTCTCAACACGCCACATCCTCTACCCCTACCATGAGGACTATCACCAGCCCTTCTAGCCATCCTCTTTCTCCTACCTCGACTAACAACTGTCACTTCTGAAACAAAATCTGCATCACGTTCCTCAGCAGTGCGTTTTGCAGGAGTTTCACGCACTTTAGGACGTTCTTCCAACACATAAGGCACATTCCTAATTTGGTCACTGTCAGTCTCACTCCCTGAACTAAACCAAGAGTCTATTTCTGCATCTATGTCAATACCTCTAGCACCCTGGGAACTCTCAGGTGCTTCATGAGTAGACTGTGTAGAAGTACCAACAATATCATCTCTCTGATCATGATGTGTCTTAGTCTCATGTGGCTGTTCCTCTGCTTGAAAACCCTCAACAAACCTTCCAAGTTTGGCAAAATTAACTCCATCCTAGGCATTTCCTATTGCCCCCATAAGATAAGTGAAAGTACGTAAGACCCCCATCCCCGGAGACCTCACAGTTGGACAATCACAACATTTTTCATATAAAATAAATACATTTCATAAAAACATCGCAGTGAATTAAGTTATCAAAAATCATTCATGCATTAATATTTTATGTTGCTAAATAATACATCATTGTATTTTAAATGTTACAAAAAGAATCATTCAGTTGTATTACAAAACAACAATATCATCATGCATGAAAGGATGCCTGTCTTTGCCCGCCAAATAGCCTCACCCGCGTGCCATCCCCAGCAACAAGTTACCTGCCAACTGAAAATGCATAAAAGTCAGCGTTGCTGAGTGAGTTCTAGTTTTAAAATTAAAGTCCCTTGTATATATATAAAAATATCATTTTCTTAAAATACTTCCTTTTCAAAAAATCCATTACTTCCATACGTGTTCATGCAACATACATACAACAAGATAATATTCATTATTATCTTTCATCATTCTTCTCATTCAGTTCATACTTTCATCATTATCTTTCATTTTCTTTCGAACCAATGTGCAATACCCCAAACATTGTGCACGAAGCTGGTACTGGGCCTAGGGCCTATAAATAGACCCCGAACATTGTGCACGAAGCTGACTCTAGTACCTGGGGCAAGCAACACGGGTACCGTCAATCTCTAGGATTGACCCTGTGTTCATGCTTTGGGTTAGCTAAACCGCACACAGTTGAGCTGACAACCCGATGGCTGTGAACCTCCTTTCATTTGCTTGCAAGACTTTCATTCATTCATTATGTTCCACTTTTCATTATCATTAATCTTTCGCTTCTTTTATGATAATACTTTACATATACGAGCATAAACACACCACGTAAGTCACGTAATAATACGTAATATGATAACATAAAAACAAGCCACAAACATACATAACACCAACAAACATAACTACCAAAACATCCCAGGGCTTAGTCTTAAAATTTCTATTTCCCAAAATTTCAGAAAATTTTCTAAGGTATTAGACGCATGAGCACTATGTTGGGCGTATGAGCACTATGTAGGCGCACGACACTTGGGCGCATGGGAAAGAGTTAGGCGCATGAGAAAACTTAGGCGTATGAACACTGCTTGGGCGCATGAGCCTCACTTGGGCGCATGAACAGTGGGCGCATGAGGTACTGTTTGGGCGCATGAACCTCACTTATACGCATGAGCACTTAGGCGTATGAGCAGTGGGCGCATGAGGTACTGTTTGGGCGCAAGGGCAAAACTTAGGCTTATGGGTAAAATTTCTAGGCGCATTAGAACTATGTTAGGCGCATGGGTAGTGTTCAATTCGAACTTACACTATTTCAGCCCCAAATTATCATTCTAACATGTTTTTAACCCATAACTAACATTCCAAGCACCTAAAACAAGCATATAAACATGAAACACAACAAAACATACACAAACATACATTCACCCGCATAAACAGAGGCATAACATACAGTTAAAACATGCTGAAATGAATAAAAAGTTAGTTACATGCATTTTCAGCCCCAAACAAGTATAAAACATAAAAACCGAGGATCCAGAACTCACCTATTGCAGCCTTCAAGCAAAACTCCACCAAACTCAAGTGCATAAAGAGTTCAAACGCCTAAGCACACCAAAACACAAAAGAACACATAAGAATCGGTCCCGAAGCTGAAAACTCAGTTGAAACCGAACAAAACACACAAAAACTCACCTTAAAGCCGAATCTTCTTCTTCTCTCTAGAACCGATGGAAATTTTGATTTTCTTCTTTCTCGTAGTCAAAGCAGTTGGTGAAGCAGTGTAGTGGGCGGCCATGCCCACTTTAAACATAAAATAATAATGTTTTGTCCTTTTGTACACTTTAGCCCCTCCTCTTATGCAACTTCTCTTTTTGTCTTTATTCTTTTCTTAATAAATTTTCGGGTGTTACAAGTCCACCCCCTTATAGAGTTTTCGTCCTTGAAACCTGTCACTCTTCAAACAGTCGTGGGTAATGTTGTCTCATCTCCTCCTCAGTCTCCCATGTAGACTCAGATCCCTTCCTGTGCCTCCACTCTACTAGCACCAGTGGAACCACTTTGTTCCGTAATCTCTTCTTCTTTCGGTCAATGATTGCCACTGGTTGCTCCATATAATTGAGACGTTCATCCACTTCAATGTCCTCGAGTGGTACAATCATATCTTCATCAGCTAGCCATTTTCTCAGATGAGATACATGGAATGTTGGATGAATTCCACTTAACTCATCGGGTAGCTCCAACCTATAGGCCACCTCTCCTACTTGTGCAATGATTCGGAAAGGACCTATATACCTCGAGCTTAGCTTACCCCTCTTTCTAAAATGAATGATCCCCTTCCAAGGTGAAACCTTCAGCATCACTTTATCACCCACCTGAAATTCAATCGGTCTACGCCTCTTGTCAGCATACGATTTTTGACTATCTTTCGCCGCCTTCATAAAAGCCTTGATATTTTCTAGCTTTTTAGTCGTAGCCTCGATCACTTCTATGCTCCCCAACTCCTTCTGTTTGATGTCTCCCCAACATACGGGTGTTCTACACTTCCTACCGTATAGCATCTCATATGGTGGCATGCCAATACTGGCATGATAACTGTTGTTGTATGAGAACTCAGCTAACGGTAAGTGTTCGTCCCAGCTTCCTCCAAAATCAATGACGCAGGCTCAGAGCATATACTCAAGCGTCTGTATAGTCCTCTCCGACTGACCATCTGTTTGAGGATGGTAAGCCGTACTGATATGCAACCTCGTACCCATTGCATCATGGAATCTGTTCCAAAACTTAGATGTAAACCGAGTGTCACGGTCAAACACAATAGACACTGGTACACCGTGATGGGTCACAATCTCCTTGATGAACAAATCCGCCAGTCTTTCATATGAATATGTCTCACAGATTAGTAGAAAGTGAGCACTCTTTGTCAAACGATCAACTATCACCCATATGGCATCGTACCCCCTTTTCGTATGTGGTAACTTCGTGATGAAGTCCATGGTGATGTGCTCCCATTTCCATTCGGGTATATCCAAAGGTTGGATCTTCCCGTATGGCTTCTGATGCTCTGCCTTCACTTGCAAGCAAGTAAGGCTCTTACTCACATACTCCGCTACATCATGCTTCATACCTAGCCACCAGTAATCTTTCTTCATATCATGATACATCTTTGTAGCACCGGGATGAATAGAGTTTCGAGTCTTATGAGCTTCATCCATAATTCGCCCCCGTAGGTCTCCATAACAAGGGATCCACATCCGCCTAAAGCGGGTTCTAACTCCGAGTGTGTTTTCGCCCAACTCCGTGACAAGTCATCTCATCCTTTCAGAGTTTAGGTGATCTTCTTTTAGCACCTCCTCTTGGAACCCCTTGACCTGTGTCATAACATTAGAGGTCATCACCAACTGGTAAGCCTTCACCCAGATTGGCTCGGGTCTCTCCTTTCAGCTAAGAGCATCTGCCACTACGTTGGCCTTGCCCGGGTGATAATGGATCTCACAATCATAATCCTTGATCAATTCTAGCCACCTCCTTTGCCTCATATTGAGGTCCTTCTGCTCAAAGATGTATTTCAAGCTTTTATGGTCAGTGAAGATAGTGCACTTCATCCCGTACAAGTAGTGCCTCTAAATCTTCAACATAAAGACCACAGCCGCTAGCTCCAAGTCAAGAGTAGGGTAATTAGCCTTGTGAATTTTCAACTGTCAGGATGCATAGGCTATTACTCTTCCCCTCTGCATTAGCACGTAACCCAATCCCGAATAAGAAGCATCCGAATAGACCACTAAGTCTTTGCTCCCTTCGAGCAATGTCAAGATAGGAACTTGAGTCAATCTCGTCTTTAACTCCTCAAAAACATTTTCCTGTTCCAGACCCCATACAAACTTCACGTCCTTACGGGTCAACTTGGTCAATGGTGAGGCTATCTTGGAAAAGTCTTGGATGAACCTCCTGTAGTAGCCCGCCAAACCCAAGAAACTGCGGATCTCGGATGGTGTCTTTGGAGACTTCCATTGCATCAGCGCCTCAACCTTTGCCAGGTCTACCATGATCCCTTCGGAATTTACCACATGACCCAAAAACTGAACTTCACGCAACCAGAAAGCACACTTGGAGAACTTAGTGTATAGCTTCTCTCTTCTGAGTGTCTCCAATACTTCACGAATGTGACCGGCATGTTCTTCTTTGCTCTTCGAATAAATCAGAATATCATCTATAAACACAATCATTGATTTATCCAACATCGCCCGACACACCCGGTTCATCAAATCCATAAAGGCAGCTGGGGCGTTAGTTAGACCAAAGGACATAACGAGAAACTCGTAGTGTCTGTGACGTGTGCGAAAAGCTTTTTTAAGGATATCTTGCTCCTTCACATTCAATTGATGGTAGCTTGATCGGAGGTCTATCCTCAAGAACCAACTGCCACCTTGGAGCTGATCAAACAAGTCATCTATTCTCGGTAGCGGATATCGGTTCTTCACCGTCAACTTGTTCAACTCATGGTAGTCAATGCACATCCTCATACTACTGTCCTTCTTCTTTACAAACAAGACCAGATCACCCCAGGGAGAGATACTCGGTCGGATGAAACCCTTGTCCATCAATTCTTGTAACTGAACCACTAGTTCCTTCATTTCCGATGGAGCTAATTGATACGGTGCTTTGGCAACAGGTTGAGCACCAGGTATCAAATCGATCTGAAACTCGATCTCGTGGTCCGGTGGCACACCTGGTAAATCTTCTGGGAACACGTTTGGAAAGTCACATACAACTGGGACGTCGACTAATTGTGGTACTGACGCATCCACATCCTTCACGTAAACCAGGTAGGCCCTACCCCCGTTTCATGCACTTCTCGACCACCATCATCGAAATCACCTTCGAAACCGTAGCAACTCGATCACCATAGACAGTCACCAAACTCCCATCAGGCGTTGTCAGTCGGATCATCTTCTTGTGACACATAATATTTGCCTCATAGGCTGCTAACCAATCCATCCCTAGAACTACATCAAATCCACCTAGGGGCATCACAAATAGTTTAGCAGAGAACCTATGGCCTTCCAGTTCTATGTTATAATCCACTATCAAATTGGAAATCCTGGTAGACTTACCAATGGTAGTTTCTACATCGAAGGGCTCATCAATGCTTCTACTACTAACGGGCAACTTAGCACAGAAAGTAGCAGAAATGAAACTCCTACTAGCACCAAAATCAAATAACACAGAGTCACAAGTTTGGTTTACTAGGAACATACCTGAAAACTCAAGAATCAAAAAAACACATAAGAATCGGTTCTGAAGCTGAAAACTCAGCTGAAACTGAACAAAACACACAAAAACTCACCTTCAAGCCGAATCTTCTTCTTCTTCTCTCTAGAACCGATGGAAATTCTGCTTTTCTTATTTCTAGCAGTCGAAGTAGTTGGTGAAGCAGTGTAGTGGGCAGCCATGCCCACTTTAAACATAAAATAATAATGTTTTGTCCTTTTGTACACTTTAGCCCCTCCACTTATGCAACTTCTCTTTTTGTCTTTATTCTTTTCTTAATAAATTTTTGGGTGTTACAAAGTATCCTTCTTCATCACCATTACAACATAGGTAGATGAGTTGGATACTGCTAACTCAGGATGAGCAGCATTCACTATTAGCTGAATAAATCTCGGGTACATCACAAACTTCTTACCCACTATAGCAATCACATTATTCTGTAACTCAGCAAAGATTGCCTTGGATATGCTGAAAGGGAGTTCATCAACTAAAGAAATCAGCAGGGATCCAAACACCACACTTAGACTATCCATGCTAGCCTTTAGATTGCTAAGGCAATGGATAACTACATGAAATAAGTACTTCCAAAATGGTGGAAGATACTTTTTCTCAAGAGATGGATGTCTATTATCATATCCCATCCTCTTGAGGCAGTCTCTTACTACATCATCATCTATCTTCACTTGTGAGCTGGGTTGATCTTCAAGCAATAACACACTGTTGATCACTTCAGTTGTGACAACAACCCTCTTCCCTTTCACAGTTGGAGAAATATAGGGTTCACCATCCTGATCAATCTCATTAACTGCTGTCTCCCAAAACTGATTGATTACATCAGTGAAAATAGTGGGATTAGCCAAAATGGCATAATGAATCCGAGACGACTTCAACCCATCAATAAGTGATCTAAACAGGGCTTTGTCATCCGGTATATCTCCTAGATACGCCACAACATTATGGTTTTTATTAAAAACCAATGGACGTTCCATCTGAAACATAGAACAAACTTAATAAGAACAAAAATATTTCAAACATGAAACAAAAATTCAGATTAAAAACATAAATTCACACTTAGCAAAATTTTTGAAAAATGGAACTTCTCACTTGAAAACATTAGCTTCTCGCGGGAAAGCTTTAAGTTTCGGTCTTAACTTTTCGCGTGACAAGATAGGTTTTCGCTTGAAACTAACTTTGACTAAAAGTCAACTTCTCACGCGACAAGTCAAATCTCATGCGAATAGTTCTGTGCGAATTTGAAAGTTCTCGCGTCTGTTCAAGCTCAACCTACTTTTTGCATGCGAAAAGTCTGTGCGATTTCAGAATTTCAATTGTTCAGTTTTAGAGTGTTTCAATCATTAAAACTTGATTATTAGATGTCGCCTAAGTCATTTTAAAGGTTTAATATGTTTAATTTGTTCAATTTATTATGTATTCATCATATGAACTTTCGGTCAAGTAACAAACACATTCAAATCTGAACAAAATCATCTATATACCTTGTAAATAACTAATAAAACCCAATGTGAGGTAGATGGACACTATAATCAAAGTTTAATAGGTTTCTACACTTAGAATTTTGAGAAAGAAATTTCTGAAGTTTTCGTACGATTAGTGTGACTTTTCGCACAACTGTTGCACTTAAAGTACTTTGACTTCTCGTGCGAGAAGTCAGAGTTCTCACATCTGAGACTTTTCACACCTGTTGAATCTTTCGCATTTGTTTTGAACTTCTCGCATTAGATGAAGTTTTCACATGCGACAAGTTCAATTTTTTTTTAAAATTTTCAACTTTTTATTTTTCAATTTTTTTTTTCAAAAATTTAATTATTCTTAAAGCCATTTGATTTGTTATGAAAATGATTATGTTTAACTAAGTGTTTACAATTATTCTAACACCCTTAATTTTGTAAAAGATATAAAATTGAAACAAGTAGAAAAACATATGTAAACAAACAATATTGACTAACTAATTATTTACTTAACTATTTTCAAGTACAGGATCATATTTCTTAGAAATCGATCATTACTATCATCCAGCTTTATTATAAATGGAACTGGTTATGTTGATTGTCAATATATTATGTTCAGTTTAAACTTAGACTTCAAGTTTACTTAGACACATAAGCTGTGATATTTATCATTTTTGACTAAATTATATGTCTTCAGTGTATCCCATAATCAAAATCCTATAGAACCTTATCCAACTTCAAGACACTTTCGAGATTTCAAGTCACACCAACTTGACTTAAACCTTTCACTTCTGATCATAACTAGCTTGAGAAATGTTTTTAAACACAAAATATTAACAAGTTTTAGGACTTATTAACAGCCAGTCGGACTTATGTTTTTGCCCTCGCAAGACGTTTAGGACTTACATACCAAGTCGGACTTATATGCCCCATCTTTTGATTTTGCCTCCTGTGTCAGAACATATTCTAAAAAAAAATATTTATCATATAGTATGTATGTCTATGACATATCTTTTATTAATGTGTTTATTGGCATCTTTTATTCCTATATGGCCTTTTGGTTTCTTTATGCTCCTTTTGTTTGTTTTTCTCTTTTGTATTTTGTTTTCATTTGTATATCTATTTTTTATTTTGATTTTTACATATATATACAATATCTGAAAGAAACTGGATCAGAAAATAACTGGCTTGAGTATGGTCAGACTATAACTCTCAGTCTGTTTTAGCATGGAATCAGAGTTACTAAATAAAAAATAACTCCCCCTAAGAACAAAATCTTTTTAAGTATTTTCAAATTGTCTCCCCCTAAAATTGTGATTATCTAAATAAAAAATAACAATTTTAAACAAAAATAAAGAAAAATATTTTGTAAAGGGTGTAAGAATAAGCGTTAACCAAAGTTAATCATGCCCAAAGATTTAACTAAAAAGTCAAATCTGGAATGATCAAACGCCTTAGTAAACAAATCGGCAATGTTGTCATCTGTGGAAATTGATTCCAAATGGATAAGTTTGCGTTCAAAGCAGTCACGAATGAAATGCATGCAGATGTCATTGTGTTTATCTTTGAATGCTGAATTGGATTCTTCACAATGTTTAAAACTCAGTATTATAACAAAAGATTTTAGTATCATAAATGTTTAGGCCATAATCAAGGAGTTATAGTTGAATCCAAACGATTTATGAACAACAACTTGATGCAGCCACATATTCAGCCTGACAGGATCAGTGATCTAAGTTTGATCAATTAGAGTTGAATCGCAACGGAATTAGAACAAGAATTAGACAAATATAGCAAGAACACAATAGATTATTCAATGGAACAGTACACGGTTATAGAGAAAGAGGGTTTTCTGCAAAAGGGATAATATCATTCATGCACAAATGCTTCGGTATATCAGCCGCTAAGCTGCGCACAGCCGCTAAGCTTCGCAGGTTACAATTAGGTCAACATTCCTTATATAAAGGAATGTGACGTCTGCTGATGTCACTTGATAGTGACATTTAACAGAATTATTACAAACAACTGAAAGTAAGCAAACTACTGAGAATGTTCACAACAACTGAGAACATCTCAGAGTATGCTAAGTACAAGATGAAACTAAAACTACTAAAACTACAAGTACTGATTACAAGAAACATAAAACTACTGATTACAAAAGAACTGAAAGGAAAATATAACTACTGAAAGGAAACCATCACAACTACTGAAGAGGTCTTCTTCAGCTGTTGTGACAACATCTGAAACTTGGTCTTCAGTCTTTGTCTTCAGCTTTTGTCTTCAGACTTTGTCTTCAGTTCTTTAGCTTCAGACTTTGTCTTCAGCTTTTTCACTTCAGACTTTGTCTTCCGCTCTTTCACTTCAGACTTTGTCTTCAGACCTTGTTATCAGTTGATGTCTTCAGCTGTTGCAGACACTTCAGTTGTTGTAATGTCTGTGGGACTTAAAGGTTTTTCTGATCAGGCTCATTGGTTCTTTTGGTCCAACAAACTCCCCCTGAACCAATGCAGCCAAAACCTTTAAGCTTATTGAGGTCCCACTTATTCTTGGCAGAAATACTCTCTTGATCAGCTTCAGAGATATCAGAAAAGCACAGGTCAGGGAACAGGTTTCAGTAGATGTGAATGTCAAAGGATGGAAGGGAACTCTGTCTTGGGGAACTGGACACAGAGTTGTTATCCCAACCATGAAACCTACTTGCCATTGATGAGTCTATAAGACTCTCTGATGTAGGCCTCAAGGAGAACAACTTGTTCCTCCTTAGTGAGTTCTTCTGCTTCTCCTTCGAAGAAAAACTCTGGGCCATAGTACTCTGATAGGTACTTTACTGTCTTTCCATTTTTCAACTCAACAGTTGTTATCTCTCTGTAAGCAAATTCATCTGGGTGAGTCCCTTCTAATAACAACTGGAGTTCATTTTTCTTGATCTCTTCAAGCCTCTTGTATAACAACCCCTTCTTGACCATTTTGTTCTCCATTAGAGTTTGAGGGGTCATCTTTGACTTGTAGGCTTTCTTGAAGTCTTCAAGTATCTCCCAGGGTGAGACTACAATGGCCAACACAATAACAGCATCTATGGTCTTTCTCACTTGGCCATTGTATCTACTTGGTATGGATTTCTTATGAATTCTAGAACTAACCCTGGGGTCTGGCCAAATCCTTACTCTCTCTTTTGATATTGAAAGGTATGCCTGAGAGCATACAGCCTTTGAGCGTGTTTCTTCATGGCTTGTATAGATGATGACTGAGGAAACTCTTTGTCAACCATCTTCAAAAGTTGCTCATCGTGCTGTTTCTGCTGTTCTTCTTCTTCAATCTTAACTTTCACCATTTGCCTCTGAAAGTCTGGTGTGATCATTTGTTGACTTCTGGGCTCAGGTATTTTTAGAATAGCAGAGATTGGCAGACTGTCTTCTTCATCATCATCTTCTTCTTCTTCTTCCATCCTCAACACCCTTCTCCTCCTTCTGGGTGCATCATTGGATGTGGTTTGAGGTGGTTTTTAGGGTAAGGGAGTTGGTTTTGAGGGTTGATTGGTTTAAGTTTAGGTTTAGGGATTGGTTTGGAGAGTTGTGGGGTTGGTTGTTTTTGAGTGGGAGTTTGGGAAGGCTGATCTAGCATTTTTGTGGTAAGTTTGGCTTTGGAAAGCTTGGCCATATCAGTTCTCTTCCCAGCACCTGCTTCATCTAAGGCTTCGATAATCAACCCCTTATTGAATGCTTCAGAAGCACAGATTCTGGTGGTTATTGCCAGAATACTATCTCTGGTCCATGATTTAATCTCAATTAATGATCTTCCCAAGTATTTTGCAATAAACCTGATCATTATCTCCAACCTCTCCCTTTCCATCACACTGTAACTGGCCCATCTCTCTTGTATCTCTTTAATCTCCAGCCTTCTGATCTCAGTGTCTAATGTAGCTGTATCAAAGCCCTGTCTGAAGAGTTGGTCTATTATTCTTTCCATTGATCTGCTGTGAGCTTCATCAGCTTCTTTAACCAGATCTTCCAATGATTTCTCTTCATCAGGCTTTTGAGTTTCAACACTTTTCTTTCTCTTGTATGTGATCAGCTGTTTTTCCTTTTCTAACTCCTTTTCTTTCTCTTGTTGTTTCTCATCTTCCACTCTCTTTCTCTTTCTTTCTTTCACTGCCTTAGACTCCCCCTTTTTGGGTGCATTGGGTTCAGGGGTTTGAATGGCAGAAAGCTTCTTTTGCACAGCATCATCAACAAGTGTTTGTAGATTTGAGGAGATCCTCTCATCAATGGCTTTATGCACAATCTCATTGATGATGGGAGTGATGAGAGGTAAGGAATGTTGAAAGGTAGCAACCATCTGCTCAGAGGGGTTCTGTCCCTGAGAGGTGGTGCCAAAAGCAGTGGCTGGTGGCTCAGTTGAGTGTAGTGGCTGAGTGTTTGGTGAACCTTCAGATGAAGGTGCCATCTGTGGGTTTATTGGGGCAGATGGACTTTGATCCTGGACATTTTGGCAAGCAGTTCTTTGAGTCTGCTCACCTCAGCCTCAAGGATTGTGTTATGGGCTAAGACATCGAAGAAAAAGCCCAGGTCATCATCAGTCTTTGCTGAATCACCTGACCTCCTGATTGAATCAGGATGTACATGCCCTGAGTGTAGATCAGTTGTAGCATGTGCCCCTTGTTCTTGGTTCTGGGGACTTCCTGCCTCAGGACTGAGTCCTTCATCGGCAGTTGCCTCTGGTGAGGTCTTAGAGATGTTACCAATGCATCCTGTTCATTTGCTGAATCAGTAGAAGTGGCAGCCTCACCAGATGTTCTAACCTCCTCCTCTACATGGGGAGATTGAACATTATAACCCCTGTGCTGTGGGTTATCAGCAGCATTTTGGTCCTCTTCCTCAGCTGTTGAGGTTCTCCCCATTGTAATTGGTTTCTGGGGAGGAGGAGAGGAATGCAGCTGACTCAGCACTTGTGCAACTATAATGGTTGGGCTTTGAGGGGCGGTTGCATTTGGAGATAGGTTTGAAGCAGATTGCACCCGGGGTGACTGGTGCTCTTCAATGGTAACCTTCTCAATTGAGATAGGTTCCAGCATTGTGGTATCCCCAATTATGGTTGCATCAGGATCCTGTTGAGAGGATGCCTGAGCGGCTAGGGCTGGTGGAGTCTTTGACACTACTGGGGGGTTAGAACCAGTAAGTGTTTCCTGTATTGGTAGTACAGGGGCATCCTCAGGGGACTCATCTCCCTGAGTAGCCTTTTTGGGCTTTTTGGTGTTGGGTTTGGTGGGGACTTTGGATCTGGAAGTGGAGGCTGTGGGTTCCCGCTGCTTGGGTTTTAGCAGCGGGCAGCCCCTTTCATTGTAGGGTCAGAGTTGTGCCTGGAGTATACTTCAGGCAATACAGCCGGAGCAGGGACTCCAAGGCCAACAAGGCCGTCTGATTTTAGCTGATTTAAAATTATGGCCATGAGAAACCTGGGATATAATATCCATCTGTTTGCCACAGGTTTCAAAGCCAGATCCTTTAGTTCCATGAAAACTATCTCAGAAAAATTTAGATTTTGTCGTTCAAAGATAGAGTATAATACCTGTTGCCATCGGGAGGACATCTGATCCCATGAGGAGGTTTTTGATGCAAGGCAGACATTCACCATGTGGAATATAAGACGTTCAGCATCATGGAAGTGCTTCTTCAGAATGGTGGTAGCACTTAAGTCTCCTTCATACCCGTTATTGATGAAAGACATATCAGTTGTGCCTTTCGGGTATTCTGTGACACAGGTGGCATCATGTAGATTTAGGGTTTGTCGAATGATGTCTGGAGTGATGACCACCTGTTTCTGGTTAACCAACGACTGGAGAGTGATTTGGCTATCATTCTCACCAGTTTGCACAGAGACGTTGGTCCAGAATTGGCTTAGGGAATCGGGGTATATGGTAGGATTCAGAAGAAAAGCGGTTCGGTACTGGGAATCTACCATAAGATCGATGGCATTATCAAATTTGTTCCAAAAGGCCGATTTCGAGAGGTAGGCAACACAGTTGTGTCTGGGTTTGAGTTTCATGGTCGCCATTGTTGAGAGAGTGAAGGACATAAAACGGCTAATGAAACGTTTGAAAGTAGGTTTAGGTATTTATAGGGTAAGAAAAGGCTGATATAAAACGACTGAAAGTGTTGGTGCTGTCATCAGTTGTTTGAAAACAACTGAAGACCTGGTTTTAACTTTCAGAAGTTGTAACAACTGAAGACTTGGTATTAGTCATCAGTAGTTGTGAAACTACTGAAGACATGGTTTTGGCTTCAGGTGTTGTAAACAACTGAAGATTTGGTGTTAGTCATCAGTAGTTGTAAAACTACTGAAGACATGGTTTTGGCTTCAGTTGTATGAAGTGAAACAGCAGTTGTAGAAACAACTGAAGAGAAAAGTTTCTCATCAGCTGTTGTCGTCAATTCTTAGCTCATCAGCTGTTTCATTCTGACCTCAACACTTATCAGACTTTTTGTCTGATTTTCAGACGTTTCATTGTCATCAGTACTTATCTGTTATATGACATCAGTAGTTGTAACTACATCAGTAGTTGTAACCACATCAGTTCTTTTCAACAGATAGAGTACTTCAGTACTTTTAAGTAATTTAGTCTTCAGTAGTTATGAAAACTACTGAGGATAAAAGAACTTATCAGTACTTATTTGTGACAATAGTATACGAATGCTCATCAGTACTTGTTGACTGAGATCATCAGTAGTTGTCACTTATTCTAGCTGCAGCATACCAAGCCTTAACACTAGGTTTTGGAAAGTTGAACTGTCCAAAGGCTTAGTAAATATGTCTGCAAGCTCATCAGCACTAGGAACAAACTTTGGATCAATCAGACCTTTTTCAAAACAATCCCTAATAAAATGGTGTCTGATCTCAATATGTTTGGTCCTAGAGTGCTGGACTGGATTCTTGACAATACAAAGAGCTGAAGCACTATCCATTAGTAATGGAGTCTTAGTCTCTGTAATGCCATAATCCAATAATTGATTCTGAAGCCAGAGTACCTGAGATGTACAACTTGCAGCAGCAATGTACTCGGCTTCAGCAGTGGATGTAGCAACAGATGTTTGTTTCTTACTCTGCCAAGAAACCAAACAGTTGCCTAGGAATTGACATCCACCAGAAGTTGATTTTCTAGTTATTTACACCCTGCATAGTCACTATCAGAAAAAGCAACTAATTTGCAAGAGTGCCCAGTGGAATACCAAAGACCTAGAGATTGAGTACCTTGCAGATATCTAAAGATCCTCTTGACTGCAATCAAATGAGACTCTTTAGGAGCAGCCTGAAATCTAGCACAAACACAAGTTGCAAACATAATATCTGGTCTAGAAGCTGTTAAGTACATCAAGGACCCAATCATACATCTGTAAAGTGTTTCATCAACAGCTTTACCTTTCTGATCTGCATCCAGTTGTGTGGTGCTGCACATGGGAGTAGAACAGGGCTTACAGTTTTGTAAATCAAACTTTTCCAAAAGACTCTTTGTGTATTTTGACTGATGAATGAAAGTTCCATCAGCCTTTTGTTTGATTTGCAAACCTAGAAAGAACTGTAATTCTCCCATGGCACTCATTTCGAATTTTTGTTGCATCAACTTTGTAAATGCATCACACAACTGTGGATCAGAGGATGCAAAAATAATATCATCAACATAAATTTGAACAAGGAGCTTATGCTGACCCACTTTCTTAATGAACAAAGTTTTATCTATGGAGCCTCTAGTGAAATTATTCTGAAGAAGAAAATTTGACAGTGTTTCATACCAGGCTCTAGGAGCTTGTTTCAACCCATAAAGAGCCTTATCAAGTTTATACACCCAATCAGGATGTTTATTATCCTCAAAACCTGGTGGTTGACACACATAAACCTCTTCTTTTATTTTACCATATAAAAATGCACTTTTGACATCCATTTGAAAAACTTTAAGATTGTGGAATGCAGCATAGGCTAAGAACAATCTAATTGCCTCCAGTCTGGCTACAGGGGCAAAGGTTTCATCATAATCAATACCTTCTTCTTGTGAAAACCCCTGGACAACCAGTCTGGCCTTGTTCTTGACAATTTGCCCATTTTCATCTGTTTTATTCCTAAACACCCATTTAGTGCCTATTGCACACTTACCTGGGGGTAGAGGAACCAGTTCCCACACTTGCTGCTTTTTGAACTGAAGAAGCTCAAGCTGCATGGCATCAACCCATCCATTGTCTCTTAATGCAATATGATAGTTCTTTGGCTCTTGCTGACTGATGAAGAGAGCATAGAAGCAGAAGTTGGACAATTGACTTCTAGTTGAGACACCAGCATTGATATCACCAATGATTTGAGACATTGGGTGATTCTTCAGCTCTTGGTACACTATGAGATCTGTGCAAGTGTTTGTAGCACGCTCAGCAGCAACAGATGTTGATCCAGATTCTTGAAACCAAGTATTAGATGGCAAGTCAAATGAAGTAGAGGATTCAGAAATCTCATCAGCATTTGTTGTGGATGGTGCTACTGAAGCTACAGGAACATCAAGTTTAGTAGACTCAGGCAGTTGATCACTAAACTTGAATAGGTGAGTACTGGGATCATCATCAACATCAGTACCACCAGATGGATGACTAGCTGCAGAAGGTGATGAATTCACATGATCTGCAACAGCTGGAGGCTGATAAGGAACATATTGCAGTATGTCCAGATCAAACAACTCCACAGGGTTTTGTGGGATTTTGTCCTTAGGAGATTCATTGAACTTCACATGCAAGGTTTCTTCAACCATCTTTGTTCTGCAGTTGAACACTCTGTAAGCCTTGCAAGTGGATGAATACCCAACAAAATACCCTGCATCCACCTTAGAATCAAACTTTTGGAGTTGATCCTTTGTGTTGAGAATGTAACAAGGACACCCAAATGCTCTGAAGAATGAAATTAGAGGAGCCAAATGATGTAGAACTTCATAAGGAGTCTTCATCAACCTCTGATTCACTAAAGCTCTATTTTGCACATAGCATGCTGTGTTGACAGCTTCAGCCCAAAAGGTCAGTGGCAAACCAGAGTCAGCCAACATGGACCTTGCAGCTTCAATTAGGGTCCTGTTCTTTCTCTCCACTACTCCATTTTGTTCTGGAGTCCTTGGGATGCTATACTGCCTCTTGATTCCTTTTGAAAGGTAGAAATCATCAAGTGTATGGTTTCTAAATTCAGTTCCATTATCACTTCTTATACACTTGACTGATAGGGAATACTGCTTCTCAACATACAACACAAAGTTAATAATTGTCTGAGCAGCCTCATCCTTTGAATGCAAGAAGAAGGTCCATACAAATCTGGAGTAATCATCCACAATTACCAGACAGTATTTCTTCTTTGCCATGCTCATTACTCTCACAGGACCAAAGAGATCCATGTGCAGTAATTGCAAGCAGGCAGTGGACTTTGGTTCTTCTATAGGAGGGAATGAAACTTTGTGTTGTTTTCCTTTTAAACAAGCAGTGCAGGTTTCATCACAGTGGAACTCCTTTATTGGTAGACCTCTCACTAAACTATTATGGATCAGCTGATTCATGTTTTTGAGATTAACATGACCCAGCCTTCTATGCCACAGTTTAGATTCCTGAGGAGAGGCCTTGGAGAACAGGCAAGGATGACCTTTTAAATCAATCTTCTTTGACAAATCCAAGGCATATACTCTTCCTATCCTGTTGGCCTTCAGGAGAGTATGTTCATCCAATACCTTGTCAATCAGCCTCAGAACTTTGGAAGACAGGATCCGGCAGTTCTGGCTTGTGAAAAGTGCAACATGCCCTTTATCACACATCTGACTGACACTCAGTAGATTATACTTGAGATTCTCCACATGGTTAACATCATCAAATCTGATTTCTCCATTTGACACAAATCCTTTCCCGATGATGTAACCCTTAGCATCATTTCCAAATGAGACAAATCCCTTCTTTCCTTGAGAGTAGTCATTAAAAAGAGAACTGCTCCCAGTCATATGCATAGATCCTCCACTGTCTACATACCAGATGCTTCTTTGGCATGCTGAAGAACCCTGCATTTATCATAAGAAACTAGTTAGCTTTAGAGACCCAAACCTTTTTGGTTTTGGGTCTGTTTTCATCAACAGATTTAACCATAACTTGTTTCTCATGATTAACAGCTGATGAAGGTGGAGATGGTGCTGAAATGGATTTCTTAGATTTGGGCTTGGATTTCCTTTTCAGTGGTTTGATCACAGGTGCATCTAGTTGGTTAACTCTCCCCTACAAATGCTGAACCATCATAACAAGTTGTGTCTGATTTGTTGCTAAAGCCTTCAGCTCATTTGACACATCAGTACTTGTTTTTGATGAGTTCCTGTGACCCACCATTTCCTCCTTCTTGAAATTCACAGACTTAGTCTGATGTTTATCATGAGGAACACTATCAGCTGTTTTCTGATAAACCCAATCCTTCTTTTTGGATTTTGGTGAGGCCTTGGGTTTATCAGTTTGAGATGACTGTGGTACAAACTTGGTCTCAAACTCATTTTTCATTTTATTAATCTCTTCTTTAATGAGCTTATCTATGTTGAGTTTGGAACCCTTTTGTACCAGCATTCATCAGATAGATGATTGAATTTACCACATATTTCACATGGCTTATTCTTCATCTTGGATTGATCAACTGCTGAAGTGGAAACTACTAAAGGTGTGATCTTCAGTACTTTCCTCCTTTCAGTACTTGTGTTAAGTACTGAAGGATCGGTAACAACTGAAGACTTATTCTTCAGCTGTTCTCTATCCGTCCTGAAAGACCGTATGATAGATTCCTCAGCAATTGTTAATCCTTTTATTTCAGCAGATTTGAAATGCTTTTCAGATGTTGTGACTTGCCCTTCAGTACTTGGAGTACTTTGAGGGACAACATCTGAATTGCTCAGCTTCATGTGTTTATCAGCATTTAAACCATCAGGCAATTGATTTGCTGAGATCTTAACACTGACTTCATCCTCTAATTTTGTATTATCATTTAAGGATGAATCACATGATGATGTAGTTTGGAAATTACTTTCACCTTCAGATTTTACTATTGATTTTGAAGTAAAATCAGTAGGTGGTGCAGTATGATTGTAACCTATTCCAAACTTCACATTTGAAGCTGTTTGCTTGCTGAGAAGCATTTCAAATCCCTTGCAGGATGTTACCCAGCGGTCACAATCAACTTGGGTAGCTGCAAGTGTCTCTTTGAGACTTCTGTGGTTCTCAAGTATGACCTCTACCTTAGCCTTTTCATCATTAAGTTGGCATTTAAGCTTGTAAATCTCATCATCTTTGTCATTAAGAGCAGACTCATACTCAGCTTTTATTTTGGAAATAGTTTTCTCAAGCTCAAGATTTTGATTGATTAAAGCTACATTTGCCTCTCTAATAGAGACAAAGGCAGCTATGCATGATTCAGAACATAACTTGGCTTTAGCCTCAGAAGATACCTGGGTTACCTGTGAAGATGATGCATTGGAGCAGGAACCCTCAGTAGACTCCAGGGCCATGAGAGCAAGATTCCCAAAAGGATGTTCACCACCATGTTGACCAGCACCAGCAAATAATTGCTCATTGAAACCAGAAAGATCATCTGGTAAGCTGCTCCAGTCAACAACTCCTGGTATGAAGAAGCTGTGATGAGGTTGAGATTGTGATGGAGATGGTTGAGGCTCACTCCTAACCAGCATCGAAGGCTTGGTTGAGGAGCCAGTATTGTGAGTGTCATTAGATGGAGTAGTCATTCTCAGATTCAAACCAATTCAATCAAGTTTCAACATATTTAGCACAAAAACACAACAAAATCAGTATGAACCAAGAAGAAACTCAAATTGAATAACCAGAAGCAGCAGAAGATCAATCTCTATAACCAGTTCTTGCAAATATGCTAATTCGATCAAACATTAGATATCGAAATAGCAGTTTCAATGATCAATTGTTAAACCGATCAATGATTAACCTGCTCTGATACCATTTGACAGGATCAGTGATCTAAGTTTGATCAATTTGAGTTGAATCGCAGCGGAATTAGAACAAGAATTAGACAAATATAGCAAGAACACAATAGATTATTCAATGGAACAGTACACGGTTATAGAGAAAGAGGGTTTTCTGCAAAAGGGATAATATCATTCATGCACAAATGCTTCGGTATATCGGCCGCTAAGCTGCGCACAGCCGCTAAGCTTCGCAGGTTACAATTAGGTCAACATTCCTTATATAAAGGAATGTGACGTCTGCTGATGTCACTTGATAGTGACATTTAACAGAATTATTACAAACAACTGAAAGTAAGCAAACTACTGAGAATGTTCACAACAACTGAGAACATCTCAGAGTATGCTAAGTACAAGATGAAACTAAAACTACTGAAACTACAAGTACTGATTACAAGAAACATAAAACTACTGATTACAAAAGAACTGAAAGGAAAATATAACTACTGAAAGGAAACCATCACAACTACTGAAGAGGTCTTCTTCAGCTGTTGTGACAACATCTGAAACTTGGTCTTCAGTCTTTGTCTTCAGACTTTGTCTTTAGACTTTGTCTTCAGTTCTTTAGCTTCAGACTTTGTCTTCAGCTTTTTCACTTCAGACTTTGTCTTCCGCTCTTTCACTTCAGACTTTGTCTTCAGACCTTGTTATCAGTTGATGTCTTCAGCTGTTGCAGACCACTTCAGTTGTTGTAATGTCTGTGGGACTTAAAGGTTTTTCTGATCAGGCTCATTGGTTCTTTTGGTCCAACACAGCCTCTGCAGTGGATATGGATATTGTCTGCTATTTCTTGCATTGCCATGAAATCAACCTATTGCCAAGAAATTAACAACCTCCAGTAGTAGATTTCTTGTCCAAGTTATATCCTGTATAATCACTATTAGTATTAGCAAATAAATTGAAATCAGAATTTTTAGGATACCAAAGGCCGAGTGTTGGTGGACCCTTGAGATACTTACAAATCCTCTTGACAGCTTTCATGTGAGATTTCTTTGGATTACTTTGATAATGTGCACATTGACAAACAGGAAACATGATGTCCGGTCTGTTTGCAGTGAGGTACATCAGAGAGCCGATCATTGATCGATACATATGTTGATCAACATCTTCTCCAGTGAGATCTGGAGTCAATGTTAGACGAGAAGACATAGGAGTAGGAGCTGTCTTGGAGTCTTGGAATTTGTATTTGTCTAGGATACTGTGAATATACCTTCTTGATGTATTAGTATTCCCTTATCATCTTGTTTAACTTGAATGCCCAAGAAAAACGTCATTTCTCCAAGAGAACTCATCTCAAATTTCTTCTTCATGACTGCTTCAAATTCCTTGCACAAATCATAATTGGTAGATCCAAAGATAATATCATCGACATAAACTTAAACGAGAATAAGATCATAACCAGTCTTTCGTATGAATAAAGTTTGATCAATTGCACCTCGGGTATAACCATTTTCAAGCAAATGTTCAGTGAGAGTGGCATACCAAGCTCGAGGTGCTTGGTGTAAACCATAAAGTGCTTTGTCTAACTTGTAAACATAGTCAGGATAATCTGGAGCTTCAAAACCTGGTGGTTGATAGACATAGGTTTCTTCTTTCATTTCGTCATACAAGAAAGCAGTTTTGACATCCATTTGATATACTGTGAAGTTCTTGTATGAAGCATATGCCAGAAATAATCGTATAGCTTCTAGTCTTGCAACAGGAGCATATACTTCTTCATAATCAAGCCCTTCAATTTGATAGAATCCTTGAACAACAAGTCTTGCCTTGTTGCGGATAATCACATATTTTTCATTCGTCTTGTTCTTAAAAATCCATTTCATACCGAATGGCAATTTACCCTTTGGTATTTCACACAGATGCCATACATTCAGCTTTTTGAATTGCATCAGTTCGTTCTGCATGGCCTCTACCAAACTGTTTTCTTTTAATACCATTTCAACATTCTTCGGCACAACTTGTGATAGAAAACATGAATACAAACATGTATTTATCATTCCTGATTGATTTCGAGTTCAGACACCTTGTGATAATGGACCAATGATTGCATTCATTGGATGGTCTCTATGAATTCTCAACTGTGGAATAGCATCTTCAGAGATAACTTCATCTAAGTTAGACATGTGTTCAACTGGTTCTTCAGCAGTGCTCCCTCCTTCAGGTTGATAAACAATATCTTCATCTTGAATATCATTGTTGACAAAAAGATCTTCAAATGGTACTTGAATTGTATCAATTGGATTAACTTGAGTAGAAGAGGAACTCTGATCAGAAACTTATAGAGCTTGTTCAACAACTGGATCATCATGAGGTAGATCCATTTCAGAATAGAAGATGGAATAGCTGCAACACTTAAAGAAGAAGGTATATCTAAAGATATTTCTTTTTCTTGAGGAGTGATAGATCTAATATCATCAACAAGTATATCTGGAATTGAGGATGTCAAAGGTGGATTAGCAGTAGAAACAATAGATGGTTGATTAATTTTTTTAAATAAAGAAGCATAATCATAAACCCATGAAGGTGCAGATGTTTTCTTAGATTCGTGCCAATCAATATCAAATGACTAAATTATTTGTTTTGATCTTGTATTATAAACCTGATATGCTACTTTGTTGGTTGAATATCCAACAAAATAACATTCATCAGCTTTTTCATCAAATTTTGATTTAGACTCGGATGTGTTTAACAAAGTACAACAACATCCAAATGTTTTGAAGTATTTGACTTTGGGTTTCTGTTTGAAAAAGATTTCATAAGGGGTCAAATTTTGTTGTTTGTTGATTAACACATGATTCTGAACATAACATACAGTGTTAACAGCTTCAGCCCAAAAGAATGATGGTAATTTGGCTGCTGATAACATAGTTCTGACTGCTTCAGTTAAAGTTTTGTTTCTTCTTTCTGCAACTCTATTTTGTTGTGGAGTTCCTGCAGAAATAAATTTTCTTGCTATTCCTTTTGAATCACAAAATTCGTTCAATGTACGATTGCAAAATTCTATTCCATTATCACTGTGTATGCATTTGATTGTTTTGTCCGTCTGATTTTCCACGAGTGTCATGAATTTTATCAGCAAATAAGGTGTTACATCTTTGGCTGCTAAGAAGAAAACCCATGTAAATCTAGAAAAATCATCAGTAATAACTAAACAATATACATGACGTCCCAAACTCAAAACACTAACAGGACCAAATAACTTCATGTGTAATAATTGAAGAATAGAGTCAATTTTGGTATGAGCAATCGATTATGAGGAATTTTGTGTTGTTTGCCATTTGAACATGACATACAATGTTCAGTTAGTTGAAATTCTTTCAGAGGTAGGCCAACAACATGATTTCCTCTAACCAGTTTGTTTATAGTCTTAACATTTACATGTCCAAGACGACGATGCCATAACAAAGTATCACTTTCTGAGGCCTTAGATAACAAACACGATACAGTTACAAAAGAATGTGTACCATTCATGTCTAGTAAATACGTGTCGTTGTTTCTCGGAGTTCTTAATAAAATCCATTCATCAGGAATTACAAAGCCAGGTTTTAGAATAAGACATTCTTTATCAGTGAAATGTTTTGAATACTTTTTGTCACAAATTAGAGAGACACTAAGCAAATTATGTTTTAGTTCCTCTACAAAATTGACATCTTCAAAATTTAACACACCATTTGTCACTGTACCTTTCTTTGTAATTTTACCTCCTTTGTCTCCTGCAAAGTTAACATATCCTCTGTTGTATGGTTGTATGTTATTTAATAGAGATATATTACCGGTCATGTGTCTTGAACAACCATAATCTACATGCCAAACACTATTAATAGCTTGTCTTGGTTGTTCCTGCACATTTGAACAAATTTATTCATTTTTTGGAACCCAAACCATGGTTGACTTGAGCTCTTTGTTTTCATCTAAATATGATACATTTTGCAATATCATATCTCTTTTGTCATCGAAAACACATTTATCAACAACAATAGGCTCAGGGGATTTGTTTTTAACTTTCCATCTTTGAACTTGTTTGATTGGTGGTGTGGTGGAATTGTTATCATCAACTTGTACTGATTTTACTATTGACTTTTCTTTGTTTAAATCAGTATTGTTTTTAGCAAAAGAATTTGACTTATTTAAGTTTCTTTTCAAATTTGAATTTACAAAGAAATGTTTTCTATTGTTTGAAATTGAATTATGAAATCTCTATTTGCTTGTCAAATGATGTTGATGATGATAATTTCTAGCCTTGTGATTTGACTTTCCATACACATAACAATATATTTTATGATATGTATTTGACGCTTGTATGTTTTGCACGAACTGTTTTTGTTAGAGCTCTTAAAAGATTAACATTTATCTTTTGCGTTTTGTCATAGTATAGGGACTTAGTTTGTAAATATATGTTCCTTGTTTTTCTTTGATAGTATAAATAAGATAGTTTATGTATTGTGTAGGAACAAAGACAATGAAACAGTTAGAACAGACTGAACAACTGTAACTCACCCTTACACTTTGTATCCTAAGCATTTGCTATCAATGAAATCTATGTATTTTTGAAGTAATTGCTTGTGTTTGTTTACTTAGTGTTTGAATTGATCATTGCATTATGATATCATCATAGATCGATCCATTTGAACCTATCAAATGGTATCAGAGCTTTTGGTTCAGTGATTAGAGCTTATCGGCATTATTGAGCTCTTTGAATCACTTGAAATCTGTGTTGATTGCAATTTGATCGATTAATTTTTGTTTTCAGTTGTGTTTCATCCATAGAAACATGATTTGAATCACAATTTGGTGTTTAATCCATTCAGATCTGAGTATTGATCAGATTTGTATGCGAAAAGTTGTTCTTCATTTTCGGACTGTAATTCAATTAGAAAACAAATTTGTGGTTGTTGTTTGATCAAAATGTTGATTGAAGATTGCTAATTGATCTATTTACTACCTAATTGGAAGGTTTTAGATCATTTGAACAAGTTTTGAAGAATTTCATAAGATCTGAGTTTATTGAAGATGATAAATTAGGCGCTTGTGTTGTGAAAAACTGCTAAAATTTACTAAGTGTTCAGACGCCTTGCAACTGTTTAGGCGTTTTAGCACTGTTAAGGCGTTTTCAGAACAGGTGTTTTTCAACTATTGGGACGTATTGTGACTGTTTGGTCGTATTGAGACTTTGTTGAAGCTTAAGCAATTCTAGACATTTGAGAACTGTTTTGACATTTTTAACTCAGGCGTTTCTACACTGTCTGGGCGTTTGAGAACTGTTCGGACGCATCATCAGTCATGCCTTTCAGAATTCATCTAAGGCATTCCCTTAGACGTTTCTTGTTCAAAGTCAGGCGTTTCAGAAGTTTTTGGCGCATCAGTATTCAGACTTATCAGTAAACACTATGAAATTTTTCAAAAACTAAATATCCAAAAATATTTTCATTTCATAGTTTCTTTTTAAAATTTTAAAAACAAAAAAACAAGTCATTTTCATTAATTCAAAAATACAAAATAGTTAAGTCTAAAGATTCTGAGAACAGGGTTCCCAAGCTCAAAAATAGAGCTGATTTCAAAAATTGGTCTCTTAGATTGGAGCATCATCTAAACTCTATTGACACTGATTTGTGGAAGTCAATAAAGAAAGGACCACATATCCCAATTACATCCGATGGTCCTGACATAGGATTTGTTTATACAAAAGAGTCTCCAGAACCGTATCCTAAGGATGGTCTATAAGGTGATGACTTAAGGAAGGTTAAGAATGACATCAAAGCTTATTCATTAATGTGCAAGGGGTTACCATTGGAAGTCTTGACTAGACTTGAAGGTTATCAAACTGGTTACACCATGTACAGAGCTTTGTAGATCATTTGTGAAGGTGGTAAAGAGATACAATATCTCAAAAAGAAGAAACTCAAGAGACCATTGGAGTTATTTAAGCATCTTTCTGGTGAAACAATCAATCAAATGATGAACAGATTCATGCAATTAACTACTGAAATATCAACTGATGGTATCAAAAATGATCTCAAAGATCTAAATTAAAGACTTCTAAATGCTCTTCCATCTTCATGGAAATAGACAGTCACTCTGTTGAAGCATACTAAAAAGTTTCTGATGGATCTGGATCTTTTGATTGCCAAAATTGAATCAGTTGAAACTGATGAGAGCTCCATAAACAATGATAGAGCTGCATCAATGTCTCAGTATAAGTACATTACTTCGCTAGCTAACACAGTGGAGATCCAGAAGACGAGGGTGATTTTTCATTGGAGCTGGTTTCTTTACTGATTCTTCTTACACAAGTGCTCTTGTTTATACAACTCAACCTTAGTCTCCTCCTAAAACTCAAACTCCTAAACCTCAAACTGAGACTTCATCTTCTAATTCTGTTAAAACTAGCAAGTTAAAGATGTTATTAATATCTTGTTACAGGATGATGAGTCAAAATATGCTTTTATTGCTTTCATGGCAAGTTTTCATGCTTATCAAGGTAGCCATCTAACATAGTTAGATCTTGTTTTGCAGGATTTGTTTGAGATGGATCCTGATGATATGGAACAGATAGACTTGAATTGGCAGATGGTAATGATTGCTTACAGAACACAGAAACACTCATATGTTAACAGGAATAGTGCGAACAAAACTGTTGGCTTTGACAAATCAAAGTCAAGGCGTTTCAACTGCAATAGTTATGGTCATTTCTCAAGGGAATGTAAAGCTCCTAGAAATCAAGGTGGCAATGGTCAAGCAGGTTCTAGCAGTCAAAGATACCAACAGCAGTCTTAGAAGACTTTTCAAAAGCCTTATCAAAGTCTTCCCATCCCAGAACTTAAAGATAAACAAAATCATCTGAAGAGCCAAAGAAAGCTCTTGTTGTTAGCATCAAAGATGGCTATGACTGGAGTGCTTATGCTGAACAATTCACATCTAATCTAACATCTAGTTTAGCTCTTGTTGCTGAAGTTCAAAACGAAGTCTGGTTTGAAGAAAATGATCCTAAGGCAGATAGTGATTCTGAAAATGATGATGAAGATTATGATTGGAGTGACAAATCTGACCCAAAAGAGGATTCAGAAGAAATTGCACTCATGGCTCAGTCTGAACAGCCAAAAGTTGAGCATCCATCATCTGACTCTAAGACTTCTTCTTCAAGTTATCCTGAAATTCTTGTTGAAGTCAGAGAGAAAATGGGCACAAAAGCATGTTTTGATCAAGTTGAGCATTACTGAACATATTCATTTAAAATCTATGACAAACTTAAATAAGAAGAAGTAATGCACAACAAACTGAAAAATGATCACAAAGTCTCTGATGAAAAGATCTTATCTTTACAAACCTCATGGAATAAAACTCTAAAAGAACTTGAACTTGTTAAAAAACAACTTAAGGAGATGACTAAAAATTTAGAAGAAGAAAAAATAGCTCATGCTGCAACATAGGTGGATCTAGCTAAAGTTAAAAGTTCTAAAACAATTGTAGAACAGTTGGTAAGTGAGACGAAAGATAAAAACAAAACAGGTCTAGGTGTTACACATGAACTCATGCGAGAATCTATCACAAACACTTTACGAGAAAACTTTAACACACGTGATCACTCACCTGAAAAGAAAGCTAAGCTAAAAGCCTTTCAAAATAAGAAAAAGAATTCTGAAAGTGATGAAGAGAAAACTAATGTTGAGATATTTGAGGAACAAGATTCCGAAAAGATTAAAAATGGTAATCCAGTGAAAGTTAAATCTTACGAACCATGACCAAAGAATAAGAAAATGTTTGTTCCCAAAGAGTATGTTGTTGAAGAAGCCATTGTAAAGAATGACAAACAAAACCCAAAGAATAAAGAGAAGTAAAACAAGATAAAGTAACATCTAAAGATTCGTTTTCTTACGGATTAAACAATCCAGACTTCATCAAATGGCAGAAAGAACAAAAAGATAAAGAAAATGCAAAAGATTCTTCTACTGATGATGTTCAATCACAAAGCAAGCAGAGATCATCAAGATCAAGAAACCAGAGAAGGAGAAGGAAAAATGCTAAAGCTAAATCCTCTCATAATAAAAATCAAAACAATCAAAATCAAAGAACAAATCAATCTAATCAGTTTAAACCGGTGAAGTTTGTATCTGCGGGTACTTTTGATTTGAACACAATTCCAGAAATCAAATCAAATTCAAAGAACAAATCTAACTCTGATCTGAAAACAGGTTCAGGTCCAAAGTCTTCCGCTGTCAACAAAAGATTTATATCTAAGGTGTCTAGGAATGGTGTTAATGAACAAAAGTCAAAACCAAAATTTCAAAAGAACAAACTCTCAAATCAAAAACAACAGATTAACTTTGCAACTCCTAAATCAAAACAAGGATCAAATGTGGCTTCCACATTTAAGGTTAATCAGCAGTTGTTTAAATTTCAACAAAGATACTGTGAAATATGTGATATGTACAATCATAAGACTGATGAATGTTTCTTTAACAAGTATCATCATATTTGTGATATGAAAAATCATTCAATAGTTGATTGTTATTTCAACAAGTATTGTACCATTTGTGATGAAAGAATTCACAAAACAAAGAATTGCTACTTCCGAAGAAACTCGCCAAGGAATGGATATGTCAATCCACAATTTCAAAGAAATCAAAGTGTTGGTTTTCAAAGATTGACAAAACAACCTTCCTTATGAGATCTTTTTGAAGGATTGATTCTGATTGTGATGATTCTTATGCTTTGAAAACAAAGAATTATAATCAAGGAAAATTCATTCCACGATCTATGAGAATGAACAATGCAAAGTTTGGTAATCAAAATTTTTCTAAAAATGTTTCTTCTGATGGTTTGAATTACCTTGACGATGATCTTGAAAAACGTTACCATGCTTTACGGACTATGCCAATCAAAGATAATCAAAAATTTGTCAGAAACAGAATTGATAAATTTAAACAGCAAAAAAGGCTGATTTAAATAATCTTCATTTTAAACAGTTTACCATTGTTGATAAATTTGGCAAGCCCAAGACCATATCGGCTTGGGTTGATCACTCAACTTAAATCTCTTTGAAATGCAGGTACGCCAAAGAAGACCTATTAACAAGTGGTATGTTGATAGTGGGTGTAGCCAGCATATGACAGGCAACCACGCCTTGCTTCAAGATTTTAAGTTAAAAGATGGTACTCATGTAGCAATTGGAGGTGATGCGGGTGGTAAAATAACAGGCGAAGGAATAGTGTCCAATGGGATTATTAGCTTTGATAAAGTCAACTATTGTTCACAGTTGAACTTTAATCTTTTAAGTTTTTCCTAAATTTGTGACAAATCTTAACTTATTCTATTTGATGATTCTTTTTGTTATATTTTGAAGCCAGGTTTTCAGATAAGCAAAGAATGGGTAGTTGTTAAAGCTATACGAGATCAAGATGTATACAAATTAGATATGTCTCAAGTAGATTCATCTACAGAAACAACATGCCTAACTGCTCAAGCATCAAATGTCGAAATCCAGTTATGGCATAGACGTCTATGGCATTCCAATTTCAAGAACATGAACAAGCTTGTAGGAGGAGATCATGTAGTAGGTCTTCCAACAAAGAAGTTTGCTACAACAGATCACTGCTCAGCATGTTTAAGAACACATAATCCTCATAGCACACACACGTAATTCCTTTTTATTATCTTACATAAAACGATTACATAAAATCTTTACCTGCAGGCATGTAGCTACTAGGACTGGCATCCCTTCCCTTTTCTTGTCCCATTCTCAGTTTAAGTTTAGGTTTCTTTTAGAAAATATTTTACCCAATTCTCTTAAACTTTGGCTCTAATACCAACTTGTAAGGCCCCGTTCCCGAGACGCTTACGGTCGGTCAATCATTGCATAAAACATTTAAAACACATCATTTGCAGCGAAATTAAAACTTTTCATCGATAATTAAAAATGCGTCAATACATCATATCTTTAATTTACATCACAAAATTTGTACTAATACAATATTATCTCAAAATGTGGATGTTAGACTCAAAACATTCCCAGTAGCTTATGCATCCATTCCAACACCTCCTTAGCATCAAACGGTAACCTGCTAACTATTTTGCATACAAAAAGTCAGTGACGCTGAGTGAGTTCTAGTTTTCATAATAAAATACTTTACATTACGTTAAAAAATATACTTTACTTTCGTTCATGATCACACATCATACGTACATCTAGATAATAATTATTATCTTCATCATCGTTCATCATCATTCGTCTCTCACTTCTTTATGGATCCTGCCTCATGCTATATCCCCGACTCATGTTAAAAGCTGGTACTATGCCGGGATTTATAAATAAACCCCCGACTCATGCTAAAAAGCTGACACAGCACCAGGGTACGCGACAAGGATCTTATCTCAACTCATATGCTACACCCCTGACTCATGCTAAAAAACTGATACTGTGCCGTGGTTCGTAAATAAACCCCTACTCATGCCGAAGCTGACACAGTACCGGGGTCAGCAACAAAGATCTCATCGTTCATTACTTCCATTTTCGTCATTCGTTATCTTTCACTTTCATTACATAATACTTACTTATGTACTCATACACACCATGCCACGTAAAGGCACATAATAACAACAGCCACAAGCACATAACATCAACAGGCATATACCACCACAACACCTCATAACTTAACACTACATTATACTTTCCAAAATTCCAGAAAATCCTAAGTGCCCAAAGAAATGTGGATGAACATAAACCAATGCGGCTGAATGTTCAGCAAATACAGACAAGCAAATGCGGATGAAAGTCTCAGAAAATATTCTAAGTGCCCAAAGATACACGGGTGTACCAAAAGTGGATGAACATGTGCCCAATGAGGATGAACAAAGTCCAAAGCGTGCAACATGAAAAATTATCTAAATGTCCACAGCGGATGGCTAATGGTCCACAGCGGATGGCCAAGTCCATAGCGGATAGCCAAGATTTTATCAAGGGTCCACAGCGGACAAGCAAAGTCTACAGCGGACATGCAAAGTCCATAGCAGACAGCTAAATGCCTAAGTGTCCATAGCGGACACATTAATAATGTCCAAGTGTCCATAGCGGACAGTGAGTGTCCACAGCGAACGACCTGGACAACCTTCCTAAGTGTCCACAGCGGACATACGAGATCCATAGCGGACAACTTATTACACCTGCGATCCAACTTACTCAACTTCCAGTCTCCATATATCATTTTAGGCATATTCTTAGCTTAGATCTAACATGCTACACACTTAGAACATACTACACATCATGCACAACTTAGAAATCATCTAAAAACATACATCATCAGCACACAGTCGTACGTCATGTTAAAATTCATAGTTTGGTTTAGAAACCTTCTATCCAGTATGCATAACAACCCTAAACATGTTGAAAACCAATGAAAGAGGGGATCTAGAACTCACCTTGAATAGCTTTTGAGTAGAACACCTTAAACCCGAGAGCCCACTTGAATTTCCAGCACCTTAAAATCTTACCTTTAAGCAAATGTTCCTCCTTCTCTCTCTAGAAACCGATGACAGCTTCTTCTTCTCTTCTTGCAGCAAAAGCAGATGTGGGGAAACGGGGGTGTGGGCGGCCATCCCCAGCTTTTTGAACCCACTAGAGGCAAGTTTGCCACTTGCACACTTTAACCCCCTTTACTTTTGAAAAATGTTATATTTCCCCTTTTTCTCTTCTTTTCCTTTCCTTTTTATAAATTTTTGGGTGTTATAGTAAGCGATAAGGATCCCATCACATTTTGGTCAATCTCAAGGATTAAATCCCTATGCGCATTATCAAAGGTTAGCTAAACCGCACACAGTTGAGCAAACAACTACCTCGTTGAGTTGTGAACCTCTATCATTTTTCTTGCAAGACTTTCCTTCTTCATTCATTACGTTCCACTTTAATTAACTTCGTCTTTCTCTTTTATAAAGATAATACTTTACGTACAAGAGTATTAACACACCACGTAAAGTCATATAATAATACGTAATATAAAACATCAACCACAGCCCATAATCATACATAACATCAACAGGCATAAACCACCAAAACATTCCAGAACTTAACACTACATTCTACTTCCCAAGATTTCAGAAAAATCCTAAGTCCCCAAAGAAATGCGGATGAACAAGTCAAAATACAGATGAACAAAAACATCTGCGGAGGAACAAAACATCTGTGGATGAACAAAAACATCTGCGGATGAACAAAAATATCTACGAATGAACAAAAACATCTGCGGACGAACAAAACATCTGCGGATAAACAAAACATCTGCAGATGAACAAAAACATCTGCGGATGAACAACATCTACGGATGAACAAAAACATTAGCAGATGAACAAAAACAGCTACGGATGAACAAAAGACTTAGCTATTGAACATAAAACCAATGATGTTAAATGTTTAGCAAATGCGGATGAACTCCAACAAATGCGGATGAAGTCCAACAAATTCAGATGAAGTCCAACAAAGGCGGATGAATTCCAACAAATACGGATGAACAAAATGCAAATGTGGATGAACACAAACAAATGCAGATGAGCAAGTCATCTGCGAATGAACAAAAGGCATGCGAGGGCACATTTAACCAATACGATTGAACACTCAATAAGTGCGGATGTTCAAAACCAACCTGCAATGCAACTTACGCAATCTCTAGCCTCATATATCAATTCTAAACGTACCCTTAGCATGGATCTACTAGTTATACACTTAAAACATAATAAACATCCATTCAACATCACAGGAATCTTGTAAGACATTCAACTTCATAAACAGTCGTACTTTTTCATGGGAAATCATAGTTTGGTAAATAAACATCCTTTTTAGTATGTATAACAGCCCTAAACAAGTAGAAAACCAGTAAGAGAGGGGGGATCTAGAACTCACCTTAACAGCTTTAGAGGAAACTTCACAACCCGAGAATAAGCCTGGAGTTCTAGCACCTAAAACACATGAAAACGAGCGCTAAACACATGGAACTCGGTCCAGAAGCTCAAACCCAACAGAAACTAGGAAGAAAACACAGTAAAATCTTACCTTTTGAAGATTTCTTCCACTTTCTCTCACTAAAACCTGATGAGAGCTCTTTTCTCTCACTAACCGAAGGTCTGCAGGAGAGAAAGACAGGTTATGGGCAGCCATACTTCTTTTAAACCCTATAGTGAGTTAGTTTTGCCCTTGTACACTTTTAACCCCTTGCTTTCAAAATAACACCCTGTTTGCTCCTTTACTTTTCTTCTATTCTCTTTTTCTGAAATTTCTGGGTGTTACATGCTGAAAATGGTTAAGTGTTGGGCGTATCAACTTATGCTCATATTCCTGAATAGGTTCAGACTTTCCAATGTGGTTAGATGTTTAAAGGTGATCTTTACTCTAAGTGATAAGCGTTTCAACAAGTCTCATGCGCCTGAACAGTGCCCAAGCTTCTGAACAGTGCTCATGGGTTTGAAGATTTAGTGTGAAACTTAGCCTCATGTGCCTTCACAGTGCTCATGCGCCAAAGAATTTTTACACTTATATATATTCAACACTTGTAGTTTTCATTCACTCATTCACAAACTCAAACACTCTGATTCACTTATTCTCTCACCTGATACATTCATTCACTCAACATTCGATTGTTACCTGTTAATCCTTATGATATATAGGTATATTCAATGAATCTACACATCATGTTGATCTTAAAACATCTGATTTCATTACTTATTTCAAACTTTGATTGGGTGTTTGAACTCTATTGAGGCGTTCAAACCCTAGGTGGTCATAAATTTGAAATCTGTGATTTAAATGTGTTATGATAACTAAAATTGAACATCAAACGAGTGTTATAACATCTTTTCGAATAGCTTGTTAGAATCAAATCTCAATTTCATAAAAATGTGTTCTTGATGGTTTATTGTTCACCAGTCAGTTTTTAAGAACAACAAATGAATAGTCAGTTCATAATTTGTCATCTAAATTGTTGTGTTAATCATCAAAATTCATCTATTCAACTAATATTGAGAAGATTTTAATTGGTTTAGTGTGCTTTAAATCATTTGAACTGAAACTTGAATGTGCTCTGCTCTTGATAGAGTGTGTTCGACACTTAGAAAATTTAAGTGTAAAATGTGAGGTTTAAAATCTAAAATGTGCTAACTCAATTGAAATTCAATCAATTTTCATGTTTCATGGTTCATTAATTGATTTAATCATAAATTGTGTTGCATCAAAATTGTAACCGGTGCATACTCTGTTCATGTAATGGATTGTACAAAACACCTAGAAATTTTTTAAGAATTATTGGTTCAAAATTGATAACACACAATATGATTGATATCATTGTGATTAATATTTTGTTCTAGGCATACATATGGCAGATCTTAAATTTGAGCCAAAGCATAACGTAGCAGCCTTTCTTAATGAGAATGTTCGTGAACCTGTTGGTTAGAAGAAATGATAAGATTTCTATTGAGAACAAAGTATGTGTATGCCATGCATGCTCAACCAATTATATATGCTCGTCTCATCAAAAGATTTTAGAGTACTGCTGAAATTGCAAGAGATGATGAAGGAAGGAAAGTAGTCAGAGGTTTTATCACAAACTATCAAATGATTAAAGTCTATGAGCAGTCGATTAGAGAAGCTCTAAGATTTGGTGATAATAATCCTCAAGATTTGGCTGAACTTACTTTTAATGAGTGTAGAGACACATTTTTAGCCATAGGACATCCTTATCACTTTCCTAAGAAATAGTTTTTTAGAGCAAGAGTATATAACCACTGGAAACTCCTGTGTTATATCTTTCAACATGGAATGTCCAAGAGGAGTGAAGGATGGAACTCATTTCCTATGGACATTGCTTCTCCTATTGTAGCTATTGCCACAAACAGAAGGTTTAATATGGCAAAATAGATCATGAAGGGCTTAATTTTTAATCTGGAGAAAGGAATCAGAAACAAATACTTGATGTATCCTAGATTTCTACAGCTGATTATAAATGAAGAGTATCCTGATTTCCATGCTTATTGAGTAAGTAGAGAAAGATTAATTTTGGAGCACATGACTGAAACCGTATACAAAAGACTTGCTATCATGACTGGTGCTCAGAATGTTCAAATGTTTGATTACATGAGAGCAGTAGCAAGAGATGATATGAACATAGATGAAAATCATTTTCATTTGATTGATGATGAACTAATTGATCCAAATGATTTGATTTGAAGAAGTTCCTTAAGGACTTTCTAAGTCTGAAGCTAAGGATGATGATGAAAATGAAGATGATGATGAATCTAAAGATGAAGGAAGTTCTTCTTCAAATGATGATAGTGATGATGATAATGTTAGAGGTAATGAAGTTGAAGAAGTTAATAAAGATGTAGTTGTTACAAAAGTTGAAGAAGTTAATAATGTGAATGAAGATGTTCATAATGTCGATGATTCAATAGATGTGAATAAAGATAGTGATGAAGTCAATGAATAACAACAAATGGAGTGTGATATTAAAAATGTTGATGTATTTGATTCTATAGTACCAGATGAAGGTGAAAGATCAAATCAAGATGATACAGTCCTCACTAAGAAATTAAACACTGAGTAGATAATAGAAGCTTTGAAAGAAGGGAACATCAATCAGCTTAAGATGATTGAAAAGCCGAAAGATGAAAATAATCAATTAAAAGCAGAATCTTTAAAGAAAGACTTGAAGATTTTTGAGCTTGAAGAAGTTCAAGAGATGAATGTAAAGAACTCTGATGTTGTGCTTAGAGATTATGATTTGACGGAAGAAAAATACAAGAAGTTGAAAGAAGATTATGATAAGTTGAAAGAAGAACTTGAAATTATGAAATCACAAGAAAAAGACCATTTAACTTTAGAGAAAGAAGTTCTTCCTAAAGTTCAAACTACTGAAGCTGAAAAATTATTAGAGGTTGTGAAAGGAAAATGAAAGATATATGAATCTGATGTTCAAGTATTGGCAGAATCGTCATCCAACCCTCTTTCAAAGATGCAGAAAATTGTTTCTCAAACTCGTAAAGAGTTTAAATGACATTTTTGATTTTAGGTGTTGTTTAATTTTTATATGCTTGAATCTAATACGTTTTTCTTATGCAGTGAATGTAGGTCATCATTCTTTGCAGGAAAGTGCAGAAGCAGACATACAAGAGCAAATTGAAGCACTGGATGATTTAGATCCAGAGTTTTCAGATGCTTGGTATGATGAAGTATTGGAGGAAGAAGACGTTGCTGAAGCTGCATATTCTCCGGTTGAAGCTGTTACTGAAGATATCCCTTTGGACATTGATGGCAGATATAATTATCTGATCAAGAAGAAATACAATCGTTTATTTTTGGATGGTCTAACAGTTTCACAAATTAATGAAGAGTATGAGAAATGTCTTATAACAGAGTCAACAACTCCAGTTGATCCAGATGAAATAGTCATTAAACATGGAGAGTGGAATTCGATGCAAGAAAGGGCATTCTAGCATCTGAATTGCATCATCCTAATCCTGAAAATATGAAAACTGTTGAGCTTAGGCTGTAGCTACAATCAAGGAATTATCCAAGAAAAAGATTAAACAGATTGCAAACCGAGTCTCTAAGAAATTTGGTTAGAAGTTTTCAAGAGACAAAAAAGCAAAATAATAAAATGATCATGCTAGACATGGATAATACACAGTATTTAGAGGTTACAAAGAGAACTAGATTCTTAAAGCCTCAAGAAATAAAAGAAATAGAGTTAGTGAAAAGTAGTCGTGAAAAGAGAAAAGAATTGATTGATATGTTCCCAGAGACTGTAAAACAAGCATACAAAGTCTCAGTTGAACAGAAACAACTATGGAACAAAGCTATAACTGCAGGAGACTTAGTCAGAAATCTACTACAGAAAGGCCAATCTATTTCAGAGTTGCTCAATGAAATGATTGTACCGGATAACACAAAGAATGTTAAGATAGTTGCCTGGAAGTATGATGACATCTTTGATGCCTTTCTAATCGTGTAAATGCCATTTATGATGTTTATCATTTTTACACAAGCATCATAGCTTTTCCATTGAAAGATCTTAAGGAGTTAAATAAGCTGCCCCTGATTAATCCTACTAAATCAGTTCGAGGTGAAAATTTTGTTAAATTTCAAAATTGAGGCATTACCAGAATGGATTCTTATCTTAAAACCAGATGTGATCAAGAAGACAAAGAATATTTAAAGTCTCTAAAAATCAAAAGGAAGATGGTTGTTCATCCATAAGAAGAAGAACATTTTTTGGTTGCGTATAGTGATTAGTACTTTGAAAAGGTCACTAACCCATGCTTGAAGGTGATAGACGGTACTCAAACATCTAATCCAATTTTAAGATGGTTCTATCATGCTTACTCATTCCAGTTGAAGCTAGTGCGTAACATGGAAGATTGGGATCAAGATATGATTTCATTATTTGGAGTTTTTGGCTTAAACTTCTTCATCCAAGTTATATCTCTTTCTTGTCTATCAAAAATTTTGATCGTGTTACGTCAGAAGTTCCTGATAATGATAGAAAATATTTTATGACAATTATTAAGGAAATGGATGCTGCTATGGAGCGAATTTCATTGCGAAAAGCTCTAGCATTTGCTAACATCGTGAAGAAGGACATAAAGTCTATTGATTTTATGAGAATTTCAAGCAAAGGCATGTTGGAAGTTCATTATCACGATAATCCTAAACCTTATGAGTTCTATGCCAACATAGATATTGCAGGTCTAACAAAAGAAACTTTGGATGTAATGGACAAGATGGAGATCAAAACAAACGAGTCAAAGCCTGAGCAAGCCATACTTGTCAAGAAGTTCAAGTCAGCTATAAAGAAAGCATTGGGAGAATTGGATCTTTACAAAGAAAAGCCGGTGTTCAAGAATAAAGACGAACCAGAAGAGTTCAATGAAGACTAAAGAAAATGTCAATCTTAGGGGGAGTATTGTTAGAGCTTTTAAAAGATTAATATTTCTCTTTGATAGTATAAATAGGATAGTTCATGTATTGTGTAGGAACGAAGACAACAAAGCAGTTAGAACAGACTGAACAACTGTAACTCACCCTTACACTTTGTATCCTAAGCATTTGCTATCAATGAAATCTATAAATTTTTGAGGTAATTGCTTATGTTTGTTTACTTAGTGTTTGAATTGATCATTGTATTATGATATCATCATAGATCAATCCATTTGAACCTATCAGTTTTGGATAACTTCCATAGTTATCACAGAATCTGGCCTTAGTACGTCCTTGGCCTTTTGATTCTTTAACAGTCTCTCTTTCCTTTTTCTCATTATGAATTGTTCGAGATGATTTCGGAGGAAATGAGGTATTGGTCCTAGCTTTTAGATTCACTACTGATGTTGATATTGCATGATTTGTGACTTTATCCTTATGAATCATCTGTGCTGGAGTAGGACCAGTGTCTTTAATCCTGTTCTACAAACATCTTGTTTCACAGAGTTAGCAATAATAGAATTTTTATTTTTAAAGAAACTAGCATTGGTTTCTTTAAAAATATGATCCTCCTTATGAATGTTGCCTATAGAAACAAATTTGTTCTTGAAATCAGTTTTCAAGTCAGATATGAATGTTGTGACATGTTTACTTTCTTTATTCTTAAAGTTCATTTTTGATTCCCTTTTCTTTTCTTTATTTGACATTTTGAACAAACATTTGAATTAATAAAAACTGTAGATCTTTCATTTATGACAGATGATGAATTACATGATTGTTTTTCATTACAAATCTTATTTTCCTTAAAGTCTAGTTCATCATCGCTCTCCCACTCTTCAACCAACCCTTCTATCTTCACACTTTCTGCAAAAAAAATTGTCATGATTAATATTAATTTTAGTTTTTGTGATAGGGTCAACAGTTAGTGAAACATTGACTGAAGGTGTGAAGTCTGTGTTTGATTGAAAACCTAATCCATAGGTCTCTTCATCAGGAGTTGTAATTGATGAAGGCAAATATGCATAAGCATGATTAATTGGTGGTGCAATGTTAGCTTAACCAACTCCACTTTTTCCACCATTAATTTTCTATGTCATCTGAGACTTGATTATACCTTCAACCATGTTCAATGAAAGCTCAAATTTTTCAACAACCAATTTAGCAGACATGAGTTCACTGTTGAGTTTGTTAATTTCTAAAGATAGTTCATCATTATATGTTGCCAAATCTTTTATATTACACACTTTATCATGAAGATTTAGTTTTGATTGGTAAATGGATTTATTTAAACCATCTATCTTTTCATTAAAAATTTTCTCATCAGATTTATATTTACGAGCTTGATATTGAAGTTTTTCAACTTCCAAGATCAAGTGCTCGTTGTGAACTCTATATCTGTTTACCTTTTCTATGCAATTATCTGAACAAAGATTAGAATGTACCTCTCTAGTTTCTTCTTGTTTCTTTGTCTCTTCAGGCACAACTTGTACCATGAAGGCCTTTAGCACCGTCTTCTCTTCTGCTTTGATTGCTGGAGTGATCTTAACAGCATTTTTCTTGTCATCACATGCAGATGCTGGAGTGAAATTAACAGCATTAACAAATTCTTCAATTTTGATTGGAGTGTTCTCAACATTCTTTTCTTTTATCTCAATTTCCTTCTCTTTGACCATGGTTGAATAGGCTAGAGTAATCTCAACAGCTATTTCTTTTACATCTTCAGCATTCTCATTCACAATTTCAATCTTCTTCACTTCAACCTCCTCAAACACTCATTCTAGCAAATCATCAGTCACAAACTCAGCTAACACATTCTTCAAAACATGATCTTCAACACTTTGTATTTCTACTAACAGAGCATTAGAAAGCTTCATATCTAATACCTCCATCTGGTGAGACCAGTCATACTCTCTTTCAGTCTGAGATACCAGTGCTTTGTTATTAGAGGTATTAGCCTTATCTCCTTTAGTTTCAACCTCCACCATGACCATCTTCTTTCCATTATCAGCTTGAACAGACCTTCCCTTGGTGCATTCTCTAGCAAAGTGACCAGGTTTGTCACAGTTGTAACATCTCAAGTTTGATTTGTCAAACCCAATTTTGCTAGAGTTGTTTAAACCAAAAACTTTCCTCCCGGTTCTTCTTGAAAAATTCTTAGCACGATACACCACCATGGCCATCTGATATTTGATGTCATTTTCTTCTACATCATCTGGGTTGACTTGTTGCAAATCATCAACCATGATGTTGGGTGTATTTAGTCTTCCAGCAGAGAAGGCTTCATAGTTGTTCATGAATAATGTAAATAAGGTAAAGTGTTCTTCTGCTATCTGAATTGTCTACTTGTTTGGTTGGGAATGATAACAAATGCTTGTTGTATAGGTTGAGATGATTGACTTTGAGGATAGGATGGGATAAATGGTTGAACTTAAGGCAAAGATTGATCCTTGACAGTTGAATGACCTGATGCTGATTGTTGCTGTTGCTGACACAACTGGGAGTAGCTGACATAGTAATTTGGATTACTAGCCATTTTGGCATACAAAGCAGATGCTTCAGCTTCTATTATGTTGATATAGTTGGCAGCCATTTGTTTGTCATCCATGTCACAGGACTTGATGGTCGAGATTAGATCGCTTAGGGATAGGGTAAACAAATCTTTGGTTCTCTTGATGGTAGTGCAGTTGTTATTCCAGCTATACGGTAGTAAGTTCAACAACTTCTTGTTCACTGAAATGTTCTCCAGTTTAATTCCTGCACTCTTCATTTTGGTTATGAGTTTGACGAACCTAGACATCTGGGCTTCCAAAGTTTCACCAAGAATACGATTGAACATATTGAACTCTTGGTTAAGCATGTCTTTCCTGCTTTCCCACATGTCTTTGTTTCCCATTATCTGCTCTTCCATAGCATCCCATAAATCTTTCACCTTCCTGTAGTCCTTGAATTTCTGGGCTATCTCAGTTGTAAGCGCCATAGTGATGGCATCATACGCTTTGTCATAAAGTCTCTCTTTGTCATGTCTTCTTCATCCCATAGATGCTCAGGCTTCAGCACTAAGTCTTCATTGTCATTAGTGTAAATTGGAATGTATGGACCCTGTTTAATGGATCTCATCATCCTAGGTTCCATGTAGATGACATGGTTCTCAAAGCGATAGACCCAATCTGGATAGTCTTCCTCGCTGAGAAGTCGGGGAGGCTTTGTGCTAGTTCCGATCTCATTATCTAGATTGAGTGTAGCAGTAATGTGCTTCAGATTAGCCATCTTTCACAACTTGAAATCAACTTCTTCAAAATTCTTCAAACTTGAAGTTTTCACGCGAATACTCAAGTTCTCGCGTGAAATCTGACAAACTTTTCGCGTGGAAAGTTCTGAAACTGAATTTTGCGAAAACCTCAACTTCTCGCGTGAAAGGAATCTTTTTGTAACAAACTTCTGCGAAAACTAATACTTTTCGCGCGAATACCAACTTTTCACACAGAATCACCAACTTTTTGCTTGATCTATTTCTGCAATTTTGAAGATTTTCAGCTTCAATTTTTTACCAATTTGATTAAAGTTTTATTAATTAAACATTCAATTAGTGATTTAGGTTCAGTTAAGATCCTAGTTGTCTCTAATTGATTCAGTCCAGGTTGATTAAGGTCAAAAACATCTTCAAATCATCAAATGCGGAGATCAATAGTTTGACCATCTTCAAAAATGATCAAAGTTTGCAGCAATCAAGTAGATCTTCAAGAATAAGGTTCAAGAACACTCCAAAAGTATCACGTCAATCTTTAAATCAATCGATCTAGAGCAACAAGGCTCTGAGACCAATTGTAAGGATCAGTACAATATGTAGATTGATCTCATAATGAAAATGCGGAATATTGACATTACGGTTAAGATTGAATCAATTGATGAACATGAATAAATGATGTAAATAACTTCGAGTAGTATTGCTCTCTGATTTTATTACAAATTACAGTAAGTACAAAATCAGGAAATGAACAAAAAGCTTACTAATTACATTACAAAACTCCTATTTATACTAAACTAAGAGTTCTCGCGCGAGTCACTAGTTCTCGCGCGACTTGATGTTGTTGCGCGAAAAGCAGTTTTCGCGCGGTAACTTGACTTCTCGCATGGCTTGATCTTCTTATCTTGATTTGATTTCCCGAGCCTCTAGGTTCAACCCCTACACATGGTGTCTGCTGTGGACTTGGTACGTCCGCTGTGGACACTTAGAAATATCATGCATGTGTCCGCTGTGGACTTGGTATGTCCGCTATGGACACTAAGAAAAAAATCATGCATGTGTCCACTGTGGACTTTACACATCCACTATGGACACTTAGAATAATTTTGGATGTGTCCTCGGACTTTACACGTCTGCTGTGGACACTTAGAAAAATCTTGCATGTTGTCCGCTGTGGACTTTTTAAGTCCGCTGTGGACACTTAGACAAATTTTCCATTCTGTCCGCTGTGGACTTTACACGTCTGCTGTGAACACTTAGGAATTTTTATGATTGTCTGCTGTAGATTTATTCATCCGCTGTGGACTTTGTTCATCCACTGTGGACTTTGTTCATCCACTGTGAACACTTAGTAAGTTTTATGAACTGCCAGCTGTGGACTTTGTTCATCCACTATGGATACTTAGAATATTTTGGCCATGCGCTGTGGACTTTGGCTGTCCGCTATGGACTGTGGCTGTCCGCTGTGGACACTTAGAAAATTTTAAGCCATCCACTGTAACTTTGTTCATGCGCTGCAGACACTTAGAAATTTTCTAAAGTTTTGGGAAATAGAATTTTGTGTTAAGTCTTGATGTTTTCTGGTGGTTTATGCCTGTTGGCTGTTGTTGATGTTCCATATTATTTATTATGATGTGACTTTACGTGGTGTGATATGTTCTTAAGTACATAAAGTATTATTGTAAATGAAGTGAAAGATAAACATAATGAAAAGTGGAACGTAATCAATGAATAAAAGTCTTGCTAGCAAAATGAATGGACGTTCATAGCCATTGGGTTGTTAGCTCAACGATGTGCAGTTTAGCTAACCCTTGAGGATGCTCACAGGGCTCAATCTTTGTGATTGACAAATATGTACGAAACGGGACCCTTGTCGCTTGCCCCGGTACTAGAGTCAGCTTCGTTCACAATGTCAGGGGTCTAATTATAGACTTTGGCCCAGTACCAGGTTCGTGCACAATGTTTGGGGTATAGTATACGAAATTGGTCTAGATGAAAGTGAAGGATAATAAAGTATAAAATGAACGATTATGAACGATGATGAAAGATAATAAATGATTATTATCAAGATGTACGTATGATGTGTGATCACGAACGAAAGTAAAGAAAAGGTTTTTATTAAAAGTAAAGTATTTTATTATATAAACTAGAAATCACTCAGCGTCACTGACTTTTTATATGCATATCAGTTGTCAGGTGACCGATGATGCTGGGGAGGTGCAGGCATGGATGCATAAGCTACTGGGGACAATTCGAGTCTGGCATCTATATTTTGAATATGTTAATGTATTAATACAATTTTTTGGGTTGTAAACGAAATGATATGATAATTGACATGTTTATTTATTAATGAAAAGTTAAATTTCCACTGCAAAATGAGGTGTTTTATATTATTTATGCGATGATTGACCAATTGTAAGCGTCTCGGGAACGGGGCCTTACAAGTTGGTATCAGAGCCAAAGTTTAAGAGAATTGGGTAAATTATTTTCAAAAACCTAAAACTTAAACTGAGAATGGGACGAAAGGGAAGGGATGCCAGTCCTAGTAGCTACATGCCTGTAGGTAAATGTTTCATGTAAACGTTTTATGTAAATTAATGGAAAAAGGAATTATGTGCGTGTGCTATGTGAATTATGTGCTCTTAGTAGATTTGGATACCTTTGTAGTCTGGATAGGGAAGGCTTGGGGAATGAAGAGTAAAGTAAGTGGCTAATCACAACTGGCCACTGTAATTAGGGACTTACTATACTTGACGTAGTCTAAGCTATTACCTTGAATGTTCGAGTTGGTGTTTGAATCTTATAGTGTTTGGAGATGGCTGGTGGTAGATCTTCAAAGGCTTCTAGAGGTGGAGGTTGTGGTGGACGTGGTGCTGGGCCGCGTGTCACAAGGAACAGGGCTAGAACCGCTGAAACGGCTCCTAAAAAGCCCGAGCTTCATCACCATGAGGGTGGTGATGAGAGTGCTAACCTGAGGGCCTCAGTGAAAGAGGCAGTTGTGGAGGAAGTTCATCAAGTCATGCAGACGATTTTGCCATCTGTAGTGACAGAGGTTATTAGAGTAGTGAGAAAGGATGAAATGAAAGAGAAAGAGGAGAGGAGGAAAACCGTTGGAAGAGAGGGCGAGGAGAGAGGTTCAGGTGAAGGGGAGCAGCCAGAGACTGAGATGGTTGTCATCAGTGATTATGAGGAAGAGGAAGCAATGCAGGAAACTACATAGGGGTGTAGTTATGGGGCATTTCAGAGATGCAAGCCCCCGACTTTCGATGGAAATGGGAATGCTACTGCTGCTCACCAATAGGTGAGAGAAATAGAGGCTGTGTTGGATATCAGTGAATGTAGGGAGGATCAAAAGGTGAAGTTTGCTACCCACTCATTTGTGGACTTGGCCTTATGCTGGTGGGATAACATTGTCCAGGCCGAGGGTAGCAGGGCGATTGGGAGAATGAGGTGGAGTGAACTTAAGAAGTTGGTAATGGAGGAGTTTTGTCCTCACAGAGAACTTGACAAGATTAAATGAGAGTTTCTATAGTTGGAGGCGGGAACCATGACATACCAACAGTACATGACAAAATTCAATAAGATGGCAAGACTGGTGCCAGATCAGGTGACACCTATGTCATAAAAGATCAAGAGATACATCCAGGGTCTGCCGGCTGATATCCGTAGGCATCTGATTACCAACCGGCCAGGTACATTTAGGTAGGTGGTCGATCTTGTAGGGAGACTATACTACGAGAGGGAGGAAGTGACTGTGGTAGGGGTGAGTAAGAAAGGTGGTGGTGATAGAAACTGGAACGGGAAACGATTTGGTAGTGGTGGTTTTACTCACAACAACAAAAAGGCAAAGGTGGATAATCGGAAGGTAGGGACGACAGGTACAGGGACGAGGAGGTGTAATAAGTGTGGGAAGGAGCATGCAGGGGAATGTAAGTGGGGGTTGAATATCAGCTTCAAATGCTGGAAGACGGGGCATATGGCCTAGGATTATGGGGGGATTAGGTGCTATAACTATGGAGAAATAGGTCATATGAGTTGGGAGTGCACGAGGCCGAGAGCTGAGAGCTCGAAGGCGGGAATAGAGACTAAGAAAGGGAAGGAAGTGTAGAAGGCCAGGGCTAGAGCTTTTACCATGACCCGCGAGAAAGCCAGAGTGGATCCCGATGTTGTATCAGGTATATTTCTGGTTAATGACGCTAGTGCCTCTGTATTATTTGATTCTGGTCCTAGTAGGAGTTTTATTTCTGCTGCCTTCTATGATAACTTTCCTGTTAAGAGCAGAAAGACTGATGAGCCCTTTGATGTAGAAACTACTATTGGTAAGTCTACTAGGATTTCTGATATGGTAGAAGATTATGACATAGAGTTGGAAGGCCAAAGGTTCTCTGCTAGGTTGTTTGTGATGCCCTTAGGTGAATTCGATGTAGTCCTAGGGATGGATTGGTTAGCAGCCAATGAGGCAAACATCGTGTGCCATAAGAAGAAGATGGATTGGTGATGATCTATGGTGATAGAGTTAGTATGATCCCGAAAGTAATCTCAATGGTTGTGGTAGAGAAGTGTATGAGGCGTGGAAGTGGTGCCTATTTGGCTTATGTGAAGGATATGGATGCGATAGTACCACGAATGTCAGATGTACCAGTTGTGTGTGATTTCCCAGAAGTATTCCCGGAATATTTATCAGGTGTGCCACCTGACCGCGAGATTGAGTTTCAAATTGATCTGAACTTGGTGCCCAACCTGTTGCAAAGGCGCCGTATCGTCTAGCTCCCTTCGAGATGAAGGAATTGATGACTCTGCTGCAAGAGTTGTTAGATAAGGGGTTTAATTGACCGAGTATCTCTCCGTGGGGTGCTTTAGTCTTGTTTATGAAGAAGAAGGATGGTAGCATGAGGATGTGCATCGACTACCGTGAACTGAATAAGTTGACAGTGAAGAATCAGTATTTGTTACCGAGGATTGATGACTTGTTTGATCAGCTCCAAGGTGCCAGTTGGTTCTCGAGGATAGACCTCCGATCTGGTTACCACCAACTAAACGTGAGGGTGCAAGATATTCCTAAGACAACTTTTCGTATGCGTTATGGACACTATGAGTTTCTTGTGATGTCTTTTGGTTTAACCAACGCGCCAGCTGCTTTTATGGATCTAATGAATTGGGTGTGTCGGCCTATGCTAGATAAATCAGTGATTGTGTTTATCGATGATATCCTAATTTATTCAAAGAGCAAAGAAGAGCATGCCGGTCACCTACAGGAAGTTCTGGATACGCTTAGAAGGGAGAAGCTGTACGCCAAGTTCTCCAAGTGTTCATTCTGATTACGTGAAGTTCAGTTTCTGGGTCATGTGGTTAATCCTAAAGGGATCATGGTGGACCCGGCTAAAGTTGACATGTTGATGCAATGGAAGTCGCCAAAGACGCCATCCGAGATCTGTAGTTTTTGGGTTTGGTGGGCTACTATAGAAGATTCATCCAATACTTCTCCAAGATAGCTTTACCATTGACCAATTTGACCCGTAAAGATGTGAAGTTCATTTGGGTCGAGAGCAGGAGAATGCTTTCAAAGAGTTAAAGACAAGATTGACTCAAGCTCCTGTCTTGACGTTACCCGAAGGGAATGAAGACTTGGTGGTCTATTCGGATGCTTCTTATTCAGGATTGGGTTGCGTGCTGATGCAACGGGGAAAAGTTATAGCTTATGCATCCAGACAGTTGAAGATCCATGAGGCTAACTACCCTACTCATGACTTGGAGTTGGCGGCTGTCGTCTTTGCATTGAAGATTTGGAGGCACTATTTGTACGGGACGAAGTGCACCATCTTCACTGATCACAAAAGTTTAAAGTACTTCTTCGAGCAGAAGGATCTCAATATGAGACAAAGGAGATGGTTAGAGTTGATCAAAGACTATGAATTTGAAATCCATTACCATCTAGGCAAGGCCAACGTGGTGGCGGATGCCCTTAGCCGAAAAGAGAGACCCGAGCCGATTTGGGTGAAAGCTTATCAGTTGGTTATGACCTCTGATGTGATAAAGCAAGATAAGGAATTTTAGGATGAAGCGTTGAAAGAGGATCAGATTAACTCCAAAAGGATGAAAGGTCTAGTCGCCGAGTTAGGGGAGAACACTCTTGGTGTCCGGACTCGATACTCAATTCATCCTGGTGCTACAAAGATGTATCATGATATGAAAAAAGATTATTGGTGGCCGGGAATGAAGCACGATGTGGCGGAGTATGTGAGTAAGTGCCTCACTTGTTTAAAAGTGAAGGCGGAGCACCAGAAGCCATATGGGAAGATCCAACCCTTGGATATACCCAAGTGGAAATGGGAGCACATCACTATGGACTTCATTATGAAGTTACCGCGTACGACAAGGGGATACGATGCCATATGGGTGATAGTTGATCGACTGACAAAGAATGCTCACTTTCTACCTATCCACAAGACGTATTCATCTGAGAGGTTGGCGGATCTGTTCATCAAAGAGATTGTGACTCGTCATGGTGTACCGGTGTCTATCGTGTTTGACCGTGACACTCAGTTTACATCAAAGTTTTGGAAGAGATTTCATGTTCCGATGGAGACGAGGTTACATATTAGTATGGCTTACCATCATCAGACAGATGGTTAGTCGGAGAGGTCGATTCAGACATTAGAGGATATGCTACGAGCATGCGTCATTCATTTCGGAGGAACTTGGGACGAACACTTACCTTTAGCTGAATTCTCGTATAACAACAGTTATCACGCCAGCATTGGTATGCCTCCATATGAGATGTTATATGGTAGGAGGTTTAGAACGCCTGTATGTTATGGTGACATCAGGTAGAAAGAGTTAGGAAGCATTGAGGTGATCGAGGCTATGACCGAAAAGTTGGAAAAGATCAAGGCCTTTATGAAGGCGGCAAAGGATAGACAGAAGTCGTATGCCGACAAGAGACGTAGACTGATTGAATTCAAGGTGGGTGATAGAGTCATGTTGAAGGACTCTCCTTAGAAAGGGATCATCTGGTTCAGAAAGCGGGGAAAGTTAAGTCTGAGGTACATAGGGCCTTTCCGAATCATTGCTGGAGTAGGAGAGGTGGCCTATCGATTGGAGCTACCCGATGACTTAAGTGGGATTCATCCGACATTCCATGTATCTCTTTTGAGGAAGTGTTTAGCCAAGGAGGATATGATCGTGCCACTCAAGGACATCAAGGTGGATGAACGGCTCAATTATGTGGAGCAGCCAGTGGCCATCATTGACAGAAAAGAGAAGTGGCTAAAGAATAAAGTGTTTCCACTTGTGCGAGTATAGTGGAGACACAGAAAGGGATCCGAGTCTATGTGGGAGACTGAGAAGGAGATGAGATAGCATTACCCACAGTTATTCAAGGAGTGACAGATTTCGGGGACGAAACCTATATAAGGGGGTTGGACTTGTAACACTCGGAAAATTCAGCAAAAAAAAGAGAGAGAGAGAAAATAAAAGAAAAAGGAGAAAAAGAGTATCACTTAAAAACAAGGGGTTAAAAGTATACAAGGGGCAAACTTGCCCATAATGGGATTCAAAAAGGAGTGCAGCAGCCCATACTTCCCTTTTCTAACCCACACTTCGGCTGCAAAAATGAAAGAAGAAGTTCTCAACTGGTTCTAGAGAGAGAAAGAAGAATATCTTCAAGAAGGTGAGGTTTCCTAGTGTTTTCTTCTCTGTTTTCAGTGGGTTTAAACTTTTGGATGGATCTTTATGTGTTTTCTTTGTGTTTGGTAGCTTGTTTTTGTGTGATTTAGAGCTAGAACTCCAGGTAGCTCTTGGGTTTGAAGAGTTTTCACTCGAAAGCTGTTAGAGGTGAGTTCTAGATCCCCTCTTTTACATGTTTCTGCTTGTTTGGGGCTGGTATGCATATTAAACTATTGTTTTTTGCACAAACTATGTTTTTCCATGTATGGTACGACTGAAATTCATGTATGTGTGTTTGTGTGACTGCTGTGATGATTGGGTTGATGTTTAGTATGTTTTAAGTGTGTAACATGTTAGATCTATGCTAAGTATAAGTTAAAATGATGTTTGGGGACTGGAAAATACGCATGATGCATTGCAGGAGATAATTATAGTGTCCGCTGTGGACACTTAGGATTTGCATGGTGTCCGCTGTGGACTCGGTACGTCCGCTGTGGACACTTAGAAATATCATGCATGTGTCCGCTGTGGACTTGGTACGTACGCTATGGACACTTAGAAAAAAATCATGCATGTGTTCGATGTGGACTTTACATGTCCACTATGAACACTTAGAAAAATTGTGCATGTGTCCGCTGTGGACATTACACGTCCGCCGTGGACACTTTGAAAAATCTTGCATGTTGTCCGCTGTGGACTTTACACGTCCGCATTATGTCCGTTTTGGACTTTACACGTTCGCTGTGGACTTTACACGTGCGTTGTGAATACTTAGGAATTTTTATGATTGTATGTTGTGGACTTGTTCATCCGCTGTGGACTTTGTTCATCCGCTGTTAACACTTAGTAAATTTTATGAACTGTCCGCTGTGGACTTTGTTCATCTGTTGTGGATACTTAGAATATTTTGGCCATGCGCTGTGGACTTTGGCTTTCCGCTGTAGACTTTGGCTGTCCACTGTAGACTTTGGCTATCCGCTGTGGACACTTAGAAAATTTTAAGCCATCCGTTGTATGTTTTTTCATGCGCTGTAGACACTTAGAAATTTTCTAAAATTTTGGGAAATAGAATTTAGTGTTAAGTCTTGACGTTTTGTGGTGGTTTATACCTGTTGATGTTATGTATGCTTGAGGGCTATTGTTGATGTTCCATATTATGTATTATGATGTTACTTTACGTGCTGTGATATGTGCTTATGTACGTAAAGTATTATTGTAAAGAAAGTGAAAGATAAAGATAATAAAAAATGGAACGTAATCAATGAATAAGCATCTTGCAAGCAAAATGAATGGAGGTTCACAGCCATTGGGTTGTTAGCTCAATTGTGTGTGGTTTAGCTAACCCATGAGGATGTACACAAGGGTCAATCTTTGTGATTGACTAATATGTATGAAACGGGACCCTTGTTGCTTGCCCCGGTACTAGAGTCAGCTTCATGCACAATGTTAGGGGTCTATTTATAGACTTTGGCCCAGTACCAGCTTCGTGCACAATGTTTGGGGTATAGTATACGACATTGGTCTAGATGAAAGTGAAAGATAATAAAGTACGAAACTAACGATTATGAACGATGATGAAAGATAATAAATGATTATTATAAAGATGTACGTATGATGTGTGATCATGAACGAAAGTAAAGAAAATATTTTTATGAAAAGTAAAGTATTTTATTATATAAACTAGAACTCACTCAGCGTCACTGACTTTTTATATGCATACCAGTTGGCAGGTGATCGATGATGCTGGGGAGGTGTAGGCATGGATGCATAAGCTACTGGAGACAATTAGAGTCTAGCATCCATATTTTGAATATGTTAATGTATTAATACAATTTTTTGGGTTGTAAACGAAATGATATGATAATTGACATGTTTTTATTTATTAATAAAAAGTTAAATTTCCGCTACAAAATGAGGTGTTTTATATTATTTCTGCGATGATTGACCAACTGTAAGCGTCTCGGGAACGGAGCCTTAAACTGATATGGAAACGAGTACCATAACAGAGTCTCCACTGATCACTCCTGATGACTTTGATACTGTCACATCCTCAAAATCCACGTGCGGGGTTTTACCGCGAGGCAAGTGAACAAACCATGATCTCAGTCATTAGTTACTCAAAACGACACTATATGCAACCTTTAAAACAAATCAGAGTTTGAAACTTTAAGATATTTGCGGAGGCGTTTTTTAAATAACCCAAACACAAGGTACTAAATGTTAACTGCGCAAAACACGCGCCCAAACCAAATTACGTAAGTAAATTCTAAATTTAAAGTAAACAATGTTTGAACAAAGCATGCTTGACACGTGCGTGCTCCTTTGGGTAGCTACTAGATAAAACCTGAGAAAAGCATATTAAGAGTGTCAACACGATAGTTGGTGAGTTCAAGAGTTTGTAATTAATCATAAGCAGTTGCGTTAGTAAAACATAAACAAGTGCATTGAAATAGATAGCTAGTCTAATTTCTTTAGTAAAGAACAATAGTGATTTCACGATCGAAGCTGACTATGTTTGTCTGTTTACTTCCCGCCACGACATACCAGGTCGTGACGCTGTTAGTAGTTTAGGACAATATTGCACCCCTTGACTTCCAATCACCCGGGTGGGGCTTGTCAGACCCAGTAGTACAACCCAAAATTTCCCACTAGATTCCTTGATTAACGATCCGAAAGTGTGAGGGCTTTCTATGGTATAACCCCTTATGTCTTACCAAACACATGTTATAACAGTAAAGCGTTTTAAAACCAAGTATGCTTTCTCCCCCAAAAGAGAAGTAAGTAAAAGTGGGGCATTGAACTCACCTGGTGCGCAAACGAATGATTGTAAAAGCTAATGATGAGGGGAAAGAGAACCCTTCAAAGGTTACCTAGAACACACAAGTACATAAGTACGTGTATACAGAAAACTTAACAACCCTAAGTGCCCAATAACCACATTGACCCAAAATTTTGGAAAACAATACTCATTTGACCAAGTTGACCCGTTTGACCCGTTGGTGACATGTCAAGTTAAGTTCTTGTTTGATCAAGTATAACAATCCATCATACATGGTTATCACACAAGTTATTCACGTATGCCACATTACAAACCCTTAAGTGCTATAAAGCTCATCATACACCATGGTTTATCAAACAACACATATAAATCCCAAGAAGTCCACAATTACAATTTTAACTAACACATCCTGCATCATCATGATTCTATCATAATTCCAACATACTTCCATAATCACCTAACACCATCCATTATCATGTATATTCCATAAGAGCCTTAATTTCCAAAGTTGTGCATCAAGTATTCATACCACCCAAACAACACAATCTACTACCTTAGACATCATCAACAAACATTCTAACATGATCCTAACATCGTAAACATGCTCAATTAACAATATCCAATGATCTACATAAATAAAGTTTCCCTTTCGGGAGAGTAACACCCAAAACCAATCTAACATCCAATTCTTTCGTAAATTCACCAACTTTATGCCTAATCAAGTCCATAACAATCATCTAGACATGACTAACATCATCAATTCATCATAATTCATCAATCTCATGCATATAAGTTACTATTAATAGTAAGGTATGAACAACCACTCAATTTCCATCATAGATTCATCAATATTATACCTAATCTAGTTCATAGCATTCATAATCATCCATTTAACATCAACAATTCATCAAAACATAAATTCTTATGAAGAAAAGTTTCCACTTTTAGCAATGTATGAACTAGATGACAAAAACCATGGATTTCTTGCATAATCTACATAGATTAACATTCATACAACATAACTAACATCATATCATCAACAAACAACATCAATTTCGACATTTCTTCATAATTTTCGAATTAGGGTTCCTCAAGAACCAAAAATCATAAAATTAATCAAAATCTAACCTTTTAATCTTGTAGAAATCAAGAATTGAACTTGATAACTTGTTGTAATGGTTGAATCACACTAAAAATCGATGATGGCTTGGCTTGGAAGATCAAAATCGCAAAGATGAAGGTGTGTGTGGGTGGTTTCGGCTGAATGGGAGGGGAGGGGGCTAGGGTTGAGTTTTTACCATATTTAAGTTTTGTAGTTTATACAAGTTAATCCCTCCTTGATCTCATTTTATAAAAACTTAATCTTTTTAACATTTTTTTAACAATTTTAACTACAAAACACAAACATTAATAACCAACAATAACAATCATGTCTATTTTCCACTAATAACAAAACATATGAAATAAATATAATACATTGACACGTTACATGGTAAAATTCACAAATAATATTTAAATTCACAAATCACATAACTACAAACTAATAATCAACATTATTAATCAAGTTATTATTAGGTAACCATTGTTAATTATTATTAAGTCACCAACGTTCAACGACAACTAGTTTGTGCTCACGACACTTGTATGCAAGACTAACGGAACTAACGAAGTTTGGTAACGGAAAATTACCGGATGTCATAGATACTTGGTCCCAACGTATGGAAGGGTTCATCAAGTCTCATGACAGTAGGATGGAGATTTGTTGTTGAAGGTCCTCACATCACAAGCACCTCTTCCGCTACTGTTGGAGGTTGGATGATACCAAAGGAAATGGTTGAATACTCTAAAGAAGACTGGAAGAAAATAGATGTTGATCAAAAAGCCATGACCACTCTTTAAACTACTCATCCAAACTCCATATACAGAGGCTTCAAGAAGTGCAAAACTACTAAGCAGCTCTGGGTTGCACTTACACTCATGTATGAGGGGTCTAAGAAAGCCAAGTAGAACAAGAAAGACATTATGAAGCAGCAGTTTGAGAACTTCACCTACAAGAAAGGTGCAACCATGACTCAATAATACTTCAGATATGTTAAGATTATAGATACTCTAATGGATGTTGGAGTCCAGCTTGAGAATAGGGACATAGTGAGGAAGTTCATGTTCTCTTTTCCCAAACAATGGACTCACTACTGTGTGGCCATTAAGAGAATTCAGAACCTCTCCACTCTTACTCTCACAGAGCTGTATGGTATCCTTAATGGTTACCAGATGGAGATGAACCTGCAAAATCCATCAAGTAGCCCTTCCAACAATCAACAGAGTTTAGCCCTTCATGTGATTGAAAGGGATAGCAGAGAACCACATCATCATCTCATCTGCTTCCCTGATAACTCATAAAAGGGTCCTTTCATCACCTTCCCTGAGACACAAAGGGAGAGCTACATCCAAGGAAGCCTATTCCAAGAGACAAGCTCTTCTCAAGCCTTTGTGTCTGCTGATGAAAGTTGTGAAAACTTTCTCTTCACTCTTGAAGGCTTGGACTGTATCTATTTAGATGATCTGGAGTACATAAAGATAGTTCAAGAAGAAAAATTCTGAGAATAAGAAGAAGAAGATAGCTTTGGAAGGAAAATCTCTTCCTTTCAGAAGCTCCAAAATGAAGAAGAAGATAAGTGAAAACTTACCTTCGGAAGAAAATTTGGTCACAGAAGAAAGGAATACTTAAGAAGTACTAAAGTCTACTATAGTTGATGCAAAAGTTTTCGAAGGTTTGGTCTCCAAAACATCCAAAGTCATCAAAACTTTTGAAGTATTGAAGGCCAAGTCTAGTCTTCCAAAGATGGTGTGGAAGATGAAGGAAGGCCATGTGACCAAAAGTTCTTCATCAACAACAACATGTGATCCTCAAAACTTGCATATAGGATCAATTACTGTTGTATTATCTTTAGTTCACTTTGACAAGCCCAAGGCCAATAAGGTTTGATTCCAAATGTAACTAACCATCTCTTTATGTGTAGGAACAACTAAAGACCAAAAGGAATGTATGGATCATTAACAGTGGCTGTTATAGGTACATAATAGGCAATGGGTCTTTGCTTCAGAACTTTGAAAAAACTGATGGAGGGCTAGTTGCTTTTAGAGGACAATCAGGTGGTCACATTACTGGAAGGGGCAGGGTCATAAATGGTAAGCTTAGCATTGAGAAGGTAAATTTTGTTAAGGAGCATGGGTACAATCTCTTGAGTGTATCCTAATTTTATGATCAGAGACATAACATGCTCTTTACTGAGCATGAGTGCTTTGTTTTCAAGCCCGGGGTGGTCATTTTTCAAGAGCATATCCAACCTAGAGCCCCCAGGAAAGGGAACATGTACAAGATGGATTTGCAGGAAACATCTCTTTCAGGAGAAATTTCTTGCTTTCTCTAAGGAAATGAACTCTATCATTATCCCCTACACTTATTTCATATGGATCTCTTTGGCCCCAGAAGTGTAATGAGTCTAGGAGGGACCTCATATTGTTTGGTGATCACAGATGACTTCACAAGATATACTTGGGTCTTCTTTCATAGAACTAAGGATGAGAACCCTAAAATCTTAAAGAGCTTCATTCTAAAAACTGAGAATCAATGTGATCATAAGGTCAAGATCATAAGATGTGATCAAGGAACTGAATTCAAGAACCAAGTCCTTTATGCATTTTGTTATAAAAAAGGTATTATAAGACAATATAGTGCTCCCAAGACTCCACAGCAAAACGGTATTGCTGAGAGGAGAAATAGGACACTTATTGAAGCTGCAAGAACCATGTTATCTAACTCTAAACTGCCTATCACCTTCTAGGCAAAGGCAGTCAACACTGTCTGGTATGTGCAGAATAGAGTTTTAGTACTCAAGACTCATGGTAAAACTCCTTATGAACTATGGCATAAAAGGAGACCTTTCATTGGTTTCCTCAGATCATTTGGATGTCCTTACACCATCTTGAATACCAAGGATCAAATAGCCAAATTTGCTAAGAAATCAGATGATGAATATTTCATTAGATACTCTTCCTATTCTAAGGCTTATAGAGTATACAATCTTAGAACTAGAGTAGTTGAGAAGTCAGCCAATGTGACCTTCAATGAACACACACCCAGTGTGAAAGGTTTTGGTCCTGATTGGCTATTTGATCTTGATTTAGTTACCAACTATTTTAACAAATCTTGTAAAGATGTTTTAGGATCTACAGGTACCTTATCAACTGGAAATTCTGATCAAGTGTTCAAACTCTGTAGTTGGAAATCCTATAGTTAGAAATCTTGTTAGCACAACCATGACAAACTCTTCAGCTGATACATCTGAGGTGCCTATAAATTCCAACACTGAGGCATAAAACTCAAATAAATCAACTCTATAGAAGACAACATCATTGATATAACACACTCATTGGATCAAGTTTCTCTTGATAAGTGTGATGATATGGTGGGTGATATTCATGCACTAGATCTGAATTTCTCTAATTTTGATTTGTCAAACCAACTTGCTATGATTACTCAACTGAGAATCCATAAGTCACATCCCACCACAAACAACATTAGAGATGTTGAGACGGGGGTGAGAACAAGAGGACAAACCCATGACAAAAATGTTTGTCTTCACTCTTGTTTCTTGTCCCAGATTGAGCCTAAGAAGATTGATGAGGCTTTAAAGGAAGAAAGTTAGGTTGAAGCAATACAGGAGGAGCTTCTTTAATTCAAGAGATAAAAGGTTGGAATCTATGTCCAGTTCCTCAAGGGAAGACTACTATAGGTACCAAGTGAGTATTTAAGAATAAGAAAAATGATAGAGGACTTGTCATCAAGAACTAGGCAAGACTAGTTGTTCAAGGGTATGCACAAGAAGAAGGGATTAACTACATAGATGTTTTTGCTCCTGTAGCAAGACTTGAAGTTGATAGGATATTCCTAGCTTTTGCTGCATCCAAGGACTTCAAGGTCTACCAACTCGATGTCAAGTGTGCCTTCTTATATAGGGTGATTGATGATGAGGTGTATGTCAAACAACCACCTGGCTTTGTAGATCTAGATCATCGTAATTATGTTTGCAAGCTTGACAAGGCTCTTTATGGGCTGCATCAGGCTCTAAGGCAGTGGTATGAGACACTATGACAGTATCTATGTCAGCATGGTTATAAGAGGGGTACTATTGAAGGAACACTCTTCATCATAGGAACAAGAAATGATTTGATGCTGGTTCAAGTTTATGTAGATGACATTATTTTCGGGTCAACTAATCTGATGCTCTACAAAGACTTTAAGAAGCTAATGAAGAATAGATTTGAAATGAGTGCCATGGAGGAACTCATTGTCTTTTTAGGAATTTAAGTGAAGCAGGTTGATAAGGGCATCTTCATAAAACAATCAAAGTATGTGCAAGATATACTTACCAGATTTCATATGACTGAGTGCAACGTTGTTAAGACATCCATAGCCAGAAACCACTCTCTAGGACTAGATCTTGAAGGGGAGTAAGTTGATAAACATCTATATAGGGCTATGATTGGGTCTATAATGTACCTCACAGCCAACAGGTCTGATATAATGTTTGCTACATGTATTTGTACAAGATATCAAGCCAATCCCAAGATGTCACACCAGGTTGCTGTCAAGAGAATTCTCAGATATCTTAAAAGTGCTCCCAAACTGGGCCTCTAGTATCTAAAGAATTCCGACTTCAATCTGTATGACTATACAAATAGTGACTATGGTGGCTGCAATATAACTAGAAAGTCTACATCTACGGGATGTTAATTTCTTGGTGGAAGGATAGTCTCATGGCAATGCAAGAAACAATCCTATGTGTCTGCATCAACTGCTGAAGCTGAATACATTGCTGCTGCAAGCTGCTGTGCTCAAGTGCTTTGGATTCAGAATCAGAGGCTGGATGATGGATCCAACTTCAAAGAGACTCCCATCCACATAGACAATAACAGTGATATCTCTATTACAAAGAATCCTTCACAGCACGTAAAGACAAAGCACATTAACATCAGGTATCATTTGATTAGAGATAATTTTGAAAAAAGATTAATAAAACTAGTCAAAGTTAACACAAATGAATAATATGTTGATCTGTTCATAAAATCTTTTGATGAGCAGAGATTCAAATATCTTGTATTAGCTATTGGGATGATGAACTTTGAGTAGATTTTCTTAAACTAAACTCAAGATTATTTTTAATAATATGCGTGTCTTAAGTTGTCTATATCATCATCATATAAGTCTAGTTTATTTTGGAAGGAACTTTTCAAAATGATATCCCTTAGATTTTTTAGAATTTCAGATATATTTTCCTTCAGAAGACATCAAGTTGTCTTCGAAAGGAAATTATGTCATCAAAACAAATAACTAATTCTGAGAAATTAACCTTCGGAAGAAATCCGGATATATCTTCCGTAGCTTATATATGTCGCCAAGTAAATGTATTGAAGGACTATTTTCTTCTGAAAAGCAATTAAGTCTCGGAAGTTTTATTCTCTCATTGAATAAAATTTCTAATATTTGATATCTTCCGAAGCAACATTTATGTCGGAAGTAAAAATACTTTACATATTTTTCTTCCAAAGCAAAATTCTTGAAAGACTAAGGAATATCTTCCGAAGCAAAATTGGCTTCGGAAGTTTTCTCAAACCTTCCGAAGACAAATTACATTCGGAAGATTCTCGACTTCCAAGAAAACTACCTTTGTGGGAACTTTTTCAGAGGTGGGACCTACATCCGGATTTCAAAGTTTATCCGTTTGCATTAACTTTGTCTCAAATCCTCACTATATATATATATATATATATATATATATATATATATATATATATATATATATATATATATATATTCGTACAACGGTTCCGCTCTTTCACTTTCTCCTTCATCTGTAGAAATTCAAACCCTAAATTCACCCACAAACCGACCTTGTTCTACCTTTCTTCACTTCAAAGCTACTCAAAATAACCAACCTGATCCCCGAAACCAACCTGATTTTTCTATGCAGTTACACAGGCAACACAATCAAGTTGCTCTGTTATCATCTGAGAAAGATCCTAGTTCCTTTGTTGTTTGCCACTTCTTATCTCTATCCAACTACCTCAGCACCCTCACAATAGACCCTCCATTGTATGAAGATCAACTCTTAGAGTTCTGGAGGACCTGCAAGAGGTCATCTTGGATGGTAGGAAGGCACTGTCTGCCATAGTGCAGGGGAGGACAGTATTCATCACTTCAGCCACCATCAACTCTCATCTAAGGGTGAATGATGAAGAAGGTGACTTGTCCTTCCCAAAATTCGATGTCAACAACTCATTCCGACATACGCGCTATGAAGGGGACTACTCTGTAAGAACCTTCAAAAAGGGTAAGGCTTCCTCCAAATGGATGTACCTCCCCCATGTGGTCATCCATTCTTTGTCTAACAAGCATGGAGGTTGGAACCAAATTCCTAAGGACCTTTCTACATAGTTCATGGGATGGTTCAAGGGGTCAAGTTTAGGTATTCTCAATTTGTTTATATAAATCCGCTTGCTAACTTAGACTTCCTAGAGTATTACATGTTTCGTAGATATGTTCAACACATTCTTAATTATGAACTAGGCTCACAGTTAAGGGGAACAAGTAACACTCTTAAACTATGACAGATGAAGCCCGACATCTTTAAGATAATAAGAAAGCTCACTATTGGCTTTTTAGGGGTAGAAACAGCCCTGGTCCTAAAAATGTTAGAGCTCATTGCTCAAGGTGACAACTTGGCAGCACCAGCCAATGTTGAACCCACAACTTCTATATCTACACCACCCACACAGCCACAAATCTCCATCACCTACCAAAGAAAATCCAAACAAACCCCTGCTCAGGCTACTCAGGTTGAGCAGACCCCAAATCACCAACCATGCAGGAAGAAGTGGACACTAGAGCTCCCACTTCTCCAAAGGAGCAGACCACTCCCATTACTTCTATGATTAGTGTTGAGGTTCATCATGCTCAGCCTGATGAGCTAGTTACCCCAGCCTTAAGCCTTCACTCAGAGTCTCAAAACTCTAATGATCAACCTTCAGTGGAAAGTTACAATCCCTAGGTGCTAGACCTCAAACAACCAATCCCAAACCTTGAATTCTATGATGATGAAGATATAGGTATCAGTCGGTACCAGGAGACTCTTTTTTCCACCCTTGCTCAAGGAGAGATGAGTGCTCTTGAATCACCTATATCTAGCCCAAATCATCCACCCACAACTGAGGTGGACCTCCATGAACATGTTCAGGAAGTCAATATGGAAGAAGCTTTAAACTTCACAAGTGATTACATCATTAAGACCTCAACCATGGCAGCCCAGCCCATTGACAATTCTTTTGAAGCTGTCAGTATGCAGGGAAAATCCAGCAACCAAGAAACACAAGCTGGTGATGAAAAAGAAGACTTTGGTCCTATTCTCTCACTCCCCTATGATTCTTCTGATGAAGATGAGGGGATTCTGCAACTAAAGGTACACAAACTATCCAAACTTTGCACCTGTTTAGTTTCTAAGGTTAATCACCTAGAATCTCAGGTGACTACCTTACAAAGAAGGGTCAATGACCAGCAAATTGAGTTCACTGATCTAAAGGGCAAGCTAGCTGAGTAACCATCCAAAGGACTCAACCAGGCCCATAAGAACCTGTGGATGTGGTGGACCTAACTCCTAGGTCCCCTGTGCAAGAGGGTGATGCTACCAAAAAAGGGGAGAAAGTCATACTTACAATCACAAAACCCGGGAGTTCCTCTCAAAGTATGGACATGGAGGACTTACCATCCTCACTTGTAGTTGTCCATACTCAACAACCTCCTTAGGTCCACAATGATATGGATTCACTCATTCAAAGCTTGTTTGAGGAGGGTATACCAAGGGCTATGCCTACTCCATCTCACCATGCTAAGAATCCAATAGTGGGATGGAGATATGATGATGAAAGAAGAGCCTTGGTAATCTGTAGGTCTCAGGGACAATAAGAAATCTTTAACTTCTACAACCCAAGATACTATGAGAACACCTATTTAGTTGACCTCCCACTTGCCAACCCAAGTCAAAATAGGCATACAAGGTTAGCTGATAGGATTTAACAAAGGATGCTTGAAGAGTTCACACTAAGAACCAGATTATATAGACAAAGGCTAGTAGACAAGACTATTAGTCAATTGGATGCTGAGGTGGACTCTAAGATTAGCTTTAAAATGGAACCCTTGGCTGAAGGCCCAGTAGTTGAGCTTGTGAACCTTGAGACTGAAGCATCTTTAGCACCTATTACCCTTAGTGAGGCACCAGCTGGTGAAGGTGTCTCACAGCCTTTCTCTGGCCAGAGCTCAACTGCAGCACCTAGCAATGAATGCCAAAGCTCTCTCCACCCTAAGTCATATAGACGTATGAGTGAAAAAGGGAAGAGGAAATGCATTCATTTGAGTGTTGTGCCTCTCTCTGGCTAGACCTCAAGTGCAGCACCTAGCAATGCATGCCAAAGCTCTCACCCACCATATCAACACACGTATCAAGAAATTCTCAATCACTATCACCACCTCCATCTCCTACTACATTGGAAATGCATTCATTTGAGTTTTGTTCCTCAGTGTTTGAATTTATAGGCACCTCCGGTGTATCAGCTGAAGAGTTTGTCATGGTTGTGCTGATAGGATTTCTAACTACATGGCTACTTAACACTTGAGCTTAAGTAATTTGAACACTTAGTCTTCTCAGCTCAAATCTTTGATCAGAATCTCCATTTGATAAGGTACCTGTGGATCCTAAAACATCTTTACAAGATTTGTTAAAACAGTTCGTAACTAAATCAAGATCAAATAGCCAATCAGGACTAGAACCTTTCACACTGGGTGTGTGTTCATTGAAGGTCACATTGGCTGACTCCTCAACTACTCTAGTTCTAAGATTGTATACTCTATAAGCCTTAGCTTAGGAAGAGTATCCAATGAAATATTCATCATCTGATTTCTTAGCAAATTTGGCTATTTGGTCCTTGGTATTCAAGATGGTGCAAGGACATTCAAATGATCTGAGGAAACTAATAAAAGGTCTCCTTTTGTGCCATAGTTCATAAGGAGTTTTACCATGAATCTTAACTACTAAAACTCTATTCTGCACATACCAGGTAGTGTTGACTGCCTCTGCCCAGAAGGTGATGGGGAGTTTAAAGTCTGATAACATGGTTCTTGCAACTTCAATAAGTGTCATGTTTCTCCTCTCAGCAACACCGTTTTGCTGAGGAGTCCTGTTTCAATTTTTAGAATGAAGCTCTTCAAGATTTTAGGGTTCTCATCCTTAGTTCTAAGAAAGAAGACCCAAGTATATCTTGTGAAGTCATCTGTGATCACCAAACAATATGAGGTCCTTCCTAGACTCATTACACTGGTGGGGCCAAAGAGATCCATATGTAATAAGTATAGGGGAATAGTGATGGAGTTTATTTCCTTTATCTTGTGAGACTCTTTATGTTGCTTCCTTTCAGGAATGCAACACAATAATCATCACTTGTAAACTCTTTCTTTGGCATTCTAATTACCAAATAATTCTTAATTAATTTATTCATGCTCTTAAAGTTTACATGACATATTCTTTTATGCCAAAGGAATGACTCATTACAATTGGCTTTAGATAGAAAGCAAGAAACTTCTCCTGAAGGGAATGTTTCCTGCAAATCCATCTTGTACACGTTCCCTTTCATGTTGGCTCTGAGTAGAATATGCTCATGAATAATGACCACCCCCTGCTTGATAACAATACACTCATGCTCAGTAAAGTGCATGTTATGACTCTGATCACAAAATTGGGATACACTCAAGAGATTGTACCCAAGCTCCTTAACAAAATTTATCTTCTCAATGCTGAGCTTACCATTTGTGACCCTACCCCTTCTAGTAATGTAACCACCTGATTCTCCTCCAAAATCAACTGGTCCTCCATCAATTTTCTTAAAGTTCTAAAGCAAAGAGCCATTGCCCGTCATGTGCCTAGAACAGCCACTATCAATGATCCATACGTTCCCTTTGGTCTTTAGTTGTTCTTGCACATAAAAAGATGGTTAGTTATATCTGGAAACCCAAGCCTTATTGGTCTTGGGCTTGTCAAATTGAATAGAAGATAATGTAATAGTAAAAGATCCTATATGCATGCTCTAAGGATCATTTGTTGTTGTTGATAAAGAACTTTCAGTCACATGGCCATCCTTCATCTTCCACACCATCTTTGGAAGATTAGACTTGGCCTTCAATACTTTGAAAGTTTTTATGACTTCAAAAGTTTTGGAAACTGGACCTTCGGAAGCATTTGCATCCACTGCAGTAGACTTCAGTACTTTGGAAGCATTCCTTTCTTCCGAGACCAAATTTTCTTCCGGAGGTAAGTTTTCACTTATCTTCTTCTTCACATTGGACCTTCTGAAAGGAAGAGATTTTCCTTTCAAAGCTATTTTCTTTTTCTTCTTTTGAAAGCATGTCTTCTCTATCTTCGGAAGAAATTAATCATTGGCTTTGGAAGACTATGTCTTTGAATCTTCGGAAGACTCATCTTTGGCTTCGGAAGATATGGTCTTTTGGCTTTGGAAGATTTAATACTTAGCATAATTCACTAAGTTATATCAAATCTTTTAAAGTAACTTCATTGGACTTCACATGTGTATACTGTTGGTCCACTGACTGATATAACAGTGCACTTGATTGATAAACACAAACAAATCCTACTGATAACACAAATATCAATGTTATTTGTGTAAAATATAGATCAAACACTATAAAATAAGGATGAACAATGATGAACACCTGAAGAACATTCAATAAAACCCTTGTTTGATCTGAATTGATTGTTGAAGATATTACAAAGTGGAAGCCCCTCGATCAATGGCTCATTCAAACTCACTAAATCTAATTGTCACTAAACTATATATAGTGATAATATTCACTGATGACATATTAATCCCCAAGACTTAGACAATTAGAGAAATTACATATAAAACATAAAAATGACTTAAACATAAATAAATATATTTTGTTGACACAAAATATATTTATTAACAATAAACTCCTAGTCAATTAAATCTTCAACATCTTGTCTCGGTTCTTCATTTCAAACGCGTCTGTTTGCCTTTTTCGATGACTTTGACAGTGACGGTGACCTTTGTTGACTTTGACTGTGTTGATAATGTAGACTATCCTTATTAGACCCAACAATAATACTCCCCCTTAGTCTATCATTATCAACGTATTGTATTTGTGATCAGCACTGATAAGTCAACCATATAATGATCTTCAATCTTCCCCTAGATTGATGATCTGGTATTGAAGATTTTTCATCTTTCAGGCTCCCCCTTTATGTATGCTCCCCCTCTTTGTGTGCATTCTTTGAGAATGATGAGGAACAACTTTTCTAACTCTCTATTCTTGAGTGCTTCAGAAGATGTAGGAGGAGGAATCCTAGCTCGGTATCTTCTGCAAACTTGAGGAACAGGTTCTCTGGTCAGGTACTTTGCTCTGTTGATGATCGGCCATCATTTGAAGCAAAAATCTATAACACAATCACAACCACAATCTCGCAACTTCCTGTCAGATCATTTCAGTTAACAAATAAACCCATGTTTATCTGTGTGTGCAATTTCCTGTGAAATGCATGTGAAAATAATAACATTTTAATAGCATAATATGGAAGACTTGAAAAATAATTTGAAATGAATATTTTATTTTATTTTCTTTTATCATATTACACCAAGAACTAATTTGATCATGAGATCACATCCTCAAGATATATTTAAGCACAAGGATGTATTTAAACATCGACAAGTTAGTGAGATCACACTGAAGCAGAGTCTGATCATGTTTTTAAAATTTTGATAACCAAAAACAGTTCAAGAATGATTGTTGGTGTATTTGTCCAATTTAAACCCATGCGTTATCCTTTTCAACAAGTGATCTGGAACTGATTTTATCATGTTTTAGATTCAATTAGAGAAGCTCAGATGATTTGGTTCCTATAGACATTTGGCAAAGAACTTATCCCATCATCAGGGCTTATTTTAAAAATAATTTAAAATATTCATTCCAAATTATTTTTCAAGTCTTCCATATTATGCTATTAAAATATTATTATTTTCACATGCATTTCACGAGAAATTGCACACACAGATAAACATGGGTTTATTTGTTAACTGAAATAATCTGACAAGAAGTTACGAGATTGTGGTTGTGATTGTGTTATAGATTTTTGCTTCAAATGATGGCCGATCATCAGCTGAGCAAAGTACCTGACCAGAGAACCTGTTCCTCAAGTTTGCAGAAGATACCGAGCTAGGATTTCTCCTCCTACATCTTCTGAAGCACTCAAGAATAGAGAGTTGGAAAGGTTGTTCCTCATCATTCTCAAAGAATGCACACGAAGAGGGGGAGCATACAAAAAGGGGGAGCCTGAAAGATGAAAGATCTTCAATACCAGATCATCAATCTAGGGGAAGATTGAAGATCATTATATGGTTGACTTATCGATGCTGATCAAGATACAATACGTTGATAATGATAGACTAAGGGGAAGTATTATTGTTGGGTCTGATAAGGAGAGTCTATATTATCAACACTGTCAAAGTCAACAAAGGTCAACGTCACTGTCAAAGTCATCGGAAAAGGCAAACAGACGCGTTCGAAACGAAGAACCAAGACAAGATGTTGAAGATATAAATGACTAGGAGTTTATTGTTAATAAATATATTTTGTGTCAACAAAATATATTTATTTATGTTTAAGTCATTTTTATGTTTTATATGTAATTTCTCTAAATGTCTAAGTCTAGGGGCTTAATATGTTATTAGTGAATATTATCACTATATATAGTTTAGTGACAATTAGATTTATTGAGCTTGAATGAGCCATTGATTGAGGGGCTTCCACTTTGTAATATCTTCAACAATCAATTCAGATCAAACAAGGGTTTTATTGAATGTTCTTGAGGTGTTCATCATTGTTCATCCTTATTTTATAGTGTGTGATTTATATTTTACACAAATATCATTGATATCTGTGTTATCAGTGGGATTTGTTTGTGTTTATCAATCAAGTGCACTGTTATATCGATCAGTGGACTAACATATTCTGAGAGCTCTTTGGTTGTTCTTTTGTTGCATCAGCTTTTAAGTGTATTCCTTACAAATTCCCCTAGGCCGATGCTACCAAAGCTAAAGAGACTTTGAGTCTTGATCTTCATCTGTTGATAGTCCTCATCAGAATCAAGACCATTCCCTTTTATCATTAGTTGGTCAAGATTCCTCAGACTCTTAAAGTATCTCCTCATGTCATAAAGATCATGCAGAGGGAGGTCAAGTATGTTTTGCCAAAAATACATGTCTTGACACCCTTGATATCTAGTGACATACCGTCTATCTAGATTGTTGGCAAACATCTAAGACACGATGGATCTCTTAGCAGCAAGAGGCTCTACTTGAATAGGAGTTCAATGAGGAGCCTCTTCTTGATCAACCTCAGGATGTTCTGACCCATCCTGAGGTGCAGAGGTGGATTCCTTGGACTTCTTCTTCTTCTTCTTCTTCATGTCCCTTCTTAGTCATGTAGATAGTACTTTAGGATTGTAGATACAATCCTTGGCAAAGTGAGAAGTACTACCACATATGATACATTCAATTGGCCTTCTTCTAAGAGTCTTCTTTTGAGTGGGAGGCTGAGCTTGATCCCTTTCCACTTCCTTCTTCATCTTTTCAGATGATGTAGCATGCTTCTTGGGATGAGGCTTGCTCTTGGAACTAGATGGTTAAGGCTATGCAACAGTGGTACACATTTTATCAGCCTTTTTCTATTGACCAGTATGATTTGGACATGAATTAGGACTCCTGGTACTAGAGTCCATTGCTGAGTCTTCAGTCTTTACCATTTAAAATCCTGCAAAAATGAAAACTTGCTTTTGCTTGGAGTTGAAAGTGGCCTTGATCTCTTAAGCTTTCTTTTGACTTTCTTTTGGCTGCCATGATCAAGTTCTTCTTTGTAGACTTGGTCATCCTTGGTTCTTTCTTCTGTATAGGAGAATAGTGTCCCTTCTTAGGATAACCCTTTTCACTCACCTAGGGTTTATCCTTCACTATCTCCTTTATATATTCATCCTTCCCTTGGATAGGATCAATAGGAGGCAGCTCATCTTGACAAGTTCCACACCTTGGAGATCTAACAGATAGAAGTGTCTGTGGAGGAGCTATCTCACTTGACCCTAGACCCTACCTGTTTGGGTAACAAACTTTTGCATGTAAGGATGAGGACAGTATGTTCTTGAAGGTTTCTCTTCAAGAACATATTTTTCTGCCTTGGCTTTGCTGATCATAAGCTCAGCCTGGCATTTAGTTAACTTGATTATGAGATCTTTGATTCTATAACTGTAGTTTTTATGCTCATGCTTAAGAGTAGAAATGGTTTTCTCTAAATCTTCAATTTTAAGTTTATAATCATTTTTTGCTCTTTTAATATCAGATTTTAAAATGTTTAAGGACTCAAGATCATATCTCACTTCTAAGTTGTAGGACCTATACATGTTAACTTTAGCAATGCATTAAGGAGTACAAAGATGTTCTAATACCTTGGCTTCTTCATGATCAGCCATTAGTGCTTGGTTTGGAGAAGCATCTTTTATTTGAAGGATCCAGTCAAAGCCTCCTTCTTCAATAGCAACAGCGGCATGTTGTTTTGGTTGGCTTGGCTTCTTAGTTCTTGGAGCCGCATTAGTGTAGTTTGGTCTGGATTGTGCTTGGCCACCATTTGTCCTTGGTGCCTTGCACTTTCTAGCAAAGCATCCCATTTGGTTATAATTGTAACACTTCACCTTGCATTTATCCGCGGTAAACTTTCCACAGGCCACATTGCTTGGAAACTTCCTTCCTGTTCTCTTATAGAACTTCTTGGCTCTATGAGTGAGAAGAGCCATCTGTAGAACTATCTCCATGTACTCTAGCTTGTCTAGATGGATGTAATCCAAGTCTTCAAGAGTGAAGAGAAAGTTACCACAACTTTATTAAAAGACAGAAAGGCTTGAGCAGAGCTTGTCTCTTGGAATGGGCTTCCTTGGATGTAGCTCTCCCTTAGTGTCTTAAGGGATGTGATGAAAGGACCCTTTTATGAGTTATCAAGGAAGTAGATGAGATGATGTTATGGTTCTCTGCTACCCCTTTCACCCACATGAAGGGTTGAACTTTGCTGATTATTGGAAGAGTTGCCTGATGGATTTTGTTATTTCATCTCCATCTGGTAGCCACTAATAATACCATACAACTCTATGAGAGTAAGAGTAGAGAGGTTCTTAGTTATCTTGATGGCCATATAGTAGTGAGTCTATTGTCTGGGAAGAGAGAACATGAACTTCCTCACTATGTCTCTATTCTCAAGCTTGACTCCAACATCCATTAGAGTATCCACAATTTAACATACTTCACCTGTGTTATAGGTGAAGTTCAAACTGCTGCTTCATAATGTCTTTCTTGTTCTCCTTGTCTTCCTCATACCCGTCATACATTAGCTTTAGTGCATCCCAAAGCTGCTTAATAGTTTTGCACTTCTTGAAGCCTATGTATATGGAGTTTGGAAGAGCAGTTTGAAGAGCGGTCATGGCTTTCTGATCTACATCTATTTCCATTGGTATCATCCCACCTTTAGCAGTAGCTGAAGAGGTGCTTGAGATGTGACATCCTTTAATAACAGATCTCCATATCCTGCTATCTTGAGACTTCATAAACCCTTCCATACATTGGCATCAAGTATGGTGAGATCTTACAATCAAGAGCTTAAAATACTCTGATACCAAGTACAAGACCATTGAAAGATGGTCAATGCAACAGTTTCACAAGGTGGAGAGATTTAGAACACTTAGCAGATCAAATAGGGAAGCAGTAGGATGAAACAATGAACACAAGTAACAAGAACAATAAACAAGAATACTCAAATATGGTTTTCAAGAATGATGTATATTGATCTCAAGTTCTTACAAGTGTTAGAAAGATTAAATATAAATAGAAGTACTTGAGATACTTTATACTACATTCTACAGCCGGCCATACTATAAAGGCCAGCTAGAAACACTAATCTAGACAACAAGATCAATGTATAGTCAAAAGGCAGATTGCCTTTTGACTAGTGACTATGACATGACATAGCTCACATCCTAATATATTACAAAAAGGATAAAATTACATAGTTGGAAAGTTACAGACAAAAGACCTTAATCTACAGTTGACAAAAGCATGTACTTTTCACCAACTCATATAAGTTGGTGAGTCTTCAAAAATGGCAGCAGAAAGTTGTTTAGCTTTTGTCAAAAGGTGATTTAGAAAAAGCATGTCTTCTCTTTCATTGGAAGAAATCAGTCTTTGCCTTCGGAAGACTTTGTCTTTGAAGCTTCGAAAGACTTCATCTTTGGCTTCGGAAGATATGGTCTTTTGGCTTCGAAAGATATGATGCTTAGCATAATTCACTGAGTTATATCAAATCTTCAGAAGTAACTTCCTTGTACCTCACATGTGCATGCTGAGAGCTCTTTGGTTGTTCTTTGGTTGCATCAGCCTTTAAGTGTATTCCTTATACAAGAATCAAATAGACAAATTTGCTGAGAAATCAGATGATGGATATTTTATTGGATACTCTTCCCATAGATTATCCAATCTCAGAACTAGATGATGAAATCAGCTTGGACTCATGATGAACATGAATAAAAGGTTGATTTCCCCAAGGATCTTTTCAATATCTCTCAATAATCAACAAACAGGAACCATGGTGTGGAAACCCATGATTCAAGTGTATGAAATCAGTATGTGTGTGTGTGTGATTGTGTGTTTGAATGCTCGAAAATAATAATAACTGCTTGATTGTATTGATTGTTCAAAAAGCTTACAAAGGATTAGGGTAGTGTGCTATTTATAGCATATACACAAAAGCTATATACAATTACTAAACTACCCTTGTGTAAATAAAATTACATAGAAAATAATCCTAAGTCTATAAGTCATCCGCTGTGGAGAATAAGTCATCCGCTGTGGAAGATATCTCATCTGCTATGGAGAAGACTTGTCATCCGCTATGCATAGTGTTTGTTCATCCGCTGTGGAATGTTCATCCCCTTTGGACATTTATGTGTTTGCTTGTATGTTGTCCGCTGTGGAATGTTCATCTATTATGGATGAACATTCGCTGTAGACAGTTGTGTGTTTGCTTGTATGTTGTCCATTGTGGAATGTTCATCCGCTGTGGATGAACATCCGCTATGAATGTTGTCCGGTGTATGTTCTTCATCCGCTATGGGATGGATGTTCATCCGCTGCACACACTTAGACAGATTTATTCATCCGCTGCTGATGATCTTCATCCGCTGTGGGCAATTATTCATCCGCTGCCGACACTTGGACAAAATTTCTTTTATCTACAATTTTGAAAAACAAATTTAAACAAATATTAGTGATTGATATGAATGTTAATGATGTTAATGTGTTATTAAATGATGGTTTTGGATGTTAACACATTATGTTTGATACATGTCTGATATGGCAAGCAACATACTTTTATGCATTAATTCTTAATGCACTTGTTGAGTCCAACACTAAAGTAGTTGTGGAGTCAGCCAATATGACCTTCAATGAGCACACATATAGTATGAAAGGTTTTGGTCCTAATTGGCTGTTTGATATTGACTTAGTTACCAACTATTTTAACAAATCTTGTGAAGATGTTTCAGGGTCTTCAGATATCTTATTAATAGTAGATTTTGATCCAAGATTTGAGCTGTAAAGACCAAGTGTTCAAACTACTTCAGCTCCAGTGGTAACTAGCCCTGCAGTTGGAAATCCTGTCAACACAACCATGATAAATTCTTCAGCTGATACATCTGAGGTGCCTATAAATTCCAGCATAGAGGCACAAAACTCAAATGAAGGAATTTTCAATGTAAGAGGAGATGAAGGTGGTGATAGTGATCAAGAATTTCTTGATACTGATAACCACTCCATAGAAGACAATATTAATGATATGAAACACTCATTGGATCAAGTTTCTCTTGATAAGTGTGTTGATGTGGTGGATGATATTCAAGCACAAGAATTGAATTTCATCAATTTAGATCTGTCCAAACAACTTGTTGTGATTTCTCAACTGAGAATCCACAAGTCACATCCCACCACAAACATCATTAGAAATGTTGAGACAGGGGTGAGAACAAGAGGACAAACCCATGAAAAAAATATTTATCTCCACTCTTGTTTCTTGACCCAGATTGAGCCTATGAAGATTGATGAGGCTTTGAAGGATGAAAGTTGGGTTAAAGGAATGCAGGAGGAGATGCTTTAATTCAAGAGACAAAAGGTTTGGAATCTAAGTCCTCTAGGGAAGACTAATATAGGTACCAAGTGGGTATTTAAGAACAAGAAAGATTATACAGGACTTGTCATCAAGAACAAGGCAAGACTAGTTGTTCAAGGGTACACACAAGAAGAAGGGATTGACTACACAGATGTTTTTACTCCTGTAGCAAGACTTGAAGCTGTTAGGATATTCCTAGCTTTTGTACGCATACAAAGATTTTAAGGTCAACCAACTTGATGCCAAGTGTGCCTTCTTATATGGGGTGATTGATGAGGAGGTGTATGTTAAACAACCACCTGGCTTTACAGACCCAGATCATCCTAATTATGTCAGAAAGCTTGACAAAGCTCTTTATGAGCTGCATCAAGCTCCAAGGAAATGGTATGAGACACTATCACAGTATCTCTGTCAACATGGATACAAAAGGGGTACTATTAATGGAACACTCTTAATCAAAGGAATAGGAAATGACTTGATGCTGGCTCAAGTTTATATAGATGATATTATTTTTGGGTCAACTAATCCGAAGCTCTGTAAAGACTTTGAGAAGCTGATAAAGAATTAATTTGAAATAAGTGCCATAGGGGAACTCAATTTCTTTCTATGAATTCAAGTGAAGCAGGTTGACAATGGAATCCTCATAAACCAGTCAAAGTATGTGCAAGACATACTTACTAGATTTCTTTTGATTGAGTGTTGGTAAGACACCCATAGCCAGAAACCACTCTCTAGGACCAGATCTTTAGGGGGAGTGTGTTGATGAACATCTCTACAGGGCTATGATCACGTCTCTTATGTACCTCACAGCCAGCAGGCCTGATATCATGTTTGCAACATGTATTTGTGCAAGATATCAAGCTAAACCTAAGATGTCACACCTTGTTGCTATCAAAAGGATTCTTAGATATTTCAAAGGTGCTCTTAACCTGGGCCTTTGGTATCAAAAGAATTCTGACTTCAATCTGTATGCCTATACAAATAGTGACTATGGCAGCTGTAATATGATTACAAAGTATACATTTAGGGGATGTCAATTCCTTGGTGAAAGGATAGTCTCATGGCAATGCAAGAAACAATCATGTGTGTCTGCATCAACTACTAAAGCTAAATAAATTGTTGCTGCAAGCTGTTGTGTTCAAGTGCTTTGGATTCAAAACCATATGCTAGACTATGGATTCAACTTCATGGATACTCCCATCCATATAGACAATAAAAGTGCTATCTCTATTACAGAGAATCCTGTGTAGCACTCAAAGACAAAGCACACCAACATCAGGTATCACTTCATTAGAGATAATTTTGATAAAGGATTGATAAAATTAGTCAAAGTTAACCCAAATAAACAATATGCTGATCTATTCACAAAAGCTTTTGATGTGCAGAGATTTAAATATCTTGTATCAGCTATTGGGATGCTTAACTTTGTGTAGATTTTTCTTAAACTAAACTCAAGATTATTTTTAATAGGTGTGTCTTAAGTTGTCTATATCATCACCATATAAACCAGTTTATTTTGGAAGGAAGTTTTCAAAATGATATTCCTTAGAAATTTGAAATATTTTCGGATATGTTTTCTTTCGGAAGACATCAAATTGTCTTTGGAAGAAAGTTATGTCTTCAAAACAAATAACTACTTCAGATAAAATAACCTTCAGAAGAAATTCTGATATATCTTCCGAAGCTTATATTTGTCAGTAAGTACTTGTATGTATTGAAGGACTATTTTCTTCCAAAACCAAGTAAGTCTCGAAAGCTTTATTTTCTATTGAAAAAAATTTCTGATATTTGATATCTTTCAAAGAAAAATGCATCTAGGAAGTAAAAATACTTTAAGTAATTTTCTTCTGAAGCAAATTCTTGAAATGCTAAGGAATATCTTTCGAAGCCAAATTGGCTTTGGAAAATTTCTCAAACCTTCCAAAGAAAAATTTACCTTCGGAAGATTTTAGACTTCCAAAAAAACTACCTTTTGGGCACTTTTTCAGAGGTGGGACCGACATCCGGATTTCAAAGTTTATCCTTTTGCATTAACTTTGTCTCAAATCCAATCCATAAAAATATACCTTAAACGGTTTTCCCTCTTTCACTTTCTTCTTTATCTACAAAAAAGTTTATTGTAACACCTCGAATTCTATTAAAAAGAAGATAAAATAAAAGTATAAAGAACGAAATGAGGAATAACACAAGTTTAAGGACTGAAGTTGTGCAAGGTGCAAACTTTAAAATAATTGTGTTTAAAAGAAGGGCATGGCCGCCAATGCCCCCACTACCCACTTTTCTTGTCCTCGGTTGAAGAAGAAGAAAGAAGAAGTGAAGAAAACCTCACTAGTTTTAGAGAGAGAAGAAGCTGAAACCTGCTAAAAGGTGAGTTTTCTTGGGTTAATGTTCGGTTTCAACTGAATTTTCAGCTTCTATGCCGAGATTTGTGGTGCTAAGTGCCTGTTTTCATGGGTTTTAGGAGCTGAATTTGCAGGTGGAAGTGTGTTGCTCGAAGGTTGCTTCAGATGAGTTCTTGAACCCCTCTTTTTACTGGTTTTTAAGTGTTCGGGGCTATTATGCATACCGAGCAAAATATTTTGAAAGTAACCGTGAGTTTTCAGGATGTTGCTCGATGGTGCTCTGTTGTTGTATGTTTTAGAGGCTGTTTTGAGGTTATGTTTGATGTTTAGCATGTTGTAGTGTTTGTAGCATGGTAGATTTATGTTAAGATGTGCTAGATCGATGTTTGGGTGTTGTTTGTAGCATCGGTTATATTTCAGATTGTTGGTCATGCGCCTAGAATGTTCCCATGTGCCTGAATTGTTGTCATGCGCCCAAGATCATGCGCCCAAATAGTAGTCATGCGCCTAAGTGTAGGCCATGCACTTGAACAGTGGCCCATGTGCCCAGAGTTTCCGATGCGCCTAAGTGTAGGCCATGCGCCTGAACAGTGGCCCATGCGCCTGAATAGTGGCCCATGCGCCCAGAGTTGGCCATGCGCCTGTGTTGGCCATGTGCCCAGAGTTGGCCATGAGCCTAAGTGCTAGTCATGCGCCCCAGCAGTGCCCATGCGCCCAGAGTTGCCCATGCGCCTAAGTGTTAGCCATGCGCCCCAGCAGTGCCCATGCGTCTAAGCAGGACTCATGCGCCTGCATAGTGGTAATGCGCCTAGGCTGTTTTCCTTAGAATTTTTATGCTCATGCGCCTAAGATGTCCAACAGCTCTCCATTTTGGACTTAGGTATTTCTGAGGATTTTCTAGAGGTAGATGGTTGAGATAGGTTCTGTTGTGATGTGATGGCTTCTGCTTGATGTGCTATGCATGATGATGTGATGATTATGAGGTATGCGATGGGTTATCTTTCCATGTTTAATGGTTTTCAAAATATATGTATTATGTTATGCAATATGTTATGTGTGATGTTATGACTTTACATGGTATGTACATAAAGTATTATGTTATGAAAGTGAAAGATAATGAATGATGAGATTGGAAGTAACGTACGATGAGATCCTTGTCGCGTACCACGGTCCTGTGTCAGTCTTCGGACATGAGTCGGGGGTTTGTTTACAGGCCCCGGCATAGTATCAGTCTTCAGACATGAGTCGGGGGTATTGCATGAGACAGGATGGCATGTGAAGGAGATGAGATCCTTGTCACATACCCCTGTACTGTGTCAGTCTCGGACATGAGTCGGGGGTTTGTTTACAGGACCCGGCATAGTATCAGTATTTGGACATGAGTCGGGGGTGTTGCATACGAGATGGGATCCTTGTCGCGTACCCCGGTACTGTGTCAGTCTTCGGACATGAGTCGGGGGTATTGCATGAGGCAGGATTCGGATGATAGTAAGTATGTATTGTTTGATGATAAACGATAACGAAGATAATTAATTATTATCAATGTGTATGTATGATTTGTGATCGTGATTGAAAGTAAAAATATTGTTTTAACGAAAGTAAAGTATTTTATTTATAAAACTAGAACTCACTCAGCGTCGCTGACTTTTTGTCTGCATAATAGTTGGCAGGTATTTTGTTGATGTTGAGGAGTTGCAGGCATGGATGCATATGCTACTGGGGACGTTTGAGGCTGGCATCCACATTTTTAATATGATGTTGTATTTCGAAATGTAAACGAATGATGTAACGTAATGATATGTTTTAAATTATTAATGAAAGTTTTAAATTCCGCTGCAAAAGTAATGTATGCTTTAAATATTTTATGCGATGACGGTCCAGCTGTAAGCGTCCCGGGAACGTGGCCTTACAAGTTGGTATCAGAGCCAAAGTTTAAGAGAATTGGGTAAATATTTTTAAAAGAACCTAAACTTAAACTGAGAATGGGACGAAGGAAAGGGATGCCAGTCCTAGTAGCTACATGCCTGCAGGTAAAGGTTTTACGTGAACGTTTTATGTAAGTTAATAAAAAGGGGAATTATGTGCCCGTGTTATCTGGTTTATGTGCTTTTGTGTAGATTTAGATACTGATGTAGTTAGGATAGGAATTGCTCGGGGGATGAAGAGTAAAGTAAATGGCTAATCATAACTGGCCACCGTAATTAGGGACTTACTATACTTGACATCAATTGAGCTATTACCTTGAATGACCGTGTTGGTGTTTGAATCTTGTAGTGTTTAGATGGCTGGCGGTAGGTCTTCTGAGGCTTTCCGAGGTGGAGGTCGGAGTGGACGTGGTGTTAGACCACGTGTCACGAGGAGCAAGGCTAAGACTGCTGAGACGGCTCCTGAAGGGCCAGAGCTCCATCACCAGAATGGTGAGGACGAGAGTGCTAATCTGAGAGCCTCAATGAAGGAGGCGGTGGTTGAGGAGGTTCATCAGGTCATGCAGATGATTCTGCCGACTGTAGTGACCGAGGTTATTAAAGCTGTGAAGGAGGCTGAGAAGAGGAAGACTGCTAGACGAGGCGAGGAAGGAGGTTTAAAGGGAAGGGAGCAATCAGAGATTGATATGGTTGTCTCTAGTGATGATGATGAGGAAGAGGAAGCTGTGCAGGAAACTATGAAGGGATGCAGCTACGGGGCATTCCAGAGATGCAAGCCCCTTACGTTTGATGGGAATGGGAGTGTGGCTGCTGCTCATCATTGGGTGAGGGAGATGGAGGCGGTACTGGACATTAGCGAGTGCCGAGAGGATCAGAAGGTGAAGTTTGCTACCCACTCATTTGTGGATTCAGCCTTCTGCTGGTGGGACAACTTTGTTCAAGCCGAGGGTACCGGGGCAATCGGGAGGATGAGATGGAATAAGCTGAAGAGGTTGGTAATTAAGGAGTTTTGCCCTCATAGAGAGCTTGACAAAGTTAAGAAAGAGTTCCTGTAGTTGGATGCGGGAACGATGACGCACCAACAGTATACAACGAAGTTCAACGAGATGGAAAGGCTGGTGCCAGATCAGGTGACGCCTGTGTCACAAAAGATCAAGAGGTACATTCAAGGTCTGCCGACAGATATCTGCAGACATCTGATCGCTGCCCGGCCAGGTACGTTTAGGTCAGTGGTCGACCTAGCGGGGAGGTTGTATGACGAGCCAGAGGCGGTGGTGATAGTTGATGTAGAGGAGGAGCGGGGCTATGTGAGAAATGGAAATGGAAGGCGGGATAATGATAATGGATTTGTGGGTGGAGATAAGACGTTGAGGGTCGATGATCGGAGGATGGTAATAGGGAGGGAAGAAGCATGCAAGAAGTGGGGTAGAGGCCACGAGGGGGAGTGCAAGTGGGGACTAAACATCTGCTTTCAATGTGGAAAGAGGGCCACAGGGTGAGGGATTGTCGCATGGCTAAATGTTATAACTGTGGCGAGGCTGGACACATGAGCAGAGACTACAAGAAGTTGAGGACAGGAAGCTTCGGTGCAAGGAAGGGGAGCAGAGGATGAAGGTCAGAGCATTCACTATGACCGGGAGGAGGCTAGAGCGGACTCCGACATGACGTCAGGTACGTTTCTGGTAAACTAAATTATGAATCTGTGCTTTAATTATGGTGGTAATAGTAGTTTCATTCCTGCTACCTTCTGTGATAAGTTGCATGTTAGGAGTAGGAAGGTCGGTGAGCCCTTTGATGTAGAAATTGCTATTGGTATGTCCACTAGGTTGCCTGATGCCCTAGAGGATTGTGCGACAGAATTGGAAGAGCACATGTTTTCTGCTAGACTGTTCAGGATGAACGTAGGTATATTGATACCTGCCTTGGGTAGAATTGGCTAATAGCCTATGAGGCAAACACCGAGTGTTGCAAGAAGGTGGTTTGATCAACCGTGCCTGACAAGAGTTCGGTGCCGACCTACCACGATGGAGTAATGATGAATGCCTCGTCTGGGAAAGGGGATCATCCGATTCTAAAAGCAAGGAAAGCTGATACCGAGGTATATAGGGCCTTTCCAAATTGTCGGTCAGGTAGGAGAAGTGGCCTATCGACAGGAGTTACCTGATGAGCTATGTGGAATTCATCCGACGTTCCATGTATCTCATCTAAGGAAGTGCTCAATCAAGGAGGATATGGTAGTGCCACTAGAGGATACTGAGGTGGACGAACGACTCAACTACGTGGAACAATAGGTGGCCATTACTGATAGAAGGGAGAGAAGGGCTAAGGAGAATGGTGGTTTCATTTGTGCGAATACAGGGGGAGTCCAGTAGGGGTCTAAGCCTACTTGTAAGATCAAGGAAGAGATGAGACAGCATTAGCCGCAACTGTTCGAGAAGCGACAGGTTACGGGGACGAAACCTATATAAGGGGGGTGGACTTGTAACACCCCGAATTCTATTAAAAAGAAGAGAAAATAAAAGTATAAAGAAAGAAATGAGGAATAACACAAGTTGAAGGACTGAAGTTGTGCAAGGTGCAAACTTTAAAATAATTATGTTTAAAAGAAGGGCATGGCCGCCCATGCCCCCACTACCCACTTTTCTTGTCCTCGGTTGAAGAAGAAGAAAGAAGAAGAGAAGAAAACCTCACTGGGTTTAGAGAGAGAAGAAGCTAAAATCTGCTAAAAGGTGAGTTTTCTTGGGTTAATGTTCGGTTTCAACCGAATTTTCAGCTTCTAGGCCAAGATTTGTGGTGCTAAGTGCTTGTTTTCGTGGGTTTTAGGAGCTGAATTTGCAGGTGGAAGTGTGTTGCTCAAAGGTTGCTTCAGGTGAGTTCTTGAACCCCCTTTTTACTGGTTTTTAAGTGTTTGGGTCTATTATGCATACCGAGTAAAATATTTTTAAAGTAACCTTGAGTTTTCAGCATGTTGCTCGATGGTGCTCTATTGTTGTATGTTTTAGAGGCTGTTTTGAGGTTATGTTTGATATTTAGCATGTTTTAGTGTTTGTAGCATGGTAGATTTATGTTAAGATGCGCTAGATCGATGTTTGGGTGTTGTTTGTAGCAATGGTTATATTTCAGATTGTTGGTCATGCGCCCAGAATGTTCCCATGCGCCTGAATTGTTGTCATGCGCCCAAGTGACCTCATGCACCCAAGATCATGTGCCCAAATAGTAGTCATGCACCCAGCATGATGCCCATGAGCCTAAGTGTAGGCCATGCACCTTAACAGTGGCCTATGCCCCTAGAGTTGCCCATGCACCTAAGTGTAGGCCATGCGCCTAAACAGTGGCCCATGCGCCCAGAGTTGGCCATACGCTTGTGTTGGCCATGCGACCAGACACTTGCCCATGCGCCCAGAGTTGCCATGCGCCTAATTGCTGGCCATGCGCCCCAGCAGTGCCCATGCGCCCAGAGTTTCCCATGCACCTAAGTGTTGGCCATGCGCCCTAGCAGTGCCCATGCGCCTAAGCAGGACTCATACGCCTGCATAGTGGTAATGCGCCTAGGCTGTTTTCCTTAGAATTTTTATGCTCATGCGCTTGAGATGTCCAACTGCTCTCCATTTTGGACTTAGGGATTTCTGAGGATTTACTAGAGGTAGATGGTTGAGATAGGTTCTGTTGTGATGTGATGGCTTGTGCTTGATGTGCTATGCATGATGATATGATGATTATGAGGTGTGCAATGGGTTATCTTTCCATGTTTAATGGTTTTCAAAATATATGTATTATGTTATGTAATACATTATGTGTGATGTTTTGACTTTACGTGGTATGATGTATGAATGTACGTAAAGTATTATGTAACGAAAGTGAAAGATAATGAATGATGAAATTGGAAGTAACGTACGATGAGATCCTTGTCGCGTACCCTGGTACTGTGTCAGTCTTCGGACATGAGTCGGGGGTTTATTTACAGACCCCGGCACAATATCAGTCTTCGGACATGAGTCAGGGGTATTGCATGAGACAGGATGGCATATGAAGGAGATGAGATCCTTGTCGCGTACCCTGATACTGTGTCAGTCTTCGGACATGAGTCGGGGGTTTGTTTACAGGCCCAGGCACAGTATCAGTCTTCGGACATGTGTCGGGGGTATTGCATGAGACAGGATGGCATGTGGAAGAGATAAGGTCGTGTTGCTTGCCCTTGTACTGTGTCAGTCTTCGGACATGAGTCAGGGGTTTGTTTACAGGCCCTGGCACAGTATCAGTCTTTGGACATGAGTCTGGGGAGTTGCATACGAGATGGGATCCTTGTCGCGTACCCCGGTACGATGTTAGTCTTCGGACATGAGTCGGGGGTTTGTTTACAGGCCCCGGCACAGTATCAGTCTTCGGACATGAGTCGGGGGTATTGTATGAGGCAGGATTTGGATGATAGTAAGTATGTATTGTTTGATGATAAACGATGAAGAAGATAATTAATTATTATCAATGTGTATGTATGATGTGTGATCGCGATTGAAAGTAAAAAGGTTGTTTTAACGAAAGTAAAGTATTTTATTTATAAAACCAGAACTCACTCAGCGTCACTGACTTTTTGTATACATAATAGTTGACAGGTATTTTGTTGGTGCTGAGGAGTTGCAGGCATGGATGCATACGCTACTCGGGACGTTTGAGGCTGGCATCCACAGTTTTAATATGATGTTGTATTTCGAAATGTAAACGAATAATGTAACGTAATGATATGTTTTAAATTATTAATGAAAGTTTTAAATTCCGCTGCAAAAGTAATGTATGCTTTAAATATTTTATGCGATGACGGTGCAGCTGTAAGCGTCCCGGGAACGGGGCCTTACATTTATAACCAAAATTCACTCACAAACCACTTTTGTTTTTATCTTTCTTCACTTTTAAGCTACTAATAAATGGCAAACCCTGATCCCCAAAACCAACCTGATTTTTCCATGCAGTTACACAGGCAACATAACCAATTTGATCTGTTATCATCTGAGAAAGATTTAGTTTTCTCAGAAGTTTGCCACTTCTTATCTCTGTCAGACTACGTCACCGCCATCACAATAGACCCTCCATTGTATGAAGATCAACATTTAGAGTTTTGGGGGACCTGCCAAGAGGTCATCTTGGATGGTGAGAAGGCACTGACTGCCACAGTGCAGGGGAAGACAATTTGCATCACTAAAACCACCATCAACACTCATCTGAGGCTGGATGATGAAGAAGGCGATTTGTCCTTCCCTAAATCTATTGTAAACAACTCATTCTGGTAGATGGGCTGTGAAGGTGACTACTTAGTAAGAACCTTCAAAGAGGATAAGGTCTTATCTTAGTGGAAGTACCTCCTCCATGTGGTAATCCATTCTCTATCTAACAAACACGGAGGTTGGGATCAAATTCCTAAGAAGTTATCCTATATAGTCCATGGGATGGTTCAAGGGGTCAAGTTCAAGTACTCATAGTTTGTTTATACAAACTTGCTTGCCAACTTGGACTCCTTAGAGTTTTATATGTTCCCTAGATATGTTCAAAACATTCTTAACTGTGAACTGGGCTTACAGTTAAGGGGAACAGGTAATATTCTTTAACTGGGATAGATGAAGCCTGACATCTTTAAGACAATGAGAAAGTCCACTGTTGGCTTCTTAGGGATAGAAACAGACCTAGTCCCAAAAATGTTAGAGCTCATTGCTCAAGGTGACAACTTGGCAACACAAGCCAATGTTCAACCCATGATCTGATTGTCAAGACTCGATCAAAAACAAGTTATAGGGTAAGTAAGGTCGTCTCCACAGGGAATATGTAGAAAGTATTTAACGATTGCAACTCAATTAATGTAAAGACAAAAACTTTGAAGTAAAGATTAAAACTTTGAATGAAGTAATAAACATCAATGTAAAAAGAAACATACTTTATAATGAATTTAATTAAATAATGAAAAACAATCACTTCCGGGTTTCCAATTCTACAAGATCAACAATTGATACTTTTAAATTAAGGCTTGTATGAAACAATACTTCAAGATCTTAGCTTTTTATTAAAGTGGTAACAAAGGAACAATCTTTTAAGACTCATTCATTCACAAAGTTACCAATTCACCTATATCACGTTGTCTACTTTTCTTAATGAGCTCACGATGCAAGGAAACCAAAAACTGATAATCAAGCAAATAACTTTATTTATAAATAAACCTTTTAAATCAATCAAAACAAAATGCTTCATTCATTAATCCATTGTTCAATACAAAAAACCTAATCAAACATACCACAAGAATTGTACTCCCGAAAGCAATCAAGCAAGAACTAGCCACTCATGGTCTTCATTGAATCTTCAATCTTGTTTTGATGATGATCAATGATGATTTGGTAGGAGTTGGGAAGCTTGAAAACACCCAAAATCACCTTGAATTTACTAGATTTTGGCTGGGAGGATTTCTTCCTCGAATTAGGGTTGGATAGGTTTAAGTAGACATCAAGATCCACAAAATTCGGGTATTTGTTGAAGAACGAACGCCCAGGGTCGGCGTATCATACGCCCCCCTCAGCGTCCATACGGCTGACTTTCTATATTCATTGTCAAATACGCCCACTAATATGCCAGCCATATGCCAACTGACGTAATATACGCCCATACCCGGCGTATCGTACGCCGGTATGCCTAATTTTTTGCCTTTTTTGTAACTTTTGAAGTTTACATCTTTAGTCCTTGTAGTTTCGTGTTTGGCTTCTTTTACTTCCAATTAAGCTTGTTTAGGCTTCGAACACCTATAAACAAAACACAACCAAAGTAATCCCATTCCATAATAACAATGTTGTAAAATCACATAATTAGATCAATTAAACACCGAATTATTGACTTGTGATCAACCCACACCTTCTACATCTACACCACCCTCACAGCCACAAATCACCATCACCTACCAAAGAAAATCCAAATGAACCAATGCTTAGTCTACTCAGGTTGAGCAGGCCCCCATATCACCACCAATGCTGGACGAAGTGGACACTAGAGCTCCCACTTCTCCGAAGGAGTAGACCACTCCCACCATCTCTTTGATCAGTGTTGAGGTTCCTCATGCTCAGCCTAATGAGCTTACTACCCCAGTCTTAAGCCTTCACTCTGAGTCTTAAAACTCTAGTGTTCAACCTTCACGGGAAAGTTACCATCCCCAGCCTTTGGATCTCAACCAACCAATCCCAAACCTTGAATTCTATGATGATGATGATATGGGCTTCAATGATTACCATGATTCTATCTTCTCCACCTCTACTCAAGGAGAGATGATTGCTCCTGAATCACTCATATCCAGCCCACATCATCCACCCACAACTGAGGCGGACCTCCCTGAACATGCTCAGGAGGTCCATATGGAAGAGGCTCTCACTTCTGCAAGTGATTATATCATTAAGACCTCAACCATGGCAACCCAGTTCATTGACGCTTCTCTTGAAGCTGGATGGTGCAAGGGAAATCTAGCAGCCAAGACACTCTAGCTGGTGATGAGGAAGAAGACTTTGGTTCGATTCTTTCATCCCCCCATGATTCTTCTGATGAAGATGAGGGAAGTCTATAACTAAAGGTGCAAAGATTTTTAGAAACATGCACTTATTTAGTTTCAAAGGTCAGTCACCTGGAATCTCGGGTGGCTACCTTACAAAGAAGGGTCAATGACTAGCAACTTGAGATCACCGATCTCAAGAGCAAGCTAGCTGAGAGACCCATCTAGAGAACTTAACCAGGCCCAGAAAAACCTATGGATGTCATGGACCTAACCCTTAGCTCCCTTATCCAAGAGGGTGATGCTACCAAAAAGGGGGAGAAAGTCCCACCTACAATCATAGAACCTAGGAGTTCCTCTCAGAGTATGGACATGGAGGACTCACCACCCTCATTTGCAGTTGTCCATTCTCAACAAACCCTCAGGTCCATATTGATGTGGACTCACTCATTCAAATCTTGTTTGAGGAGGGTATACGAAGGGCAATGCCTACTATATCTCACCCTGCTGAGAATCCAATAGTGGGATGGAGGTATGATACTAAAAGCAGCACCCTTGTAATCTCTAGGTCTCAGGGACAACAAGAAATCTTCAACTTCTACAACCCGAGATACTATGAGAGAACCTATTTTGTTGACCTCCCACTTTCCAAAAGGCAATCTGCCTTTTGATCTTGTTGTCTAGATTAGTGTTTCTAGTTGGCCTTCAAAGTATGGCTGGCTATAGGATCTAGTTTACAGTATCTCAAGTACTTGTATTTAGAATTAAGCTTTGTAACTCTTGTAAGAACTTGAGAGCAATATACAACATTCTTGAAAACCATACACTATCTTGTTCTTGTTATTCTTCTTTATTTGTGTTCTTTGTTTCATCCTAACCTGTTCCCTATTTGATCTGCTAAGTGTTCTAAGGCTCTCCACCTTGTGAAACTATTACGTTGATCACCCTTCAACAGTCCTACAAAACCAACATAATTGTATGTGACAATTTCTTTGTGGTATATTTATTAGGGTACCTGGTCATCAGCCTACCAAACATGTCGAGGTACATATTCATTTTGTTTGAGAATAGATATGTATCAGGTCTATTCTTGTCTTGCACATTACATTTCTACAAAGGGACTACCTTGAGCTTTAATTCAAAAATTCAACTCTATTCTTGGCATTCAATATGTAGATATTTAGACCGCACCGGATGGGGGGTCATTTAGAACAAATATATTCTGTAAATATTGTATTCATTTGTATCCCTTGTGTATATTTTTTCCTTCTATATCTTTTGTATGTAACTTTTCCATATACAACAATGTTGTTATTCTAGGAGTCAACCAATAGTCTCCGTTCCCGAGGCAACGTATCGAGGAATTTCTAATACCACGACTGAGCTTTCATGGCTATCAAAATTATTAGTTGAACTACATCTTCCAATTCATGAAGCAAAACTTTTTTGTATTTGACAATGTCTATGTGTTATATTTATCAGGTAACATGATTAAATATCAACCTACTAAATGTGTCTCGATAGATATTTAGTTTCTTTAAGAAAAAGTACAATCAAGTTTATTCATGTGTTGCACATTCCTATCGATTACCAATATGCAGAAACATTTACAAATGGACTACCTCGAGTTTTATTCAAAAATTTATGTCTAGTCTTTGTATTCAACCTATAGATGTTCAAACTGCAAGGGTGGGGGTGGGAAGGTATGACAATAAATAGACTTAATTACATTAATAGTCCATTTGGATACTGAGTACTAACTTTTTAGTATCAAGTTCAAGTCTTGTGATTTAAATTTTTTAGTGAGTTTGGTATCTAACGCTAACTTTCGTTAACTTTTTTTGTTAAATTGGTGTGATATGACTAAAATATCCTTATTTAATCAAGACAAATTGGATTTTAATAATCTAAACTATTACTCATTTGCTGATAACAATCCATACTGTTGTTTTGACATGTAATAATCCCTACTTTAATTTTTATTACCAACAACAGTCCTAGTAGCATAATAATCATATTTCACATCCGAATTTATTTATTTTAGGCTCGATTTAGCTTGGATGTTTTTTTTCATTTCGTTATTAATCATAATTATGAAAACAATCGAGTTGAAATCAAACGTAAATTTTTAATAATTATGTTACTAGGATTGTTGTTGTTAATAAAAGTGAAGGTTGTGATTGTTACCAGACAAATCAATAGTATGGATTATTATCGAGAAATGAGTAATAGTTTGAATTATTTAAATACAATTATCCTTTATTTTAAGAGTATTCTTTACTATACTATAATTAGAGGGACCATTTATAGACAAAGTCTAAAAATAATTAAAACCAACCCCCTAGCCAACCGTCTTCATCCCATCGTCAAACTTCCCGCCGATCGATTGACGTCATCGGCGACGACAATCATGGCCACGATCTACCTACCACCGCGACCGTGAAACATTGCTATAAGACCAGTATTATCTACTTATTCCGTTGTTGTCGCAACCATAATTTCACAACCCACTAGCCGCTGTTGGTATAAAGCCAAGAAAATATAGAAACATTAATCGCAGGGAGTACTCGAGAACTTTATTAATGAAAGTGTTTTTCAAAGGTACATCAAAAGTAGAACATAAGCCTTACATTTATAGGCATGTAGGCTAACAACTAAAATGAAAAAGACTCACTAGTACGAAATACTAGGTCTCTACAACAACCTAACGGTTAAGATACTTATTCAAAAAAACAAATAATCACGTGTCCATGGCACCACGTGCAATCTAAGTAAACCCTGATCACATGCATGAGTTTGAATTAGTCTTCATCACCCTCCCTTAATTCAAACTCCATCACTCCCAATCCTTGTCTAGACCAAATGAACTTCTCTTGTAATAGAGACTTGGTTAACACATCAGCTAAATGATCATGAATTTTACAATATTCCAAAACCGCCTCAACTTGTACAACCATTTCTTGAATAAAGTGATGCCTCAACTCTATATGCTTGGAATGACTATGTATGATAGGACTTTTTGAAAGACTCATGGCTGATTTGTTGTCGCAGTAGATAGTTGTAGGTTCCTTTTGAGTGAACCCAAGATCATGAAGCATTCTTCACAGCCACGCCGTTGCCGTTGCTGAGAAATATTCTGCCTCTGTGCTTGATAAGGCCACCGAATGTTGCTTCTTTGCACTCCAAGCTATCGCTCCACCACCTAGCAAAAACACATAGGCTGAAAGACTCTTACAATCATCTACGCAGCTGGCCCAGTCACTGTCACTATACCCAACTTGTTGCACTCCTTGAGTCTTCCTATTCCAAATACCAAGTTTGGTGGTACCTTTCACATATTTACGAATCCTTCTAGCAGCTCCCGTATGTATTTTAGATGGTTTGTTCATGAATCTTGAAACCATACTCATTGCATAAGCCAGATCTGACCATGAATGAGTGAGATATATCAGACCACCAACTAAACTTCTAAATGATTCCCTATTTTCCAGTTCGGCTCCATCTTCACCTGATAGTTTCTTATTAAAGTTCATGGGAGTTGCTTCATTTTTACAGTTTATCTTTCCAACTCTTATCAACAGATTCATTGCATACTTTTCTTGGTTGAGAAAGATTCCTCCTTTTTTTGCATTACTTTTACGCGCAAGAAGTATTTGAGCAATCCGACATCTGTCATCTCAAAGACGTGTTTCATTCCATGCTTGAATTTTTTAATCAAATCAACACATGAAGCAGTGCATATAATATCATCTACATACAAACAAACATATATGATATCACTTGATTGAGTTGGTCTGACATACAAGGATGGTTCATTGAGCCTCCTTATGTACCCACATGTAGTGAAGTACCCATCAATTTTGGAATTCCAAGCCAAGGGACCTATTTTAACCCATATAGAGCCTTGTTTAGTTTATAAACCATATCAGCCTTTTCTTTCATCATGAACCCTCCTGACTGGGCAACATAGATGTCTTATGTTAAGTCACCATTTAAAAATGTTGACTTCACATCTAACTGATGTATAACCCAGCCAAGTTGGGCTGCAACTGCAAGAATAGTTCTGATAGTTTTGAATCTAGCCACAAGAGCAAATGTTTCTTGAAAGTCTATCCCTTGTTGTTATGAATAACCCTTGGCAACTAGCCTTGCCCTATGTTTGACTCCTTTCCCATCTGGTCCAGGCTTAGTTTTGAACAACCATTTGACACAAACTAAATTTTTACCAGGTGGTAAATGAACTAGTTGCCAAGTTAGATTTTTCTTAATAGCCTGTAGTTCAGTTAACATTGCTTGTCATCATTCCTTATACTTGCATGCTTCATCATATGAAATTGGGTCTGAGGCAGTGAGAGTGTAACACCCGACCTCTCACACCACCTATATTGTACGCTTTGCCCACGAGGAGCTCACGGATTTGTTTTTGATTGCCCGGGTGAAAACTTCCTAGGGAGGTCACCCATCCTTGGATTGCTGCCACCTGAGCATGCTTAACTGTGGAGTTCTCCCCTCATCCACAGCCAATATGCCCAAAATGCGTTGGTGATATTAAAGACTAGACATTCCTTATGAACTAGGAATCACTCCTGTACACGACCGATGTGGGATTTGCCTAGAGTGTTACAAACACCCCCCTTTTAGACTCATCATCCTTGATGAGGTTTGCCACTTCATCCCATCTATCGATGTAGGATTTGCCTAAGGTGTCCCTCTGAACACCCCTGGGGACTCACCATCTATGATGAGGTTTGTCCTATTATTCCAAGCAGCACAAGGGTGGCTCTGATACCATTCTGTAACACCTGGCCTCTCATACCACCAATATTGCCCGCTTTTCCCACGAGGAGCTCACGGATTTGCTTTTGGTTGCCCAGGTGAAAACTTTGTAGAGAGGTCACCCATCCCTGGATTGCTGCTACCTGAGCAACTTAACTGTGGAGTTCTCCTCTCATCCAAAGCCAATACGCCCAAAACGCGTTGGTGATATTAGAGGCAGGACTTCCTTAAGAACCAGGAGTCTATCCTGTCTATGGCCGATGTGGGATTTTCCTAGAGTGTTGTGAGGAGCTCACGGATTTTTTTTTGGTTGCCCGGGTGAAAACTTCCTAGGGAGGTCACCCATCTTGGGATTGCTGCCACCTGAGCACGCTTAACTATGGAGTTCTCCTCTCGTCCACAGCTAATACGCCCAAAACACATTAGGGAAATTAGAGACCAGAAATTCCTTATGAACTAGGAATCTCTCCTGTACACGACCGATGTGAGATAAACCTAGAGTGTTACAACCCCACCCCCCCCCCCCCCCCGTTGGACTCATCATCCTCGATGAGGTGTGCCCCCACCATCCCATCATTGGATGTGGGATTTGTTGTTACACCATTTTTTGTAATTTATCCAAAAATTTCCGCGGTCTAGGCTTAATTTAACTAAATAAATCCATAGAAATTACATATTAACCCAAAATTCACCAAGTTCAGTTTTAAGCACTAAAATACTTAAGGCCTGGAAATATTAATACTTGCACTTATTAAGTTTTTGGCCAATTAGAGAATTTCATCACTTATTCGGGTCACTAAATAAGCTCCTAATGTCCATTATACCATACCAATCCACCCATTCTATAATTTTATAAGTTTAACATCAGGTGTCCCTCTTGAACACCCCCGGGACTCACCATTCTTGATGAGGTATGCCCAAACATCTCAAACGACACAGGAGTGGCTTTGATAGCATTCTGTAACATCCAGCCTCTCATACCACCAATATTGTCCTTTTTGCCCATGAGGAGCTCACGGATTTGCTTTGGGTTGCCCAAGTGAAAACTTCCTAAGGAGGTCACCCATCCCTCGATTACTGCCACCTGAGCATGCTTAACTATGGAGTTCTCCTCTCATCCATAGCCAATACTCCCAAAACGTGTTGGTGATATTAGAGGCAGAACATTCCTTATGAACCAGGAATCTCTCCTGTCCATAGCCGATGTGGGATTTGCCTAGAGTGTTACAAACACCCCCCTTTTAGACTCATCATCCTCGATGAGGTTTGCCATACCATCCCATCTACGGATGTAGGATTTGCTTAAGGTAACACCCCTGGGGACTCACCATCCTTGACAAGGTTTGTCCCATAATCCCGAGCGGCACAGGAGTGGCTCTGATACCATTTTGTAACACCCAGCCTCTCACACCACCAATATTGTCCACTTTGCCCATGAGGAGCTGACAGATTTGCTTTTGGTTGCCCGGGTGAAAACTTCCTAGAGAGGTCACCCATCCCTAGATTGCTGCTACCTGAGCACGCTTAACTATCGAGTTTTCCTCTCATCCAAAGCCAATATGCCCAAAACGCATTGGTGATATTAGAGACCACACATTTCTTATGAAGCAGGAATATCTCCTATCCATGACCGATTTGGGATTTGCCTAGAGTATTACAGAGAGCAAATTAGCATATTGTAAGGTTTACCTTAGAGTCTGATGCAAAGCAAAAACCAAAGAGCTCTCAGCAAGCACTATAAAGTACAAAGAAGTTACTTCAAAAGATTTTGACAAATGCACTAAGAAATTCTCTAAGTGTCAAATCTTCGGAAGCCAAAGACCATTTCTTTCGATGCCAAAGATGAAGTCTTTCGAAGTTTCAAGACAAAGTCTTTCGAAGCCAAGAGACTGAGTTCTTCCAAAGATATAGAAGACATGCTTTCTCTGACATGCTTTTGACAAAAGTTGAACTGCATTCCACTGCCATATCTGATGAACCACCAACTTATACAAGTTGGTGATATCTCCATACTTTTGTCAACTGTATATTATGGTCTTTGACTCTGTAACTTTCCACTCTTTTAATTTTATCCTTTTTGTAATATATTAGGATTTGAGCTATGTCATGTCATAGTCACTAGTCAAAAGGCATCTACCTTTTGACTTTACGTTGATCTTGTTGTCAAGATCAGTGTTCCAGCTGGCGTTCAAAGTATGATGGGTTGTAGGATGTAGTATAAAGTATCTTATGTAACCAGTCCATTAGACTAAGCCTAGTAATAATTTTAAAACACTTGAGAGCAATATACATCATTCTTGAAAACCAAATACTTGTGTTTTGCTTGTGTTCTAACTTTTGTTCATAGTTTTCATTTGCCGGTTGCCTTTTTGATGTGTTAAGTGTTAAACTCTCCAACCATGTGAAACTATTGCATCACCCTTAACTAGTCCTGCAATTGGTATCAAAGCTTTGTAGGATCTTGATTGTAAGATCTCACTATTTATAATCTATTCAGTTTTACAAAACACTTACCTGCTCAAATGGCTGCTCTCTCTAAAGCTGATATGGAAACCAGCACCATGACTAAGTCTCTACTGATCACTCCTGATGACTTTGATACTTGGTGTATGAGGATAGAAGGCTTCATTAAGTCATAAGATAGTAGGATATGGAGATCTATAGTCTCAGGACCTCACATCCTAAGCACTTTTTTAGCAACTAGAGGTGGGATGATACCAAAGGACATGGCTTATTATTCTAAAGAAAATTGATGTAGATTAGAAGGCCATGACCACTCTTTAAAATGCTATACCAAACTCTATCTACACAGGCTTCAAGAAGTGCAAGACTTCTAAAGAACTCTAGGTTGCACTGAAACGGATGTATGAAGGGTCTGATGTAGCTAAGGAAAACAAGAAAGATATCCTGAAGCAACGATTTAAGAACTTCACCTTCAAGACAGGTGAAACTATGACTCAACAATACTTTAGGTATGTTGAGATTGTAGATACTCTGACGGATGTTGGAGTTAAACTTGAGAATAGGGACATTGTGAGGAAGTTCATGTTCTCTCTTCCCAAACAATGGACACACCACTGTCTGGCCATTAAGAGAACTGAAAACCTCTCCACCCTTACTCTCATAGAGCTGTATGGTATCCTGACCGGTTACCAGATGGAGATGAACATGCAAAATTCATTAAGCAGCTCTTCCAGCATTCAACAGAGTTCAACCCTCCATGTGGTTGAAAGGGAGAGTAGAGAACCACAACATTATCTCATCAGCTACCCTGACAACTCATAAAAGGGCCCTTTCATCACCTTCCTGGAGACACCTAGGGAGAACTACATCCAAGGAAGCCCATCCCAAGAGACAAGCTCATCTTAAGCCTTTGTGTCTTCTAATGAAAGTTATGGCAACTTTCTCTTCACTCTTGAAGACTTGCATTGTATCCATCCAGATTACTTGGAGTATATGGAGATAGTCCAGCAAATAGCTCTTCTCACTCATAGAGCCAAGAAGGTCTATAAGAGAACTGGAAGATAGTTTCCTAGCAATGTAACAAGTGGAAAGTTTGGACTGGATAAAAGCAAAGTGAAGTGTTACAACTATAACCAGACGGGACACTTTGCTAGGGAGTGTAAGGCACCAAAGACTAATGGTGGCCAAGCACAATCCAGGCCTAACTACACTGATGCATTACTCAAAACTGAGAAGCCAAGCCAACCAAACAACAATCTGTTATTGCTATTCAAGAGGGAGGCTTTGACTGGAGCTTTCAGGTAGAATATGTCTCCCCAAATCAAGCACTGATGGCTGACTATGAGGAAGCCAAGGTATTGGAACATCTTTTTACTCTTGAATGATTTGCTAAAGTAAACATGTACAGGTCCTATAACTTGGAAGTGAGATCCGATCTTGAGTCTTTAATATTTTAAAAGCTGATTTCAAAAGAGCAGAAAATAACTATAAACTTAAAATAGAAGATCTAGAGAAAACAACTTCTACTCTTAAACATGAGCACACAAATTACATGACTCAAATCAAATATCTTATTACCAAGTTAACTGAAAGCCAGGCTGAGCTTGTGATCTGCAAAGCCAAGGAAGAAAAGTGTGTTCATGAAGAAGAAAACCTTCAAGAACATCATATCCTTATCCTTGCATGCAAATATTTGCTATCAAAACAGACAGGGACTGGGATCAAGTGAGATAGCTACTCCACACATATTATTATCTGTAAGATCAGCAAGATGTGGAACTAGTAAAGATGAGCTACCCCTCATTGACCCTATCCAAGAAGAGGATAAAGAAGAAGAGGAGATAGGATGAACCAGAGTTGAGTGAAAAAGTTCATTTTAAGAAGAGTCATTATACTCCTGGAGAGAAGAAAGAACCAAGGATAGCCAAGTTAGCTAGGAAGAATTTGATCAAGGTAGCTAAAAGAAAATCAAAGAAAGCCCAAGAGATCAAACCCACATTCAACCCCAAGCAAAAACAAGTCTTTATCTCTGCTGGGTTTGAGGTGATGATGACTGAAGACTCAATTATGGACTCTAGTACCAGGAGTCCTAGTTTAATTTCAAACCATCCTGATCAAGAGAAAAAGGTTGATCAAGTATGCACCATTGCTTCATAGCCTGAACCATTCAGCTTCAAGATGTAAGGCCCCGTTCTGGGGAACCCCACAGTTGGTCAATCACAACCTCATTTATATAAAAACATATTAAGATTCATTAAATAAAACAATGCAGCGGAATAATTCATCAAAAACCATTTCATGCTTTAATAAATACATTTGCCAAGTTATACATCATCGTTTAAAAGATTAACAAATATCACTTTGTTGTATTACCAAACAACATCATTATCGTGCATGAAATGGATGCCAGTCTTTGCCCGCCAAGTAGCTTCACCCTCTTGCCATCGTCAGCAACAAGCTACCTTCCAACTGAAAATACATAAAAAGTCAGCGTTGCTGAGTGAGTTCTAGTTTTATATAATAAAATACTTTACCTTTAGTAAAACATTTCCTTTACATTCGTTCGTGATCATACAACATACATACATCTTAATTATATCATTATTATCTTTCACCATCGTTCATAATCGTTCGTTTTGCACTTTTTCATTATCTTTCACTTCTATCTAGATCCTGTCATAAGCTATACCCCATCATTAGGCACGAAGCGACCTCAGTCTTGGGGTTAAGCGACAAGGATCCCGTTTCGCACGTATGGATCAGTCACCAAGACTGACCCCCCTGTGTATACCCTCATGGGTTAGCCAAGATCGCACGCTACATAGCATGCAGTTTAGCTAACAACTCTTCAGTGAGTTATGAACCTCTTTAAATTTGCTTACAAGACTTTCATTCATTTGTTATTTTCCACTTTTCTTTATCATTAATCTTTTTCTTCTTTTATGATAATACTTTACGTATAAGAGCATTAACACACCATGTAAAGTCACGTAATAATACGTAATAAGGAACATCAATAACATGTCACAAACATGCATAACATGAACAAACATAAAGCACCAAAACATTCCAGAGCTCAATCATTAATTTCTATTTCCCAAAATTTCAGAAAAATCCTAAGTCAATTTTGGCGCATGAGCATTATGTGGGCGCATGGGCACTATGCAGGCACACGGACAGTTGAGCGCATGGGAAAACTTAGGCGTATGGGGAAACTTAGGCGCATGGGTACTATGCAGGTGCATGAGTACTATGCAGGCGCATAGGTACTTGGGCGCATGGGCAGTTTAGGCACATGGGCAAAAACTTAGGCGCATGGGTACTATGCAGGCGCACGGGCAAGTGTTAGGCATATGGGCAAAAGTGTTAGGCGCATGGGTAGTTACCAGTTCTAACTTATACTAATTTCAGTCCCCATTCATCATCCTAATTAATTCTTAGGCCAAATCTAGCATACTAAGCACTTAGAACAAGCATACAACCATAATATTCAGTCAAAACATTCACACACACACACACCCATAAAAAACAGGAGAACACATACGGTTTCAAAACACTGAGAGTTGTAAAATGATAATTTATATGCATTTCACCCCCAAAACAGGTTTAAAACAGAAAAATCGAGGATCTAGAACTCACCTACAGCAGCCTTCGAGTAAAATTTCTCCAAACTCGAGAGCACTTGGAGTTCAAACACCTAAACACATCAAAAACACACAACTGAACACAGAGGAACACATAAGACTCGGTCCACAAGCTGAAAATCTAGCTGAAACCGAACAAAACATACGAAAAACTTACCTTCAAGTTGATCTTCTTCTTCTTCTCTCTAAAACCAATTGAAACTCTGTTTTTTCTTCTTTTGCAGTCAAGCAGTTGGGTGGAGCTGGGGTGTGGGCGGCCATGCCCACCTTTTAAACATAGTTATAATAAAGTTTGCCTCTTGCACAACTTTAGCCCCTTAACTTGGTTTATTTCATCTTTCTTTCTTTATACTTCTCTTTTCTTTTCTTTTCTTTTTTTTTAAATTTTCGAGTGTTACACAAGAGCACGCTTAACCCTTAGAAGCCTGTTGCATCATCTAAGAAGGTAAAGAAGGAACTGAAAAGAGATCAAGCTAAACCTTCTCCTCAAAAGAAGATTCTTAAAAGTATGCTTGTTGAATGCATCATATGTGGTTATGGTACTCACTTTGCTAAGGATTGCATCTACAATCCCAAGAGTACCATCCATATGACAAAGAAGAAAATTTCTGAGAAGAAGAAGAAGAAAATAGCTTCAAAAGGAAAACCATTTTTCTTCAGAAGCTCCTAGGTGAATAAAATGAATATAGGTGGAAAACGATATTTGAAAGAACGTTTGGTCTCGAAAGAAAGGAATACTTCCGACGCACTGAAGTCTGCTGCAGTGGATGCAGAAGCTACCAAAGGTTCAGTTTTCAAAACTTCCGAAGTTATCAAAACTTCTAAAGCTTTGAAGGCCAAGACTAATCATACAAAGATGGTATGAAAGATGAAGGAAAGCCATGTGACTAATCTTCATCAACTACAGCAGATGATCCTTAAAGTCTGCATATAGGATCAATAACTATTGAACTATCTTCAGTTCACTTTGATGAGCTCAAGACCAACAAGGCTTGGGTTTCCAAATGTAACTAACCATCTCTTTTTCATGTCCAGGAACAGCTGAAGACCAAGAGAAATGTACAGATCATTAATAGTGGTTTAATTAAGGTAGAAGACAGGTAATAGCTCTTTGCTTCAGGACTATGAAAAAATTGATGAAGGGCTAGTTGCTTTTGGAGGAGAATCAGGTGGTTACATTGAGAAGGTAACCTTTTTCAAAAAGCTTTGGTATAATCTCTTGAGTGTATCCTAATTTTGTGACCAGCGACATACCATGCTCTTCAGTGAGAATGAGTGTATTGTTCTCAAGCCAGCGGTGATCATTCCTCAAGAGCATATCCTTTTTTCAGCCCCTAGGAAAGGGAACATGTACAAGATGGACTTGCAACAAACTTCCCTATCAGGAGAGGTCTCTTGCTTTCTATTTAAAGCCAATGGTGATGAGTCTTTCCTTTGGCATAAAAGAATGTGACATGTAAACTTTACGAACATGAATAAATAAATTAAATATGATTTGGTATCTGGAATGTCTGAAAGGAAAGCAACAAAAAGTGTCTCACAAGCCAAAGGAAATGAACTCCATCACTACTCTCTTACACTTATTACATATGGATCTCTCTAGCCCCACCAGTGTAATGAGTCTAGGAAGAACATCATATTGTCTTAAAAGCATAGATGACTTCAGAAGATATACTTGGGTCTTCTTTCTTAGAAGTAAGGTTGAGACACATAAAATCTTAAAGAACTTCATTTTGAAAATTGAGAATCAATGTGATCATAAGATCAAGATCATAAGATGTGATCAAGGAACAGAATTCAATAACAAATCCTTGATACATTTTGTGATGAAAAGGGTATTACAAGACAATATAGTGCTCCTAGAACTCCTTAATAGAATGGTGTTGCTAAAAGGAGAAATAGGACATTTATTGAGGCTGCAAGAACCATGTTCTCTTACTCTAAACTTCCATCACCTTCTGGGCAGAGGTAGTCAATACTACCTACTATGTGTAGAATAGAGTTTTAGTAGTCAAAACTCATGGTAAGACTCCTTATGAACTGTGGCACAAAAGGAGACCTTTCATTGGTTTCCTCGGGACATTTGGATGTCCATAAACCATCATGAATACCAAAGATCATATAGCCAAATTTGCCAAGAAACAGATGATGGACACTTCATTAGATACTCTTCCCAAGCTAAGGCTTATAGAGTTTACAATTTCAGAACATGAGTAATTAAGGAGTCAGCCAATATGACCTTCGATGAACACACTCCTAGTGTGAAAGGTTGTGGTCTTGATTGGCTATTTGATCTTTACTTAGTTACCAACTGCTTTGAAAAATCTTATGAAGATGTTTCAGGGTCTACAGGTAATTTATCAGCGTGAGATCCTTATCCAAGATTTGAGCTGAGAATACCAAATGATAAAATTCCTTCAGCTCCAGTGGTAATAAACCTTACAAGTAGATATCTTGTTTGCATAACCATGACAAACTCTTCAGTTGATACATCTGAGGTGCCAACCGATTCCAGCAATGAGGCACAAAACTCAAATGAAGGAATTTCCAATGTAGGAGGAGATGGAGGTGGTGACAGTGATCAAGAATTTCTTGATGCTGATAACCACTCATAGAAGACAACATCAATGATATCACACACTCTTTGGATCAAGTTACACTTGACAAGTGCACTGATGTGGTGGGGATACTCAATCACTAGATCTAAATTTCACTAACTTAAATCTATCTAATCAACTTGTTATGATTCCTCAACTCAAAATCCACAAGTCCCATCCCACCACAAACATCACTAGTGATGTTGAGACTGGGTGAGAACAAGAGGACAAACCCATGATAAAAATGTTTGTCTACACTCTTGCTTCCTGTGCCAAATTAAGCCAAAGAAAATTGATGAGGCTTTGAAAGATGGGAGTTAGGTTGAAGCAATGCAGGAAGAGCTGCTTCAATTCAAAAGACAAAAGGTTTGGAACTTATGTCCTCTTCTTCATAGGAAGATACCAATAGATACCAAGTGGGTTTTTAGGAACAAGAAGGATGATGGAGGACTTAGGCAAGACTAGTTGTTCAAGGGTACACTTAAGAAGAAAGGATTAACTACACAGATGTTTTTGCTCCTGTGGCAAGACTTGAAGTTGTAAGGATATTACTTGCTTTTGCTGCATCCAAGGATTTTAAAGTCTACCAACTTAATGTCAAGTGTGCATTTTATATGGGGTGATAAATGAGGAAGTGTATGTCAAGCAACCACCTGACTTTATAGACCTAGATCATCCTAATTACGTCTACAAGCTTGACAAAGCTCTCTATAGGCTACATCAAGCTCCAAGGAAGTGGTACGAGATACTGTTATAGTACCTAGTCTAACATTGTTACAAGAGAGGTACTATTGACAGCTCACTCGTCATCAAAGGAACACTGAATGACTTGATGCTTGTTCAAGTTTATGTAGATGACATTTGTAAGGTTATATTTGAAAGGCTGATGTAACCAAAGAAACCAAATCAACCAAGGAGCTTCCAGCTTGCATGCACATTGTGCAGAGTAGAAGTCACTTCGGAAGTTTTACACTTCTCACAGCAAATTATTCTAACTGTAAAATTTTCCAAAGCAAAAGACCAAATCTTCTGAATCCAAAGATGAAGTCTTCTGAAGCTTCAAAGACAAAGTATTTCGAAGCCAATGAAGTGAAGACTGATTTCTTCCGAAGACAAAGAGGACATGCTTTCTCTAATCTACTTTTGTATAAAGCTGACTAACTTTCCGCTGCAACTCTGAAGACTCACTAACTTGCATGAGTTAGTGAAAGGGTCCATGCTTTTATAACTGTAGATTATGGTTTAGAGTCTGTAACTTTCTACTTTGTACCTTTTATCCTTTTTGTAATATATTAGGATGTGAGCTATCGCATGTCATAGTTACTAGTCAAAAGGCAATCTGCCTTTTGACTTTACATTGATCTTGTTGTCTAGATTAGTGTTTCTAGCTGGCCTTCAAAGTATGGATGGCTGTAGGATGTAGTATAAAGTACCTTAGGTTCTTGTATTTCTTTTCATGCTTTGTAACACTTGTAAAAGAACTTGAGAGCAATATACAGCATTCTTGAAAACCATACTTATCTTCTTCTTGGTTTTGTCTCATTGTTTACTTGTGTACTTAGTATCATTCATATAAACCCGGTTCCCTATTTGATCTCTTAAGTGTTCTAACACTCTTCTCATTGTGAGACTGATTGTATTAACCATCCCTTAACCGGTCCTGCAATTGTTATCAGAGTATTTTAGGCTCTTGATTGTAAGATCTCACCATCTTAAATCTCTTCAGTTTCACAAAACACTTAACAACTCAAATGGCTTCATCAAGTCTCAAGACTCCAGGATGTGGGGATCTGTTGTCTCTAGACCTCATGTACCATCCACCTCTTCAGCTACTGCTGGTGGTCGTATGATGCCAAAATAAGTGGCTGACTATTCTGAAGAAGACTAGAAAAAGATAGATATAGATCAGAAAGCCATGACTGCTCTCTAAACTGCTATTCCAAACTCCATCTATAGAGGCATCAAGAAGTGCAAAACTGCTAAGCAACTATGGGATGCACTGAAGCTTATATATGTAGGGTCCACTGAAGCAAAAGAGAACGAGAAGGATCTCTTAAAGCATCAGTTTGAAAACTTCACCTTCAAAACAGGTGAAACCATGACTCAAAAATACTTTAGGTATGTTGAGATTATGGACACTCTAATGAATGTTGGAGTAACTCTTGAGAACAGGGACATTGTGAGGAAGTTCATGTCCCCACTTCCCAGTCAATGGACACACTATTGTGTGGTCATCAAGAGGACTGAGAACCTTAAGACCCTTACTCTCACTGAGTTATATGGTATCCTCAGTGGCCACCAAATGGAGATGAACATGCAAAATCCATCTGGTAACTCCAACAATTAGCAGAGTTCAACCCTGCATGTGGTTGAAAGGGATTGCAGAGAACCACAACATCATCTTATTTGCTACCCTGACAACTCACAAAAGGGTCCTTTCATCACCTTCCCAGAGACAACAAGAGAGAGCTATATCCAAGGAAGCCCATTCCAAGAGACAAGCTCTTCATAAGCCTTTGTGTCTACTGATGAAAGCATAGGATACCTTCTCTTTACCCTTGAAGGCCTGGACTGTATCCATCCAGATGATCTGGAGTACATGGAAATAGTCCAGTAGATGGCTCTTCTCACTCACAGAGCCAAGAAGTTTTACAAGAGGATAGGTAAGAAGTTTCCTAGCAATGCAACCAAAGGAAAGTTTGGGCTGGACAAAAGCAAAGTAAAGTGTTACAACTGTAACCAAATGGGACACTTTGCTAGAGAGTGCAAGGCACCAAAGACAAATGGTGGCCAAGCACAAACCAGACCAAACTACACTGATGGAGCTCCCCAGAATGAGAAGCCTAAGCAGCAAGCTCTAGTTGCTATTCAAGAAGGAGGCTTTGACTAGATTTTTCAGGTTGAGGATGCATCTCCAAACCAAGCACTGATGGCAGATCATGCAAAGAAGCCAAGGTATTGGAACATCTTTGTACATCTGAATGTATTGCTAAAGTTAACAGATATAGGTCCAATAACTTAGAGATAAGGTCTGATCTTGAGTCTTTAAACATTTTAAAAGCTAATTTCTAAAGAGCTGAAAATGATTACAAACTTAAAATAGAAGATCTAGGGAAAACCATTTCAACTCTTAAGCATGAACATACTAACTACAGGACTCAGATAAAAGATCTCATCACTAATTTAACTGAATGCCAGGCTGAGCTTGTGATCAGCAAAGCCAGGCAGAAAAATGTGTTCTTGAAGAAGAGACCTTCAAGAACATGATATCCTCATCTCTGCATGCAAAATTTTGTTATCAGAATAAGCAGGGACTGGGATCTACTAACATAGCTCCTCCACACACTCTATTTTCTATAAGATCTCCAAGGTGTGGAACTTGTGAAGACGAGCTTCCCTTCATAGACCCTATTGATGAAGAGGATGAAGAGGAGATAATGAAGGATGATTCTGAGAAAAGTGAAGAAGATCATCCTAAGAAGGGACACTATTCTCCTGAGGAGAGAAAAGAATCTGGAATGACCAAGTCTAAGAGGAAGAACTTGATTAGAAAGCCAAGAGGAAATCAAAGAAGGCTCAAAAGATCAAGACCACTTTCAACTCTAAGTAGAAACAAGTGTTTATCTCTACAAGATTTTAAGTGATGAAGGCTGAAGACTCAACTATGAACTTTAGTACCAGAAGTTCTAGTTCATGTCCAACTCATTCCAGCAAAGATAAGAAGGCTGATCAGCTGTGTACGACTACTACACAGCCTGAACCATCCAGTTCCAAAAGCAAGCCTCACCCTAAGAAGCTTGCTGCATCATTTGTGAAGATAAAGGTGGAGGTGGAAAGTGATCAAGCTTAGCTTTCTCTCAGAAGAAGGCTCTTAGAAGGAAACAAATGGATTGCATCATGTGTGGTAGTACTTCCCATCTTGCTAAGAATTGCATCTACAATCCTAAAAGTACTATCCATATGATCAAAAAGAAAACTTCTGAGAAGAAGAAAGAAAAGCTAGCTTCGGAAGGAAAATCTTTTCCTTTCAAAAGCTCCAATGTGAAGAAGAAGGCAAGTGAAAACTTGCCATCGGAAGAAAAGTTGGTCTCTGAAAAAAGGAATGAAGGAAGACCAAAATGTTGTCAAAACTTTCGAAGTGTTGAAGGTCAAGTCTAATCTTCCAAAGATGGTGTGGAAGATGAAGGAAGACCAAGTGACAGAAAGTTCTTCATCAACAACAGTTGATGATTCTCAAAACTTGAACATAGGATCAATCACTATTACATTGTCTTCAAATCACTTTGATAAGCCCAAGACCAATAAGGCTTGGGTTTCCAAATGTAACTAAGCATTTCTTTCTTGTGCAGGAACAGCTAAAGACCAAGAGAAATGTATGGATCATTGATAGTGGTTATTCCTGGCACATGACAGGCAATGGTTCTCTACTTCAAATTTTGAGAAAATTAATGGAGGGCTAGTTGTTTTTGGAGGAGATGCTGGAGGTTATATTACTAGAAAGGGCACGGTCACAAATAGTAAGCTCAGCATTGAAAAGGTAGACTTTGTCAAAGAGCTGGGGTACAATCTACTGAGTGTATCTCAATTTTGTGATCAGAGACACAACATGCTCTTCATTGAGCATCAGTGCATTGTTCTCAATCTTGGGGTGGTCATTCCTCAAGAGCATATCCTACTCAGAGGCCCCAAGAAAGGGAACATGTACAAGATGGACCTGCAGGAAACATCTTCCTTAGGAGAAGTTTCTTGCTTTCTATTAAAAGTAAATAGTGATGAGTCTTTCCTCTGGCATAAAAGAATGTGTTATGTAAACTTTAAAAACATGAATAAATTAATTAAGAATGATTTGGTAACTGGAATACCAAAGAAAGAGTTTACAAGTGATGACCAATGTGTAGCATGCCTCAAAGGGAAGCGACACAAAGTGTCTCACAAGTCAAAGGAAAGAAACTCTATCACTACTCCCCTACACTTTTACATATGGATCTTTTTGGCCCTATCGGTGTAATGAGTCTAGGAAGGACCTCATATTATTTGGTGATCACAGATGACTTCACTAGATTCACTTAGGTCTTTTTCCTTAGTACTAAGGATGAGACTCCTGAGATCTGGAAGAACTTCATTTTGAAAATTGAGAATCAATGTGATCACAAGGTCAAAACCATAAGATGTGATCATGGAACAGAATTTAAGAACCAAATCCTTGACATATTTTGTGATGAAAAAGGTATTACAAGACAATATAGTGCTCCCAGGACTCCTTAGCAAAATGGTGTTGCTGAAAGGAGAAACATGACACTTATTAAGGCTGCAAGAACCATGTTGTCTGACTCTAAACTACCCATCACCTTCTGGGCCGAGGCAGTCAACATAGCCTGCTGTGTGCATAATAGAGTTTTAGTGGTTAAGACTCATCGTAAAACTTCTTATGAGCTATGGCATAAAAGGAGACCGTTTGTTGGTTTCCTTAGGTCATTTGGATGTTCTTGCACCATCTTGAATACCAAAGATCAAATAGCCAATTTTGCTGAGAAATCAGATGATGGACACTTTATTGGATACTCTTCCCAAGCTAAGTCTTATATAGTATACAATCTTAGAACTAAAGTAGTTAAGGAGTCATCCAATGTGACCTTCAATGAGCACACTCCTAGTGTGAAAGGTTTTGGTCCTGATTGGCTGTTTGATCTTGATTTAGTTACAAACTGTTTTAACAAATCTTTTGAGAATGTTTTAGGATCTACAGGTAACTTATCAATAGGAGATCCTGACCCAAGATTAGAACTGAGAAGACCAAGCAAGTATACTACTTCAGCTCCAGTGGTAACTAACCCTGCAGGTGAAGATCCTATCAGCACAAACATGACAAATTCAGCTGATACATCTAAGGAGCCTACAAATTCCAGCTTAGAGGCTCATAACTCAGATGAAGGAACTTCAAATATAGGAGGAAATAGAGGTGGTGACAGTGATCAAGAATTTCTTGATGCTAATGACCACTCCATAGAAGACAACATAAATGATGTCACACACTCATTGGATCAAGCCTCTCTTGATAAGTGTGCTGATGTGGTGGGTGATGCTCTATTGCCAGATCTAAATTTCTCAAATTTAGATCTTTCTAATCAACTTGCTGTGATCCATCAACTCAGGATCCACAAGTCACATCCCACCACAAACATCATTGGAAATGTTGATTCAGGGGTGAGACCAAGAGGACAAACCCATGACAAAAATGTTTGTCTATACTCTTTTTTCTTGTCCCAGATAGAGCCAAAGAATGTTGATGAGGCTTTGAAAGATAGAAGCTGGGTTGAAGCAATGCAAGAGGAGTTGCTTCAATTCAAAAGACAAAAGGTTTGGAACCTATATCCTCTTCCTTAAGGGAAGACTACCATAGAACCAAGTGGGTTTTTAGAAACAAGAAGGATGATAGAGGACTTGTCATCAAGAACAAGGCCAGACTAGTTGTTCAAGGATACACACAAGAAGAGGGAATTGACTACAGAGATGTTTTTGCTCCTGTAGCAAGACTTGAAGCTGTTAGAATATTCCTGGCTTTTGCTGCATCTAAGGATTTCAAGGTCTACCAACTTGATGTCAAGTGTGATTTTTTATATAGAGTGATTGATGAAGAGGTGTATGTCAAACAACCACCTGGCTTTGCAGACCCAGATCATCTTGAGTATGTCTGCAAGCTTGATAAAGCTCTTTATGGGCTGCACCAAGTTCCAAGAAAATGAGACACTGTCTCAGTATCTCTGTCAACATGGCTACAAGAGGGGTACTATAGATGGAACTCTCTTCATCAAAGGAACAGGGAATGACTTAGTGCTGGTTCAAGTATATGTAGGTGACATTATCTTCGGGTCAACTAATCCAAAGCTCTACAAAGACTTTGAGAGGCTGATAAAGAATAGATTTGAAATGACTGCCATGGGGGAACTCAATTACTTTCTAGGAATTCAAGTGAAGCAAGTTGAAAATGGCATCTTTATAAGTCAGTCAAAGTATGTACAAGATATTCTTAAAAGATTCAACATGATTGATTGTAAGGTTGCAAAGACTACCATAGTCAGAAACCACTCCCTTGGACCTGATCTTGAGGAGTAGTGTATGGATGAACATCTCTACAGGGCTATGATTGGGTCTCTTATGTACCTTACAGCTAGTAGGCCTGATATCATTTTTGCAGCATGCATCTGCGCAAGATATCAAGCCAACCCCAAGATATGACACCTGGTTGCTGTCAAGAGAACTCTTAGATATCTCAAAGGTGCTCCTAAGCTTGGCCTTTGGTATCCAAAGAATTCTAACTTCAATTTGTATGCCTATACAGATAGTGACTATGGTGGCTGCAACATGATTGCAAAGTCTACATCTGGGGGGTGTCAATTCCTTGGTGGAAGGGTTGTCTCATGGCAATGCAAGAAACAATCTTGTGTGTCTGCATAAATTGAGGAAGTTGAATACATTGCTGCTGCAACCTACTATGCTTAAGTTCTTTGGATTCAGAATCAAATGTTAGAGTATGGATTCAACTTCAAAGAGACTTCTATCCACATAGACAACAACAGTGCTATCTCTGTTACAGAAAATCCTGTGTAGCAATTAAGGACAAAAGACATCAACATCATGTATCATTTGATTATATATAATTTTGAAAAAGGATTAATCAAACTAGTCAAAGTTAACACAAATAAAAATATGTTGATCTGTTCACTAAAGCTTTTGATGAACAAAGATTCAAATATCTTGTATCAGCTATTGGGATGATTAACTTTGAGTAGATTTTTGTTAATCTTAAATCAATTCTATTTCTAAAACCTGTGTGTCCTAAGTTGTTTATTTTATTATCTCCATAAGCCTAGTTTCCTTTGGAAGAAAATTTTTCAAAAGATATTCCTTAGATTTTTGAAAATTTTAAACATATTTTCTTTCGGAAGACATCAAGTTGTCTTTGGAAGAACATTATTTCTTTAAATCAAATAACTACTTATAAGACATTTACCTTTGGAAGAAATTCTGATATATCTTCTGAACCCTAAATATGCTTCTAAGTACTTACATGTATTTGAAACACAATTTTCTTCTGAAAACAATTTAGTCTCAAAAGATTTATTCTCTTTAGAATAAAACATCTAAGTCCTGATTTATTCCGAAACTCGGAAGCAAATTTTTCTGAGTATTTTCCTTCTGAAGCAAAATTTTCACAAATCCTACGAATATTTTTCGAAGCCAAATTGGCTTTGGAAGATTTTCTTAAAAAGAACTTTCGAAGACAAAATACCTTCGGAAGATTTTCTACTTCCAAGAAAACTACCTTTTTGGGCACTTTTTAAAGGTGGGACTGACATTCAAATTTCAAAGTTTATCCTTTTGCATTAACTTTGTCTCAAATTCATTTCGTATATATTCTCTTAATGGTTTCCCTCTTTCACTATCTTGTTCATCTGAAAATTCTCTAACCTAAATTCACCCACAAACCGCCCTTGTTCTTATCTTCCTTCACAACAAAGCTACCTCAAAATGGCCAACCTTCATCGCAGAAGCCAACCCGATTTCTCCATGCAACTTCACAGGCAACATAATCAAGTTGCTTTGTTGAACTCTGAGAAAGATCCTGGTTTCTCAAAGGTTTCTCGCTTTCTCACTCTACAAAATACTTCACCTCCCTCACCATCAATCCTCCACTCTATGAGGATCAGCTGTTGGGATTCTGGAGGACCTGTCAAGAGGTCACCATGGATGGGGAGAAGGCACTGTCTGCCATAGTGTAGGGGAGGACAGTCTTCATCACTCCAGCATCCATAAACTCACATCTAAGGCTGGATGATGTCCAAGGTGATTTGTCCTTCCCCAAGTCTGCTGTTAACCGTTCCTTTGGTCAGATGGGCTATGAAGGGGATTTCTCTATCAAGACCTTCAGGAAAGGGAAGGTTTCCACTCAATGGAAATACTTACTCCATGTTGTTATTCATAATCTATCTAAAAAGCATGGAGGATGGGACCAAGTTCCAGAAGACCTTTCCTACATAGTCCATGGGATGGTTCAGGGAGTCAAGTTCAGGTATTCATAATTTGTGTACATTAATTTACTTGCAAACTTGGACTCCTTAGAATATTACATGTTCCCTAAATATGTCTAGCACATTCTCAACTGTGAACTGGGCTCACAGTTGAGGGGAACAGGTAATGTTCTAAAATTGGGACAGATGAAGCCCAACATCTCAAGACTATGAGAAAGCCAACTGTTGGCTTCTCATGGGTAGAAATAGACCTTATCCCAAAAATGTTAGAGCTCATTGATCAAGGTGATAACATAGTAGCACCAGCTAGTGTTGAACCCACATCTCCTACTTCTCAACCCCCTATACAGCCATGAATAATCATCACCTACCAAAGAAAATTCAAACGAACCCCTACACATGCTACTAAGGTGGATCTCCCTGAACCTGTTCAGGAGGTCCATATGGAAGAGGCCCTTACTTCAGAAAGTGAGTACATCATTAAGACCTCAACCATGGCAACCCAGCCCATTAACACTTCACTTGAAGATGTCATGGTGCAGGGGAAATCTAGGTGCCAAGAACAAAGTGCTGGTGATGAGGAAGAAGACTTAGGTCCTATTCTCTCATCCCCCCCATGATTCTTTTGATAAAGATGAGGGGAATATGAGACTAAAGGTGTAAAAGCTGACTCAAACATGCACTTATTTAGTCTCCAAGGTTAGTCACTTGGAATCTTAGGTGACTACCTTGCTAAGAAAGATCAATGATTAGCAACTTGAGAATTTTGATCTTATGGAACAACTAGCTGGGAGACCTTTCAGGAGGACTCAACCAGGAACACAAGAACCTGTGGATGTGACAAACCTAACCCCTAGCTCACTTATATAAGTGGGTGATGCTACCAAAAAAGGGGAGAAAGTCCAAGCAATCACAGAACCTGGGAGTTCTTCACATAGTATGGACATTGAGCATTCACCAACCTCACTTGTAATTGTCCATACTCAGCAACCTCCTCAAGTCCATATTGATGTAGACTCGCTCATTCAAAGTCTGTTTGAGGAGGGTATTCCAAGAGCCATGTCTACCTCACCCATGATGCTGAGAATGAAATACTTGGGTGGAGGTATGAAGCTGACAGAAGAGCTCTGATTTTGCATAGACTTTAGGGGCAACAAGAGGTTTTCAATTTCCAGACCCTGAGGTTCTATGTCAGTCTTCCTCTAGTCCACATGCCACCTGCCAATACTAGTCAAAACATGCAAGCTGGCAGACTGGCTGATAGGATTTAAGACAGGATTGTTGAAGAGTTCAGACAAAGAAGAAGACAAAGACTAACAGGCAATGTCATTGGTCAACTGGATGTTGAGGTGGAACCTAAGATTAGCTTTGAAGGGGAAACCTTGACTGAAGGCTAGTGATAGACCATGTGAACCTTGTTACAAGAACTGCTTCAACATCATCAACCCTCAGTGAGGCACCAGCTGGTGAAGGTGCTTCACAACCTCTCTCTGGCCAGAGCTTGACTGCTGAACCAAGTAATAAAGGCCAAATCTCTCTCCACCCTAAGTCACCAAGGCCTGTGTGTGACAAAGGGAAGAGGAATATGACCTCTAAGGAGATTGAGGAAGAGGAGAGAGAGAGGAAGAGGAAGCTAAGGGGAGAGAGTTTAAGAGGGTCACCAAGGTTCACGGAAGCTGCTATCAGGGCTGCCCCCAGGCTAAATACTCAGAATGATGAGTTGAGGGCAGGCAAATTAAACTACCTGGGACCAAGAACTACAACATAGATGAACTCATATCTCTTCCCTTAGAAGAACTCAATGAATTGGCAGACACAGAGTTGTTAAAGGAGAGGAAGGAGGCAGAGGATGCAGAATTGCACTTAAAAATCAAGGAAGAAAGGAGACAGAAAAGGCTCTACAAGCATGCTCCTATCCTCTCCCCAGTTCAGGATAGCCCTGAGAAAGAGGCTGTGGTAACTAAACAACCTAGGGTAGACAAGGAAGCTGATAGACAAAACATGATTAGCTACTTGAGTGCCACAGGTCTTTATCAGGCATCTACACTTCTTCCTTTATCATATGAATATGTTGAATTCGAATATCTTAAGTAGCTGGAGCAACAAGTTATCAAAGAACGAAAGGCTGCTAAGAGAAAAATAAAGGAAGAAACTGCAAAGTCAAAAGCCATCATCCAAAAGAGTCAAAAGAAGTCTGCTGATAGATAAAGGATGATAAGCTTCTTGAAGCTGTATGGATTCTTCGGAAGGAGGCTTGGTCCAATGTCTCTATCCACTATGGATGAGCACATTAGAGTGATCAAGCAGAAGATTAAAAAGGGAGAGCTTGTTGACTTGCATTCTCCACCAAGTCAAGCTCAACCTGAAGTTGAGGTAAAGGTTGAACCCATTGAGACAACTCAACCTGAGCCTAGAGCAGCATCTCAGCCAACTTCATCTTCTAATCCACAGCAGGGTCTAAATCCCTCTCCTTCTAAACTTATGAGGGAAGAGGACCCAACTTAGAAAGACATAACAAGTCAACCTGGTCCTAAAGGCCAGTCTTTTTAGTTAAAGACTTCAAAGAGGAGGAAAAGGATGGCCAGGATGAGTGGTTCTAAGAAGAAGTCCAAGGCATCCACCTCTACACCTTAGGATGAGTCAAAGCATACTGAGGTAGTACAAGAAGAGGCTGCTCAACCAACTCCATTCTGTAAGGTTATACTTGAAAGCCTGATACAACCAAAGAAACCAAAGCAACCAAGGAGCTTCCAGCTTGCATGCACATTATGAAGTGTAGAAGTCACTTCGAAAGTTTTACACTTCTCATAGCAAATTATTCTTAGTGTAAAATCTTCCGAAGCCAAAGAACAAATCTTTCGAATCTAAAGATGAAGTCTTCTGAAGCTTTAAAACAAAGTCTTTCAAAGCCAATGAAGTGAAGACTGATTTCTTCTGAAGATAGATAGGACATGCTTTCTTTGATCTACATTGTATAAAGTTGACCAACTTTCTACTGCAACTCTGAAGACTCACCAACTTGCATGAGTTGGTGAAAAGGTCCATGGTTTTGTAACTATAGATTATGGTTTAGAGTCTGTAATTTTCTACTTTGTAACTTTTATCCTTTTTGTAATATATTAGGATATGAGCTATGGCATGTCATAGTCATTAGTCAAAAGGCAATCTGCTTTTTGACTTTACATTGATCTTATTGTCTAGATTAGTGTTTCCAGCTGGCCTTCAAAGTATGGTCAGCTGTAGGATATAGTATAAAGTACCTCAAGTTCTTGTATTTCTTTTCATGCTTTATAATACTTGTAAAAGAACTTGAGAACAATATACAGCATTCTTGAAAACCATACTTATCTTGTTCTTGGTTCTGTCTCATTGTTTACTTATGTACTTAGTATCATTCATATAAACCTAGTTCCCTATTTGATCTGTTAGGTGTTCTAACACTCTCCTTATTGTGAGACTGATTGTATTGATCATCCCTTAACCGGTCTTGCAACATTATTTTTGGGTCAACTAATCAAAAGCTCTGCAAAGAGTTTGAGATGCTAATAAAGAATAGATTTGAAATGAGTACCACATGGGCACTCAATTTATTTCTAGGAATTCAAGTGAAACAAGTTGACAATGGCATCTTCCCAAATCAGTCAAAGTATGTGCAAGACATACTAACCAAATTTCATTTGACTGAGTGCAAGGTTGCAAAGAATTGTATAGCCAGAAACCACTCTCTAGGACCTGATCTTGTGGCAGAGTGTGTTGATGAACATCTTTACAGGGCTATGATTAGGTATTTTATGAATATCATAGCCAGCAGGCCTGATATCATGTTTGCCACATGCATATGTGCAAGATATCAAACAAACCCCAAGATGTCACACCTGGTTGTTGTCAAGAGAATTCTTAGATACCTCAAAACAGCTCCCAAGCTAGGAATTTAGAATCCAAAAAATTCTAACTTTCATCTGTATGCCTATACAGATAGTGGCTATCGTGGCTGCAACATGACTGCAAAGTCTACATCAGGGGGATGTCAATTCCATGGTGGAAGGATAATCTCATGGCAATGCAAGAAACAATCCTGTGCATCTGTATTAACTATGGAAGCTGAATACATTACTGCTGCAAGCTGTTGTGCTAAGTGCTTTGGATTCAGAATTAGATGTTAGACTATGGATTCAACTTCAAAGAGACTCCTATTGACATAGAAAACAATAGCGCTATCTCTATCACAGAGAATCCAATGTAGCACTCAAAGGCAAAGCACATCAACATCAAGTATCATTTGATAAGAGATAATTTTGAAAAGGGATTGATAAAACTGATCAAAGTTAACATAAATGAATAATATGCTGATCTGTTAACAAAAGCTTTTGATGAAAAAAGATTTAAATATCTTATATCAGCTATTAGGATGATTAACTTTGAGTAGATTTTCTTATATTAATTTCAAGATAGTTTTTTAAATATGTGCGTCTTTGAAGTTGTAAATTATCACTCATATAAGTCCTATTTATCTTGAATGAAATTTTTCAAAATGATATTTCATAGAGTTTTAAGAATTAAAGATATATTTTCTTTTGGAAGACATTAAGTTCACTTCAGAAGAAAATTATTTTTTCAAAACTAATAACTACTTACTAAGGAATTTAACTTCGAAAGAAATTCTGATATATTTTTCGAAGCTTAAATATGCTTCTAAGTACTTATATATTTTGAAGGACAACTTTCTTTAGAAATTAATTAAGTCTTGAAAGCTTCATTTATCCTTTGAATAAAACTTCTGAAGTTTAATATCTTCTAAAACCAAATATGTCTTGGAAACAAAATTACTCCAAGTACCTTTTCTTCTGAAGCAATTCTTACAAAGCAATATCTTTCGAAGTCAAATTAACTTTGAAAGTTTTCTCAAGAAACATCTGAAAACAAATTACATTTGGAAGATTTTTAACTTCCAATATAACTACCTTTATGGGCACTTTATCAAAGGTAGGATCGATATCTAGATTTCAAAGTTTATCCTTTTTGCATTAACTTTGTCTCACATCTAAGAATATATATGGCCATACAACGGTTTCCCTTCTTTCTTTTTCCTCTTTATCCGCAAATTTCCAACCCTAAATTTATCCACAAACCCTTATTGTTCTTAGCATTCTTCCTGCTAAAGTTTCCTCAAATGGCCAACCCTGAACCCCAAAACCTCTGGAGGACCTGCCAAGAGGTCATGTTTGACGGTGAGAAGGCACTGTCTGTATCAATGCAGGGGGAAACTATTTTCATCACTCTAACCACCATCAAAACTCATCTCAGGCTGGATGATAAAGAAGGCAAACTCTCCTTCTCTAAAGAAGCTGTCAATGAATCATTCAGGTAGATAGGCTTTGAAAGAGACTACTCTGTCAGAACCTTCAAAAAGGGTAAGGTCTCTTTCAAATAGAAGTACCTCCTCCATGTTATAAGCCATTCTTTGTTAAACAAACATGGAGGATGGGATCAAATTGTAGAGGACTTATCCTATATACTCCATGGGATGGTTCAAGGGGTCAAGTTTAAGTACTTTCAATTTGTTTACACAAACTTGCTTGGCAACTTTGACTCCTTAGAGTATTACATGTTTCCTAGATATGTCCAGCATATTCTTAACTATGAATTGGGCTCACAGTTAAGGGGAATAGGTAACACTCTTAAATTAGGACAGATGAAGCTCGGCATCTTCAAAATCATAAGAAAAACCACTATTGGTTTCTTAGGGGTGGAAACAGTCCTGGTCCTAAAAATGTTAGAGCTCCTGCTCAAGGTGATAACTTGGTAGTCCCAACCAATGTTGAACCTACACTTTCTATTTCTTCATAACCCCAACAACATCTAATAATTATCGCATACTCTAGAAAATCCAAATGAACCCCTTCTCAGTCTATTTAGATTGAGTAGGCCCCCAGATACTTTCCCATGCAGGAGGAATTGGAACCAAGAGCTCCTACTTCCCCAGAGGAGCAAACTACTCCATCCTTTCATTAATTAGTGTTGAGGTTCCTCATGCTTAGCCTGAAAAGCTTATTGCCCAAGCTATAAGCCTTCACTCTGAGTCTCAAAACTCAGGTGAACAACCTTGAGATGATAGTTACCATCCCCAACCTTTAGACTTAAACCAACCAATTCCTGATCTCCAATTCTATGATGATGAGGATATGGGATTCAGTGAGTACAATGAGGCTCTCTTCACCTCTCCTGCTCAAAGAGAGATGAGTGCTCCTGAAACTCCCATATCTAACTTATATCATCCACTCCAAAAATAAGGTAGACTCTCCTACATATGTTCAGGAGGTCCATATAGAAGAGGCGCTAACTTTAGAAAGTGATTACATCATTAAGACCTCAACCATGGCAACCCAGCCCCTAGACACTTCTCATGAAGCTGTCATGGAGCAGGGGAAATCCAAAGCCCAAGAACCCATATCTGGTCATGAGGGAGCTGACTTCGATTATGTCCTCTCATCCCCCCATGATTCTTCGGATGAAGATGAGGGGAGTCTGCAACAAAGGGTGCAAAAACTTTCAAAAACATGCACCTACTTATTACTAAGGTTAGTCACCTGTAATCTCAGGTGGCTACCTTACAAAGGCGGGTTCTTAGTTAGCAACTTGAGATCACCAATCTCAAGGGCAAGTTAGCTGAGAGGCTTGCCAGGCATACTCAACCAAGTCCACAAGAACCTATAGGTATGGTGGACCTAACCCTTAGCTCACCTGTGCAAGTAGGTGATGCTACCAAAAAGGGGGAGAAAGTCTTAACTACAATCAGAAAAGGGGGAGGACTCACCACCCTCACTTGCAGTTGTCCATACTCAATAACCTCCTTAGGCCCATATCAATGTGGATGCCTTAATTCAAAGCTTATTTGAGGAGGGAATATCAAGGGCTATGTCTACCCCATCCTACCTTGCTGAAAATCCAATAGTAGGGTGGAGGTATGACAATGATAAAGGAGCCCTGGTACTCTCTAGATATCAGGGTCAACAAGAAGTGTTCAATTTTTAGACCTTAAAATTCTATAAGAGCTTTCCTCTAGTTGATCTACCACTTGACAACCCAAGTCATAGAAGGCAAGCTGACAGATTAGCTAAAAGGATCCAGCTGAGGGTGCTTGAAAAGTTCAAGAGAAGATCAAAGCTATATAGATAGAGGCTAGTAGGAAAATTTATTGGTCAACTGGATATTGAGGCAGACCATAAGATTAGCTTTAAAAGGGAAACCTTAGTTGAAGGCCTAGTAGTAGAACCTATGAACCTTGAGACTGTAGCTGCTTTAGCACCCAGTACCCTCTGTGAGACACCAGCTGGTGAAGGTGTCTTACAGCCTCTCCCTGGCTAGAGCTCAAGTGTAGCACCAAGTCAAGAAGGCCAAAGCTCTCTCCACCCTGAGTCATACAGGCCAGTAGTTGATAAAGGAAAGAGGATCATGAACTCTGAGGAGATTGAAAAGGAGAAGAGGGAGAGGAAGAGGAAGGCAAGGGGAGAGAGAACAAGAGAGACCCTCAGCTTCATGCAAGCTATAATCAAGGCTACCTCTAGGCCAAATACTTAGAAGGATAAGTTAAGGGCAGTCGGATTGAATTATCTGGGGTCTAGAAACTATAACATTGATGAAATAATCTCTCTTTCCTTGGATAAGTTGAATGAACTGGCTAACACTAAAGTGTCAAAAGAGAGGAAGGAGGCTGAGGCTGTAGAATTGCTCCTTAAGATCAAAGAAGAGAGGAAAAGAAAAAGATTATATAAAGCCTCTACCCTCTCTCTAGTTCAAGAATGTCCTGAAGAAGAGACTATGGTAGTTAAACAAGAAACTCAGGTAGGAAGGGAAAAAGATAGAGAAAAGATGATAACCTACTTGAGTGCCATAGGCCTCTATCAGGAAGCAGCCCTACTTCCTCTATCATATGAGTATATTGAGTTTGGGTACCTCAAGCAGCTAGTGCAAGAAGCTCTAAAAGAAACGAAAGCTGCTAAGAGAAAGATGAGGGAGGAGGCTGCTAATTCAAGAGCCACTATCAGAGCCAAACAGAAGAAGTCTGCTGACAGAATGAAGATGGTGAGCTTCTTGAAGTTGTATGGGTTCTCCAGAATGAGACTTTATCCAATTTCTCTATCCACAATGGATGAGCACATCAGAGTGATCAAGTAGAAGATTAAGAAGGGTGAGCTGGTAGACTTGCATTCTATACCAAGTTAGGCTACACCTGCAGTAGAGGTCAAGTTTGAACCCCAAGAGACAACACAACCTGGTCCTAATGTTGTATCACAACCAGCTTCATCTTTTAACCCATAAAAGCATCCTAAATTTTCTTCTTCTAAACATGTGAAAGGGAAGGACCCAACTGAGAAGGACAAAGAAGGAACAACTAGTGCTCAAGATAAACCTTCTCAGTTGAAGTATAGAAAGAGGAAGAGGATGGCCACTAGAAGGGACAAAAAGAAGAAATACTCCAAGGCATCCACCTATGCACCTCATGATGAGTAAGAACATTCTGAGGGTGACCAAGAAGAGGCTGCTCAACTAACTTCACTTTAAGTAGAGCCTCTTACTGCGGAGAGACCTATCTTGTCTTAGGGTTTCTCTTGCTTGATCTTCCTCTACATGATCTCTTTGACATGAGAAGATACTTTGAGAGTCTGAGCCTTGAGGAATCCGAACCAACTGATGAAGAAAGGAATGGTCCTGATTCTAATAAAGACTATAACCAAATGAAGATCAAGACTCAAAGTCATCCTTAAGCTTTGGAAGCATCAGCTTATGGGAGTTTGTAAGGTTTACCTTAGAGGTTGACGCAAACCAAAAACCAAAGAGCTCTCAGCAAGCACTATGAAGTACAAGGAAGTTAATTTGCAAGATTTTGACAACTGCACTAAGAAATTCTCTAAGGGTCAAATCTTCCGAAGCCAAAGACCATTTCTTCCGAAGCCAAAGATGAAGTCTTCCGAATCTTCAAGACAAAGTCTTCTGAAGCCAAGAGACTGATTTCTTCTAAAGATAGAGAAGACATGCTTTCTCTAACATGCTTTTGACAAAAGCTAAACTACTTTCCGCTGTCATATCTATGAACCACCAACTTATACAAGTTGGTGATATCTCCATACTTTTGTCAACTGTAGATTAAGGTCTTTGAGTCTATAACTTCCACTCTTGTACTTTTATCATTTTTGTAATATATTAGGATATGAGCTATGGCATGTCATAGTCATCGGTCAAAAGTCAATCTACCTTTTGACTTTACATTAATCTTGTTGTCTAGATCAGTACCAGTCCATTGGACTAGGCCTAGTAATAGTTGTAAAACACTTGAAAGCAATATAGATAATTCTTGGAAACCAATACTTGTGTTTTGCTTGTGTTCTTACTTTTGTTCTTAGTTTTCATTTATCAGTTCCCTATTTGATCTGTCATGTGTTAAACTCTCTAACCTTGTGAAACTATTGCATCACCTTTAACTGATCCTACATATGTAGAAAAGTCCTCCTTGTCACTTCCTGAGAGAATATCACCAGTGTGGTAATCACTAAGCCAAGAAAGGGGTTTACTTACTCTTTTTGAGGGGCCCACCATGCTCCTAGATTCAGGAGCAACAGTAGATGTGGTAGGAGGACTGGGTGAGTTTTAAGGGTTGGATTCAATAGATGTAGGATGGTGATCTAGCATAGGAGTGGACTCATTTGTGATAGGTGAAGTACTAGCATTAGTACTGTCTAGAGTGAAGGTACTAGTACTATTTAAGTCATATGGAAAAGGTTCAATAAAGGAGTATGTCTTGTCTGGAGTGTCTGCATCACTGCTTCATACCCACTTGGTATCCTCTAAAAACTCAACATCTTGTTTGGTAGAAAATTTATTGGTGTCCGGATTCAACAACCTATAACCGGAGCTATGAGATGAATATCCTATAAAGATATTTTTCACAGCCTTGTTATGCAACTTGCTTCAGACTTGAGAAGGTATTAAACCATAAGCCTTACACCCTAAAGGTTTTAAGGTGAGTAACTGAAGGGTTTTTACCAAACCAAGCTTCATAGGGAGTTTGGTCAACCAACGCTTTAGTGGGTGACCTGTTAATTACATAGACTATTATTACCACTGCTTTTGCACATAGAAAATTAGGCAGCTCCTTCTCCTGTAACATGCTCCTTGTCAAAGTCATTACTGTTCTATTTTTTCTCTCTACAACCCCATAGTGTTGGGGCATGTAGGAGATGGTGAGCTCTCTCTTAATGCCTGCTTCATCACAGAAGTTATTAAGATCTTGAAAAAAAACTCCCCGCCTCTATCTGATCTCAAAACTTTGATGGACCTGCCACTTTCTTTCTCAACCATAGATTTAAAAGACTTAAACTTTAAGAAAGCCTCAGAATTAGTACCTAAAAAGTAGTCCAAGCACATTCGGGTTAAATTGTCAACAAGTAATAGATATTACAGGCTATTATCTAAACTTCAAGTCTGTATAGGACCACACAGGTCTGTGTGGATTAGTATTAGTTTATGCTTTGCATGCCATGATGATAATTTGAAGGGCTTCCTTGTCTGCTTGCCAATTATGCATGCTTCATAAGTTGTCATGCTATTGGTATGGGTAGCCCATGAACCATCCTTTTTCTCGCTCAGTTGTTTCAGTCCACCAAGATGTAAGTGACCGTATCTACGGTGCCATTTAAGAGCCTTCTCTTCAGCCTTGGTCATTTTAGAGTCATTGATTGTTAAAGGACTAGTTGCATCAAACACAACACACATGTTCTAACAAGATTTTTCCAGGCTCTTTATCATGGATCACACACTTTCAATTGTAAAAGTAAAGAGTGTATCCTTTCTTCATAAATTGTCCAACACTTAATAGGTTGTACTATAGTGTAGGTGAATAATACACATGTTCTAAGAATTTGAACCCATTGTTGTTGGTCCGTATCTTCACGGTTCCTTTACCTTTTACCACTAGCTTTTTTCTATCTCCTAATCAAACATCTAATTTGAATGAGTCATCAAGAGAAACAAAAATGTCCTTGGATCCTGTCATATGGTTAGAGCATCCAAAATCAACAAACCACAAGTGATTGAACTTACTAGATGTTATTGAATTGGTCATAAGCATAAGCTCCTTCGGAGTTGAGGTATCAAGTAGTAGTAGATGTTGGTCATCTGCATCATTTACTTCATCATCATCTTTACTGGCCGTAACGTTTACTTGAGCTTCATCATTGACCAGCAGTCTTTTTTCAAATGCCCAAACTTTTTATAGCAATGAAACTGTGGGACTTTGCTTCTGTTGAAGGAGCCTCTTCCATATCCTGTTGCACTTCTCCCTCGAAAGGGTGATCGGCCACGACTCCTTCCTCTTGTAGGAGAGGGTTGTTCTTGGACTACTGGTAAAGCGTGTTCATCTGGCTTATCTGGTAGCTTTGTGATTTTATCAACAGGGATCATGCTATTCATTTGTTCCTCCTGAGACTATAATAGTCCCATCAGTTTAACTGGAGTAAGATCAGATGAAATGAATACCACCTTAATAGATGGTAATACGTAGTCAAATTTAGGAATTAGACTTCTGAGTATCTTTCTGACAATCTTTTGGTCTGACATCTCTTCACCATCTGATCTTTGTTGGCTTACATTGTTCATAACTCGTGAGAGATAGTCTCCCACATGTTCTCCTTCTTTCATCATTAGATTCTTAAAGGCTCGCCTCAACCCATGGAGTTTAACTGACTGTACTTTTGAGTCACCTTGGTATTCAACCTGCAAGATATCCCATGTTTCTTTCGTAATGGTAGCAATAGCAATCCTAGAGAAGAGAGTGTAATGCACACCCTGTTGGATCACTATCATAGCTTGAACATCCTTCTTCTTGATCTCACGTAATTCTTGAACACTATCATCGATTGCAGTCATAGCTAAGAATACCACATCCTATAGATCACGATATCGTAGTAAGGTTTTCATTCGAAGACTTCACTGTTGTAGCCTTCTCCTTTGAACACTGGAATAATAGTGGCGGTGTGGTTTGAAACACTTGATGAATCTGCCATTAGTGAGGTTTATAAGGAAAAAAGTGTGGAAAGGATCTGGCTCTGATACCAAATTTGTTGGTATAAAGCCAAGAAAACACAAAATCTTTAATCATAGGGAGTAGTCGAGAACTTTATTAACGGATGTGTTTTTTTGAGGTACATCAAAAGGAGAACATAAGGCTTACATTTATAGGCATGTAGGCTAACTGTTAAAATAAAAAAGACTCGAAAATACGAAATACTAGGTCTCCACAACAACCTAACAGTTAAGAAACTTATTCAAAAAAACAAATAATCACGTGTACATGGCACCACGTGCGATCCGAGTAAACCCTAATCACATGCATGAGTTTGAATTAGTCTTCATCAGCCGTAGTTAAATACCGCTGTCACAATCATATCCTTATGGTTTCAAAAACACTTAATTTTAGACAGTCACTCCAGTTGTCGTCGAATACCACCCTTCTGCCACCACCCAACACTCCCTTCAGTCAACCTCCAGAAGACAATTGTCCCCCCACTTAAGCACCATCCCATGATTGTTTATGAATTTTACACATAGTAAAGGAAGGAGCTGACTACAAACTAATGGAAGATTGTTTGAATATTTAAGAATGATGTCTTATTTCAGATTGTAGGATGTTTGATATATGAATATCTTAAGCGTTGTATTTTTTGCAAGTGGTGGGTGTAGTGGTGGCGTGAACCTTATGTGGTGTCGTAAAGGGTTGAGGGACAATAATGATGATCTTGTGTTTATTAACATTATTTTTTTCATGTGCTTTTAAATAAAGTAAATTACAGAAGCGGTCCCCCAAAATTAAAATTGAACTAATTACATAAATGACGTCATGATTATATAAGGTCTTTTAGTCATCTCAATTAGATATAACCAATAGTTATTTGTATATCTCAAACTTGTTACGAGATTAAAATCTGAAGACTCAAATATGTTACTAAAGAATTTTGTATTCAATAAGGTTATTCTTGCTAAATTACAGGCATTATTTTTGTAATTAACTCTAACAAATATTTTTTGAAAATATTATATTCATTTGTATTTCTTGTGTATATGTCTTCCATGCATATCTTTTGTATATATCTTTTCAATCCATGTATATCTTTTGTATATATCTTTTCAATACCAAGGTCGAATATTGAGACATCTCTAATACCGTCGTTGAACTTTCATGGCTAATAAATTTTTCGGTTGAACTACATCTTCCAATTTGTGAGGCCAACATTATTATATGTGACAATGTCTCTATGGCATATATATATGAGGTAATCCGGTTCAATATTAATATAACAATCATGTCAAAATAGATACTCATTTTGTTTGAGAAAATGTAAAGGTACATGTTAGGTATTCGTGTCTTGCATAGTCATGTCGATTGCGAATATGCAAACATTTTTACAAAAGAACTATCTAGAGCTTTATTTGAAAAGTCTAGTCTTCGCATTCAACTTGTCGATGTTCGTACTTCCTTTAGGGGGGGGGGGGGGGGGTTGG